>OY728123.1:2139309981-2140509981 GCA_963277665.1 Viscum album
AACTTTAGTATCATATATATGATAGAATTTTATTTTGTTAATGGTGCATCCATAATCAAATCACTTCTCCTCTCCTTTTGTTCTAAAAATGAAAACATCATTCGTGAGGTGTCGATTCACCACCTTCATGGACGATGAGTTTTTAATTTTCATTATTTTCTTCAATTTGGGTCATAAAACCATTAATATGGTTTAATAAGATTTTATTATACATATTATAAGTTATATAATTTTTAGTAACCAATATATAAACATAATACTAAATAAAATTACACAAGTTCGTGATGGTTGTAAAAAATGCCGAAATAAATTAAGAGATTTTCATCAACATTTTATCTAATAAATCACCATAATACCATATAAAAAATAGATATATATCACCATTTAAAATTCTGTAAGTTCATTAATACTAAATAATTTCACTTCTAGATAAGTTATTCCCATTTGACAATAACTCCCATATTTATACTTAAGGGAACCAACCATAAAACCCTAAAACAAATGCTCCATGAACAATGAAATTAAAAATTATAACCCATAAAAATAGACATAAATGAGCTTAATAAAATTGTAATAAACCAAATATACATTTAATTGTTTTTTAATTAAGTAATTAATGAATCTAATTTGATTATCCAGGACATTAGGTACAAGTGAAAAACACTTTCGGACATAAGGTAAGGGTTTTCTCATTTCATTTTTATTTCTGTAAGATATGAATTATTCACAACTTATTTTTTATGTGTGGTGTATATATATTTACATTTGATAAATAAAATCGTGAATATATTTATCTTCATGGTATTCAATTTTTTATTTTATGATCATTAATTTTATGGGTCATACGGTTTAACTATTTTCACAGTGGTAAAAGAATTCTTAACCAAAAACTTCTACTCCATTTATTATTCTATGCTATGATTATTTGTAAAATGAGTTTTTATTATATTATTTTGTATTTACACCTATTGTTTGTGTATTTAAAGTTGATACACATAATCAATTCATTTTATTAACACTCACACTTTCTTTAAAAAATACAATATTAAATGTTTTTTTACAAAATTTAAAAGGAATGTTTTTTACTTACATCGAATGAGTGGGTTTTCCTTATTTCATACCAACTTATTTTTTTAGGAGTCCTTTATAAGTTTATAAGGTACTTTTAAAATAAATTTTTTTCTTTTATAATTGTGTGTATTTTTAAATAAATTATTCCAAATTAAAAAGGGTATTTCTCTTAAGAAATTTTCATTGATTTTGTTACAATATTTTAATTCATGTCAAAACCCATAGTTTAATATTATTATTTATTGAGGTTGATCTCTTATGACACCATCTACCATATTTTATTTATTTTTTCAGTTCATTTTGAATAGGGATGTACTATCTTGATACCATTATCCATATTACCTAGGATAGTTTATGATTATGTTTTTTGATCGGGGAAATTATTTACATTTTATATACTAGTTTCAATATGAATGTATATATTGATAAAGTTTCACCCCTTTCATATGGGGAATACATTGGAATTATTAAGTGTCGGGAGGGTCCTTCTATAGCCCTTCGATGAATCAGTAGGTTTCCCAAGACAAACTAGACTAGGTTTTTTTCGAGGCATTACCCATTTATATAGACTTCTTACCTGAGGCCTTGATGGTATGTTTATGATGTCCTGAATTATGAATTCCATCATTATAAGGTTAGTTATTGATAATATTTGTGATTATTCAACTAGTATAATATATATTGTTAAGTATCATTCTCATGTGATTATTTATATGGAGTTATTTTATCACCATTTATTCTTTCAATATTATCATCAAGATTATATTTTAGTGGCATGAATTTTTGGTTATTAACCTTGACTTATTTTTTATGTTTATTTTTGATAGATTATACTGTTTTCTTACCCTTATTAAACATCCAATCTCACCCCTTTCTTATATTTTACTTTTTTACAGGATGCCAAGATGTATATTATGAATGATATGTGGGGATAATCTAGGAGAATATGGACATCTCCAATGTAGTTACTATGTTATATTTCATTTCAAGTTGTAATGTAAAAATTATTTTTGTATCTAGTTCTCCAAGGATACTAAACTATTTGGTCCTATGGATGCGATTACTTGAACTTAGTACCAATGTAATAAAGTAAGGAACAAGATCTGGGATACTAGGGTTGGGGTCTTTACAGTTAGAGTCCCAACGTGATTTCCCTAATCCTCCATTAACTACCAAGGATCACATGTTCTTTCACTCAATCAAATAATCAATCATTGGTAAATAAACCTTTTCAATTTAGTTTTTAATTCACTATTCAAATGCCAAATTTCATATTTTAACATGCCATTTCAATTTTAAAACCAAATCATAGGTTTTTATCAAGTTATTTCCTTTTAAAATAATATTTCATTTAAATAAATTTTTCTAAATAATCGGCATCAAATTATTTCATAAAAAAACTTTTCATTTTAAGCCATATTTTTTATAAAATAAACTCATTATTTTTAAAGCCTTCAAATAAGGGTATTATTTACCCATTCCATGCCTTTTGAAAACAATAATATAAATATTCTCAATTCAAGATTCAGAAATCAATTAAAAATTCACTTTTAATTGAGTGAGAAGTTAAGGTTTCAAGTTTTGGGAAAAGACTTATAGATCTACCTACCATAATTAAAATATCACAAAGCTTGAATTAAGGATCCTAAAAATGAAAAAAGAGAAGGTCCATAACCCATAATTAAAAAAAAAACAAAAACTCTTCAATAAACCACCTAGTAGATGTATGTCCTAAAATTATCTAAAAAAGATAACATAAATCAAAGAAACATAGGTTCAGGTATTTTAAAAACACAACAGGTGTTTTGGTTCACATAAAGAAAACGCCAAATTAATAAATTATTTAATTTTCCATTTTTGACTAAATACTGAATAAAAAATGTTTAAAATAATTTAAAATAGAGGTTATAACATTTAACATGTCAAAATAATTCAATTACCATGATTTAAATCATTTTAAATCACCTAAATGACATTACAAGTTATTCTAGAAGAAGAAGAATGAAAACAGGTTTAATTTTTTTTTTCATAAAATGGGTATTGCATAAGGGTAACATGGTTTACCATTACACAACTCATAACTTCTCTTTAAGGGTAATGGGTTTTACCCATATGCATCTCTTACACCCGGACTTACCTTTATACAGTGGCCAAGTACCCTTATGCATCCTTTAAAAACTCGAGTCCACCCTTAGATAGTAAAACCTACCCTTACATAGCAGATGAGGTACCCTTATGCCTCCTTTAAAAACTCACTTCTACCCTCATGTAGTGTGACTTTACCTTATATATCACATGAGGTACCATTATGAATTCTTTGAAAATACTTGGCTACCATTACACAACATGACTTACCCTTAGACAACATATATAAAAAGTTCTCTACCCATACACTACTCCTATAAAAAGCGATATAACCTGACATAGCACATAAAATACCCTTATGAAACACATAATATTTTCACCCTACCCTTACATGTTGAGAAATTTAACCTTATGAAACCTTTATAATTTTAGGGTTACCTTTACATAACACCCCCTATATATGGGTATAAGGTCTTTACCCTTACGTATACCCTATTCCCTATGTATGGGTAGAAAATAACTTAAAAATTATTAAATCTCCTTTTTAAAGACTTTATAAATTAAAGCAAAAAATATTTATAAAGAGAATATAAATTCCTCAATACATCTGAAAGTGAAATAAAGCATCAATAACCAAAGAATAAATGTGAAATTAATGATCGGGATGTTACATGAAATACCAGGTTCTTTGTAATATGTATAATACATTGACTATCATAGTGAAATAAAATTTCATCTCGCTTTCTATATAGATCCTCCAAGAAGTTATTCCACTAAACCATCTCCTTATCAACTTTTGTTACAACAATGTACCCTGCCTCTATAGTGGATAACTCCACCACCTTCTTTAATTGAGATATCCGACATACCATAGTTCCTCCACAAGTAAACACATAACCTATGGTACTCCTCATGTTACTGAAATCACTAAAACTAATACAAAAAACTTCTTTAAAGTCAAATGGTTTTGGGTTTTTGACAGTTTTTGTGAGATAACGTCTTTACAAGAAACATTATAAATATATATTTTAACAATGATTTTTATAAAAGTCATTAATTTTTTTATGTTAGTTATTTTTTTAAAAGAATATTGAGTCTAATTTTATATAAATTTTAACATTGGTTCTTTGAAAAATTGACGTTAAAAGTTGTAACACCCCAAGATTTCATGGTATGTCTCTTTTAGAATTTAACATCTTTGATAGTTTATGCTTCACACAACATTGAGTTTAAAACTATAATAAAATATTAAATATGACCATTAGAATAGTAATGTGACCATTAAGAACAATAATATGAATAGTAGAATAACAACTTCATCAATGAAAGTATACATAAAATTCAGGTATCTTTTGAATGAAAATATAATATATTTATATCATAAAATAAGTAAATAAATGTTTTAAAAATGATAAATTAATTATTGGAATTTTTGTGAAACATAAATGTTAATTCACAATTTTATAATTAAAATAATTCTTTAAATAAAATTTATTTTCATGAAATAGATTTATAAATTAATATTTTTTTGTCTTATGATTATAATATAATTTGATGATACCTTAATTAATTTTTGAAAGTGTCATAAAATCAGTTATAATATTAAAATCAATTTTTTTGAGTAAATGATGATTTTATTTAAAAATTAAATTTCTCATTATTAGAAACTTTTTTTCATAAAATGGAGTCCATTTTTAATTCTACACATTGAAAAATTTTTAGGGTAATTTTTTGGGATTTTTCTAAAATAGTTGAATTTTTGGTGAATAGTGATATACTACAATTTATGGTATTAGCTAAATACTTGAGTTATTGAGTCATGGATGATGTATGGATGATTTAGGAACCATTTTTAGAACTAAAATACACTAGTTACTATATTTAGTCACAATAATCAATACTATTTCTTATCTTGAGCCAAAATAATAAACAAATGAATAAAATAATAAAAAACACCCCTCACCTCCACTATAAATACCACCCCTCACCACCTCTTATCCTAACACCTTAAAAACCTTGAATATTGTTAAATTTATACCCAATAACTCTACCAAACCTATCCCCCACGTTCTGGTCTTTCTGGTCTCATCCAAAAGACCATTTCAATGTTCCTTAAGGTGGTTCTCAAGGAGAGGAATTCAAGAGGTAAAGTCCCCTTTCGTTCTTTTAATTTTCTTATCCTTTATTTACCTCCTCTATCCCAAAATGAATGATAAATAAAATATCTTATATATACAGGAATGTTATTATGATAATGGGATATACACCATCGATTATTTTCACTTCACCTTTTTATTCTAAAAATGAAAACATCATCTATGAGGTTCCAATTTACCACCTTTATGGATGACGAATTTTCATTTTTTAATTTCATCTTCAAGGCTGGTCATAAAACCATTTTTATGGTTGAAAAAGATTATAATATGTATATTATAACTTATTTAGTGTTATTTAACCTTTATATATACATAATATTAAAACTAGTGCGTGATGATCAGAAAAACACCAAAATAATCAAAATAGTTATCATTAACGTTTTATCTAATGAATCATCCTCATATCTGAAAACGAAATGATATATAATACCATTAAATATTCTATAGGTTCATTAATAATAAATTATTTCAATTTGGAATAACTGTTACCATTTCACATGATCTTTCGTGCTTGTATACAAGTGAACCAATCGTGAAGACCAAGGAAACGAACACTTCCAAATGACAAAAGTGAATCTTATAACTCATCAAAAAGACCATAAATGAACTTAATAAAATTATACTAAATCAAATACATGTTTAATATGTTTTGAGTTAAATTATTAATAAATCTAATTTCATTATCCTTGTAACAACCCAAAGTTTTCAATAGAAATTTCATTCTTATAATTATATCAAAAAATCACATGAAAACAAAACATAATTAACTAATAAGTTCTATGTGACCTTTAAACATAAGTTTTTCACTTCTATGATTGGAATTTTGAAAATCTAACATACACGGTTGTGATCAATAATTTTTTTTTGGGTCTGATAGGAAAAATTATTTTTTTGGTGAATAGTAACCTACCCTTATGAATAGTAACATACCCTTATGAATAGTGATATATCCTAACCAGTAGTAACCTTACCTATGATAGTATAAAATAACATTCAAGTGAAAGTATGATGTACCTATATTTTAGAACAAGTAAATGAATGTTTTAAAACTGGGTTTTTAATAATAAATTATGATTTTAATTAAATATTAAATTAATAATATTTATAAATTTAGTTTTGAAAAATGGATTTCATTTTTGGATTCTTCACATTGAGAAATGGTTAGTTTGAATTTTTGGAATTTTTCTAAAATACTTGAATTTTCGATGAATAGTAAAATCTGATAATTCACAATAAATGCTAAAACCTGATTTTTTGCATCATGATTGAGTCATGGATGATGTAAATGAACATTAGTTTTAAATAACATGCATTTATTACTATTCTTGGTCATAGAATACTTACTATTTACTGTCTTGTGAAGAAATAATAAATTAATGATTATAATATTATGAAAACCCTCCTCTCCTCCACTATAAAACCCCCCCTCACTCCTTCTCTTCACTACTCTCAAGCCTTTTTCCTTGCCAAAATTATGTCCAAATATCTCCCCAAGATCCCTACCATTTCCAAAATCCCCTATTATCTTCAATATACCAAAACCTATCCCTTTAAGAGTTTCCCAAAGGAGATAAACTCAAGAGGTAAATTCCTCTTTCCAATTCTTTTATTTCTTTTAAGTTCTTTTCTTTTCTTATTTCTTTCCTCACCTCCATTAACCTAAATGGTATGATAACTATAGAAACATAAATGTACTATAATTATATTATTCTAATGGGGTATTTTATTATCTTCTCTCCTTTCCCCATCTTTTATTTGAAAGAAATGAAAACACCGTTTGAGATATGTTGATTTGGCACATTCAAGGACAACAATTTATCAATTTATACTATCACCTTTAATTCTGGTCATGAAACCATTTATGTTATGGTTGAACCAGATTATTATGTACGTAATATATACTAGTTAATTTTATATAATACTTTTGTGCAAATTGTATTATGCTATAAAGAAAAACATGTTCATTGTAATCAAACCCACCGATTAACCAAAATAATTATCACTAAGGTTTTATATAATAATTCATCTTCACTCCCAATAACCGAATGAATTTTTATAACCATTTAATATCATGTATTTTCACTAATAACATACAACCTCAATTTTGGAAAACCACTTTCATCATACGTGTTTATCTGAACATGAATATAAATAAACCAATCTTGAAAACCAAGAAAACAAACGGTCTTGAACAATGAAATTGAAAAACTTAGCCCATTAAAAATGAAATTAATAAACTTAAAAAGGGTATAATAAATCAATTAAACATATAAGAGGTTATGTAATTATTAATTAATAAACCTAATTTGTTTATTCAGGTCATTAATAACAAGGGAATAACACCTTCAGACAAAAGGTAAGGGATCCTCTCCATTTCACTCTTAATCAAGATGTCCTCTATGCTATGCCATTTTATGTGTAATCCAAAATTATGGGGTATGATTTATCACCTTCCCCATACTTCCATAATGAAGTATAAGTGATGATAACCCCCTTTTCTCTCTCATCAATCCCTCTTAGGTACACCCTACACCATGCTGATAAACCGTAATGAATTCTACCCGAACCCCCTTTGTTCTTTCAGGTTACCTTATGTTTCTTTATATCAAAATAGAGTTATCTTATATATTTATTTATATATTTTAAATGATGTTTATTTTTAAAATATTCATTTATCAATATCATTTCATCACTCTCTTTTGGGGATATACATGTTTTTAAAATATTCCATCCTTAGTACTTTCCGATAAGCAAACCTATTTTAAGGGAACTTCCCAATTTTTTACCCAATTTCAAGTGCACTCTATCCTCTATTTCAAGACACAATTTTCTTTATAAAATCAGTATTTTTATTATTCAATCCTTATTGGTTAAATTATGGTTTTATATAAAATATTTTCCTCTTCTATTTTAAAATCTCTATAGTATTTTCCTTAAAACCACACAAAAATGTTTTTATGATAACACATTTCCTACATGTTGCCAATTATATTTGACATAAATTGCCATGATATATTCCTATTTTAACTTATGAACATCCATGTATTTTCTAATTACTTTCTTTCATGGACACTTTCATGATACACCGATTGGTTATACTTTATGTCATGATCATGGTACCCAATTCTTTCTACGGGTAACCCTTATGTTTATGTAATATTGATTATGTATGGTTATTTATGTGGAAATCATATTCATGAAATTTAATATGGTTGCACCTAGGTATCTCTCCAATTCATTGGGTAAAGTTAAATATCATGAGATGTTATGTGCAACGATCTTGGCGGTTAGCCTCGGATTGTGCTGCTATGGGAAATGGGATTGACGGTTAGCCTTGACCCACACTACTATGGGTAATGAGATTTCTAGCTATCCTTGACTCATACTGATGAAATATTTTATGTTTATACCACATTTATATGATTCCATGTTTATATGTTATGATTTCATATGTTCTATGATTTTGGTATCATTAAGTCATGCCTCCTAACTCAAGTGCTTAAGCTTTATTCTTATGTTCATTCCCTAACTGGGATTTTTAGCTCATACCTTTGTTCATGTGTTCCCCATGGCACCCTATGCAGATTTAAGGGCTCAAATGAAGTTATAATATCTTTATTTATATTAAATAAAGAAGTGTTTTTTAGCCCCATGTTTTATGTACCCTGTCTTCCAAGACACTAGACATAACGATCCTTGGATTTTACTCTAATGTATAATTATTATTAAAATCATGTAATGTTATATGTAAAAGGTTAGGGTCTCTATAATCCTGGATTTTAATTACAAGTGAATAATTATTTCAGACATAAGGGGTGGGATTCTCCCTGAACATCCATTTTTCATTCAGGTTACACTTTATCTCTATTTACCCTAACAAAATTCTTCTTTATTTTTATATAATTATTATAAATTCTGTTTATATGTTCAAAAATTATTTATCTATATTATTTCACCTTTATTTTTTGGGGAAGAATATGTTTTATAAGGTCCCCTTTTCAATTCCTCCCGATAAGCAAGCCCGATTAAATTGAACTTCCCAATTTCTTACCCATTTTAAAATACAATCTATAATCTGTTCTAAGCCACCAATATTTTTCAAAATCTATCTTATTATAATGAAAAAAATATCTGGTTTCATTTCTAGTTTTATGCACACAATTATTCCTTTGTATCCTTCAAAGTCCCATTTATAGTTTCCCTTAAACCGCACTAAGGTGGATCATTTATAAAGTTTTTTAAACACTATTTTTACATGATTTCACTTCAGTTTACAAATATTAGTATGAATATTATTTTAATATGACTCAAATATAATTTAATTATCTTTTCTTTTCTGGAATATAAATGTTTACAATATTATTTTTATGAAAAATACAAATGATTTTCCAAAAGAACTCTTCTTTACAAAGTAAAAGTTTATTTCTATCAAGAATTTATCAATGATTTTATTAGAGTATTTACATCTATTTAAATACCCTCTATTTAATCTTATGCTTTATTGAAATTGATCTCTTATGTTACCATCTACCATATTTTATTGAATTGTTTATGATTATTTATGGGGATGTACTATCTTTATACCATTCTCCATATTACTTTGGTTGGATTGTGATTATGTTTATTGTTTGGGGAAAGTTATTAATATTTCATATGTTAGTTTCAATATGAATGAATATGTTTATTATGTTTCAACCCTTTCATACAAATAATTAATTGGACTTAGTGTGTGATGGGTGGATCCCACAATAGCCCCTCGATACATCGGTAGGCCTCATGAGACAAACTAGACTATGGTTTTACCCATTTATGTTTCGTGGAATAGCTGAAGTCTTGACGATATGTTTATGATGTTTTAAATTATCCATTACCTCATTATGATACTTGTAATTTATATTCCATGTGATTATTCGACTAGTAGAATGTCCATGGTTAAGTATCTTTCTCATGTGATTATTTATGGAATTATTTAATCAAAATTTATTCTTTCCATATTATACTCAAGATTATGTATAAATGGAATATGTTTTTAGTTATTAACCATGGCTTATTGTTTATGTTTATTTATGATATATTCCACTATATTTATTAACCATATTGATCATCTTAGATCTTCCATTTATTATGTTTTATTTTCCCCCAGGATGCGAATAAGTATATTATGAATGACTTGTAGGGATAATCTTGGTGTTTATGGATATTTCCAATAAAGTTGATATGTTGTTTTTCCCTTTCAAGTTTTAATATATCATTTTTATTTGTATCTAGTTTTCCAAATCTACTAAACTACTTAGTCCATCAGGATGTATAAATGCAATAAAGTAAGGCACCAGCTCCGTGTTACTAGGGTTAGGGTATTTATAGTTGGTATCAAAGGAAGTTTATTAGAAACCTTGGAAAATAGATTTAGAAAAAATAGATTAGGAAACATTACCCTAAGATAGACTTTGAGGATATGCATAGAATAACATTATAAAATTTTGGTAAGGTATAAATTATGTGGATCTTCCTAGAAATACATCCCTATCTAGATAATACAAGTGGACGTGGTTCTAGCAGAGATGTACCTAGGGGTAACAACTCTGACAAGGTGCATTGAGCCTAACTTTGCATAATTTACTACATTACAACAAGCCTCACTGTCCACCTTGTTTGACACTCTTAGGGGATATGCTTAGGAAAATTCAAATTTTCTTTACAAACCATTATGATGGATTTAAAAGTAAACATCTCCCTAAAAAACCATGTTTATAATTATGAGATTACCTATGCATAAATTTACAATTTATGTTAAGTGTTTTTATAGTTTAAAATTATGCATTATTATTCATAACTTAATTTAGTGTATGCTATTGTTTAGAAATGGGGCATAGTGGGAGGAATGGAAACTGTATCAATGCACATATTCTATGTATGGATTTACCTCCTATGCAAGATAATGATGTTGGAACAAGATCTACAAATGGAGTTGAGTAACTTATAACTATACTTGGACAACTAAATCATGTTATGAATAATAACCTTACCTCTATGGAGCATCCCGATCCACAATGTGGTGTAACAATATTAGAATGATTCATGAGACAACAACCTACATCATTTAGTGGGACTAAAAACCCATTAGTAGATGAGTAGTGGATAAGTTCCTTTGAGAAGATATTTATTGCTTTGGGAAGTAACAAAATGGATAAGGTTATCATTGTATTTTATCATCTATCAAGAGATTCAGACCAATGGTGGTCATTAATTCAAAACACAAAGGAGGAGGAAGAAATTGAAAATACAGAATGGAAGGATTTTAAGAAAATTTTCTTATAAAAATATTTCCCTCATGGACAATGAGCAGATATGGAGTGAAAATTCTTGAATCTGAGGAAAAAGGAGGATGAAAATGCTACTAAGTATGAAGAAAACTTTACAAGGTTATTAAGGAATGTTGTGGATTATATATGTAATCCAAAGATAAATATTTATTGATTATTTTATGGGTTAAAACCATTACTCTAAAGGGAACTGGTCTAAAAAACTATCTCATCATATGAAGGTATAGTCCCACATGCTATCAAGACATAGAAATAGTTCTCTAGGTCTTATGAATTTAAAGGAAATTAAGTGAAGAAGAGGGACAAAAAACACACTGGAAAAGGTAATAAGGAAAAGTGGAATAAGGAAAGAGTTGAATTTCCATCCTGTAATAAATTTGGAAAGAAACATCATGGAACATGCCTATTATGGATGGGCTTGTGTTACACGTGTGTAGAAAAAGGCCACAAAGCCTATGATTTCAAGGTAATTAAAGAAGATACCAATTTTAAATGATAAAATTTTAAAGATATGGGAAATTATTCAAATAATTATCCTAAAAATCAAGGAATCTTTCCTGATAAAATGCCAAGGGAACAAGGCTATTCTTATGCAGTCACAACAGATGAGGTTGAAGTTCCCAATGATGTGGTGGCAGGTACATTAATCATCTCCTCAAATTTATAAAAATATTTATTTGATTTTGGATCAAATTCCTTTATATCATCCCATTTTTCTTTAAAAATTAGATATTTCAAATTCACCTTAATAAGTGAGTTTTTAGTAAAGACTCATAGTGAAAACATTATTACAATAAATATGTGGTGAGTAGTTACTATTATGGAACCTAAATATTCTCTAATTTCTTATTTTATCATTATACATATAGTTGATTTTGATAGAATCTTTGGTATTGGATGAATTTCAAAATATAATTAAAAAATTTATTACAAATAGATGAAAATTATCATTTGTGATGAAGGTATGGAATTTATCATCTTTATAGGGGAGAATTCATCATCCGAGTCATATCTAGATCCACCTATAATATCTCTTCTAAATGAAATTCTTGGGCAGGAAGTGAAAATATCTTCTATGGATGAGGAAGGAAATATTCAAATTGAGAATGTACCTATTATATAGGAATACATTAATGTATTTTCCAAGGATTTACCTGGACATCATCTAGAGATGGAATTTAAGTTTTTGATTGATTTAATCCATGATGTAAGACCTATATCAAAGACTACTTATAGAATGACAACTGTGGAATTAGTGGAGATGAAGAAAAAACTAGAGGAATTGAGTGATAAGGGATTTATATGCCCAAAGTTTTCACATTGGGGAGATCCTATTCTTTTTGTTGAGATGATAGATGGATCTATGAGGCTGTGCATTGACTACAGGGAGATCAATGATATTATAATAAAGAAAAAGTATCCACTACCTCACATAGATGGCTGATTTGATCAACTTCACAGAGCTCAATATTTTTCAAAGATTGATCTTAGCTATGGACATCATCAATTTCACGTGAATAAAGAATATATTACAAATACATTATTTGAAATGAGGTATGAACCTTACTAGTTTATAATAATTCAATTTGGAATAACTAATGCACCCTTTATTTTTTTGGATCTAATAAACAGAGTTTTTAAGGAATATCTTTATGATTTTTGTGGTATTTATTGATGATATATTTAAAATATTCCAAAAGATATGAGGACCATGAGAACCACTTACATATTGTTCTATAGTATCTTAAAAGAAAATAGTTATATGGGAAGTTTATAAAGTGTGACGGCCTCGCCCAAACTTACCCAAGTTTTTAGGGTTAAGCGGTCGCTTGTAGTTTAGCTTGGGTTATCAAATCCTTAGAGACATAAAAAGTAACCTACAGACACATACATTCTATGGATTTTTTTGTCTATAAAGTGGAAAAATTGGGTTGATTTTATATGGGTTTATGTGAACTATAATAGACTTAATTTAATTCAATTTAAAATAATTATTCGATCCTTGGTTATCACTTGGGGTGGATTGGATGAAATTCTTTTTTTAACGGTTTCAATTTCTTATATTTGAGATGGGTTTATTCAAGAAGGGAAAAAAATTCGTCACTTTCTAGTTTAATACCAACACACCATAATTCTAATCACCTATAAACTTGGAGGATCAAATTTATGAGCACACCAAGGTAAAGGTTTATATTATCACTTGAAGTGTGTGGCCTTAAAATTCAACAAGGAGGAAGAAGTTTTAAAATCATCAAATAAAAATATCAATTAAAATAAGTGATTAGACATTAATGGGGTGATAAATAAATCCAATATAGCCCCTTGATACTCCCTTGGATTGACTAATAAGAGGTTTATCCCTCTATTTATTCCATGGTTTCAATGTAAGTGGGAAGTATACTCATGAGGGAGGAAATGGAGAAGTAAAAAGAAAACAATGAAATAACGATCACTCCACCATTGTGTAATAATTTCACAAGGTTTGGTGTGAATAAATTGAAACCTTGAACCAACAGTATCAACATGATATGAATAAGAAAAAAATAATAGTAGTAGAAGAAATTTTATTAATAAACTAATGTGAATTGAACAACTTAAATGAGAATGAAAAACTCAAGGCAACAAAATTGCATCATAACATCACAATTAAAAAAAGCATCAAAGATGAATAAATCCTCTAACATCACTACCTTAAATTGGAATTTTGGGAAACTTGGGTCGATCCTCCAATAGTTAAATTCATCCCACTTGAGTATAGTAGGCTTTGGATAGTGAAAAGCTTGTGGAACTTAGACTTTTCCACTCTTGACCCGAAGTGGAAGCCAACTTGCATTCACCGAACAGACGCGTCTAAATGAGCTTCTATATGGACGAATTTGAGTGGGACATAAAATAAGAAAATGGAGCTCCATATTTCTCCTAACCTAATATAAAATTTCAACTCAAAGAGATTTTTTTTGGGAGATATTATCAAAATGGTGTGCTGTTTTTTTGGGCCGCATAATCTGTCTCCGAATTTTATCTCCAACTTGGGCTGCCTAGAACTCCCTTAAAACATTTGAATTAGCTCCTGTCATTGTTTTTTGAAATTTTCAAAATGATTTTCTACATATTCATTTAAAATATAAGAATCATTGGGGTTGGATATTGTACGATACAGTAGTATTATTGGGCTTTTATTCAGTTCACTTCACCCAGAATGTTGTTTGTTCAAGGCCAACTTTGGTGGTCTTCCAATATGAATCTTCAAGTTCTCTAAATGTATGAATTGTTCCCAATGTAATGAGAAACATGAAAATTAAATATTAAAATAAAATCAAGACCATTTTTTATTTTAGGAGGTGTGCAAAAATGTACCATGTAATAGTTCATTTTAAGAGGGAATTACAAACATAATGTGAATGAATGTTCAAAGTGTAAAATGCACTAAAATGGTGTTTATGAATAATTAATCACATGAATATTTTATATATTATCAATGAATATTAGTCTCATTCAGTGTCTAATCACACCCCTAACCTGAGTTTTACTAGTCCTGAGAAAAATATATCTAAAAAATGTGAAATTCAAATTCCCTTTTCTAAAAATAATAATAATCACAAAAAAAACCATTATACCAAACAATCATGAAACCCGTAAAAATATTTTAATACAAGATAGTTTCATAAGAACATACCAAGCCCAAGATCATTCCTTTGTTCAAATTCATCGCCATATTTCATTCAATATCAATTAAGCATGTTGATGTGTTGTGCATTGCAATAGTTATGGGGGTTCATCTTATTCAAGGGGGAAATGTTGGATGTGCTAGGTGGAATCACATTTCAATATTAATATGAGTATTTAATTTTTTATATATATATTATTATTTTTTTTGAAAATTTTCCATGTTAATTGAAATTGCACTCAATAGAGTTAACACATGTAGAGAGACTTTACCGATGACTCCCAGGATCAAATACCTTAGGGAACCAAGTGAATCCCACATAATCAAGCGTTATCTCAAGTTAAATCTATCAAAAAACAAAGTCAAATTTTTACAAATAGAGATAAAATTACTAACTCTGGGCCAGAAAACTATGGAGTCATGATCCCTAATTGCGGAAAGCCACACATTAGGTTATTTCATTACTCTACGTGCAAATTTATTATTATTATTTTTTTTGATTTTTTTATTGAATCCTCATATTAAAAATTAAATGACCACCAAAACTATGTTATTTATTTGGGGGACCCCATGAACTCAAACTAATACCCCACAATCCAGAGGACGTGCACTGTGTTTTTTTATTATTAAATGGATGAAAATATAAATGATGAAAAATAACATTGGACAACTACACTTTCCAAAATCTATGCACATGAACTTAAACATGCATTAAAATAAAATTCAAGGCATGCAAAATTATTTGATATTAAATTTCAAAGTGTGTAATGTGTATTATCATGTTCAAGGTCAAAGGAACTTTTCCTTCTATTAGGGCACATTTTTTTTCAAATCATTTTTTTTCACATAAAAGCATTTTTTTATCTCCCCCCCAACTTAAAATAACATTGTCTCCATTGTTTAAAGAAAATAAAATTTAAAAGGGGGTTGAGGTAGATGGAAGGAGTTCTAAAAGGAATTTGAAATATTAGGATCATGTAATGAAGTCACTTGGTGGTTGAAGTTGAAGTTCTTGTTTCTCCAATTTAGTCCTTTGATACCCATGTCACCAGCAGAGTTTCCTAGTGGAAAAAGGAAAAAAAACCAACAAACAAAACAAAACAATATATATATATATATATTTATTTATATAATAAAAAAAGTAAAATATAATTATATATACAAAAATTATAGAATAAGGAATCACTATAAGGTTTAGGTAGTGGTAATTGCGTGCCTCTGTCTCCCTTTGGTCCCTGGTTCGAGTCCTCGCGGCTTCGCCGGTTATGACGGGGTTTTCCCCATGACCTACGACGTGTCCTTTTAATTTTATTATTATTATTATTTTAAACTAAAAACACATATAAATAAAATGAACTGATGATACATTGTCTTCTTTTTAAATTTCCGGGTAAGGTATTAGTCAAGGATCACACCACGTGACACAGATGAATATGGCGCTCCCATTTCATACCCATTCATACTCATAATAAAAGAACATGTCAACAGTCTAAGGTACTATCATACTCAGAGTTTATTGATTAAGTATTTTTTTAAATATCAAATTGATTTATGAAAAAAATAAGGATGATTCACTATGATTGGAACCATGAAAACCACGGGTTGCCTCCCATGTAGTTCTTTTGTTTAACATCATTAGCTCGACATGAATCCCCCAAATTACCCAATACCAACTTTAAGAATCTTAAGGACCCCATATTTCTCTACTTCTACTAGATTGTGATTGATTCTTTGTTTATAATTTTTGTCATGTACAAACCTATGTTCTATAATGAGTGGTAAAATCCAAGTAATATCAGAAATGGTTGATCCAGTTTCCTCTGTAGTCTTGCCTAAGACATCAATGATCACTTCGACCATTTTTTTCAATAGAAGAACGAATTCCAACTGAATGGTCATGGTTATAACCTATGAAGGTATACTTGAGTGGTGAAGGAAGGATAATAATTTTGAGCTCGTGTTGGATAGGACATTCAGACACAGGTGGAGATTTTGAATCCAACTCAGATTTATTTTCCAAATTTATCAACAAAATTGGTTCCTTTTGAATATAAGATTCAACCATCAAATTGGAAAGATCAGTTTCAGGAATGGGTATGGACTCAATGTTTGTGATTTCTCATAATGTTTTAGTGATTGGTGTTTTTGAAAAATCATCAATGAAGCTACAATCGGGGCACTTGATTCATGATGTCAAATTTCCCTCTTATGAATACATGAAATAAATTTCCTCTTGATTTAAAGACCCTTAAACAATTTCATGATTTAATTCCTCTAACCCAAATACAAATGTTGTTTCTTTAATAAATTCATGAGAGGTTTGTGGGAAACTAGACACTCCACATAAGGTTATGGAAGGGAAAATCGGTGTAGGGATGAGTTCCTCACAAGTATTAATGCATTGTAGTTCTAATCTAAAAGATGAAACCTCAGAATTCATTATCTTCATTTGTTGAAAAAATTTCTCAAGTAATGTTTGTGGTTAGTTATGGTCAAGGGGTTGATATAGATGTTCTATTCTAGGAGGATAATTACGTTTTTGGAATTCGATTGGAGGATGTTCAGATTTCCCTTATTGGGATTGCAATTCATTATAGGTTGGAATGTTTTGTGGGGAATAGGAGTTAAAATATTGTGTCTTAATAGGTTTTTTATTATCACAAAAATATAAACTAGGATGTTCATTGTATAATACACTTTTTGTGGGGTATTCAAAGTAGGGGGAGGTTCCCCATGTTTGGATTTTTTAAAAAGGGATTTCCACAGGAGTGAAATCAGGGATGAGAAAATGTATGTAGGGTGAGAAAAAAAGGAATGGGGGAGAATAGAATGGGTGTTGAGATGACTTACTTGGGTCCATTTAAATGGACCCAAAATTTGGTCTTTCCCAAATTTACCCATGTTTTTAGGGTTAAGCAGTCGCTTGTAGTTTAACTTGGGTTATCTAATCCTCAGAGGCCTAAGAAGTAACCTAAAGACACTTACATTCTATAGATTTTTTTAGCTATAAAGTATCCAAATAGGGTTGATTTTATATGGCTTTAAGTGAAATCTAATAGAATTAATTTAATTCAATTTAAAAGAATGAGTTGATCCTTGGTTATCACTTGGGGCGGATTGGATGAAATTATTTTTTTAACGGTTTCAATTTCTTATATTTGAAATGGTTTTATTCAAGAAGATCAAACAACTTCATCACTTACTGGTTTAATACCAACACACCATAATAATAATAACCTATACACTTGTAGGATCAAATTTATGAGCACTCCAAGGTAAAGGTTTATATTAGCACTTGAAGTATGTGGCCCTAAAATTCAATAAGGATGAAGAAGTTTTAAAATCATCAAATAAGAATCTCAATTAAAAGAAGTGATTAGACATTAATGAGGTGATAAATAAAATAAAATATATCCCCTTTCTACTCAATTGGATCAAACCATAAGAGTGTTATCCCTCCATTGATTCTATGGTTTCAATGGAAGTGGGAAGTAGACTCATGAGGGAGGAAATGGAGAAGAAAAAAAACAATGAAATAACGATCACTCCACCATTGTGTTATAATTTCACAAGGTTTGGTGTGAAGAAATTCACACCTTAATCCAAACGTATCAAAGTGATATTAAGAAGAACAAAATAAAGTATAAGAATAAATTTTATTAAGAAACTAAGGTGAATTGAACAACTTACAAGAGAAAGACAAACTGAAGGCAACAAAATCGTAGCATAACCTTAAATTAAACAAAGCACCAGAGATAAATAAATACTCTAACATGACTGCCTTAAATAGGAATTTTTTGAGACTTGGGTCAATCCTTAAATAGTTAAAGTCATCCCACTTGAGTATAGTAGGATTTGAGTGGTGGAAAGCTTGTGGAACTTAGACTTTTCCACTCTTGACCCGAAGTGGAAGCCGACTTTCATTTACTGAACAGACGCATCTAAATGACCTTCTAGATTGCCGAATTAGATTAGTATATAGAATAATAAAATTTAGATCCATATGTCTCCTAACCGCATATAAAATTTCATCCAAAATGAAATTTTGGTTCGTGATATATTATCAAAATAGTGGGATGTTTTTCTGAGCTGCTGAATCTAACCTAGAATGTTATCTCCAACTTGGACTACCTGGAACTACCTTAAAAAATATTAATTTTCTCTTGTTACTATTTTATTAAATTTTCAAAATTATTTCCTCTATCTTCAGTTAAAATTTTATAATCATTGGGCTTGAATATTGGCCTATACAGTAGTTTTATTGGGCTGCTGTTTAGTTCACTTCACCCAGAATGCTGTTTGTTCAAGGAAAACTTTGGTAGTCTTCCAATATGAATATTCAAGTACTCCATAAGTATGAATTGTTCTTAATGTAATGAGAAACATGAAAATTAAATATGAAAATAAAATCAAGACCATTTTTCATTTTAGGAGGTGTTTAAAAATGTACCATGTAATAGTGCATTTTAAGAGGGAATTACAAACATAATGTGAATCAATGTTAAAAGTGTAAAATGCACTAAAATGGTGTTTATGAATAATAAATCACATGAATATTTTATATATTAACAATCAATATTAGCATCATTCAGCAGATAATCATGGTAATTATATATTCCAACAGTTTCTTTTCTTGGATATATTATCTCTAAGGATAGAATCTGAGTTGATCCCTTGAAGACTTAGGTAGTTCAGGAAAGGCCTATAACAATGAACATTACTGAGGTATGTAGTTTCATTGGTTTATAAATTTAATATTGACATTTTTTTATAATTTTTCCCAATTAACAAACCCTTTAACCAGGATTACTTGTAAAGGGGTTAAGTTTGTATGGAAAAAAGAATGTGAAGAATGTTGTGAAGAATTAAAGAGGAGATTAGTGAATGGTATGATCTTGAATGTACTGTCAGAAAATGGTGGATTTGTGATTTATTATGATATATCAAATTAATTACTTGGATATGTCCCTATTTAGAATGATAGAGTTATTTCCTATGCATCAAGTCAGTTATAAACTCATGAAAAAAACTATCAAAATCATGATCTTGAATTAGCAACTATAATATTTACTCTGAAGATTTGGAGATACTATCTATATGGAGAAATATGTGATATATATAGATCACAAGATCTTGAAATATATATTATAACAAAAATAACTCAACATGAGGAAAAGGATATGGATTGAACTACTCAAGGATTATGATTGTTCAATACACCATCTCCCTAAGAGGGAGAATAAGGTAGCAGATGCATTGAATAGGAAGGATCATGGAGTTTTGAAAAAAAAGAGGTTTAACAAGGATCCTATGGACATGGATATAGAAAATATAGGTATGTAAATTATCAAGGAATGTAATGCATCATTAATTTTTAAATTGGTTTCCCAACCATCTTTATTAGAAAAGATTAAAAGTTCTCAGTCTTATGATGAGAATTTTCAAAGGAAAATTAAAGTTGTGAATGAAGTCAAGTTGGCAGAATTTTTGTAATGTAATTTTGAAAATTTGGTAGTGTATTTGTGTCCCCTATACACCTGATCTAAAAAGAGAGATATTGGATGGTTCCCATTACTCGAATTTCTCTATGCACCCTGGTAGCACTAATATGTATAGAGATTTGAGGGAACATTTCTGGTGGGATAATATAAAGTGGGGAATTGATGATTATATATCAAGATGTTTAGTTTTTTAATAGGTGAAGGTTGAAGGATAACATCCTAGAGGATTCATGTAACCTCTTACTATTCCTACCTGGAAATGGGCTGACATTACTATGTATTTTTTCATTGGATTACTAAAAACTCCAAGAAATAATGATGCAATATGGGTAATTTTTTATCAATGTACCAAATCTACACATTTCCTCACTATGAGGGAGGATTTTACACTATATCTCCTTGAAAGAATCCATAATAATAAATTTTCACGACTTCATGGTGCACAACTTTAAATTTTGTATGATCATGATCCATGATTTACATAAAAATTATGGAAAAGTATTTAGAAATATTTAGATACTGAGCTTCATTTGAGCATTGCATTTCACCCTCAAACCGATGGGCAGTATGAAAGGACCATTCAAATATTGGAAGACTTGTTGATATCATGATAACTTGACTATCAATGTATATGAGGTCATTATTTACCTTTGGTAGAGTTTTCCTATAGTAATAGTTTCCATTCAAGTATTCAAATGGAACTGTATAAAGAATTGTATGGAAAGAGATGTCGTACACCAACTTGTTGGGATGAAGTTGGTGAAAGGAACCTTGTAGGCCCATAATTTTTGGAGGAAACAAAGGTAAAGACTATTGAAACCCATATTAAAGTAGCTCAAATTAGGAAAAATTCTACGCTGATAATCGAAGAAAGGATTTGGAATTTCAAGTGAGAGATCATGTTTTCTTGAAAATATATCCAAGGAAGGGTGTTGTAAGATTTGGAAAGAAATGAAAACTAATCCATAGGTACATTGGACCTTTTGAAATTATAGAGAGAACTGGGGCTATTTATTATCATTTGGAGATGCCACCCAGCCTTTCTAAAGTACACAATGTGTTCCACATATATTTGTTAAGGAAGTACATGCTAGACCCAATACAAGTCCTCACTTATGAAGGAATAGAATTGGAACCTGATTTATCTTACTATGAAGAGCCTATCTAGATTCTGGAAACTGGAGAAGATGTGTTGAGGAACTGGAAGACCCGGATGGTAAAAGTACTTTGGAAAAATCATAAAATTAAAGATGTGACGTGGGAACCAGAGGAATTTATGATAAAGAACTACCCAAATCTTTTTATGAGGTGAATTTCTGAAAATTTCAAGAATGAAATTTTTAAATGGGGGGATAATATAACACTCAAAGATTTTATGGTATGCATATTTTAGAATTTAACATCTTCGATAGTTTATGCTTCATGCAACAACGTGTTTAAACACATAATATACTATTAAATATGATCATTGGAATAGTAATGTGGCAATTAGGAATAGTAATATGACCAATATAATAGAGAAAGTATACATAAAATTTATATATCTTATGAATGAAAATATAATATATTTATGTCACGGAATAAGTAAATAAATGTTTAAAAAATGATAAATTAAGTATTGGTATTTTTGTGAAACATAAATGTTAATTCAAAATTTTATAATTAAAATAATTATTTAAAGAAAATTTGTTTTCATGAAATAGATTCATAAAATAATATTTTGTTTCTTATGATTATAAGATAATTTTATGAGACCTTAATTAATTTTTGAAAGTGTCATAAGATCAGTTATAATATTAAAATTTATATTGTTTGAGTCAATGATGATTTTATTTTAAAATTAAAATTTTCATAATTCAAAAATTATTTTCATAAAATAGAGTTCATTTTTTAATTATAAACATTATAAAATAGTTAGGATGAATTTTTGGGATTTTTCTAAAATAGTTGAATTTTTCTTGAATAGTGAAATGCGGTAATTTACATTTTTAGCTAAATACATGAATTATTTAGTAACGGATGATGTATGAATGATGTAGGAACCATTGGTTTGAATTCACATAAACTAGTTTCTGTATTTATTCACAAGAATCTATACTGTTTCTTTTCTTGAGCCAAAATAATAAATAAATGAACAAAAGAATAAAAAACACCCCTCTCCTACACTATAAATACCACCTCCCACCATCTATTCTCCTCATACCTCAAAAGCTTTGAAGCTTTCCAAATTTCAACCCAATCATTCTCCTAAAACTCTACTTAATGTTCTGGTGTTTCTAGTCTCACCCAAAAGGCCATTTAAAAGTTCCTTAAGGAGGTTCTCAAGGAGAGGAATTCAAGAGGTAAAATCCCCTTTCGTTCTTTTAATTTTATTTCAATTTATTTTCTTTTAATATCCTTTTCTTACCTAATCTATTAGAAAAATGAATGATAAATCTAGTATCTTATATATAATATAATTTTATTGTGATAATGTTATATACACCATCAATTATTTTCTCTTCACTATTTTATTCTAAATATGAAAACATCATCCACGAGGTGCCGATTTACCGCCTTCATGGACGATGAGTTTCATTTTTCAATTCTATATTCACGGATGGTCATAAAACCATTTTTATGGTTAAAAAATATTATAATATGTATATTACAACTTATTTAGTGTTCTGGAACTAGTATATATACATAATATTAGAACTAGTGCGTGATGATCAGAAAAACACCAAAATAATCAAAACGGTTATCATTAACGTTTTTTCAAATGAATCCTCCTCATATTTTAAAAAATGATATATAAGACCATTAAATATTTTTTAGGTTCATTAATAAATAATAATTTCAACTCTAGATAACTATTCCCCTTTCACATGATCTTTCATACATGTATACAAGTGAACCAATCATGAAACCAAGGAAAAAAACACTTTCGAACGACGAAATTGAATCTTATAAATCATCAAAAAGACCATAATGGAACTTCATAAAATTATAATAAATCAAATAAATTCTTAATATGTTCATAATTAAATTATTAAATAATCTAATTTCATTTTCCACTATGTTAAGTACACGTGAAGAAAGCTTTCAGACATAAGGTAATTGATTCTCCTTGAACATCAATTTTTCATTCAGGCCATGCTTTCTCTTTATTTACCCCAATGTAATTATTATTTATTTTTATATTATTCTTATAAATTATATGTATATGTTCCAAACTCATGTATCTCGGTCATTTCATCTTTATTTTATGGGGAAGTATATGTTTTATAAGGTTCCCTTTTCAATTACTCTTGATAAGAAAGCCCAATTAAAGGGAACTTCCCAATTTCTTACCAATTTTAAAATACACTACATAATATATTTTAAGATAAAAATATTTTTCTAAAATATATCTTATTATCATAAAAAACTATGTTAGTTAATTTTTGGTTTTATGATCACAATTATGCCTTTTTACGGTTCAAATACTCAATTATATTGTCCCTTAAACCACACTGAAGTGACTCATTTCTAAAGTTTCTTAAACTCTCTTTTTACATGATTTCAATTTAGTTTCCAAATTTTAGAATGAATATTATTTTAATATCACTTAAATATAATTTAATTCCATTTTATTTTCTGGAATATACATGTTTACAATCCTATTTTTATGAAAAATAAAAATGATTTTCCAAAAGAAATCTTGTTTCCAAAGTAAAAGGGTATTTCTATCAAGAATTTCTCAATGATTTTATCAGATTATTTACATCTATTTCAACACACTCTATTGAATATTATGATTTATTGAAATTTATCTCTTATGTTACTATCTAATATATTTTATTTAATGGTTTATGGTTATTTATGGGGATGTACTATCTCGATACCGTTCGACATTTTACTCTGGATGGTTTATGATTATGTTTATTATTTGGGGAAAGTTATTAACATTTAATATACTAGTTTCAATATAAATTTTATGTTGATTATGTTTCAACCCTTTTAAAGGAGGAATTTATTGGACTTAGTAAGTGATCGGTGTGTCCCACTATAGCCACTTGATGCATCAGTAGGTCTCATGAGACAACCTAGATCGAGTTTTTACCCATTTATGTATA
Organism: Viscum album; assembly: GCA_963277665.1. Taxonomy (NCBI): domain Eukaryota; kingdom Viridiplantae; phylum Streptophyta; class Magnoliopsida; order Santalales; family Viscaceae; genus Viscum; species Viscum album. Next base: position 2,139,334,882 of record OY728123.1, read on the forward strand.
GTGTCTTAGCTAAAGCCTTAACTATATGTTTATGATTTCTAGAATTAAACAATCACTCATTATGATACTAGTATTTTATAGTCCATGTAATTATTCTACTAGTAGAATATCCATGATTAAGTATCTTTCTCATGTGATTATTTATGGTATTACTTAATCATATTTTATTCCTACTATATTATGCTCAAGATTATGTTTAAATGGAATGTGCTTTTAGTTATTCACCATGCCTTATTGTTTATGTTTATTTATGATAGCTTTATTTGTATTTCTTACCCTTATTGAGCATATAAGATCACCCCTTTCTCATGTTTTATTTTTCCACAGGGTTCAAAGATGTATGTTATAAATGACTTATAGGGATAATATAGGAGTTTATGACTATTTCCAATGGAGTTTCTATGTTTTTTGTTTTATTTCAAGTTGTAATGTAAAATTTATGTTTGTATCTTGTTCTCCAAATATACTAAACTACTTTCTCCTTCGGGATGTGACTTACTTGTTTATTATACCAATTTTATAAAGTAAGGCACTTGATCTAGGTTACTAGGGTCAGGGTTTTTATAAAAGTTATATTTAAAAAAAAAATCAGAGATAACCTAGAAACCTATATGTTCGTTTCAGAGAATCAATGAAAAAATTATGAATAAAAAACATATATCAATTTCAATGTTAAATTTTAGTTTAAAATGATAATTTTTTTTTCAATCATAGGAATAAAATAAATATTTATCATTCAAGAAATTATCATAATAATCAAAGATATTATAGACAATGAATGAAAACAAAAATAAAATGAGAATAAAAGATTTTTTCCATGGATTTTACCTTTATACAAGATCATTGATGATCAATATTTATTTCATCACCAAAAAAACTTTGTCCCCATATTTTCATTCAATTTTGATTAATATTTATCATGGATATTCAATCATGATTTTGAATATATAAATGATGAAAAATATTAGAAATGAAACTTAGAAGATAAATCGCATGAGCATGATATATCAGAAAATGGAGGATGAAATGAATTTTTTTGATGGAAATGAAAAAAGTGGGGATAACACGATTGATTTCTAGGCAAGAAGGAAAAATGTGAGGGCATGATATAAAAATATGAAATTTTTGTATGAATTTTGATACATTTATAGGTGGGAAGGTAACATCATGTGGGCGTGATGTGAATGTTTTTATGTTTTATGTTAGGGTTATATTTTTAACATTGGTTATTAAAATGACCGATGTTAAAAATAAAAATGAGAGGGATTTTTAACTTCAATTATTGAAATAAAAAACATTAAAAACCCATCATATGGGGTTTTGATGATAGTTATTTGTGTAATTGAAATAAAAACCTTCAAGGGATGGGTTTTTTAACATCAATTATTGATATAATGACTATATAAAAATTCTTTTTCCAAGGTTTTTATGTCAGTTATATAAATAACCAATTCCAAAAACTTTTTAATATTAGTTAATATCTAATTAATGTTAAAACCCCAACCCAAAATTTGTTTTTTCGACTAGTTCTATAAGGTCAACATCCACATACCCCTGCAATGAATTTACTTTTCCAAAGTATAGAAATACTTACTTGTTTCCCTTAAAATATTTAAATATCCACTTCAAAGATTTCCAATGTTTCTTTCTTGGGTCATTCATATACTTGCTCATAACTCCCACTACATGGGTAATATCAGTTCGGGTAAAAATCATGAAATACATAAAACTTTAAACAACTGATGCATAAATAATGTTTTCTATGTTCTTGATTATCCACTAAATGAGGATAATATTCATTGTTAATATATATAATATTCATGTTATTTATTATTCATAAACATCATTTTATTTCATTTTTCACTTTGAACATCATTTCACATTATGATTGTAATACCTTCTTAAAATGAACTATTATGTGGTACATTTTTTAACATCATTTAAAGTACCCAATGATTCATCCGATTTTAAGGAATATAATTATCCATATTTCAATTTGATATTTTGGGAATTTGATCTAAACTTCAATATGAACATGTTTTATTCAGGGATTAATGGATAATTCATGGAAGAAGATAAGGATATTTTGTGATGAAAGGAAACAATTCTAGAGAAGGCAGATTGGACACCAGCCCACTGATGAGACTGTGAGACCCAACATATAGGCCCAATTAATCCCAAATTTCGTGGTATGATAAAATAAATATAGAGGAATAAATAATTCTGCAAGATCCCATGCTAATTCGGCCTCCATTGTGGTCATTTAGGCGGCCCAAGTTAGAGATAAAATTATGGGCCAGATTCTGTAGCCCAGAAAAACATCCCACTAATATAATCATATCTCCGAATATAAAACTCCAAATGGGACCACCTTTTACAGGAGTTTATAAGACATCCGGGGATCCATTTTTTTCTTCTATGGAACACTCTGATTCAGCCATATAGAAGGTCTTCTAAGCGTGTCTGTTCGGTGGATGAAAGATGGCTGCCACCTCGGGTCAAGGGTGGAAAAATCAACTCTTCCTCAACTTTCCAACCACATATAGCCTACTATAATCAAGTGGGAATCTTTGCACTGTTGGAGGCTCGACCCAAGGCTCAAAAAATTCCTATTTAAGGCAGTGGTGATGGAGGAGTTGATGATTTTTTTGTGCTTTGTTTTCATCTTAATGTTATGCTGCCAATTTCTCTTTGTAATGTTCTTCCTTCACATGTAAGTTGTTTTAATTCATCCTAGTTTCTTAATAAAAGTTCTTCTTATACTCTTATTATGTTGTTCTACATATAACGTTGATACTGTTGGTTCATGGTATGAATTTATTCACACCATTCTTTGTGATATTTATCACACAACGGTGGAGTGATCGATTTTTTTGTTGTTTTTTTTACTTCTTCAATTCCACCCTCGTAAGTCTACTTCCCGCTTCCGTTGAAGACATGTCATCAATGGAGGGATAACACTTTTATGGGTTGATCCAAGGGAGTATCAAGGGTATTTATTGGATGTTATTTCTCACTCTATTAATGTCTAATCACTTATTTTAAATGAGATTTTTATTTGATGATTTTAAAACATCTTCATCCTTATTGAATTTAAGGTCACACATTTCAAGTGCCAATACGAACCTTTACGTTGGAGTGATCAATGCTTTGATCCTTCAAGTGTATGGGTGATTAGTATTAGGGTGTTTAGGCCTTAAACCAGTAAGTGATGATTATGTTTGATCTTCTTAAATGAACCCATCTCAATTATAAGAAATTGAAATCATTAAAAAATGAATTCATCCAATCCACCCCGAGCGATAACCTAGGATCAAATCATTACCTTAATTTGAATTAACTTTAAACTATTAGTGATACCTTAAACCCATCTAAAATCAACCCAAGTTTTCCACTTCATAGCTAAAAACAATCCATATAATGTACGTGTCTGTAGGTACTTCTTAGGTCTCTAAGGATTCGATAACCCAAGCTAAACTACAAGGACCATTCTACCTTCATCTCTTGGGTAAATTTGAGCAAGAATCAAATTTTGGCGCCATTGACAGGGACGAAAGTAATTTATATTATACACTATCATCCTTTTTTTCATCCTACTTCTCTTTTCTCACCCCTCACTTCTATGGAAGTCAATTTTGAACAAGTCCAAACATGGGAAACCTATCCCTACTTTGATCATCCAACCCCATGTGTGATGTAAAATGACCATCCTAATTTCTACATGTGGGATCATAAAAAACCTAATGAACCACATTTTTTTTACCCATATGATCCACAAAATATCCCAACATATAGTGAGTTTCAATCTCCACAAATCCAATATGAACACCCTCCTGTACAATTCCAACAACTTAATTATCCTCCCGGAATATACCATCTATCTCAACTCCTTATCCATCCTAATAAAAATCCATTACTTGAAAAAATGTGTCAACCAATGGAGATAATTAATTTTGAGGTTTCATATTTGAGTTTATAACTACAAAGAATTAAAACTTGTGAGGAACCAATCCCTACACAAACCGTCCCTTCCATAACCTTATGTGAAGTGTATAATTTCCCAGAAACCTCTCATGAATTTACTAAAGAGAAAACCTTTGGATTTGGGGAAGATGAACATGATAAAGGAATTGTTGAAGGGTATTTAAATCCAGAGGAAATTGAATTTTTGGATTCAAAAGAGGAGAATTTGACAACACGGATTGAGTCTCCTAAGTATAACTCCATTGATGAATTTTCAAAAACACCAACCATTGAACCATTGAGAGAAATCACAAACATTGAGTCCATACCCAATCCTAAAATTGATCTTTCCAATTTTTTGGTTGAATCTTCTATTCAAAAGGAACCAATTCTGTTGAGCAATTTTGAAAATGAAATTTATTTTGATTCAAAGTCCCAACCTATGTCTGAAAGTGTTTGCCTACCTGAACTTGAACGAAAGGAATTTCCATACAACCTCAAGTTTCCATTCATTAAGGATAGAAAAAAATATCCAATTTTCACAATTTCTTATCTTGAAACCAATAAAGAGGTAATTATTCCTAATGTCTTTGTAAAGACTAAAAAAGAAATTGAATCCACCATTTCTGATATTCCTTGGATTTACCCGCTCATTTTAGAACATTGGTTATTACAGACACAAATTATAAACAAAGAATAAATATCAATAAAGTATAAGTGGATAAATATGGGGTCCTTAAAATGTTTAATGTTGGTATTGGGTAAGTTAAGGGGTTAGGTCGGGCTAGCGACATTAAACAAAGCGCTCCATGGGAGGCAACCCATATTTTTCAAGTTTTCAATAATTTTTTTTGTTTTAATCAATTTTATATTTTAAATAGGATTAATAAATCATTTTGATATTTTAAAAAAATAGAGTGTTGACCTGTTCTTCTATTATGAGTATGGATGGGTACGAAAGGGGAGCACCATATTCATCATTGTCACGTGGTGTGATCCTTGAGTAATGCCTTACCCAGGAATTTAAAAAGAAGACTATGTATCATCAGTTTATTTATTTTAATATTTTTGTAGGTTAAAAAAATAAAATAAAAAAATAAAAATAAAATAATAATAATAAAAAGGGAAACGTCGTGGTTCATGGGTCAAACCCCGTCACTACCGGCGAAGCCGCAGGGATTCGAACCCGGGACCGAAGGGAGATAGGGGCGCACACTTACGACTGACCTACGGATTTTTGTGCTTCCTTATTCTATAATTTTTATATATATACTTATATTTTACTTTCTTTATTATATATATATATATTGTTTTGTTTTGTTTTTTTTCCTTTTTCTACTAGGGAACTCTGCAAGTGACATGGATATCAAAGGATTAAAAGGGAGCAGCAATAATTTCAACTTCAACCACAAGGAGACTTCATTCCATGATCCTTATTTTCAATTTCCTTTTTGAACTTCCATTATCTTACTCTACTCCTTATAAATTTTTATTTCTTTAAACAATGGGGACAATTTTGTTTTAAGTTGGGGGGGAGATGAAATATTTTTTTTTGCTTTTTTGAAAAAAAATGATTCGAAAAAAAAATTTGTAAATGGAAGGAAGAATTCCTTTAACTTTAAACATAGAAATACTCATTGCACACTTTGAAACTAAATATAAAATAATTTAGCATTTCCTGATTCTGATTTTAATCCTTGTATAATTTCATGAGCATAGATTTTGGAAAGTTTGGCTCTCCAATGTGATATTTCATTGTTTATATTTTCATTCAAATAAAAAAAAGATCACAATGCACGTCCTTTGGATAGTGGGGTATTAGTTTGAGTTCATGGGGTCCCCCAAATAAATAGCATAGGTTTGGCGATCATTTTAGTTTAATTTTAGTATTCAAAAAAAATTAAAATAATAATAATAATAAATTTGCGCGCCGAGCAATGAAATGACCTAATGCGTGGCTTTCGACACTTGGGGATCATGACTTCATAGTTGTCTGGCCCAGAGTTAGTAATTTTATCTCTATTTTTGGTAATTTGAATTTGTTTTTGATTGATTTAACTCAAGATGATGCCCGAGTATGTGGGATTCACTTGGTTCCCAAAGGTCTTTGAGCCTGTGAGTCTTCGGCAAAGTCTCGCTATAGGGGTTGATTCTTTTGAGTGAAATTCAATTACCATGGAAAAATTGCAAAAAAAAAAAAAATACCAAAAATACAATTTTTTTTGAATACTCATCTTAATATTGAAATGTGATTCCACCTAGCACTTCCGTCATTTCCCCCTTGAATAAAGATGAACCCCCATGTCTATTGTGATGCACAACACATCCTCATACTTAATTGATATTGGATGAAATATGGCAATGAATTTGAACAAAAGAATGAGCTTGGGATTGAGATATGCTTATGAAAATATCTTGTATTAAAATATTTTTATGGGTTTCATGATTGTTTGGTATAGAAGTTTTTGGTGATCATTTTGTATTGAAATGTTTTTTTGGAAAAGGGAATTCGAATTTTGTATTGTTGATATATATTTTGCTCGGGACTAGAAAAACTCAAGTTGGGGGGGGGGGTGTGATTAGCCACTAAATGTGGCTAATATTAATTTTTAATATATATAATATTCATGTTCTTTATTATTTATAAACACAATTTTAGTGCATTTTACACTTTGAACATCATTTCACATTATGATTGTAATACCTTCTTAAAATGCACTATTATGTGGTACATTTTTGAACATCATTTAAAGTACCCAATGATTCATCTGATTTTAAGGAATATAATTATCCATATTTCAATTTGATATTTTTGGAAGTTTATATACAATTAAATATGAACATGTTTGATTCAGGGATAAATGGATAATTCATGGAAGAGGATGGGGATATTTTGTGATGAAAGGAAACAATTATAGAGAAGGCAGATTGGACACCAGCCCACTGATGAGACTGTGGGACACAACGTACAAGACTAATGAATCCCAAATTTCTTGGGATTCTATAAGAAATATATATTAACAAATAATAATTCAGGATCCAGTGCTAATTCTGCCTCCATTGTGGTAATTTAGGTGGCCCAAGTTAGAGATAAAATTATGGACCAGATTCTACGGCCCATAAAACAGCCCACTAATATAATAATATCTCCGAATCTACAAGTCCAAATGGGCCCACATTTTATATGAAGTTATAAGACATACGAGGATCCATTTTCTTCTTGTATGGACTACTATAATTTGGCCATCTAGAACGTCTTACAAGCACGTTTGTTCGGTGGATGAAAGCTGGCAGCCACATCAGGTCAAGGGTGGAAAAATCAACTCTTCCTCAACTTTACACCCACCTATAGCCTACCATAATCAAGTGGGAAGCTTTGTAATGTTGGATTCTCCACCCAAGGCTCCCAAAATTCCTATTTAAGCCAGTGGTGTTGGAGGAGTTTATGATTTTTTTGAGCTTTGTTTTCATTTTAATGTTATGCTGCCAATTTCTCTTTGTAACGTTCTTCCTTCACATGTAAGTTGTTTTAATTCATCCTAGTTTCTTAATAAAATTTCTTCTTCTACTCTTATTATGTTTTTATACATATCACGTTGATACTGTTGGTTCAAGGTGTGAATTTATTCACACCATACTTGGTGATATTTATCACACAACAGTGGAGTGATCAATTTTTGTTGTTGTTTTTTTTACTTCTTCAATTCCACTCTCGTAAGTCTACTTCCCGCTTCCGTTTAAGACATGTCATCAATGGTGGGCTAACTATTTTATGGGTTGATCCAAGGGAGTATCAAGGGGCTGGATTGTATGTTATTTTTCACTCCTTTAATGTCTAATCACTTCTTTTAAATGAGATTTTTATTTGATGATTTTAAAACATCTTCATCCTTATTGAATTTAAGGTCACACATTTCAAGTGCTAATACGTACCTTTACCTTGGAGTTCTCAATGCTTTGATCCTTCAAGTTTATGGGTGATTATTATTAGGGTGTGTAGGCATTAAACCAGTAAGTGATGATTATGTTTGATCTTATTAAATGAACCCATCTTAATTATAAGAAATTGAAATCATTAAAAAAGGAATTCATCCAATCCACCCCGAGCGATAACCTAGGATAAACTCATTACCTTAATTTGAATTAACTTAAAACTATTAGTGATACCTTAAACCATATAAAATCAACCCTATTTGTCCACTTCATAGCTAAAAACAATCCATAGAATTTACATGTCTGTAGGTACTTTTTAGGTCTCTGAGGATTCGATAACTCAAGATAAACTACAAGGACCATTCTACCTTCTTCTCTTGGGTAAATTTGAGTGAGAATCAGTACTCAACCACTTATGCGGTATTTGGATATTTTTTCTTTATCAATTTTAAATGGATTTCCAGGAGAATAAAAACTTAATTTTCCTCTATCATACTAAATCTTCCAAAAACCTTTCTAATATAATCAGTTTGTGATAACATCAAGGTTCCAGTTGTGCATTATCTCTTGACCTTATTTACTAAAATCTTACATGTTACTCCAAGATATTTCATCTATAACTACTCATCTTTTTTCCCTCTCATCTTATCAGTCCTCTATATACATGATCTTATAATGAGCATGTCATTCATATACAAAAGAAGTATAATGTATATATCACCAAAAGTCTTGAAATACTAGCATTTATCCATAACAAGTAATTTATATAAATTTTTACTCATTAATGTATAAAACTAATTGTTCCACTACCTGGGTGCCTAATTGGGCCCATATAAACTTTTTTGGAGTTTAAACATCAGGTCTTCATTTCTTAACTAAAAAAATCCCTTTGGGTACTCCATTTAAATTTCCTCTTCCAAGTTTCCATGAAGGAAAAAAATATTTATACCAAGCTTCTCAATATGTAAATCCTTTGATGAAATAATACTAATAACCATCATGGTGGTAAGATTCACTACATGTGAAAAAATATTAGTGAAATCTATACCTTCCTTGTATTGATTACTAGTCACTACAAACCTTTCCTTGTATCTCCTCTTACCATCATGTTATTCCTCAACCCAATATACCCATTTATTATTAAATTATATCTTTCATTGTGGTAAATGATCTAGATCCTAAGTATTTTTGTCATGAAATGAAGAAATTTACTCCTTTATAGCTATCTCCCACCTACTTTACTCTTCCAATTAAATTACCTCTTCAAAGAATTTTGACTTCCCACCATCAATTAATAACAAATTGTGTAGGGATGATAAATACATTTACATAGGTCTTCTCATCCATATTTATCTCCTTAACTCACTACTATAAAATGACAGTTTAACATTGGTTAAAAATTTACGTGAATACAACTGAAGTTAAAATAATAGTTTTAACATCATTTATTTAAAACATTAGTTATTATAATAGGAAAAACTGAAATCATCACTAAATATAAATATAAAGGGACTATCAATACCAGTTTTTATAAAAAACTAATGTTGGAATACCAAATATATATTGATAATTATTAGGACTTTTAATGTTAGTTTTCTAGAAAAACCAACATTGAAATTTTCTTTCAACATTTGTTTTTATGAAAACTGACTTTGAAAGTCACCTTCAATATTGTTTTTCAAAATAACCGATGTTAAAATATATTTATTTTAAAAAATATAATAAAATACAATAACATAATACTTATAACATGAATTCTATTAAATAAAATAATAGAAAATACTAGAATATAGTAGAAAATAGGCTGTAAAATACTCAATTAATACTTTAATACAAAATCATTTACCAAAAGAAAAATACATACGTGAAACTTTTAGACGTACATTTACATATTATTTAACGTAAAAAATAATATCCAAATAACTCTTTAATAGTTTTAAGTCTATAATTTTATATGATAAAAATCATTAATAAATATGGGGAATTAACAATACAACTTATTTGTTTAAAAAAATAGAGTTGTAATGGAACCAACATTTTTAAAATTTGTCATCGTTCTAGTTGTGATAACTCAAAAATTAATCATAAAACATAATAACAACATTAAAAACATCATTTTTAATTATGACACAATGGTTATGAAACATCTCATTGTAAATATTAAAATACATATATGTAAGGCAGAATAAGTATTAACAAATATAAAATTTATCTTCCAGTACTTTCACATATTTTATTTTAAGTCAATTCTTTATCAATAAGTGTACATTGTTAAACTATATCCATGACCTTTATTTTCATATAATAATTACCACAACATATATAATAAAGAAATTATTATTAAAGAACTAATAAAATAGAATAAAAATTGCATAATCAATAATTCTTTATGAACACTACCCAGTAAAGTGACTCATGGGGGAATAATAGATATAACATAAAATGTCCACTAAAATATAGAAATTTCAAAATTAAAGACATTATAATGAATAATTTATAATTGTATAAATGTTCTTAGCAGTCAAGGAATGGAATAAACCTACAAATAATCTTTGTATTTTCTAATCTTTTAGATAAATATTTAATTCTATCATCACCATTCAAATATTTCATATCCATTGAAATGTATTCTAGATCCGTAGAACCATAAATTAAAGTTCTCTCATTTTTGATACAAAGTATTTGGAGATAAAAATTTATAAAAGTAATAAATTAAGTCACTATAAGTAAAATATATTTAAAGAAATTAAAATTGAAATTGAAATTTACTTATAAGGAAAACAATTATAACAGAGGTATTGTAATGTCCCAAAATTTCCATATAATTTTTTTTGTTATATGGAATTATTTTGAAACCTTAAAATTTGACGACACATGATTCTGAGGCCCGGAGTGCTCAGAATGATCCATCGAAAACTGTTAAGCTTTAAATAGTATGCATGAGAAGATTTATTGAAAATGTGAAATAACTCTTAAATGGGTGTTTGGATCCGAAATCTTAGGGCGCTATTGCGTTTAGGATGGCAGGTTTACCCTAGGCGTGACTTAAGTTTAGTCGGCAGAAACCTCGAGTGAGAAAACCCTAAAATGGTATAACTGTAAATAAAATAATTAAATAAAATTATTTTATTTTTCAAATGATTGTAACTCACGAATGGTGACTCATATTAAAAATCCGAGACCACCGCTGAACTCGTGAGGGCATCCTTTTATTAGTAAGTTCCTAACATTGGCTGACACGGTCCAATAGTGGAATTTATTTTTTTGGCAGTAAATAAAATAATTAAGTAACAATTATTATTTTTAAATCTAAATGGTAACTCGGATTGGAAATCTGAGAGTACCTTTGAGCTTGTGAGGAAATTTTTCCCTTAATCAGAGCCTAACCTTGACCGGAGCGAATTGAGGGTGACTGTTAATTATTTTTTAAACTTTTTAAGGTATGTTCCTTAAACATGTAAGAACAAATTTCTAAATTTTAAATTGGTGCTTAGAATTGAAATCCAAGGGCACAGTTGAATTCGCATCACCAGGATTTTCTTAGGCGAAGCTCAACTTTGTTCAGAAAAAGTCAGACGAAAAATTTATTTTTCAGACTTTTGAAAAAAATAATAATAAAATAACTAAAGAAGTTATTTTATTCTTTTTGAAACTGTTGAGCGACGGTGGTGGGACCACATCATAACATCAGACTTTGATTGAGATCCATTTATTGACATGATCCTTTGGTTGCATAACCATGCTGCTCGTAGGATTAATGGAACATTAATTGTGGTTCATTAACGAACCACATCAATGAACACAATATTGGTGGTTCCTTCCCTCTTATTTAATCAAACCTTTGGCATGGGTTTTGGTAGAGCTACGAGAGGAAGCTCTGATGAAACTACGATGATGTATTCCTCCAAAGAAGAACGGAGATTCGACGATGACATTGAGGATTCCAACCAAACATCGACGGGCGACGACGAACGCCGAGGAACATCTTCGAACAACAGATTCTCCTCCTTCGTCATCAGTGGAATCCAACATGTTCAAGGTAGGGGAGTTAATTTTTCTATGTGTTTAAAGATTCATCATACCTCATTCTTGAATAATATGATGAACACAAATAAACTAACTAATATCTTGATCTGCGATTCACTTGTTTCTATGGGAGGTTGATGCAGGGTTTCCATTATGGGGTTTTAATGATTATTAAACTACTTCCCATGATACTACACTAATGCGGAAGGCACGGGCTGATCCGAACATGTTCCGGATACTCCGCCAACCTCGGTTTTGATGCGTTCTTCATGGGTGACTTAAAAATATGATGGCAAGGCAAAAATGTGGGCTACATAGTGTATGAAGCATCTTGGGAGGCCCGTAAGTGCAGACGAGAAGCAAATCAGAACAATGGAGCTTCACCGATGGCCCGCGGAAGCACCATTAGTGATCGGATCTTGCCAGACCTAAGAGGATGGGGAAGATGGCGACCGACAGCAGCGGATGACTCCTGCCGTCCGTGAGAGCACGAAGATGCCCGAAGGTGCCACAACGGACAGGGGCGACCTGCCTTTTCCGACCACGTTGACGGCGGGCGGTGCGCCGCGACTCCGAGTTGCGGTGGAGGGCAAACCCACGCCCAAAGTTCCTGACCTAGACCAACCCACTAGACTAGTTAGATGGAGGGGCAGTGCTAGCCTGGCGCTGCCGGTTGGTGAGCCCGATTGGACCACGTCCGTTTGGGACGGGAGCAGACCCCACACCCAACTGGCGGGACAGGCCGATTTTGTGGTCTGGTAGGCCGTGCCCAGCTGGGTGGGCTGGGCCACTTCCATGGCCCAGACACAGCCCATCTAGACCAGGCCGAGCCCAACCACTTTTTCTGGGTCGGGTCAGTCCGACCGGGTCAGACTGGACCCAAACCCATTTAGGACCCAGTTTCTCTTAAATAACCATATCTTCTTAACCAGATGTCTGTTTGATGAACTATGTGTGGAGATGGAATCCTTAAGATGAGGTGGTCCTTTTGGGATACTCCACTTGGGTTCTAGAGAAAGTTTGAGTACGATCGGGTTGGTTCGAACCCAAATTCAATCGGGACCTCGGTACTAAAATGCCTATAACTTACATTTCGAGCGTCCGATTGACACATGGTCTATTGCGTTGGAACCCTTATGATATGGAGGTTCTTTGGGTTACTTATTCGTGGGACTTTGTAGTGGTTTATGTATGACTGATGACTTGAGGATCAGATCCTCCCAGAATCAAGCGTGCTAAGTGAGGAAATCCAGTGGCTGGATATGACGTGATGAAGCACCTACCGATCCTATATGGTTCAATAGTTTGTGAAACTTTGTGGGTCAGCACTTAGAAATCCTATGTGGGTCCGCACTTAGCGATCTTCCGTGGGTCAGCACATTGCGATACTCCGTGGGTCAGCACCTAACGATCCACTATTGGTCAGCACCTAGTGATCCTCTATGGGTCAACACCTAGCAACCTTATGCGGTCTAGCAGAAAAAGCCTCTCGACAGAATAAGATGATATAGCTTTATAACTAATCATCTTTATTCATGTTCTTTAAGTTGTATACCTAGTGTGAGCTGTCTTTTACTTTATGATTTTTGATTGAGATTATGATTTGTTGTTTTTTCTCTAAGGAATTCTGGGAGACCTTCGGGGCCTCGAAGTCCCTATTGAGTATTGTTATACTCACCCTTGCACAGGCTTCTTCTGCATGTGTTGTGTCCAGTGCAGACATTCGACGTTTCGACTGAGGTGCTTAGGGGGATGGGATAAATGGACACTATGATGGTTGACTTGGTGGCATAGGACTAAGTGGGGACTAGTAGGACCAGGCGGACATGACATACTAATTCGTCTTCTAGTAGCTTCACTAATCTCATGATCAGGCTGGGATTTCTGCAAATTTCCACCAGAGTTTCCTTTTTTACTTTACTATTTTTAGTTCTTTGTTGGGTCTGTATTCTGGCCCACTTACTTCCACTTGTACTTGCACTCATCCTTGTTTTAGTGGTATACTTGTTTCCCCTTTCAGTGTGTTTGGATGTGGTTGGACGTTTGTGTGTACAAGTTTAAAGGATATGCCTTCCCTTTTTGGGATATGCCTTTGCAGTACTAGTCACTAGCCCCTACCCTATGCAAGACGAGCTGGTGGTAGTAACGACACAGGCCCCAGGGGACGAGTTGTGACAAAGTGGTATCAGAAGGAGGTTCTACCAGAATAACTAAGAGTATGTGTTTTCAATTGAGCAATAGTGTCAAGTGTCTTGAGTTCGGATTACAATCTCGGGAGTCTAGTGTTGGTGCGGCAGCCGATGTATCTATACACCAGGATGTTGAATTCTTTTTTCTGACTCGGTACATGAAAACACTAGTTTCATGTGTTTTGAAAATATTTTTCTATCAATATCTTTTGAGTCAACTCACCAGGTATAACTTATCGACTGTGCTTCATCTTGATTCTCTTTCAAGATGCCTCCATGCAAACATCCAGCCATGATTCCAATGTGTGACCATGAGGTTGGTCCACAGAGTGATGAGGCTTCAGTATAAGGACTTTTGCCCGAGATGGTATCTTTGGGCGGTGTCCCAGCAATACCACTGCCTGTTGGTCAGCAGTTAATACCGGCACTACCGTTATAAGACACATATAGGATTAGTGATTTACATGAGTTTTAGTGACATATACCCCTCAGGTTCTAAGGTGATCTTGACTCACAAAAAACTAAGGACTTCCCTGAGGTGGTGACCGACTTTCCATCTAGCCATGGCACCATTATATCATATGGTGGTCCTAGAAGTTAGCATTATACGTGGCTCAGTAGGGTGATGAAAGGGTCTAGATTACCCCTATCTTATGATGAGGCGACTTTTCTATAGATAGATCTTGAGAACCATTCTCAAAAAAGGGGTCTGTTGCCATAAAAATCTATGGGGTATGTGTTCCCAAGAGCTTCTACAACTTTGACAGGGTGACATGTCCATGACTGAGTATTCATCAAGGCGTACCGACCATTTCAGGTACTAGATGAATACAATACGACCTGTTCTTTAGGGATCAGACCTTCAAGAGAGATGTGTTTAGAGATATCTGAGCCAACACTATTCCACTGTTCATTCCTACTTATGTTAGGATTTTGGAGAGAACCTTAGTGGTTGAAAGTTATTTGGATTAGCAGATACAACCAGTGAATGTTAGTAGTGGGAAGGAAGGAAACCGATGTCATTCTCAGAGACTTGGACTTGTAAGATGTTTCAGGAAGAGGAAGTGATAGGGACAAATGAATCTGCAGTGCAGAAGACAAGGAAGAGGAGCTATGAGAGTATCATGAGGTGGTATACATTTTGACATGTTACAACCACCACCCCAATGTGGCCCCCACTAGGGTCAGGGATCTGGAGGAAAGGGGAAGGGAGTAGCTACATGTGGTCAAGGAGTGTGA
This sequence comes from Viscum album, assembly GCA_963277665.1. Lineage (NCBI taxonomy): Eukaryota > Viridiplantae > Streptophyta > Magnoliopsida > Santalales > Viscaceae > Viscum > Viscum album. The sequence continues at coordinate 2,139,350,232 of OY728123.1, forward strand.
CCATAGGGCTCTAGGAATGATTCGAGGTATGGTCTATGTCTACTAATAGCTACCGTATTAATAGAAATAGGTACTAATCACTCCTTCTCATCACGGATCTTGTTCAAGACCTAGAGTTTCCGATAAAACCGTTTACTTTATCCTTATGTCTGTAGATACATATGGGAGGTGACTCAATAATCAATCTTACGCCGATGATGTGATCTGACCCTTGAGGCACGAGTTTCAATTGGAACCTCTTGGTGGCAGCATCAAGGCCTTACGACGTTAGTATAGATATGGAATGGTCATCAATAGTTCATGCTCAGATTGCCTGTTTTATGAAAAAAGGTTGTGGTATATCTACATCATTGGAATGGGGTTTTCCTTGTTCATAGAAAAAGGAAACCCAAGAATCACTGGATAAACTCATTCATAGGAGGGTGAAGCCAATCAATCTTGATTCGGCCAACCTTACCCTTATGTAAGCAAGTGTTTTGAGTTTTTAGTTCAAAACAGTAGTGGTAGATTTCAGGAACATCCTTTCAAAATATGATTCCAGGATTACCTCCCTGTAGAGAGAGGTACTTATGCATTGAATTATAACCAAGGACAACACCAATATCTAAAACTACGTATCGGATGGCTCTTGCAGAGCTTCAGGAGATGAGAGTATATTTGGAATAATGGTTTACTGTCTACTCCGATCATAAGAGTCTTAGGTATATCTTCTCACAGAAGGACATAATCTTGAGACAATGGCTATGGATGGAGTTATTCTAGGACGATGACATTGAGATAGTTTATACTCCTAGGAAAGAAAACGTAGTAGCAGACACACTCAACAGGAGGTCGGGTCTACACCTGATGAGTGAGGTGACAAAGCAGCTAGCTGTGATGCCGATATCCTTCGTGGATGATGATGGAGCAGCTTACCTCCAATTTATGACTCTCACTCCCCCACTCCTTAAGCGATTTAGGGAGGCACAACTTGTGGATGTTGACTGTGAGGTCCGACATGCTCAGATATCCTCCGGATAGGCTCCTGATGAATTTTCGATAGTTGGGGAGCATGTCACCCTTTTCAGAGGACACACCTTGATACCAGTGACGTTATAAGAGGTGGTGTTGAGGGAATTCCATACATCCCCTTTGGCAGTACATCCTAGTGTTTTGAATATGTACTAGGACCTCTAACATCAGTATTGGTTTCCAAGGATGAAGAAAGAAGTGGAAGAGTTAGTTTTACGATGCCTCACTTGTCCGCAAGTGAGAGTTGAGCCTCAGGTTCCAGAATACTTGAGAATAAATTTTACCCCTAGAAAGATGGTTAGATTGAGCAGACCATACAGACCTTGGAGGACATGCTTCGTTCTTGTGTCCTGGATTTTGGTCACAGTTGGAAGGACCACCTACCACTGGAAGAGTTTGTGTATAAAAATAGCTATCACTCTACTGTTGACATTCCACTTTTTGATGCCTTGTATAGGAGGCCATGTAGATCACCTTTATGCTGGACAAACCCTGGGGAGTTAGCACTCATGGGTCCAAAGTTGGTATGGGCTAGCACTGAGAAGGTTCAGATCATCCAAGAGTGGATGAGGACTTCATATAGCAGACATAAGACTTATACCGATAAGAGATGAAGACCCTTGGAGTTCGAGGAGGGAGATCATGTTTTCCTTCAGGTCTCACCCCGATGGGGATTGTAGAGATTAGGATGGAGCGACAAGCTATATCCGAGGTTCATCATACATTTTTAGTTTCTGATTAGAGTTGTAGAGTTTTCATACCACCTAGATCTTCCCCCATAGATGCACAAGGTTCATGACATTTTCCACGTGTTTTAGTTGAGGAGATACGTGCATGATCCATCACACGCCATCGACTAGGGAGAGCTGGACATTGACGATCGGGAAAATTTTGCAGAGTTCTCGATGGAGATAAAGGATCGATAGGAACAAGTCCTTCATGGAAATTCGATTCCTCTAGTGCAAGTTCGATGACAAAATGGAAATCTCTAGGAGTGAATGAGGGAGAGGGAGGCTCATATTCAAGCTCAGTACCCCCACTTGTTTGATTTTCCTTTGTTTTGGATTTCGGGGACCTAAATCCCTAAGGTGGGGAGAATGTAATATCCTAGAATTTATATATAATTTTTTTATTATATGTAATTATTTTGAGACCATGAAATTTGATGGCATGTGATTCTGAGGCCCGGAGTTCCCAGAATGATCCATCAAAAAATGTTAAGCTTTAAATAGAGCGCGTGAGTAGTTTTCTAGAAAAAGTTGAATAACTCTCAAAAGGGTACCCGAATCAGAAATCTGAGGGCACTGTTGCGTTCAGGATGACGAGTTTACCCTATATGAGACTTAAGTTTAGTTAGTGTATGACTCTAGTGAGAAACCCTGAAAATGGAATAATTGTAAATAAAATAATTAAATAAAATTACTTTATTTTACCAATGATTATAACTCAAGAAAAGTGAATCAAATTAAAAATACGATACCACCACCAAAATCATGAGGGTATGCTTTCATTAGGCAGATCCAAACATTGGTCGGTGTGGGCCAAGAATGAAAGTTAGTTTTTGGCCGTAAATAAAATAATTAAGTAATTTTTTTTTATTTTCAAATCTAAAAGGTAACTCAAATTGGAAATCCGAGAGTATTGTTGATCTCGTGATGGTGTGTTTCTCTTAGGCAGAGCCTAACCTTGACCAGGGTGGTTTGAGGGTGACTGTTAATAATTTTTTTAAATTTTTTTTTGAGGTACGTTCAGTAAATGTAGAAGAGCAAATTTCTTACTTTTGAATCGTTTCTCAGAATTGAAAATTGAGGGCACCGTTGAATTCGCAACACATGGATTCTCTTAGGCAGAGCTGAACTTTGTTTAGAAAAAGTCGGACAAATTTTTTATTTTTCGGACTTTTTTGGAATAATAATAATAAAAAAAACTAAAGAAGTTATTTTATTCTTTTTGCAACCACTGAGAGACGGGGGCTGGACCGCATCGTATCATCAGGCTTTGATTGAGATCCATTTATTAACATGATCTTTTGGTTGTGTAACCACGACGCTTGTAGTATTAATGGAACATTAATTGTAGTTTATTAATGAACCACATTAATGAACACAACATAGGTGGTTCCTTCCCTCTCATTTAATCAAACCTTTGGCATGGGTTTTGGGAGATTTAAGAGGAAGATATAAAGAAACACTGACGACATCTTCCTCAAATGAAGACCGGAGAGTCAACGACGCCATTGAGGATTTGAATCGGACATTGATGGGTGACATCGAACACTGATGAACATCTTCTAACAACAGATTCTCCTCCTTCATCATCAGTGGAATCCAATGTGTTAAAGGTTGGGTAATTAATATTTCTAAGTGTTTAAAGATTCATCATACATCATTGTTGAATAATTTGAAGAATGTTTATCAACCGACTAACGGGTTGATCCGTGATTCACAATTTTTTGCTGGAGGTTGATGCGGGGTTTCCATTATAGAGTTTTAATGATTATTATACTTCTTCCCATGATACAATGCTAACGTGGAGGGAACGAGCCGATCCAAACAAGGCCTAGATCCTCTGCCGACCTCAGTTTTGATGCGTTCTTCATGGGTGACTGAAAAATATGGTTGGAAGGAAAAACTGTGGGATGCACATTGTAGGGAGAATCCCAGGAGGCCTGTAAGCGCAGATGGGAAGAAAATTGGACCACCGGAGCTTCACTAGTGGCCCCCGGAAGCACCGCCAGTGTGACATCAGACGACTCCCGCCAAACGCGAGAGGATGGTGGCACTTGAAGGCACCACGGTGGATAGGGGTGTCCAGCCTTTTCCGGCCGCATTGACAGTGAGTGGTGCACCGTGGCAGTACACCATGGAGGAGGCACCGCGACTTCGAGCCACGACGGAGGGTGGACCCACACCCATGGGTCCCATCCTAGACCGGTCCACTGGACCGGTCAGTTGGAAGGGAATAACTATCCTAGAGTCACCAGTTGGTGAGCCCGAATGGACCGCGCCTGTTCAGGAGGGGAGCGGACCCCGCGCCTAGCTGGCAGGGCACGCCCAGCTAGCAGGCTGAGCTGGTTCCATAGTCCGGAGGTCCGCGCCCATCCAGGTGGGTCAGGCTGGTTCCATGGCCTAGTGGCCCAATCTAGGCATGTTTGGACCGGACCGAGCCCTGCCACTTGGGGGGGGGGGGTCGGTCCGACCGGGTCGGAATAGACCCATACCCATTTACGACCCAGTGTCGTTTAAAAGGCCATATCTTCTAAACTGGATGTCCGTTTGACGAACCGTCTATGACACTAGAATCCTTAGGATGAGGCAATCCTTTTAAGATACTCCACTTGGGTTATGGAGAAAGTTGGAGTACGACCAGGTTGGATTGAACCCGAATCCAATTAGGCCCCTGACACTAAAATGCCTATAACTTACAGACTATGCGTCCGATTGACGCAACATCTGTTGCGTGGGAACCCTTATGACATGGCAGTTTTTCGACTTACTTCTTCATGGGACTTCGTGGTGGTTGAGGTATGAACGATGGATTGATAACCAAATCCTCCCTAAATCAACCGTGATAAGTACAAGAATCTGGTGGTTGGCTGTGATGTGATGAAGCACCTAGCGATCCTCTGTGGGTCAGTAGTTAGTGAACCTCTGTGGGTCAGCACTTAGTGATCCTCTATGGGTCAACAGTTAGCGATCCTCTATGTGTTAGCACCTAGAGACTCTATGTGGGTGAGCACTTAGAGATCCTCTGTGGGTCAACACTTAGTGATCTTCCATGGGTCAACACCTAGGGATCCTCTATGGGTCAGAACCTAGAAAACTTGTGTAGTCTAGCATCAAAATCCACTTGACAGAATAAGATGATCTAGCTTTATGACTAATCATCTTTATTCATGTTCTTTAATTTGTATACTTTTTGTGAGCTATCTTTTACTTTATGCTTTGTGATTGAGATTATACTTTGTGGTTTTTCCTTTGAGGAATTCTGGGAGACCTTTGGGGTATGGGGGTCCCTATTGAGTATTGTTATACTCACCCCTATAGGGGATTCTCCCACACTTGTTGTGTCCACTGTAGACGTTCAACGTTTCGATAGAGGTGCTCAGGGGGATGGGATAAACGGACACTAAGACAGTGAACTTGGTGGACTAGGACTATGTGGGGCCCAATAGGACCAGGAGAGCAAGATATACTACTTAGGATTCCATTAGATTCACTACTATCACAATCAGGTAGGGATTTCTGCAGATGGCCATCAAATTTTCCTTTTGTACTTTATTGTTTTCAGTTCCTTGTTGGGTTTGTATTCTAGCCCACTTACTTTCACTTACACTTGCACTCAGCCTTGTTTTAGTGGTATACTTGTGTCCCTTTTCAGTGTGTTGGGATGTAGTTGGATTTTTGTGTATACAAGTTTAAAGGAAATGAATTCCCTTTTTGGGATATGCCTTTCTGGTGCAAGTCACCAGCCCCTGGATTATGGAAGGCAGGCTTGGGGTAGTCACGAGATAGGCTCCAGGGGACGGGTAGTGATTGGTATGGAGAGCTTATCACTAATAAAAAATTCCATGATATGTTTTTTTAAATATTTTTAACACATAGTTACTCCAATATATGTCAAATTGCATCATAAACTCATAATATAATGCCAAAATAAAATAATTCATGGATAATTTTGTTATCCCATTAGATACCTGAGAATTATTTGAAGGTGCTCATTCTTGAAACTTTTATTTTGTTTTGAAATTATTACTTTTATTTCTAATACTCCTATATAAGGTTAATGTCACTAATAAAAAACACACCTTTTACAGCACCAGAAATGGCCTTTATTAGCACTAGAAAATCACTGACTACATGAGAAAGGTTAAAAGCCTTGGTCCTTTATAAGTGCTAAAAAATCTCTAATAAAGGGTCTTCTATCAATGCTTATAAAAGAAATGATAAATTATTCCTTTATTAGAGATTATAAAAGTTCTAATAAAGTACCTTTTATTAGTGTTCAAAGAATCATTGATAAATTATATATTTATTATCACTTTTAAAAGCATTCATAAAGGGCCACACTACAGTGTAGTGTAGCAGCACACCGCAGCACCAGAAACACACCAGATATAAACAAAGACAAGTCCCAATATAGGATTTAAATGGAATGAAATTTACAACACAAACACAAGGAAAAAACTATATTATAGACATTTTATACATTGGTTTATACAACTACATAAATACAAATTATTACATACATTCAAAAACATCAATGTTACTTTGTCTTTTAATCCTGACCCAACTCATGCTATTTCTTAAAAAACCACCCCTACTCAAGAAAATAAAACACCTGTATAAGAAAAAATTTATTATGTTAATAATATTATAAATAAGTAAATTAATAGAAAGTGTTAATTTCATTAAAATTATTTCCAATTTTAAATAAAAAGAAGCACTTAGAGTCATACCGGGCATATGGTGCATTATATTGAGGTTAGACTAATTCCTACACGTCTCAAATGACTTGTAGATCATTTTCCTAAAGTACCAAAACAATTTGGATGTGTTTTCTCAGTTTTGAGTACATCATTTGTATTTTTTACTAAAATTTCATTTTAAACTGGAAATACGCACTTTTGACTAATTTTGATCAGATCATTTATTAGTTTGAAGTGAAATAGATGTCTACACGTCACCAATGAGTTATAAATAATTTTACAAAATTATAAAGAAAATTTGAGTGTGTTTTATCATTTTTCAGTGAGTGACACTTTTTGAACAAAAATCTTGATTTTAAACTTATAACGGAAAATTTGAGTCATACCAGAAACATTGTGTATCAGATTGGAGGTGAGGATGATTCATTCACATCAAAAATGACTTATGGATTATTTTACTAAAGTATCAAAATAATTTGAATGTGTTTTCTCAGTTTTGAGTAGAACATTTGTCTATATTACTAAAATTGATGACAATTTAAAAAAAAGACACACTTTGAGTCATACCGGTCACACTGTGCGTCAGATTGAGGAATGAATAATTCTTACACATCCCAAATGACATACGGATCATTTTTTAAAGTATCAAAATGATATTAATTTTTTTCTTAGTTTTGAGTATGATAGTTTTCTTTTTTACAAAAATGTCATTTTAAACTAGAAACACTCTTTTGAATCATTCCAATCACATCATATATCGGTTTGACGTGAAATGTATTCCTACATGTAAAAAATGAATTTTGAATAATTTTCATAAATTATCAATAAAATACGAGTGTAATTGATCAGCTTTTATAAAGTGACACTTTTTCAACTAAAATATTGAATTTAAACTGATAACAGACACTTTGAGTCATATCGAGCACATCCTATATCAGATTGAGATGAGGATGATTCCTATACATAAAAAATGACTTATAGATAGTTTTCATAAAGTATTAAAGCAATATGAATATGTTTTCTCAGTTTTGAGTGGGCCAATTGTCCATTTTACCAAAATTGATGACAATTTTAAATAAAAAGATGCACTTTGAGTCATACCCGTCACATCCTACATCGGATTGAGATGTGGATAATTCATACAAATCCCAAATAACTTATATATCATTTTAATAAATTATCAAAATATTCAGAATTTGTTTTCTCTATTTTGAGTACGTCACTTTTCTTTTTTACTAAAATTTCATTTTAAAATTGAAACACATACTATAACTCATACCGATCAAATTGTGTATCAGATTGAGGTGAGGCTGATTCCTACACAAAAAATAAATTATGGATAATTTTTCTAAAGTATTTTAACAATTTTAATGTTTTTTTTTCAGTTCTTAGTCTGTTAGTTTACCTTTTTACTAAAATTGATGTCAATTTTTAATAAAAACATGCACTTGGAGTCATACTGGTCATACTGTGCATTGTATTAAGATGAATATGATTTATACACATCTCAAATAACTTATGGATAATTTTCCTGTATTATAAAAACATTTTGAATGTGTTTGTTCTGTTTTATGTAGGTTAGTTTTTTTTACTAAAATTGATGTCAATTTTAAATTAAGATGCACTTAGAATCATAACAGTCACACCGTGTATTGGATTGAGGTGCATCTAATTCCTATACATTCCAAATTACTTATGGATGATTTTCATAAATTCTCAAAACAATATTAATGTGTTTTCTTAGTTTTGAGTATGCCACTATTCTTTTTTACTAAAATGTCATTCTAAACCTGGAACAAGAACTTTGACTTATACAGTTCACATTGCGTACTTTTTTTAAGTGATACCATTTTCTACCCATCAAAAATTATTTATGAATTGATTCCATAAATTTTCAAGAAAATCTGAGCGCATTTTCTTGGTTTTTAGTGAGTGACACTTTTTTAAGTCAATTGTCGATTTTAAACCGATAACAGACACATTGAGTCTTATTGGCCACATCATGTATCAGATTGAGGTGCAGATGATTCTTACACTTCAAAAATGACTTATGGATCATTTTCTTAAAGTATCAAAACAATATGAATATGTTTTCTCAGTTTTGAGTATGTCAGTTATATTTTTTTAATTAAATTAATATCAATTTTAAATAGAAAGAAGTACTTAGAGTCATACCGGTCCATTGAATTTCTTTGTATAACTACTAACACTACATGAGAAGAATTTAAAAACCACATCAAATCAAAAAAAAATAATCCACCTATATAAGAAAATAATTATTATGAGTAATACTAAAAAGGAATAAATTAAAATAAATATGAAATAATACATTAATTCTATGGGTAATGATTTTACTGTCCAAATATCAATATTAAGTCTGTTATTGACAAGTGGAGGGAACTTGATGGAAAGTGATAAATTTCAACACTGTAGGGGTGAAAGGTTTCGAGTGAGAAGAATTCTATAGAAGTTTTGGTGTTGAAAGGAATGAAAGATAAATAGATCACCCCAACTCGAACAAAAGAATACACATGTATAAGAAAACAATTATTATGTGAGTAATACTAAAAAGAAATAAATTAAAAATAAATATGAAACAATACATTAATTCTATGGATAATGATTTTACTGTGCAAACATCATGATTACATCTATAATTGAGCAGAGGAAACGTTGTTTCTCTTACTACAACGACAATGGAGATAACTTGAAATAAAATGTAATTCCCCCAGTTTTTTTGGGCCATTTATTTTTTTGAATGAATTAATTTTCATTTATGTTTTCCAATGCACTAAGTTAAACATTTCTTTAATACAACACTGACTTGGGGTACATTACACGCAACTCTGAGTCTTACCAAATAATAATATATTATTAAAATATTATATTTAACCTATATGTTAAGTTGATGGTTATGAATTGTAATAACTAATTTAAGAAAACCAATAGTTTACACAAAAAAAATGAATTCATTAGTTACAATGAACCGATTAAATATAAAGGGAATATTTTTATAGAAAACTATTTTTATTCTCACAAAGCTATTTTATAATAATAAATTAAATTAATTTTCATTAGTGATTGATATTAAGGTAACATATATATATATATATTATATTTAATGAAATATTTTTTATATTCATCCAATATATTAGATAGACATAAGATAAGAACAAACCCAATTTTATGCTTAAAACCTATATTTTTATAAAGATAGTTTTACCGCCTTTTAATGGAGAACGCATTTTAAATTCAATTTTTGGAACTTTTATAGTTTTAATATGTCAAATTAAACTTAATATTTTTAATAAAAACATAATAAACATAATAAACTTTTTTATTTTTCTGTAAGGTTTCATTTTTTAATCAATAGTTAAAAATAATGGATTTTAATTCCAAATTTAATTTTCATATAATTTATTTATATGGTTAAATAATATTTTTAATTGGTTAAAAATTTTATTTAGATAATATTTTTATCAATAAATCTAATTTAGGTCATTTTAATCAACTTCAAATTGAAATTAGATATAAAAACATTTCAAACTTTTGAACGTTTCACTTTATAAACCCACTTTTTTGTTTTGTCTGTGGAATTAATTTTAAATATAAATTTTCAAATTATGTGAATTTAATTAGGTAAAATATATTCAATATTTGGAATCAAAATTTTTAAATTTTTTTTGAAGTTCAATTTCATTTTTTTGGAAAAAAAAGTTACCATGGAAAAAAATTATTTACCGCGATATAAGTACAAAATGAAACATGTTAAAGTTAAAAGGGTAAAGACTTAAAATACCTAAAAACTATAACCTTTAAATGTTGTTTGAGGTGTGTATCAACCCTAAACCTCATAAAAAAATAAATTGAAAGTTTAATTCATTGAAATTAATTCGACCTCAATGTGGTTATCTTTAAATATAAAATAATCATTAATTTAATCACTTGATCCCACCTATCCTCAAGTATAAATACCACATCTCACCTCTCCATTTCAAACCAAAAAAGCCTTGTAGCTCCTCAAATATCTGAAAAAACCACTTATCCTCACTCTCCTCATGTCAAAGTGATTCTGGCCTCACCAAAAAACCAAATCCAAGGTCCTTAAGTGTCTTTCAAGGAGGGGATATTCAAGAGGTAATTTTCTCAAAGTACATCTCTTAATTTATTTTCTTTTTATAATTTATCCTCACCTAATTCATCAATAAATGAATGATAACTCCAGAATAATTAATATACTATAATTTTATATTTATAATGGAATATATGATATCCATTTCATTTCTCACCTCCTCTTACTCAAAGAAACAAAATTACTATCCAAGTTATGCCAGTCAATCACCTCAATGAATAATGTTTTTGTTCTTTTTCCATTACCGTGTTCATCGATGGTATTAAAACTATTTTTTGGTTAAATAATATTTTAATATGTATATTATAACCTATTTAATATTATGTAAATTTTATATTTAACATACCTTCATGCTTTCCATATTGTGGTTATACGATAACTTTGTTTGGGGACGTGTGGACTACCGCCCCATCAAAGTGTTGTGATTTGATCATACACTGCATGAAATGTGTTAAGGATGGATTTAGTGAACACATATGATATATATTATATAATAAATCAAATTTAATAATGATACATATACATATTTATACATATATTTCTTTCACTTTCCTTATTTTAACACAACAATTAAACTAAAATAACATTCATTTGTACGTACGAATTACCATCTCCATGAACAGTGTATTCCGTTTGATACTTCTATATTATATGGATTATTATAATACACATATAATTAATATAAATTTTATTTAAATCATGGTTTACATTCTGGAAATCATGATATAAATATAAGAACCAATGATATAACAAATTATGACACATGTAGAGAACAAAGTGAATATCACCCAAAGTGAAACCTTAACAAAAAATTGTTAATGAGCGAGTAATATAAAGTCATAATAAAACCATATAAGGTATTAGATATAAGAATATGGACCTGTGATATATGTATAATAAATTTATATTTATTATGCAGGAGGTTTATATGAGTATGAAGAGAGTCAATATATAAGGTAATGGAATTTCATCTCACTCTTTATTTCTGTGAGATACAAGCCTTATTCACCACTCACTTATTTTGTGTGGTGTATATACTTCCCATAAATTTTTTTCAATATTATATATATGTTTATTTATATACCAATTATATGATATATCCTTAATAGAATTTATGTTCAATAAGGGTTTTTAAGAGTCTTTTATAAGATTTCAAGGAAAATAATTTTGAAATGGTTTATAAACTTCTTTATATGTTCCAAGGGAAAAAATTCAAAATGTTTTAAAACTTCCTTTATAATTTTTCAAGTATATTTATAAATAAAATAATTTTAAAAAGTTTTTATGTTTTAAAAATAATTTTTCAATGAGGAAGGATATTTTCCTCAAGAAGTTTTTTTAAAATACCTTTTCAAAATTATTGCCTATCTAAGATAACCTTCATTGATGTTACTGATGAATTTATTAGTAATTATATAATGGTTAGATTCATATTACTTCTATGAATAATTTATGATTGATGTCATGGTCTTTACAAAACCCATTTCTCTTTCACGGGTTATATGTTTGTGAAATCTGTTTTTCTTTCACGGGATATATTTTTGATGAAATGATTATAATCTTGTATATTTTCCCACTGGTTATGATATGATTACATGTTTATAATACCCATTTAATTTCATGGGTTATAATATTATTTTTTATTATTTTTTGGCACATATATGTATGATTTCATGATGAAATGGTTGGTTCCTATTTCTCCATCCAATGCATTGGTTAAAAGTTTATATCTCATAAGATAAACTAAGATAGTATTGGGAGTGAACCTTAACAACTAAGACGACCATGGGAGTGAACCATGACTATAAAGATGGTATGATAAGTGAACTCATGCCATTAAGATGTACATGGGAGTGAACCATGACAAACAAGATGGTATGGGGAGTGAACTCATAATACTAATATGGTATTGGTAGTGATTCATTGGATACTATAGAAATAATATTATATACTTATGTGTCTACCATAATTCCATGATTAATTCCTATGTTATAATTTCATGGATTATGTTATTTATTTCCTTATGATTAATGTCTAATGAAGTACCAAGATTTAATCCATGATTTATTTTTACAATATTTGATATGTAGGGTGTGATATTTTAATGTTATGATCACATTCTCATACCCCTATGCTCATGTTTATGTTTATATGTTTCCATTGTTTACCCTTAATGAGCATCTGAAATCACACTTTTATTTTGTTTCCCTTCTCATAGTTTATGAAGATAATTATTGTGTTTAATGTGTATAATAATATTCCTAGTCAATATGAACCTAGTGGGAGATAATTTAGCTCACCTATGTATCAGTGTTTATGTTTCCATGTTTCCAAAGGCACTAGACTAGTATGGTTTTTAGGAATTTGTTTGTATAATGTTTTAAGTATTCTATAAAATTGATGAAATGATAATGTATGTCAAGACTGAGTTGTTATAAAAAGTGATAAATTCTACACTACAGGGGTGAAAATGTTTTGAGGGAGAAGGAGTCTTTGGAAGTTTTGGTGCATAAAGGCATAAAAGATAGACATACCACCCCAACTCAAACAAAAAAATCCACCTGTATAAGAAAACAATTATTATATGAGTAATACTAAAAAGAAATAAATTAAACATAAATATAAAACAATACATTAATTATATGGACAATGATTTTCTATGAAAACATCAAGATTACCTCTGTAATTGAGTAGAGCCAGCATCGTTACTCTTCCTGCAAAAGTAGTGAAGATAACTTGAAAGAAAGTGATAAGTGAAACACTACAGGGGTTAAAAGGTTTTAAGGGATAATAAGTCTATAGAAGTTTTGGTGTTTAAAGGCATAAAATATGGATAGATCACCCAACTCGAACAAAATAATACACCTATATTAGAAAATAATTATTATGTGAGTAATAATAAAAATAAATAAATCAAACATAAATATGAAACAATACATTAATTCCATGGATACTGATTTTACTGTGAAAACATCAATATGGACTCTGTGATCGAGTAGAGATAGTGTCGTTTCTCTTCTTGCAAAGGCATGACACTTAGACAAATTTTTTCTAAAATAAATGAACTCTGTAAGGAATAATGAAAATTAAATCAATATTTACTTATATAATTTTCCATAAAATAGAGAATGTATATCATAATATTACCTTTACATATTTCCAAAGGGTTTCCTTACTTATAGTTTGATCTTCCAAGGGACTGGTAACATCATCATGTATAGAAGACATTGTCTGTATGAGTAGTCAAATATTTAATTTATATTATGTTAATATAGTAGAGAACATATAATATTATGAGGAAAAACATAATATATTAAAAAACACTTTTACCTTATTATTGAACTCTATTTATTTTTTTTAAAGTTTTCAAGGATTTGGTTCCTCTATGAAGAATCAAAATCCCATTTTTTTGGTCCCCTCTAACATACAAGACATTTTCTACATTGGGATATTCATGAAATGATTGTGATATCCCAATCAAAGGGTCATCCTTGACTGAATTTTCTTCTGACTCGAAATTTGTTTTAGTCGCCAGTTGTATAATCGACCAATTCTTGTTTGTTAGACCAAAGACATAAAATACTTTCACTTCTTGTGATTCCATTATGAATGGCTCATCTTTTTTCCCTTACACACTGAAATTCACCTTCACAAAGCCCATTTCATCAACTTTCACTCCATTGATATTGTCAAACCATTTGCAACTGAAAAGTGGCACTTGAAATGTTTTATAATACAACTCGTATATCTTTTCAACAATTCCAAAATATGACATATTTTCATAAATTGGATTTCTATCATTAGAACTAGATATGTACATCACTTCATCCACAATAATAACACCACTATTTTTCATTGTACTGAAGTTATAGTGTTCTTTTGTATAGAATATATACCCATTGATTACAAAACTAGTGTAAGATATAATATTTTCATTTGGTTATCTGGCTAGCCATTGAAGTCATTCAACAATTGGATTTGTATTTTTAGATAACTCATTATAATTCTGATCACTGAACCATCCTATAAACTATTGATTATGTGTATTTGATATCCATCCTTCATGATTTGATGGATTCAAATCTCTAAGAATTTATTTGTGGGTTTAAATGTGTGGATAAACATATTCACTATTATGAAATATGTAAAGGTATGATTGATCCCACTCTGTCAAGGTAATTTTAACAACATCTATTCCAAAAATCCCTTCACCCAAAAGGCATTTTTTGTGATGAGACTTTGGGAGACTGATGCTTTCAACATCTCAGAGGTAATCGATATAGAATTTAATAACTTCTTTAACAATATATCATTCTATAATACAAGCTTATAGGAAACTTCAATTTATGACACACCCTTTAAAAATATACATATATCATTCAATGGGGTACATCCATCTGTAATGGACAGAACCACATAGTTGAACCTCTATAACCAAGTGAACAATCATGTGGACCGTTATATCAAAGAATAATGGTTGGAAGAACATATATAATTCACATAATTTGATTGTAATATCTTTATTCATGATGGGAAACTTTCCTAGGTCTACAAATTTACTGCGTTTCGATTTGAAAAAGAAGCAGATTTTGGTTAATTTATGTCATACATTTTTAGGAAGAATGCAATGGAAAGAAACATGCATTAAATCTTACATCAAAACATGAAAGTCTTGTGTTTTTAGTATTTGTAACTTAAAATTAGTCATTTAAATGACATTATTGATATTTGAAGAATACCCATGTGGAACTTTTACACTATTAAGGAAAAGGAAAAATTGAAAATTTTCCTATCTAGATAGAGTGTAAGCTGTTAGAGGAAGAGAATTCCACCTTTTACCCTTCACCAGTGCCAAATCTTCCCTTATCCCCATTTCTATCAAGTTCAACCTAGCCTTAATGCCATATTTCATTTTTCTAAGAACATTTAAGAACGTGCCAATAACACTATCAAATAATTTTTTTTCTACATGCATGAAATCAAGAAAATACCTGACATACAAACAATTCCAATATAGTAATTCAAAGAAAATTAATCTCTTCTTGCAACATGATTTTGAATGGTTTTTCAAAAATGGTTTTCCGAAAACAATATCAATATTTTTTAATTTATTGTATAGTTGACCGCCCTTTACTGGAGACGGTTTTGTACCTTGTTTGATATTCCCCTTGAATGTTATTTTCCAGGATCAATATTTATGTCGTCAAGGTAAAAATTTTCGATGTCCTAAAAATGTAGTCTTTGAGGAATGTTTCAACCGAACTGAGTATGTGAATTTTTTACAAATAGGACACCCCAACATTCCTTTAATGCTATAACCTAATAAATTTCCATAATATGGGATGTCATTTATCATTTTGTACAACATGACCCTCAATGTGAATTCTTCACTTCTATGAGAATTATACATTGTAACACCTGTATCCCACATCAACTTCAGATCTTTGATCAATGGTTCCAAATAGACATCAATATCATTATCGGGTTACTTTGGTACAAATATAAGTAGAGACAACATAATGTATTTGTGATTCATGCATAACCATGGAAGTAAGTTATAATTTACCAACATGATAGGCCACGTACTGTAAGTACTACTCTGTACACCAAAAGGATTTATTCTATCTGTAGATAATACAAGACACAAGTTTCTCAACTCATTTCCAAATTTAAGAAACTCGTAATCAATTTCTTCCACTAAGGGTAATATATTAGATGATGTAGGATCCCATCTTTAATTCTTGTATCTGCATACCATGTTAATTGTCTTGCGATTTCCTAACATCCATTTAGTCTTCTAAACTGTGGAATGATAGGAAAGTACCAAATTTTTTTGAAGGACTTGATTCATTTTTCTTGTATCGATCCATGCCAAACTTAGGTCATTTCATGAGTGATTCATGGTTCTTGAGAAACAATATTAAATCATTTAGAAAAGAATGTATTTCTTAGATATCATGCCCATTGAATGTAACATTCATTTAGAATCATATGTTCGACATGGTAGTTTATTTTGTTTCATAGTATATAATTCAAGAGACCAATTATTTCTGTAAAGCTGGTGTCACTCTATCCGCTTCCACCTTTCAAATTATATAACTTCAATACAGCTGACAATGTTGTGTATTTAGGACAACCAGTATACAATTGTTTCTTGGAAGAGCTATTTAACTCAAACAACTTTGGACAATCATGAAGGTCATCTTCAATTTCCATTTTCATTTGTTCCACATGATATCCATCATCATTTACAAAGGTATTCATATCAAATGATTCATAAAATATAGTATCATACCAATTGGTGTCCACATTCCGTTTTTCCTCATGTTTAGTAAAAATTTATAGATTTTATCTATTCCATGACAAATCAAATGTTTTTATAACTCTTATAGACTAATCTATCTTGAATAGAAACAATGTAAGAATGGACATAGGATTTTATAAGGGTCACATATATTTTCTCTTGAAAACTTGATGAACTATTTAACTCCATCTTCATACTCATTTGTCAAATTATTAGTGTGCATCCATTTTCAATTCATATCTATCTTATTGGGTTCATAAAAGATTAATTTTTTACAATATATAAGTAAATAAACATATGATATTCATTATCAAATGTGAAAGTTATAGAAAGTTATAATAAGGGAAACTCAACATTTATAGATTTGTTTCAAATAATTTCAGTATGTTTAATAAAATGGGTAATTGGATTTAAGAAAATAATTACTCCACTATGGCAGGTGTTATCCTATGAATTCATTCAAAGGTTAAAGTTATAGATAACTCATCCTCATTTCATTTTCCATGATGAATACCCACCATTAATATTCATAGGTAATGCACAAAACATATCTATTATTTATTCACATTACATCGACATGAAATGTATATTTTTATTTATCACATAATAAGGAATGAGTATTTGAGAAAATGGCACTCCTTATCAATTATATAGAAACCCTCCACCACCATTTCAGAATAAAAACTAAAATTATGATCCCTAAATATAAGATACAAATAATCTTTATAATTTTCAGCCATTACACTTTTTAGAGGTCCTATTCTTAATATGATGTTTTAAATTATTCAATATGATGAAATATTTCAACATAAGATATGATTTCATTTATGTAATTAACAATTTATTAAATTTATTTTCCATTTAACTTCTTCAACTACCTATTCCTAATACTAATTTACCAATTTAACAAAATCAAAATAAAATAACTATACTTATGTAATAAATATATTACAATAAAAATAACTTCATATTAATTCTAATCCATTTATTATTACATGTTATTTTTTGGGGTCAATTTAACCACCAACATGAAGGATGATATAAAATGATATAATGGATTGTTATGAAAACAGAATTAATTTTTTATTTGATATTCATAATGAAAGGATTTTTGTTTATGGTTCTATAAAGGTAACCTGGCAATTTTACTAAATCTCAATAAAACACCTTAAGTTTTTCAAAAATTACTAAAACAATCATGTTATAGATTCCATGTTGGGGAACCATATCTAAAACATCTATAGATATAACCTGGAACATATTAACTCAAAATGGAACTGTAATTATAAAACCTTTAGTATTAAAAATAAGATAAAATCTTGAGTAGGGATTAATTACCATGATCACTATATAGAAATAGATAAGAAGTAATTGGAACTATTATCAACCAATGATCAATATAAATTAAAACCTAGGAATTAAGCTTACGGAGAAAGCTGGGGTACAAATGTAGACATCGAATAAAATTGATTCAAAACAACTATTTTAAAATACCAAAATAGGATATCCAAATTGGTAGTCAATCAAACAAAAAATAATAAACAAATCATTTTTTTCATAACCTAAAATCAAAATAGTATACAAGGAATGGACCAAAAATAACTCATGACATCATCGAACATGAAATCAAAAATAAAATAAAAAATACACAAAGAAAATAATAAGGCCTACCTCACTAGGTTGAAGAAAATATGCTTCAAAAATCCAAAATATAACCAAATAACATATGTATGATGATGTTTGATCAACTGAAGGCAGTTGAGTGGTTTGATTTAAGCTTCGATTAACCGAGGATGAGCACCAATAGTGGGTAAATTCTGTGGAAAGATTCTGATATCATGATTGGTTTTCAAATGGTTAGGTTTTTTTAAATAGATCGGGACACTTTTATCAGTGCTTAAGTAAAAAGTGCGGATAAAAGGGATATTTATCAACAATTTTTTAGCGCTAATAAAGGTAGGTATTTATCAGCGCTAAAAAATGATAATAAAATCCATATTTATCAACTTTAATGTTTTAGCACTCATAAAGATTAATTTTATCAGATCTTTTTTTTGCTTTGATAAAGCCTAATCTTTATCATCACGAAAAAAGAAATAATAAAAACCTACCTTTATCAGTGCTTATTACTTAAGCACTTATAAATTATTTATAATTATAATTATAAATAAATTTTATAAATATATATATACTTAATAAATATATATAAATATAAATATAGTAAATATATTCCTTTTAAATATATTTATTATAATTTTATTATAATTTATTTATAATTATATAAATATTTTTGAAATTTAATATTTATATCTAATTTTATGTTCATGCGTATGCATATATGTTAAAAATGAGTGAAATTGAATAAATTTAAAATTTGTACACTTTAAAAATATTGAAAAAATGGATAAGTTTTGTGTGTGTGCATTGTATATAAAAATGCATTAATTACTTATATATGAAATCAATATAAAACACATTTTATCTATGTTAAATTGAAAAATCAAATGATACATTCAATTATATATCAATTGCACTATGAAATTAGTCATTATTTTTAATTCATATTAATTTTTATTAGTAAACCCTTATTCACTAAATATATGACTATTTAATGTAAAGTGCATAAATACATTAAAATATATAAATCATATTTATATATATTAATATATATCTATATATTTAATATATAAAATTTATTAACATTAATTATCGTAATTATCCAATTAATAAAATGTTTAATATTTAATATTGTATAATTAGTTTATTCATTTTTATTAATAATTATTAATTAATAAATTTTTTAATATTTTTTTAATATCTTCATTTTTTATTTTTTATTTATTTAATTATTTAATTTTATTTATTCAGACCATTATTAGTGCTAAAAAGGTACTGATAAAATCAATCTTTATCAGCACTAAAAACAAAGCATTGATAAAGTATACCCTTTATCACTGCTAACTAAAAAATGATGATAATGGGTGCCATTTGTCAGCACTAAAAATAAAGCGCTGATAAAAGGTTCAATTTATTAGTGATTTCTTTAGCAAAAATAAAGTTTCCATTTATTAGTGCTTTTTTCAAGTGCTGATAAATACCAGCAGTGTTAAACAACGGTTTTTTAGTAGTGTGTAAAAAAAATATTAAAAGTAATTTTCAATGAAATGTATATAAAAATTTAAAGGAAACACATACCTTATATGTTAATTAATGAATAAGTCTAGTTGGATAAAGTAAAAATTGATCCATACTATCTCCAACTCTGGTCACCTCCTAAGTAGGCAATGGAAATGGATTAGTTGGATAAATAATATCATGTACCACTACTCTTATCTGACCCAGGTACATAAGATGACACTATACATAATCCCCTAAATTATGTATGACTATGTATGCTATAATATATAATTGGGGATCTCTAATATACAACTCATAGTACACAGTCAGGTTTGAACGAGGAGGTGGAGGATCTGGGTATGCAGGCTACACAGACTTGTCTATCTCAAAAATTATGCAAACATAGCCTATATATACGATTTAATTTGATCTTTTATTGAATGATTCATCTCTCATAGATTATCTGTCAAGGAATAAATTTTTCTCATATACTGTTCCTACCTCAATTTAATATTAGGTTGACCAATTTTTTTATAATACCGATCTCCACCTCTTATCCTAATATAAGACCCAAGGGTTGTTGTTTTTCTAAAGTAGTAAAAAAATATCTATCCCATCCTTAGGGATAAAGGACCCCTACATCTCTTTCTATTTAAAATGATATATGTAAATGTTTTTTAGTGTGTTTTATATGATAAATACTAATATTCAAGAAAAATATTAATTGATTTCTTATAATATGAATCGCTACTTATTTTGATGGATATGTGTGAAACTTATCCTTTTTTTCCAACCATTACCTTTTCCACTTTTCTTATAGAGTGGGAGGAGTTGGAGGGAAACACTAAACATATTTGGACCCACTATTTTATTTGTCTCTTAATTCCTCAAGCTTTTCAGAAATTATTTACTCCTCCAATAAATGATACCTTTTATGTGATAAAGTATGATTGTATATATTCCATGATCGGATATCTTGCTAAGATCTCATAGTGGATTGTTACATAAGAATAAATTAATAAAAAATCATATAATTAAAAATAATTTTAAAAATTAACTTTATACATAATAATTATCATACCAGAAAGGATTCCACCCATCGACTGGTGAAAATATTCTCCCATGTCTTTGCTTCTAAAAATGCATATTTATGGCATGAGTCTTCATTCCGTTCTTCCTCCAAAATTTAAACAGAACATAATTTTTATTTAAAATCTCTCCATTTAATTACCACATGTGATAATGATGCACATCAATGCATCATTAATTCCTTTTAGTGGATAGATTTTATAATTTATAGTTTACCCACAATCACCAATCTTAAAATCATAGTAAATTGAAATTATAGGATCCAACCCATAGAGAATATTGAATCCTAGAAACAATATTTAAACTAATTTTTAGGTATTCACAATTATATATCTTAATTCTAAAACTAAAGTAAGTTAATTAAAATTAACTAAAATTAAACTAAACTAAAATAAAATTAAATTAGGTAAAAAAGGATGAAGAGATGGGAACTGATTTCCAAGGATTATTTCACTTTACCTTGAATGATTCAACTTTGCTCATGAAATTAATCAATCAACCGTCATGATACTTCCTGAATTAACTGGTTATACCTATCGATATAAACTATAACTATCTTAACCTTATGATCCCTCTCCCAAGGTAATCTATAACCAACCTAGGAATATTAAAATCAATATATAATGTGAGAGGAAAAGTTAAGTTATATCTCACTCCCCTATATTCCCTTCAATCACATTGGGTTTCATCACATAATTTTCATTATTCTCACTAAGTGATTATGGGATAAAATAATAATTAATATCAATGAAATGAAATTAATAAGAAGAATTCATAAGTGAATAAAAATCATAACGAACGTGATGCACACATCCCCATTGATCAAAATAACCCTATAATACGATATTATCCACTCATGGTCGATGATTTTTTGACCATTAATATACCATGAATCATGAAAATTGGAAAATTAATTATAAATATGAATAAAAATGCTGAGATATAGTGGAAACTTACTTGAATTGCACCAAAATAACCAAAATATTAATTCATAACAAAACAATTAAAAATAGAAAAGGAAAACAAAATCTAACTAAGTATCAGCTATAGTGGATGAAGTTTCTCCCTCTCTCTAACCTCCAAAGTTACTGATCTTTCTAATTATCCCATGTTTCTTCCGTTTATTCTTATCTCTATTTCTAAGGAAAAAATTTGACCATAAAATTCTCTTCAAAACTCATTTATAGTACCCTAAAACTATCCACTCAAAACCCCTAAAATATAGAAGATTATAATTTAAAATCTTATGAGGATCATTCTATGTTGTGGAAAAGGACACCATGAAATATCCTCCTCCATTACAAGAAAAATTCTAACCCTCATTGCTGCTTCTGAGAGTACCCATATGACATAATGAATAACCTTGTAGTGCATATTCCAAGTCACCAAAATATCCAAAAAACCAAGATATAAACCCCCTATTTAAATTCTTGAAATCTAATAGGTACTCTCAACTTATCACAAAACTTTACTACGGTCTAAATCTTCTTTATTACTCACAAAAGTTTTGTGGTATCAACAAAAAAATATGACACAACATCCTATAGAACCCTCACATGATAAAATTCTATATTCCAGAACTCCATGACTTAAAAAAAGCCTATACCATATCCATTAACACTTTATTCAAAGAATTATTCTTCTTCTCCAAATACAGTGCAAGAAAATACCTCATGTCATAGTTTTCCCATGTTTTTTTGTCTACAATTTAATAATCTTGGTGATGGCACAACAACACCCCCATCAAATCCTCAAATCACTATCGTATCACAACACAACACATTATAGAAAAACCTACGCCATATCTCCTCACTCTATGAAAATCCTTACGGTGTAATGTAGGCAACCACATGAAATGACCTTTTATAGTAGCCTAGCTCGAGCTCCCTAGTGGAATCCATGATGTTCTCACATTGAAGTTCGGTGGTTACATTTTAGCTAAAATTTCCTCCTTGAAGGTGATGATAGATCTAAGACATATGTGGCCAACTACGATATAGGTGAGCAATGCTGGAATAATGTTTCTTCTATGAAATTATGGTAAAATGGAATGTGGATGAAAAGGCATCACTTTTGTATAAAATAAATAGTGCATATGAAACTCGTACCCACATTGAAGTTTTACCCAAGGTTCCTCTTCTTAGTAAACGATTACATAGAAAAATTGAATCATATGAGTGCCATCGGTAGCTTCCTGTGATGGTATCCATGCCCAACACCTCCTTACACCAGACTTACCTCTTTGACTTGTATGCACACATGTCATGCCCCTATGATGACCCGCGAAGGGCTCTGCCACACTAGTCTAAACTTTATAGAAAGAATAGCCAACTAATCTTAGGTGTTTATGTGTTGTGCTACTCTAGTTGACGTCCAACTTGGTTTGGCCCCCATTTTAGCTTCCCTTCATAGTATAAAAATATAAAATTTTCCAAATTCCAGGTTTTTTTCACATTTACATATTTCTCACCTAAAAATATCTAAATAACCATAAAACTCAATTAAACTTATTTTCATTCTATAAAAAATTTAAAACCTAAAAATGGATATACTTGGAATTAAAATTATTATAATTAATATTGAATAAATATATAAAATCTAGACTCATTAGATATAAATCTTTTCTTAATTGATTTTATATTGTAAAAGTCAAATGTCATTTGTAATTGAATAGATTAAATATTCATCATGTGAAATATATGATATTTGAATAATTGAAAAAGATAAATTGAGATATTTTACCATTATGGAATTTGAAAACCAATATTTCACCATATGGTCGATGATGCTCTAATCATTATATAAAATGATAATCTTATATTGGATTTTCATGTCTTTATAACTCCTAAACTAATTTGATTTCAAGTTAACTGAGTTATCATTATCATTAAATTCAATTCAAAATCTTAGATCCCCAAAATAAAGTGAATGTTTTGGTAAACATGTAATCCCATGTCTAATAACTTTTAGTATCTTCCTAACTAGATATGAATAAGACTCTACCATAATAGTCTCACTAGTAGTTCTGTAAGTAATTTTGACCAAAAAAATTAATTTCCTTAAATAATTTAATTATTGTGGATATATTAATATAAAAAATGTACACATATCCCAGTTAATATTCCTATGCCTCTATGTGTGTCACTTAAATATATTAATTAAAATAAATTATATATACCTTTTTTTTGTTAGAATTAAATTATTGTTAGAAGTAAAAAATTTTATTTTTAATAATATAAATAAAATTATGTCTATTATATTAACTAATGTAGTTGAAGAAAAGTGAATATCTGAAAATGATTGATACAAATAAATTGTAAAAAAATAATTATGTTAGGCTTCTTCATCCATAAAATGATTAAGTGAATCCTATGAATATAAAAATTATTATAAAAATCATAGAAATGATCAAAATTTATAAATTTAAATATCCAAGATAAAAAAGTCTCGTTACATGTGTTAGTTTCAAAAAAAATGATGTGAGGATTTATCAACCAATTTTTTAATTAAAACTAATGAATATAAAATGTAATTGAAAAATGGTATATTTGATAATCATTTATACATTTAAATATGCAAGTTAAAAAATAGTGTTTTTACATGAATAAATTCCATAAGAAAATAAAAAAATACATTTACCTAAATAATTATGAGAGTAAAATCGTGTTCTTATATATCTCTTCTATGTTATAATTTTTTATTTCATGGACTATGTATATATCACATTCATTGTTATCCTATGGTAATTGTGTAATAGATGATGAAAATTTACATAAGTCCACAAAATCATCAAAATCCTCATCACCTAAATAAAAATTTTTCCCTTGAAAAATGGTGAAACACTAATCATTAAATGAGTTAATAACATAAAATATATACTATTATTTGAAACAAAGTGTTTTCAAATCAAAAAATAAAATCTATAATCCTCATGCTTCGCACCACTATTACAATCAACCTAGTTAAACCTAAATACTGATACCCAAAATTTATTATAATCATTTTTCCATATGTCCCCAATAACTCCAAAATATGTTGTTGATATATAAATTGATCTTTTTTATCTTTTACACTCAAAAAATGACTTTATTCAACAACAAACATGAGTCCACTATATTGAACGGTACTACTGTCATCTTGATTTTTTGTGTAAAACATGTAACCATTAATTTCAAAACCATATCATGTGATTACATTAGAACATGCATAAGGTCTAGATTAATTTAAATAGATATTCAGGCCAGTTCTTAGATTAACTATGTGAATCTATATCTTATAGAGGTGTTGGAAGTATTGATATTTTCCAAGGAATAAACCTTGGGAGTTGGACCAGGATTGAGGATTTAGTTGTTATAAAATGTTTTTGTATGTGTTTCTAACATGTATCTATAATTATTTATGGTTTTGGATATGTTTTATGATATGGAAATGATTTTTTTGGAGTTTTATAAGTTTTTGTGGATTGCGGCATATTTTTGAAAAAATAGATTAGGGTTGGTGTGAGTAAGGATTTTAGCGCGAGTAAATCCTTTGGAATGTTTTAATCATGATAGTAATAATTTTATAAAAGTATTAATATGATATTAAGGATTACGAGAAAGAATTACTAATGATAGTAAGGCTTTTGGATATGTATTACTACAATTATAAGGCTTTAGATAACATTTTATAATGATAGTAAGACTTTTAGAATGTCGTACTCATAATAGTAAGACTTATCCCTTTGCTAAATTTTGAATTTGATGATTTTTTTCCATATTTTTTCAAAAATATTAAAAATGACTATATAATATAAGAAACAATTCTTAAAAGGTGGAAATGGGTATTTTGAATTCTATATAATTTTTTAAGAACTAATTTCATTCCTTTATTCTTTGAGGTAATTCTCCTTTAATTCTTACTAGAATCTCATGCCATCTAAAAAAGTGGAAGCTATGGGTAAGGCTAACCAAATATATGCAACCTTTTTCTAAATTTCTCTCTATTTCCTCACCCATCACCAAAAAACCCTAATTTCAGGTATTTTTCAAATTCAAGTGAATCTTTAAATTAAATATTATCTAAATATAGATTCTTAATGAGTGGAGTACTATAAACTCAAGGTAGGTGGTTCCTAGATTATTACTATGTTATATGTGTGCCCAGTGATGTGTGGTAAATGGGTGTGAGGAGGGTGATTTGGGTGAGACCGAAAATGAAATTTCTTAGAGTTTTTATCACTCCCAAGGGTTATTTAGGGCATACCCATGTGTGAAAAGATAGTTTTATGTCTAGTATGGCCTGGACTATGTGAAATGAGGTTCCTTGGTTGGTTGGGTGTGATGACATTGTTTATAGATTTTTTCTTTTGATGAAATTATTGATGTGGTTCCATTGGCACATGTTTGGTATAAACCACGTGGTTACAAGTGATTTTGATCATCAGAAGTGGGGTGATGTGGTTTTACAGGATGACATAAATGGCATTGACCATTGAAAATGGTGGGACACATAGTTTTTAGGCATTGAAGAAGGTTCACCGATGGTATCACCTAGGGTGTTGGTGATTCCACTCACCATGGTTGACCGATAGGGATGTTGGGGTTTTTTTACACATAATAGCACCCATGAGCTAGTTTAGTCCACTCGTTGTTGGTGGAGGCCTCTATAGATTAAGTGTTATAAGGGACGATATTGATTATCATTATATGAGATGTTCTTACCATAGAAGGCTATGGTTGGTGGTAGTTGAGAGCAAAAAATGGGGGATTGAGGCTCACCACTTATGTTGGGACTAATGGGATGAGATTTTGAAGGAAAGGTATCTCAGTTCCTTGGGTTCATCAGGATATTGAGTTGGCGTTTAGAAAAAATTTGTAAGTCCTTGGGACTTGGGATATGATTTGAGGACATGATTTTGGGGGATCAGGATGACCCAAAATGGTTATGTGGTTATGTTGGCATGTGATTTTGCATTGAATAGATTTGGTTTTTATGTTAAGGGATATTTAGGTAGGATAAACTATGGATGTATCATTCCAATCTAGCATAGGATGAAATGGGTACTGAATCACTCTTGGATGATTGAGCCTAAGTGGAGTGGGTGGTGATTTATATTTCAGTTTCTGTTTATTTATATTTTTTCATACACTATAATACATATGGATATATGCCATGAACACTATTTATGGTGGCATACCGAGTATATAGTCACAACCTACAATGACTCTCTGGAATGTGTGTAGAATTAATGGTTCTTGTTATATGTAAGTGAGAAGGTTCGACACTAGGAACATAGTGGACAAAGATGTTAAGGTGGTGTATGGGAAAGATGTCATGATTTTTTAGATGGGCCATGTGGTTGCTCAGTGTTGGGATGGTGGTAAGTTTTGGTTATTTTATACATATATATATGTGAACAACCCATGGGGGATCATGGTTATTCAACATGAATCTCATGGCATGGTAAATATTTGGAAATAGATTGTATGTTTATTTTACCTCGTGTTGTGTGTTATTTAAATTTTTACTACTATGTTTTTATTATTATTATCCACCAACATAGGGTATAGTATCCTTAATATCACTCCATATATCCTCAATAATTTTTTACAACCTTTTACATATATATAGGCATGACTAAGTTCATGTGGTGCACACTAGTTCCTGTATAGTCATGTGGTCCAGGGTCGGGGGAGCAAGACAAACTGGTATCAGAGCTTAGGTGTTATAAGGATGTATCTGAGTAGGGTGGTTATAAAGTGGTATCACTAAGTATTATTAAATCCAAGTTATTGAAAAATAGTTTTTTATTTTGGATGTTATATAACTACATTCTAAGAAGGTGTTGTGACTTGGGATGGATGTTATGATGTGTGTTTTGAGAGCACCTAGTGTCAAAGTTATCAAAGAAACATGTATTTGTATTAGGTTTTAATGGTTATAGTTGGGATATTTATTTTCATTAAATTGTTTTTATGTTATTTATTATTGTTTCAAACACTTGTAATTGAGATAAAAATGGAGTACTTATGTATCATGTTAGGCATATAGATCTCACATGAAATATGTTTATTACTTTTGGTTTTTGGCTAGGATATGGAAATAAATGCAAGCACTAAACCATTTAAAGTGTAAAAAGTAGGCTAAAAAGTGTTTTACAACATATTCACATGGTATCATTATACGTAGATAACATAGGAAGTGTATAATTTCTATAAATTAAAAGGAGTTTAGATATTTAAATTTTCATCAACAAACTATACAATGTTTTATCAAATAGCTTCTTGGTGGCATTCTACTCATCCATCCTAGTTGTATGAATCTTATAGTTTTAAGTATTTGATACTATATAGAGATTATATATGGGTTACCAAATCCTGAAATGGGTAGGTGGGGGTTATAAGGCTGATTATATGTGACTTGGGCATGGTAGGGAAGTGTAAGGGCGGGTGGATCATGCTTCTTGCTATAACTTTACCTATTTTTAATATTTGAATTGATATGTATAAATTGATTATGGTATTTGTTTATAAGTTTTCATAAACCTAGATTTCCTTTTTTTAGAGAATTAAGAGGGTATTGATGTGGTTCCACTAGGTCATGCCTAAGACGAGGCCCCTCAGGGAAGGGGTGAGCACGAGCCACAGTTAGAGGCCCCAAGTCATGTAAGAAAGCCACATCTGGAAGAGGAGTTGGGGAAGTGTTTTTATGAGAATAAAAGTGCGATCTTAACATGGTTTATCTAGAGTATTGATTGGGGATCTTAAGGAGATAAGTCATATCTGGAATATATATCATTGGAGTTCCAGTCACAACATCCTACATTTTTATAGGGAGAGGGTGGATCATACATGATGAAGTATTAGTTAGAGTATGTATTGATGACGTTAGAATATATTTATAATTCACTAGGATTTAGGGTTATGTTGGACACACATATTCTTAGGGGACCAGCAAACTGCTAAGGGTCATACATGTATAAGTAGACATACATGAGGAGTTAACATGGAATGATTTCATTGACATGTTGTTTGAGCACTTATCGACCAAGAAAATGAGGGTAAAATGATCCAATGATTTCATACACTTATTATAGGGATACCTTAGCTATGAATTATACTTGGTGGTTTATAGATCTATTGAAATTCACATCGATGATGGTTAGAAAACAGAATGTTATGGTGCGATGGTCTAAGGGTAGTTTAAGACATAATATCAAGGTGCATGTAAACATAATTAGGTGGACTTAATTCTAAAATTTAGTGAATAATTCATTTATATATTAGTATAACTTAACATATGGGATCATACCAAGCCATATAATTGTGTCAGGAAAAATAGGCAGTGGAGCTCTGGGTAGCTTGAAGCAGGTATATGAGGAGACTCATTTGGTTAATTAGAGTATATTTGCGATGATTACACCATTGAGTATATCTTAAATGACATGTTTATAGTGTGGGAATATAAGGCATGCTTTTTTCTAGTGTGATTGACCATTGAAAGAGTGTAGGACATGTGATAAAATGGTGCATTTGGATAGGTTTTGGTGGAGGGCCTCATAGGTAGTTGGGAGTCATGGACTAGGTTAAAATTAGGTATTTGTGGTAGGACCAAGAGTGGGAATAATATATTTTAACTGAGATACATCTACATTTTTTATAGATGTAAGTGAGAGAGTTACCTAGTGGTGGGGATAATAGCTGGTGAGAATTACAACTCCTTAGGGAGGAAAAGCATCAGGCAATCACAATTCCGTCCAGCTGTATGTGGTCAAGATGAAATGTTTAGATAAATCTATAACAACCGAACTTCAGAAGCCCAGAGTCAGTGTATTATTTTAATACATTGAAATGATTATAAGGAATCAAATCTCGAAGTACTGACCAGTTAAGCAGTCTTGGAAAATAGATTACATACATGAACCTTATATTACGATTCAAAACATAAATTAAAACATATATAATCCTTTGATAATTCCTTTATTCTCTTGGATTAACCCTACATATCAAATATAAAACACTTATTGGAATCTATACAAAATAAAACATATGAAAGGGGTGAGCTCAAATGCTTAGTAAGGGTAAACAATAAAGAAAAAGCTATCATAAATAAGCAAAAACTTTTAAGGAAAGGTATAAAATTGGAACACAAGCATTTTAAACATAATCTTCAGCATAATATGGAAGTAATAAGTCAAATAATTCCATTTAAAAATTCACATGGATACTATACTAGTGGAATTATCACATTTAATATCACTAACTAATCTCATAATGAGGGAATGCATACTACCGTACATCATAACCACATTATCAATGCCTCATGCCAAGACCATACATAAATAGGTAAAAATCCAAACTAGTTTGTCTCCGGAGACCTACCGATGCATCAATATGATATAAAGATCCCCACCCATCACTTACCAATTCCAATGCATTCCTCATATGAAAAGGCTGAAACATAACATAAATATACGTATTAAAACTAGCATATGAAATGTTAATACTTTAACTATAAACCATGAGTGGTATCAAAATAGAATGTACACTATCAAACATATAATAAAACCTTCAATACAATATGAAAGATTGTATCATAAAAAATCAACCTCAATTAATCCTAAAATCCAATAAAATATGTTGATATAAATTAAAATAATCTAATAAAATCATTAAAAATATTTGAGAGACATGTCCCTTTTTTACTTTGAAATCATTTAAAATACAAAAAATTATGAAAGAAAACATTTCTCTTGAATAAAAACTTATAATATTGTAAGGTAAGCTTCAATATATTAAGGAATCATAATGGTGGAAAATATCTACTCACGTCGTATAAGTTAAAAAAACATTCTTTCATTAAATTGTCGAAATGGTCATAAAATACCTTGTTTGGAAAATGACAGAAAGATTCCTTTATTTTTTTTAAAAAAAAGTAAAACATGGGTAAAAATTTCTTTAAACAATTTTTTATAATACTTTGAAATACATTTTGAGAAACATGGACATGGATGACAAATATTTCCCAATAGATACTTACATATAAACAACCTTGGATAATAATGTGATTGTGAAATTAACCCTTACCTTGTACTTTACTTTAGTTGAGGGTGTGTTAAAATATTTTATAATAGTTAAATAATGTTATTAAATTATAATAGGACCAAATATATATTTATGAAATCATATATTGTTCTCTTATATCATTTTGTTAATAATATTTGAGTATTATTATTGTTTTAGGTGTTAACTACTTCATTTTCTTATGCATGTTTTGTCGTGTAAGTCATGTTTCTTAGGAATATGATATATTTTATTCATAGATAGAATTATATTAAGTTCATAAACCTTATATTTACTCATAATATGAATTTTATAATCATTATTTTATGGTTAAGGTGGAGAATTAATCTCACCGCATCGTGGCGATGGTATGTCGTACATACGTACTGACAATGATATCATTTACTTGATGGTTAAATGGTATGGAATTGGATGGTATATTAATTATATATAATATTTATAATATTATATTGATTATTTATATCCATTATACTCATTATTATACCCATTGAAATAAAATAGTGTTGAATGAAAAATTACACCACAATGTGGAGACTGTAAGACATACATACACACTCTTGGTGATATTGTTATCCATAGGATGGATAAAAGGTAAAATATGGCTATACCATAATAATAATAACATATAAAAATATATATTATACTAGATTTATTACTTTAATATAGATACAACATAGGAATTTTAATTAGAAGAAGAAAATAACTTTGAAAGAGTTGATACAATAATTACCTCTTCATTGGATATCTCCTTTTAATTTGCACAAAAAGATTCCTTAGGTTGGATTTATACCCAACATATAGCCTTTTGGAATAATTTATGGAACTCAGGAGTATATTTAGGTAGATTTTTTCAAATCCAGATGGATTTATAGGTGTAAATAAAAGAGGATGAGAGGTGCCCTTTTATAAGAGAGGGGAGGGGCACTTTAGGGAATTCCAAAACAATTAATTTATGATAAATTTATTTTCAATTTTAAATAGATAAAAAGTGAGTTATTTTTAGGTTAAGATGAGTATGGGTATAAATACTATCAAAAATTTTTTTTTAGATAAGTTTAGGTCACAAAATTAAGCTTATCTTTTGGATTTAACCCTTTGTTAAATAGTTCAACTCTTACCGTATTTACTTTTATTTTTATAATATAGGTTTAATATAGTTACTATAAATTTAAAACGAGCCCCAATTGGATCATTTATGACATATTTAACATTATCCTACTGATTTGGATGAAATTTATATTTTTATGAATTTTATAAAATTTATTAAAATATTATTTATTTTAAAGTATCAGTTATGTCAATTTTGATACTATTCAATATTTTCATTTTTTAAAAATATAAAACCAACATGATAACTTCAAAAAAATACTTAAAATATATCACTAACATGTATATGTTATCTATAAAATTCGTATATGTCATTTATTTAGTCAAATTATATTTATTTTAATATTTTTAATATCATTTATTTGATATTTCTATTAATAAAATAATTTTCTCTTAACTATTATATCATCGTTAATGGTAATTATTTAGTCTCTAAAAATTATAAATAAATTACTATGATATAGATAATTTTTTTATTTCTATATAATATTAATTATCAAATTTATCTTGTGAAAACAAATATATTAAAATAGCAACTTGACTTCCTTTTAAATAAAATATTATAAGGGTCTTATTCATATCCATGTGACTCCAAATGGTCATTAGTTAGACCCTTGAATAAATATGTACATGATAGAAAAAAAATTTAGATATGTTTTTTTTTCATTTAATAGTCTTTATAATTTTAACTATAATTATTTTAATTATTTTTCTTCTACTTGCACAAGTATTTCATTAACATTGCATAAGCCTTTAAGGCAATTATTTATTTCCTAAAAAATATAAATAAATTACCATGATGTAGGTTATCATTTTTTCTTTCTAAATAATATTTATAATTGAATTAGTCCCTAGTAAAACCACATATTAAAAATACTTTACTTGTTCAAAAAGAAAGTTTAACAAAAATAACTTTTCATTGAATATAATATTATAAATGAATTAAATTTATCTCAATGGCTCCAAGTGGTCCTAAAATTGACCCAATGATTATATTGGCTATAATAAACTCATATAATTAAATTATGACAAGTGTTAGGGTAATTTTGATATTTAAATAATATAATACTTACATTTAATTACCCGATTTACCCATAATCGTGGTAATAAAATTTATTACTAAAGTTACTAATAATAATGTCCAAAAATAAAATGGACCTTGTTACATAGTTTGGAACAAATGATTCCAAATATGAAACCATTTTTCTAAATTCAAATACTATAATTGGAAGAAATTAATTAAAAATTAATCCGAAAACAAGTTTTTTTTATGTAAAACGTTCAAAAGTTCACATTGTTTTTATATCCAATTTCATTGTGAAATTTATTACAATGACATAAATTGGATTAAATCGTAAAAATATAATCTAATTATACATTTAAACTATTAAAATATATAATTTGACACTATAAATAAATTTGATGAAAAAGTAGTTTTCAATTGAAATGCATTATTTTTTTACTATTCATAAAAACGTGAAATTTATCAGAAAGATTCAAAAAAATTCATCCGAAGTGAATTTTGATACTATTATTTTAAAAAAGAAGTTTATTTTGTCAAATATAATATAAAAAAGTTTCAAAAATTATATTTAAAATGGGTGCGCCACCAAAAGGCAACAAAACTACATTTTTTTGAAAAATGCTTATTTTATTTGAAAAATTGAATTTGTTCTTATATAATGTATAGAAAATGGATTAATGAAAATTCCATTTTAAAATAAATAAAGAGAAGTATGAAAGTTATTATATATTACACATACAAGGGTTCCTTGTAGGAAAACATGGACATGAAAGAAAAATCTAACCATCAAGTTCTGATGGAGAGTGATAGAGAACATGATTAGAAGAAAGTTAACAATCACAAAGATTTAAAAAATCGATGATCTAAGGGACCATTTGATTCATCAAAATTGAATGTTATATAATTTTTGGTTTCAAGATCCTTTCCCTAGATTTGAAGAATATTTTACTATTCATATAGGCACCTAATGGATTCCATTCCATGTCATAAGCATAATCTCATCCTTTTGTTATGATTTGATCTATTTTCACTTCATCCCTTACACCTAGAAATAAAAGTTCAAAATGATTTTTTTATTCCTAAAGAAATTTTGATAAATCATAACACCCACAAGAATTCAATAAATCTTAATTTAACCTCAAACAATAATATCCAATGTTCAACTTACTCCATCCCAAACTTAAGACTTATCCAAAATAATACTATCCAAATTTATAGTCCAAAAAGGTATCTAAATTTCCAAAAATAAATCATAACTTCATATTTCACAAACAATGTAATTTTGGTCTTATTAAAACATACAAAATATTTTATCACCTTAAAAATATAAATGAAAATGTTCATGCCTCTAAATACTTAAGGAAGAAGTACTACAGTACAATCCTTATATATCACATTATTCTTATAACCATTATATAATATCATAATTATTGAATCTAAAAACATAAGTACATTAATTATTCCACTTATACTGTATTAACAAAATAATTTTTACGTTGATCCATTTTCTTCTTCTGAGCTATATTTACTTGACGCTTTGGACAATCATTTGAATAATATACCATATCTTTACAATTATAACATTTTATATTTACAGCTTATTTCTTTTCATTTCTATCACGAGCTTGGTGAAATTTCTCTCCACACTTGTAACAAACTCCCATTCCTTTCAGGGAAGTACCAGGGTGTTTCTTCCCACAATTATTACATATAGGAAAAATATTTATTTCCCTTTTTCCCTTTATCCATCTCCTGCTCAACCATTCTCTTCTTCTCTTGATTACCATTAAAGTTATAAGACTTAGAAGATTCTTTCTCTATCTTTATAGCACATGAGACTATATCTTCATAAGATGAGAATGTTTGGGAGACCAAATAATTTTATAGAAATGGTTTTAATCTATCAAATAAATGATCAATATTATTCATTGGGTTATGTATGTTGTCTATAGCATGCCTTGATAACCTTGTGAAGTTAGCCTCATACTTTGCGACATTATCATCCTCCTTTTTCTTCAGTATCAGAAATTTCCTTTCCATATCAGCTCGCTATTTAGAAAGAAAGTATTTTTCTAAGAAAAGTTATTTAAAATACCTCTATTCCATATTAATTACTTATTCATCCTCCTTAATGTTTTGAATTAATGACCACCATTGATCCGTATCTCTTGGTATATGATAAAATACTATCACAATTTTTTACCTTTCATTACTTCCCATTGTAGGAAATATTTTTTCTAAGGAACTTATCCATTACTCAGCTACAAATGGGTTTTTAGTCCCATTGAATGATGGAGGCTATTGTCTCATGAAGCGGTCTAACAATGATCCTCTGCGTTGTGGATCAGGGTGCTCTATATCGGTAAGGTTGTTATTCATAACCTAAGTCAGCTGTCCTAGAATAGTTATAAGTTGTTCATCTCTAGTTGCAGCTCCTGCTCCAATATCTTTATCTTTCATATGAGGGAAATCCCTACTTGGATTACATTAATTTATACAATTTCCATTTCTTCCACTAGTCACCATTTCTAAACAATGAAATACACTATATTAGGTCATAACATTATAAAACGTAATGTATAATCATAGAACTAGTAAATCACATTACCTGCTTTAAAAATTTGGGTATAAATAATATCTAAATAATAAAAATCATTTCTTTAGGGAAATATTTATTTTTAAATCCTTTATAAATGTTTGAAGATAGAATGTGAATTATCCTAAGCATATCTCTCAGGATTGTAAAACCAGGTGCATAGTATGGCCTGTTGTAATGTACCAGGTTACCCCGAGTCAGGCTTGAAACACCGTATCAGAGTTGTTACTCCTAGGTAAATATGTTCCAGAACCACGTCTACTTGTATTATCAATACATAGATGTATTTCATGGAAAACCCACATAATTTCTATTTCACCAAAATTATAGGATGTTCTTTGATACATATTCTTAAAGTCTATCTTAGGGTAATGTTTCCTAATCCATTATTTCTAAATCTATTTTTCAAGGTTGTTGCTAAAATTTCTCTGATACCAAATGTAATGCCCCAACCCCAAAAGCCTGGATCCAGAGCATTATTTTAATATATTGGCATGATTACAAGGAATAAGATCCCAAAGGACCAATCAGTTTAGCACTCTTTGAAAGTAGACTATATATATGAACCATAGATTACAATTAAAAACATAAAATACAACATATATAATCCTTTTATAATGAAATTATTCTCATTGATTAACCCTAAATATCAAATATAAAATACTTCTTGGCATCCTGGGAAAATAAAATGTAATAAATGGGTGAGCTCAAATGATCAGTAAGGGTAAACAATAAATAAAAATCTATCATAAATAAGCATAAACTTTTAAGGTAAGGTATAAAACTAAAAACCAAAATTTTAAACATAATATTCAGAATAATTTGATAAGAATAAATCAAATAATTCCATTTAAACATTCATATGGATATTGTACTAGTCGAATAATCACTTGTAATATCAACAACTAATCTCATATTGAGGGAATGCATAATGTCGGACATCATAACCACACAGTCAAGGCCTCATGCCAAGACCATACATAAATGGGTAAAAAACCTAACTATTTTGACTCATGAGACCCAATGATGCATCACAGGGATATAGTGGGACGCACGCATAACTTACTAAGTCTAATGAATTCCTCATATAAAAGGGTGAAACTTAACATAAACATTTATATTAAAACTAACATACAAAATGTTAATACTTTAACGATAAACCATGAATGGTATCAAAATAGCACATCTGGAGTCAAACATATTATAAAACCTTCAATATAATATGGAAGATTGTATCATAATAAATCAATCACAATTAAGCATAAAATCTAATAGAGGATGTTGAAATAAATGAAAATAATCTAGTAAAATCATTAAAACTCTTTGAGAGAGATAACCCTTTTTTACATTGAAGTCATTTAAAATGTGGAAAATTATAAAATAAAACATTTATTTTGAAAATAAACTTATAATATTTTATGGTATTATTCAAAATTTTAAGGCTTTATAATGGCATAAAATATCCTCTAGCTTCGTATAAGTAAAAAAAAATTCTTTCCTTAATTTTTAGAAAAGGTCATAAATTACATCATTTGAAAAATGATGAAAATATTCCTTTAATTTTTTTTTATAAAAACTAAAGCATGGGTAAAAATGTATTTAAATTTTTTTTGATAATATTTTGAAATACATTTTAAGAAATATGGACATGGATGATAAATATTTTCCTGTATACACTTACGTATAAACAACCTCAGATAATAATGAGATTTTAAAATTAACCCTTACCTTGAACGTTTCTTTAGTTGAGGGTGATTTGACCTCATATATATTGGTACAATAAGGTAATTAAATTATAATAGGACCACATCAATATTTATGATATCATATATTATCCTCTTATATCATTCTGTTAATAATATTTTAGTATTATCATTGTTTCGGGTGTTAACTGCTTTGTTTTCCAATGCATGTTTTATCATGTAAGTCATGTTTCTTATAAATAGGTTATATTTTATTCATATTAATACTGATATTTATTTTATAAAAATTATATTTATTCATTATATGAATTTTATAATCAATCTTGAATCGTTAAGATGGAGAATGAATCTCACCGCGTTGTGGAGATGGTAGGCCATACGTATGCACGAGGGAGAATATCATTCCTTTGAGGGTTAAATGGTATGTAATTGGATGGTATATTAATTATAAAGAATAATTATCATGTTATATTAATTATTTATATCCATTATACTCATCATTATACCCATAAAAATAAAGTAGTTTTGAATAACAAATTACACCACAGTGTGGAGACGGTAAGCCGTACGTATGCACGTATGGTGATATTGTTATCCATAGGATGGATAAATGGAAAAATATGGTTGTCCAATAATCATAAAAAAATCTCAGAATATATATGATACTTTATTTATTACTTTATTATGGAAACAAGATAATAAGTGTAAGTAGAATAAGAAAAGAACTTTGAAAGAGTTGATAAAACAATTATCTCTTCTTCACGTATCTCATTCGGATTTGTAAAAAGGACTCCTTAGGTTGGAATTATGCCTAATGTATAACATCTAGGAATAATTGATATAATTTATGAGGATATATAGGTAGGTTTTGGCTGAGCCAAAGGGCTTTATAGGTGTGAATAAAATAGGAGGATAAATGCCCTTTTATAAGAGAGGGGAGGGGCACTTTAAAAAATTCCAAAACAATTAATTTATTATAAATTGATTTTGGATTTAAAATAAATCCCAAGTGAGTTATTTCTAAAATAAGATGATTATGGGTAAAAATATTCTCAATGAATTATTTTTAGACAGGTTTAGGCCACAAAAGTAGCCTTATGTTTTGGTTTTAACCCTTAGTTAAACAGTTTAACTCTTACCATGTTTACTTGTCTTTTTATAATATAGGGTTAATATATTTACTATAAAATGAAAAAATAAATCCAATTGGATCATTTATGAAATATTTAACATTATAATAGTTTTTTTGGCTGAACCCGATATTTTTATGAATTTTATAACATTTTATAAAATTTTATTTATTTTAAAGTATCATTTATGTCAATTTGGATACTATTAAAAATTTTCATTAAAAAAAAATATAAAACCAACATGATAACTTCAAAAAATAATTCAAATATGTCAAGAAATTTTCTATGTTATCTATAATTTTTTTTCATTGATTAATTCAAATGTATTTATTTTAATATTTTAAATGTCATTTATTTGATATTTCTATTAATAAAATAATTCCTACTTCACTATTGTGTCCTCTTTAATGGAAACTATTTAGTCTCTAAAAATTATAAATAAATTATTATGATTTAGATAATTATTTTATATTTCCATATAATATTCAAGATTGAATTTATCTTTTAGAAAATAATATATTTAAATAGTATACTATTTAAAAATTTATAGTGTGGACAAATTGACTTTATTTTAAATAAAATATTATAAGGGTATTATTCAAATCCATTTGACTCAAAATGGTCATTAATTATACCCTTGGACAAATTTGACCACTATAGGAACAAAAAAAAAACAAGTTAGATATATTTTTGGGTCATTTAATAGTCCTTATAATTTTAACTATAATCATTTTAATTATTTTTCTTCTGCTAGAAGAAGCATTACATCAGTATTGTATAAGCCTTTAAGATAATTATTTATTTCCAAAAAAGTAAAAATAAATTAACATGATGTAGGTTATAATTTTATATTTCTAAATACTATTTATAGTCAAAGAAGTCCCATGTAAAAACCCATATTAAAAATAATTTACTTGTTAAAAAAAAGTTTAACAAAAACAACTTTTCATTGAATATAATATTATAAATGCATTAAATTCACTCCATTGGATCCAAGTGGTCCTAAAATAGACACAAGTATTATCTTGGTCATAATAAACTCATCCAATTAAATTAAGACAAGTTTTATGATAATTTTTATATTTTAACAATATAACACTTACCTTTAATTACCCGATTTACCCTTAATTGTGGTAATAAACTTTATTACTAAAGTCACTGTTCATAATGTTCAAATATAAAAATCACCTATTTACATAATTTGTAAATCTTGATTCTAAATATGAAATCAATTTTTCCAAATTCAAAATACAGAATTAGAATAAACTAATTAAAAATTAATCCCATTGATGGAATAAGAAAACAAGTTTTTTAAGTAAAATGCCCAAAAGTTCAAAATGTTTTTATATCCAATTTTAATATGAAATTTAATTCCAATGACTTAAATTAGATTAAATGATAAAAATATAATTTAATTATACATTAAAACCATTAAAATATATAATTGAACACTATAAATAAATTTTATGAAAAAGTAACTTTCAATTAAAATGCTTTATTTTTTTAATATTCATCAAAACATGAAACTTATCAAAAAAATATAAAAAATTAAAAAAAGTTAAATTTGGTACTCTTATTTTAAATAAAAAGTTTAATTTTTCAAATATAAAATTAAAAAAATTGTGAAAAATTAGATTTAAAATGGGTGTGCCATCAAAAGGCAGCAAAATTGCATTTTTTGAAAAATACTTATTTTATCTAAAAAATTGAATTTGTTATTATATCATGTCCAGAAAACACTTAATATGATTGTTAAAATTATATGGAATTTAAAAAATTTAAAATTTGGTTAATACTATCCATAACCGCTAATTTAACGGCTAAGTTACATATTATATTAAATAATAATATTTTATTAATATATTATTGCTCGGTAAAACTGGGCGTGTATGTAATGAAAACAAACCCATTATTGTGTGTAGCATAAGCATAACATGCTTTTTCAAAAAAAAAAATAAAGCAAGCAATAAAATTAAATTTATTCAGAAATGAAAATATTTTAAAGTCTCAGGGCGTTACACAATCTGAAGAGTTGATGACAATTATAGGCATGTTGTATGGGTGAGAC
This sequence comes from Viscum album, assembly GCA_963277665.1. NCBI lineage: Eukaryota > Viridiplantae > Streptophyta > Magnoliopsida > Santalales > Viscaceae > Viscum > Viscum album. Next base: position 2,139,391,005 of record OY728123.1, read on the forward strand.
CATGGTTTTTAGTTTTTTAAGGTGGATATTGGTGCACTATTTTATCATATAATAAATGGATTAACCATGTGTTGGTTGATGTTTGGACATCCGATACAATGCATGAAAAATTTGGGATATGTTCGCATTGAGTATAATAGTGGGAATTTGGTACGATAAAAAATGAATATGGGAATCATATATTATGAAAAATGATATATGAGCATCAAGATTATTTGAGGTGATAATGGATGAAGAAATGTTTCTATGTAGATAGCTAGTGTGCGTAGGAAATATGGGTGTGGTGCCATCATTATTTTAGTTAGTTGGGTTAAGAGGATATTGAGTAGGTGATTCATATGGTGGGGAGTTCCCATGGAAGGAATTAATTTATTATATTATTTAGATGGGATATTCTAAGTGTGTGGAGAAGAGTTATATGCATTTAGAATCATCTCAATATTGTGAGAATGTGTAGAATAGGATTCTTGGGAGTTTTTAAGAGTTGGTTTATAAGTGTCTTGGATAGCTTAAGGATAAGCTATTGTATGGTGGGGAGGTAGTAAGGCCCCATGTATTTGGAATAGTGATTCAAACTAGGTCTTGGATCAATCACGTGGCTTTGGACCCTGTAGAGGTGTCAGAATTATTGGTATAGATATAGGAAAGATCATTTCAAGTTTGTCTAATATTTGGGGTTTAGTTCTTATAAAGTGTTATTATAGGTGTTTTTATATAAATCTACCATTATTTGAGTTCTTGGATCTATTGTAAGGGTTGTAAATTAATATTTGGAGTGTTGGGAGTTTTTGGGAATTGTAATAGATATTTTAAAAAAATTGTTAAGTGTTTGTGTGAGTAAGTCTTTTGGCATTATTATTATAGCATCCCGCATTTTTATCACATTAACTTTCATTAAATTCTACAAAACCAAGGATCTTTAAGGTTTATTGTCTTGGAAACCAGGAACTTAATACATGAAAACATAAAAAATTATTCTTAAACACTTGAAAGAATTTTCCTTATGTTCATCCTAGTTTCATTACTGCATATAATAACCAGGGGACATATATCAAAGGAAAGGGTGAGCAGAAGGCCCAGTAAGGGAAACAAGGGGAAACATTTAACATGTGAACTTGAGATAAATCAATAAAGTCATGAAAAAAGAACTTTAAGGCATAAGAAAGAAATCATGAGGAATATCATAATAAAAATAACATGTTTCATAACTTGAAGATGTAGCTACAACATTTAACTTAGACAATCATTTTTGTTTCACCAAGGTCCATCCCCAAGCTATCATTAAAAAAAATTACCAAGGTTATTCACCAAGGTATAGTTAAAATGGTCATATCTAGAGATTAAGTCTTTACCCAATGCATTGGAGCGCTATGAGGGTGCACCCTTAATTTTACTTTATTATAATGTGAGCCAAATATGTCATCATCAATAATTTCATAAATAACCCATATAGAATAAAAGAAATGGGTTTCATTTCATAGTCATAAAATTTTAAAAACTGATTTAAAGACGTGATCTTTATGTCACTTTAAACCCACAGAAAAGGAAAGAGGGTCTCATGTATGTAAATATCAGAATTTAAAATATAACATTTTGATATATATGTGAATACCCCTGTAGAATAAAGAGTTGTGAGTATTCACTTAATAAAATAAAATAATCTTAGAAAAAGAGAGAGACATTTTGAGACGAAAATTCAACAGCATAACGACTATGTTGTAGGGTTTTAGAAAACATTGAAAAGAGAGGGGACGTGGGTCACCCACTCATAAATGATCCAAAAAATAGAATAGGAATAGAATATAATGGATATAAGAACATGGTAGTTAAATTTGAAGGAAATACCATATGAAATGAAAAACTTGAAAGGAAGATAAAAATAAGATTTCTCTTATGAAAAATTCGGAAGCTTAACGGTGTCACTTAAAACTTCAAAAAAATGAATTGATGAGATTAAATAGGGTATCTCATCATGGGAACATAAAAGGATATTATTATGAATATATAGATTGTAGAGAACCAAAGCTTGACGTACATGGACATTACATTACTTTTGCAGAATATGTAATACATAACAAAAACAAACACTCAAGGACCGTAATAGTTTAGTGTCTTTAGAAACATGGAATATAAACTTCTAATCATGTTGAAAGATCTTAAAAATCTCCCATAATGATCTTACCCTTTTTGTTTTCTTACCTAAAACCTTTCTTTATATCCTGGGGAAAATAAAACATATAAAGGGTGAGCTCAAATGCTCAGTAAGGGTAAGCATGGAGAAAATAAAACAAACAATATACATTTGAACTTCAAAACATGAACATAATATTTAAACATCAAAATCTTGAGCATTGACGTAAAACTTGGTAGTACGTAAGGCATAGATCATAAAGAAACATTAATCATGATAAAATAGAATGAGAATAAAACATATAATTGTGGCAACCATTAAGCACATGATATGATTTCCATAGTAGCCAAGACATTGCTGCCAAGACCATCTTAGTGGACAAAGTCCCTTTTTGAATCGAGTTAACTCCTCGTTCCAGTCCTGTATTACTGAAACGGATTAACTTACTATTCCAGCCATGTCTATATCATGAGATATAAATCTTTACCCAATGCATTGGAGAGAGATATAGGTTCCACCCATCTCATAATGAAATCATTCTTTCATGTTCCACAAAATCATAAATCATACATCATAGCATAACCCATGTAATAGAATGTGATTCTTAAACATCATGCCATCATAACATAATCCATATAAAAAAATAGATATCATTTCATCATAAGAAGAATCAAACCATGTAAATAATGTAGACATTATACTTGAAACATAAACATATTAAATAATGTCATTTTAGATGGAAAATATTTTTGATAAAACACTTGAAATGAAATCTTGAGGAAAATATCCTTTAATCTTCAAAATAATTTTCTTTTCAAAAAATGCCTTTCAATTTTAAAATAAAAGGGGTTTTTTAAAAATAATCATACAATCTGGTATAGTAAGCTTCATGAAAATGAGGCGTTATGAAACCGTTAAAATCCGTTCATGCCGTATAAGTTAAAAAAAAAATTCTTCTCATACTTTTGCCAGAAAGTCAAAAAAGTATCTCATATGACAAAAGATTCCTTACATACCGTGTAGTTAAAGTTAAAATCGATGAAAAGGACTTTAAACATACATGAAAACATTTCTAGAAAACATGGACATGGATGATAACAATAACCCCAGTAAATACTTACGAATAAACAATCACGGATAAAAACGAGATTGGAAAATTTATCCCTTACCTTAGGTCTGATATGCTTTGTACGTATCCAAAACTCCTATATAATGATTTAAATAATGTTATTGACTTATTACAGAATCATATTAATTGTTATGATATCATATATGATTCAATTATGACTTTATATTATCTGTTCTTTTGTAAGTTCCATGTTAAAGCAGCATTTTGGGTAAAATCGTTTTATTTATCGTACATGTTTGGACTTGTTGTTCTTGATATTATTACTTATATCCTGATTTAATTAATTCCAGAATGTAAAACAAGATTTATATATAACATATATTCATAATATACACTTATATATATATGATATATCAATAAATGGAATGAAATACACCGTTCATGGAGATGGTAGTCAGTACGTACGCATGAACGCTGTTTTCGTTTCCTTATTGAATTGAATGGAATTAAGTATATGAAATACATACATATGTATACATAAATTCAGCATCATTATTATGTCATATATTTCATGATTACTTATTATATATACTTTATAATCATTCATGAATGGTTAACATGGAGAATGAATCTCATCGCGTCGTGGAGACGGTAGTCCGTACGTACGCACGAGCGATGATATCATTCCCAGGATTGTGGAATTGTATTGAAGTGTATGTATAATATTTCAGAATCAATATCAATTTAAAATAATTATATATAGTTATTTATTTACACCATTATACCCATCCAAGTAAGGTGGTGGTCGAAAACAGATTACACCACGGCGTGGAGACGGTATTCCGTACGTATGCACACGCGGTGATTTCGTTTTCCGTAGGATGGATAAAAGGTGAAATAGGGTTGTTTCATATTTATAATAACATATCAGTATATAAGTAATATTGATGTTATTAATTTATAATGAGATAACTAAAGAAGAAGAAGTATAAGAAGAAATAAATTTGAGAGAATCAGAAGAAGTGATTACCTCTTCTTCGATGCACCTCCTTTAAGCCTTCTCTTAAGGAAGTAGAGTTGGTCTTTTGAGAAGATAAGAACCTCCAGAATGTTTCTATGGAAGTGTAGAATAGAAATGTGAAGGGTTTTTCCGAGATTCAAGGCTCAAAAGGCTGTGAAGAGAAGAGGTAAGGGGTGCCCTTTTTATAAGGGAGGAGAGGGGCACGTTTGAAAAAACATAAAATATTATTTTATAATAAAGTCATATTCGGTTTTTAATAGCTCCAAATTGATTTATTTTTAATATAAGGTGGGGATGGGTTGAAACCCTCTCAACAAATAGATTTTATACAGGTTTGGGTCATTATATTAACCTTATCATTTAGTTTTAACTCTTAGTTAATTAGATTGACATTTACCATGTCACTTTGTATTTTTATATTATATAGTTAATAAACTCACCATATATATTCAAGCGACCCCAAGTGGTCCATTAATAATACACATATCATTATATAATTATCTTGGCCTAACCTTAGATTTTTAGGAATATAATAACAATTAATAATATAATATTTGTTTTAAAAACTATTTTATGTCAATTTTGACACAATTTGGAAATGGATTTTTGTGAAAATCATAACAACATGATTAGTTAGAACAAAGCTAATTTGATAAATACTAACATGTCATATTAACCTATAAAATTAGTGTAATTCATAAAAAGTCTCAAATTACATTTATTTGGGTATTTATAACATCAATTATGTTAATATTTGATTAATAAGATAATTACTGCATCATCATTGTGTCACAAATAAATTAAATTATTTAATGTCTAAAAATTATAAATAAAATACCATTATGTAGGAAAGATTTTTAGATTTCTAATTAATATTTATAGTCAAATTTATCCTATGTATAACCCTATATTAAAAATATTTCAGTTAGTAAACTTTGATTTTAACCATTTTAACCCTTCTTTAAATAAATTAATAATAAATGTCCTAATCTAATCCAAGTGGACCTAAATGGTCATATTTTATTTCTAAGGTTTTTTTTGGTCGAATTACACTTGTCCAATAGAATTAGGATATATGTTAGGGTAATAATAATATCATTTTTACCCTTAATTACCCTATTTACTTTTAACCGTGGTAAATAAAAGTAAAAAGTTACTATTCACCAAAAATTATTTTCATCTCATTGAAGCACATTTTAGTCCTTGATATTAATTTTGTCTCTTGGATTTTAGAAATTCAATTTACATAAGTGGTAAAATTTCATTTAAATGAAAAATTCAGTTTTTTAACTACCACTAAGTGGTTTCACTATTCATCAAAAATTGAAGTTTTTCAGAAAAATACCAACAATTCAGCCTAAGCATTATTTGATATTCTGAATTATAAATTGATGTCTATTTTTCCAAATTCAAAACATAGAAGTGGAATTAATTAATTTTAAAATTAATTCCCGATATCAAAACAAATAGCGTGTTTTTAAGAAACAATAAATATCAAAAGATTGATACTTGTTTATATCCAATTTCAAAGTGAAATTAATTACAATGACCAATATTGGATTAAATGGTAAAAATATATTCTAATTAAAATTTAAAAACAATTAAAAATATAATCTAACCATATAAATTATTGCGATGAAAAAAGTTGATTTTAATTAAAATATAGCGTGTTTTTACTATTCATTAAAATATGAAAGTTATCAGAATATTATGAAAAATTTATCCAAAGTAAATTTTTATATCATGATTCCAAAGAAGAATTTTATTTTTTCAAATTGAACTTATAGACATGTCAAAAACAAGATTTAATGTGGGTGTGCCATCAAAAGGTGGGAAAACTGCAATTTATGAAAAATACATATTTTTCACGAAAACTTTATTTTGTTCTGATACCATATTCTAGAAAATGTGTAGGATGAATAATAATGTTATAAAATTAAAAATTTAGTTAATAATATTCATAACAGCTAGTCCATAATAATATTATAACAATATATTGTTGTTTAGTGAAACCCGGTATTGCGTACTACACATGCTATCTAGGAAGGTCGCGATTGCGTGTAATGCAAGCCAAGTCAATGTTGCGTGTTTTGCAAGACTCTTTTGTTGTTTCGTATAACAGAATCCAACTATATTTAATTTATACATTGAATATATATATACACTCAATTTTGCGTAGAATGACTACAATCAAATGAACTTGAAATTGTGTATAACACAATCCAAGAATAGTGTTGTGTATACTACAAGCTAATACGATGTTGCGTATAACACAAGATAATATTGGTGTAGGATAAAACACATGACATAAAATAAATTAAAAATAATACATATAATACAATCTCGGGGTGTTACATATATCATACCCCATCATGGGAAAAAGTAACTTGAAAGACTTGACATGAAAATAGAACTTTGAAAATGAGAAGGGTGAAAGAATCCCTTACACAAATTCGGAAGCCTAACGACGCCACTTAAACATTCATAAAATGAAATCATGAGAGAAATAGGGGGTCTCTAATCATATGAACATGAAAAGGATAGTAATATGAATATAAAATAACACCCCAACATAAGAACATGGGGCATAAAATAAATGACATAAACGAGAGTACTTGAAAAGAAAGTGAGAGGTAGGATCCCTTACCTTGAAGAGTAACTTCGAAAGCTTGAAGGTCGGAACGTTGGGAGGCTTGAGGGAACCTTGGGAGGAATCCTTGTTAGGTAAAGAGACCATAAATTATTTGGGGAGGATTTGGAAATGAAATTAATGAGGGAATGGATTGGTATTTATAGAAGAAGTGAGGGGACAAGACATTAATTGCCAAGGGACACCTAATCGGTGGTATTGGCAAAACCATGAGATTTACCATAGTATTTGCCCATGGTGTTGGCCACTTGGTACACCTTATAAATTATATTACTATTCATAAGTTGACCATAATTATTGCATAATTATTACATCCTTAATGATGTCATTAAACACCTGAAACTCAAAAACTATATTTCACTATTCACCGAAAATTCAACTTTCTCAGAAAAATCCCAAAAATTCACCTTAACTAAATATCTATGCTCTAAATTCAAAAATGAACTCCATTTTATGAAAACAATTTTCTAAATATTTTTAATTTAATTTTTTAAATAAAAACACTATTCACTGAAAATTCAACTGTTTCAGAAAAATCCCAAAAATTCACCTTAACAAAATACTGATGCTCTGATTTCAAAAATAAACTGCATTTTATGAAAATAATTTTCTAAATATTTTTAATTTAATTTTTAAAATAAAAAAACACTATTCACCCTAAAAAACTAATACTTAACCAGTAATTTCTGGAATAGTTATTTACCTATTTTATTGAATCACATTACTTAATCAAGGTGCCTAGATTATATTAATACTTTCTTAAGTGAGGTTACTTAATTCATTTGATCACATTACTAATCATAAGTGGAAAATCACTATTAATAATTTACTATTCATTAAAAATTAAGTTGATCTTATTAGACTGTAAATTTCTTACTGAACATAACTGTAGAAGACCATTTTTTGAAAATCATTACAAATTATTAATTATTTAAGGTTTACATAAATATTTTTAAAATATACTTTTTCTAAAATTCATCAATAATATGCATACTATATTTATCCGGACATTTGAAAATTCACAAAATTCACCATAAGAATACATCACAATTTTTTATTTAAATCAAAGGATTACACAAGGTAATTATGGTCTCGTTACATAACCCCTTATAGCACCAGCATAGGACCTAAGAGTAAGGTGTGCTCAGGTGATAGAATCTTGGGGCGATTCAACCAACATTGCCCGAGTAGTGATTTCTATCAGCTTGAACTTCTCACGAAGGCGATTCTGTTCCAACTTCACACGATGAAGTTCGGCTTGGGTTTGGTCCATAGCAAATCCCAAAGGCGCTACCTCCTTCCTGAGTTCCATTAGATGGGCATCGATCGGCCCGAGACTACTGGATGGGGCCATCAAATCTTCTTTCTATATTAATTAATCAAGATCACTTGTATTTATAGACAATAATCGCAACATTTAGTTTTCAATGGTCATATTAGCCAACAGTCATATAATAGTCGAAACCTAACAGTCTTATTTTAATTATACTCATTTTATTAAATGAAATAGTTTTGTTGAGTATAAAATAAAATAACACACAAAGGTAAAAAAAATTATTCAAAATTTCGGGTCATTACAATCTTCTCCCCTTAAGAAATTGCGTCCTCGTAATTTTAAAATTGGGCTTGGAAATTTTGTTGGAAGTCCCACATCGGAAAAAGAGTCCGTAAAACTATTACTTTAAAAGAAAGAAAGGGAAGTACAAAGGTCACCCGAGTTAACCCATACTTGGATTCCATGTAGGAAAACATGGATATGGAAGAGAAAACAAAGGATCAAGTTCTGATGGAGAGTGATAGAAAAAATGATTATGAGAAAATTAACCATAGGAAGATCACAAACTTAAGATGTGTCAAACGGTCTTTGATTACCCAGTAGGAAATGTAAACCAATAACATTTTTGTTTTATGTTCCATTTCATAATTTTGAGGAATTCATTAACCACATAGAATAAAAACATAAGGAAATATACTTATCTTTAAGTACAGTTTCATCCCTTAATAATATTCCACCAAGAATAATATTTTCTCCAAACAATGAGCATTCAAAAAGACTTAGTCTCATCAAAATCACAAGAATCATATTCTAGAAAATCACATAATCCACAAAATAATAACTATATTTTTCCCTTGTCTTTAGTCATCAACTAAAACTGAAATGGTTAGTATGAGATCACATAATCCCCAAAAGGATAATCCTTTATAAAAGAAATATGACTATTAATATCCAAAATTCAACAAAAGTACCCAAAGTTCCAGAAAGACCATTCAATACAAAATCATCCTTAAAATTCCTCAGAATAATCCAAACTAAGATTGGAACCCAAAACTCAGAAGGATTTAATCACATAGTCTTCCCCAAAAACAAATCTTAACATTTATCTCCAAATAACATTGAATACTATTAAAGTATCATACTAAAGTGTAATTAACCTATTCACATATTATCTATGCTTGGTTCATCATTTTCCAGAAATAACCCAAATCACCATATGTCCACAATAAATACATAAATTCTTACAAAAAAAAAATCAACCATTCCTCCTCAATTTAAATCCTGTAGTATTTTATTTCCCTTAGGCAAATAGTACTCCAAAAGAGAAAACATCTTCCAAAATAACCTTTATCATTTAATCACCAAATAATTTTCCTATAAAAAAATATCCATTGGATAAAACATATGTTTCCAAAATCAACTTATTCTTGATCCATAAAAATAGAAGGTGCATTAGTCAGTCCGAAGGGAATAACAACAAACTCATAATGCCCATATCTTGATTGGAAAGATATTTTTGGAATATCATCATTATTCACCCTCAATTGATGATAACCAGAATGAAGCTCAATCTTAGAGAATAATTGAGTCCCATGAAGTTGGTCAAATAAGTCATAAATTCTTAGAAGAGAGTATTTGTTCTTCACTGTGATCCGATTCAGTTCTCTATAATCAATGCATAGCTGTATCAATCCATCCTTCTTCTTTACAGAGAGAATTGGTGCCCCCGAAGGAGACACACTCGGTCGGATAAACCCCTTCTCCAACAAGTCTTAGAGTTGTTTCTTTAACTCATATAGCTCCACATTTTCCATTCTATATGAGGTCTTTGATATTGGTTGGGATCCAGGTACGAGTTCAATGGATAACTTTACCTCTATTTCATTGGGAGGTCCAGGTAACTCCTCAGGAAATACGTCAAAGTATTCCTAGACGATGGGGACATTTTCTAAAAGAATAAATCTTTTGTGAGAAACTTATTTCATTTATGAATCTTTTAACTAAAAAGGATTTTATGTCTTAAAACTTCATGCTTAGACAATTACATTTTTCTATAATTCCTTCATAATGATTCATAAAAATCATGCGATTAACCAAAAATATCCCCCGGGAGTGTCGTAACCAAGAGTGCAGCGAGGCCTATATACATCTATGCCAGAGCCACCTCTACCTACTCGTATCCAGACAGGGATGTATTTGCTTGATAAACCACTTACTCAATACTCACCAAAATACCAGGAAAATTTCCTATATTTAAAATTTTCTATAGGGTTATTCCTAAAGTTTTCATATCCCAATTTCTAGAAATAACTCAACTATCCTTTGATACCAACTATAGCATCCCACATTTTTATCACATTAACATTCATTACATTATACAAAACTGAGGATCTTTAAGTTTTAGTGTCTTGGAAACCAGGAACTTAATACATGAAAACATAAAACATTCTTCTTAAACACTTGAAAGACTTATTTTTATGTTCATACTAGGTTCATTACTGCATCTCATAACCTGGGGACATACATCAAAGGAAAGGGTGAGTAGAAGGCCTAGTAAGGGAAACAAGGGGAAACCTTTAACATGTAAACTTGAGATACATTAATAAAGTCATAAAAAAAGAACTTTAAGGCATGAGAATGAAATCATGAGGCATATCATAATAAAAACAACATGTTTCTTAACTTAAAGATGTGGCTACAAAATTTTACTTAGAAAATCATTCCCGTTTCACCAAGGTCTATTCCCATGGTGTCATTAAAAAAAATTACCAAGGTTTTTCACCAAGGTATCGTTAAAATGGTCATCTCCTGAGATTAAGTCATTACCCAATGCATTGGAGTTATATCAGGGTTCACCCTTAATTTTTCTTTATAATCATGTGATCCACATATATCATCATCAATAAATTCATAAATAACCCATATAGCATAAAATAAATGGGTTTCATTTCATAGTCATAACATTTTAAAAACTGCTTTAAAGACGTGATCTTTATGTCACTTTAAACCCACAGAAAAGGAAAGAGGGTCTCATGTATGTAAATACCAGAATTTAAAATATAAAATTTTGATATAAATGTGAATACCTATGTAGAATAAAGAGTTTTGAGTATTCACTTAATAAAATAAAAGAATTTTAGAAATAGAGAGAGACATTTTGAGATGAAAATTCGGCAGCATAACAACTATGTTGCAGGGTTTTAGAAAACATTGAAAAGAGAGTGGATATGGATCAACCACTCATAAATGATCCATGAAATAGTATAGGTACAAAATATAAAGGATATAAGAACATGGTAATTAAATTTAAAGGAAATACCATATGAAATGAAAAACTTGAAAGGAAGAAAAAAAATAAGATTTCTCTTATGAAAAATTCGGCAGCCTAACGACGTCACTTAAAACTTCAAAAAAATGAATTGATGAGATTAAATAGGTTCTATCATCATGTGAACATAAAATTAAATTATGATGAATATATATATCATAACCCAACATGGAAAAAAGGAACTTTAAAGACTTGTCATGAAAATTGAACTTTGAAAATCAGAAGGGTGAAAGAATCCCTTACAAAAATTCGGCAGCCTAACGACGCCACATAAACATTAATAAAATGAAATCATGAGAGCAATATGGGGTCTCTCATCATATAAAAATTAAAAGAAAATTAATATGAATATAAAATAACACCCCCAACATAAGAAAATGGGGCTTAAAAGAAATGACATAAATGAGAGTACATGAAAAGAAAGTGAGAGGTAGGATCCCTTACCTTGAAGAGTAACTTTAAAAGCTTAAAGGTCGGGACCTTGGGAGTCTTCAGGGAACATTGGGAGGACTCCTTGTGAGGTAAAGAGACCATAACTTCGTTGGGGAGTATTTTGAAATGAAATGAATGAGGCAATGGCTTGGTATTTATAGGAGAAGTGAGAGGACAAGGCATTAATTGCCAAGGGACACCTCATCGGTGGTATTGGCAAAACCATGGGCTTTCCCAAGGTATTGTGCACTTGGGACACATCATACCTTATCTTACCATTCATAAGTCGACCATAATTATTTCATTATTATTACATCCTTAATGATGTCATTAAACAATTGAAACTCAAAAACTGTATTTTCACTATTCACCGAAAATTCAACTTTCTCAGAAAAATCCCAAAAATTCACCTTTACCAAATATCGATGCACTGAATTAAAAAATGAACTCCATTTTATGAAAATAATTTTCGAAATATTTTTAATTTAATTTTTAAATAAAAATACTATTCACTGAAAATTCATCTGTTTCAGAAAAATCCCAAAAATTCACCTTAACAAAATATTGATACTTTGATTTCAAAAATGAATTCCATTTTATGAAATTAATTTTCTAAATATTTTTGAATTTAAATTTTAAAATAAAAAACACTATTCACCTGAAAAAACTAATATTTAACCAGTACTTTCTGGAATAGTTATTTACCTATTTTATTGAATGACATTACTTAATCAAGGTGCCTAGATTATATTAATACTTTCTTAAGTGAGGTTACTTAATCCATTTGATCACATTACTAATCATAAGTGAAAAATCACTATTCATAATTTACTATTCATCAAAAATTAAGTTGATCTTATTAGACTCTAAATTTCTTACTGGACATAACTGTAGAAGACCATTTTTTGAAAATCATTGCACATTATTAATTATTTAAGGTTTACATAAATATTTTAAAAATATGTTTTTTCTAAAATTCATCAATAATATGAATACTATATTTATCCGGACATTTGAAAATTCACAAACTTCACCATAAGAAGACATCACAATTTTTTATTTAAATCAACGGATTACACAAGGTAGTTACGGTCTCGTTACATAACCCCTTATAACACTAGTATAAGACCTAAGAGTAAGGTGTGATGGGGTGATAGAATCTTGGGGAGGCTTGGCCAACATTACTCGAGTAGTGATTTCTATCAGCTTGAACTTCTCGCAAAGGCGATTCCGTTCCAGCTTCACACGATGAAGTTTGGCTTGGGTTTGGTCCAGAGCAAAGCCCAAAGGTGCTACCTCCTTCCCAAGTTCCGACAGATGGGATTCGATCGGCCTGAGACTACTGGATGGGTCCATAAAATCTTCTTTCTATATTAATTAATCAAGACCACTTGTATTTAATGACAATAATCACAACATTTAGTTTCCAATGGTCATATTGGCCAACAATAATATAACAATTGAAACCCAACAGTCTTATTTTAATTATACTCATTTTATTAAATGGAATAGTTTTGTTGAGTATAAAATAAAATAACACACAAAGTTAAACAAAATTATTCAAAATTTCGGGTTGTTACCATTATGGACTGTGAAAATTTTTACTCATTATAGAAAGGATTTTGGGAAAGTTTTACTATGATAGTAAATCTTTTAGGAGATCCTTACTTAAGATAGAAAGGCTTCTAAGAAAGTATTAGTCCTTATTGTAATCTTTATGGTAAAGTCTTACTATGATAGTAAGGCTTTTGATAATTTATTACTATGATAGTTAGACTAGGGAAAATTATTACTCAATATAGGACCTTTCCCTTTTCAAAATTTTGGTTTTGATGATTTTTATTATGCATATTTTCCAATAATATTTAAAATGATTATTTAACATGGTAAATGGTAAGAAAAAGGGGATTGGGGTATTTGATATGTTAGAAATTTTTTAATACCTAGTTTCATTCCTTTCTTATTAGAGGGAGTTAACCTTTTATTCTTACTAGAATATCATGCTGTCTAAAGTAGGGGGAAGTTTCATGTAACAAACCAACCTAGGACAACTGCTAATGTCACCCAAATTGGATCACCACAAGTCCCGAAGCATGTTTGCAATCATTACGAGATGACTATAATCACCAGGGTTACATACAAATAAATATGAGAATAATTTCACCCTCAACATATATATGATATGGTTTAAGAAATTAAAGTATCACTGAAAATAACCAAAGATACATCATATGTAAAAAACAACCAAACCATAAAGGTGCATCCGAAAAACTTGATAGTAAGGTCTAGATAAATAAAATGAATATAATATAAATGGGTTTAATGTCCCAAAATTTCCATATATATATTTTTGAATTGTATGGAATTATTTCGAGGCCACATGCTTTAACGGAACATGATTCCGAGACCCGGTGAGCCCATAATGGAATTTTAAACTTTTTTTAAATTCACTGAAGTAAACATGTGAGTGGTTTTTTATAACGTTTGAACCGGTGATCAGACTAAAAATATGAGGGTACTGTTGAACTCAGAATATCACGATTTACCTATTAAGGACTTAACTTCGTTCGACATGGGTCGGAAGAAAATGTTAATTTTTTGGACTTTTCGGAAAATAATAAAATAACTTAAAAAGTTATTTTATTTATTTATTTTCACCATTGAGAGGCATATGATGACACTGTGATGAAGTGATGAGGCACATTAAAGGAATATACTTAACAACCCATTTTATGCAAGCTTAACCACTACGTAGTTTCATTAATGAAACGGTGTAACAATACAACGTCGCAACGTAATAGAAACACTGCGATGTGTTTCCATTTATTAAGATAACGCATTGGAGAGTTGGGAAATAAACCATGGAATTTCTTCTGATGAACCTACTATGAAATTACTCTCTAACAACGAATACTGACAGATTTCTCGCAAAACTGGTGGATCACTCTGAATTTCATCACTCTACGAAGAACAGTGCCAGGAAGTAAAGAACGCCTTCAAATTCTTGAACCTTCATAGGCGGACTGCTTCAACATTGAACTAATTTAAGGTCGAGGTTTGTTTTGGTCTATTTTTTCCCCATTATTCATTCTAAATGAATATCATGGATCAACCCATGAATAAGTTGATCCACAGATTTCCCATTCTTGTGGGAGGGTGATGTTTCTTAGGATTTATATTTGGGATTGAATTATTGTTGATGTAACATCTTTCCTAAGCCTCCAATTTTTTAAACTTCTAACGCAGAGGGTGCGGTTCGACATGAACAAGGCCCAAAACCCCTATGACTTGTGTGTTCTTGGTGGAAGAATTTTTGAATGTTTGGTAAGGAAAGTTCGAGGCCTTCGCAAGGAAGAAGATACCCCACCGAGGCCGTAGGCGTAGTCGGTGTGAAGAATGGACCATCAGAGTGGACTCAGTGGTCTGCAGAGTATTTGGAAGGAGCATCGACAATTGGTGGCAGCAGACTTGGGTGGGTGGTGGTGCACCACGACGACACACCGGGAGGGGTACCACAGCCAGCTTGGGCCGCGGTGAGGCAACAAGGCCACTGGCTATGCCAGCGGACGGTGGAGGTGGACGTGGTCCCTCGGCCGCGTTGATGGAGTGTCCTGCAACTGCGAGCCATGTTCTTTAGAGTCATGTGGTCTCTTGACTACGTGCGAGAGTTTGGTCGGCCAAATCAACCAGTCTTTTTGTAAGGGGACGCAATCGCTTGACCATGGTGGAGGGAACAACCCCACGCCGACTGCAGGGCGATCTGGGGAGTCGGGTGCGGCTGCCTGCCGCATCCCAGCTAGGCAGACAAATCGGTCCACCTTCAGAAGACCTAGCAGACGAGCGAGCCACACTCATCCTAGTGGGCCATACCTGTCCCAACGGGCCGGACCTACCCCAGTGGGCCAGACCCGCCCTGTCGGGTCAAACCCACCCCATCGGGTTGGGATCAACCCATTGCCCAACAGAATGGACCCAGGATGATCCGGGTCCAGGTTGGGTCGGCGGACCCAGGTCGGGTCGGGTCGGGTCGGTCCGATCGAGTCGGTCTGATCGGGTCGGACTGGACCCAAACCCAACCGACCCCTTTTTAAAAAACATTAATATCTTGAAAACCAAGTGTCCATTTGATGACACATTTGTGTCATTGGATCCATCATGTTTAGGAGGAGACTTTGGAATACCCTATGGAGGATTTCATGGAAGTTGGAATTTGAAAAATGGCTTGGAGAGAAGTTCTCTGGAGATCAAGCGTGCTATGTGCAAAAACCCTATGGTTGGATGAGACCTTGATACTATTAGCGAGAAACCCTGTGAGGATCAGATACTATGGCCTAGTGGGAAGCGGCTTCTGTGTGACCTGGAAGGCCCATGGTGTTGAGCAATTTCTATGTGACCTGACAAACCCACGGTATTCGATAGGAGGATTGCCTTAGTATGGCCATAGTAGGGAAGCAGCTTTTGTGTGACCTAACATTCCCACAGTGGGGAGTGGCTTCTTTGTGACCCAAAATACCCTTGTAATTATTAGGGATGAGTACCAAAACAATCTTAGGTTAGTGGAAAGTAGCTTTTGTTTGACCCAGTAGGCCCACTATACTCCCTAAGGAGGATTTCTTCTACAGCCGAGGTGTTCGATGTTATGACTAATGGTTCTACTATCCTACTATAGAATATACCTGGTGTGAGCTTTATTGCTTCATGATCGTGCTTGGTTATCATGATTTGTGGTTTGGTTGTCGATTACTTTGTCGTATTTACTTTATTGATTTGGTATCCTTACTGAGTATTTCGTTACTCACCCCTATATGGGCTTCGCCCGCACGTGTTATGTTTGGTGAAGACGACCACCGCCTTAACGGGGGACTCAGGGGCCTAGGACCCGGTGGTGCCTAGTGAGACCAAGCAGATGGGACGTACTTCTACGACTTTCAACAGCTACTCTATACTGATCCATTAGGTGGTGGTTTTCAGCAGATGGCTATCTAGAGTTCCTTTTTTTACTTTCATGTTTTACAGTTAGTCTTTTATTGGGTTTGTATTCTGGACCATTTGACTTTCGGTTGTACTTCTACTCATTGGTTATTTATAGTGGCATTCTTGTTTAATTTTCAACCTTTGGGATGTGGTTGTGTGTGAATGCATACATGTACTCAGGAAAATGCCTCCCACTTGCAGTTTGATGCCTTCAGTGCTAGTTGCCAACCTCTAGCCTTCGGGAGGCAAGATTGGGGTAGGTCACAACCTGGGCCCTAGGGGATGGGTCGTGATAATGGAACCTGAAGAAATACATGGGTATATCTCCTCATGACCATAATTCACCTCTATCCCAACCCACGAGAAGGAAGTACAATCCAAAAGATCCATCCTCTAAATGTTGATCTTCCCTTTTCCCACATTCAGTAAAACCATAGCTAAAAATTACCAAAACAAAAGTTGGGTGTGACCACTAAACCATAGTTGGATACCATTAAGAATCTATACATCGTCTATACATGTGCATCCTTTTGTTCCTTTATAAAACAAATTTCTATTTTTTCTTGGAAGAAATCATTTTCCATATAAAATCATCCTTTGGTTTTCTTTTAAAAAACATGTAATATTCAATAAACAAAGAAATATGAATTAACATATATCCATGAGGTATTAGAAGATGAGTAAAATTGGTTTCAAACAAAAATATACATATCAAGTGGTAAAATAAGCATGTCAATATATATGCACATAATATATCCTCAAAGCACCAAAGGGACATTCACAACACAAGGGTGTTCACAACTAAGACAGAAAATAAATACTATCCAACATAAGTGAATTGTACTTTTTGGGATCCTCAATCCCATAGAAAGGATACCAAAAGTAACCATGTAATCATGGTCACATCCTCTAGTGATAGCTCACTATACTTGGGATCACATATGTATAGTGTTTCCCTAATCCCCAATGTTTTCTTGATGTGCTAAAATAATTTCATTCATTTCAAGAAACCAGATTCATGTTTCTTTAATCATTTTCTAAGGAAAACCCATTTCATTTTCATGCCCAAATTTCCATAAAGCATTTTCTATAGCGATACACACTACTTTTATGCTTGAAAAACCATTTACATTTCAAATATGTCTTTTATGAATTTTAAAAAACACATTATGTCAATCAAAATGATTATCAATAAAAAAACATTTACATATACATTAAAGATAAATTCACCTCTCATGGATTTAAAATCATCAATTTAACACACTAAAACCAAAGGAATTCCATTAGAATAATAGGAATTATAGGGGATAAAACATAATATAGAGAGACCAACCTAAAAAATAGAGGAAACACAAACACCTTCAATTATGGTGATGGGAAACAAATAGATATAGTCTTTATGAGCCTATATCTATAAAAAGCATCATCAATTATCCATAAAAAAGATTATATCTAGCCATCACATCCAGAATGACTTCTAGTGGATCAGGAGAATAAAGATCATGAATAGATCTAGGGAAAATATGAGAAATCGGAATAGAAACCAAACATACCTTGATGAGATCCTCCCAAAATTATCAAGGATAACCATGGAATAAATGGAAGAGTCCACTGAAACACCATGGAGGGGATGGTTTGAGATAATGATGGATTAGGGGTATATTAAATCTAAAAATGAACAAGAAAATTAGGGTAGTTTTATTTTTTAATAAGTTTAGATCTGGTTTCATGGTTAGGTTGTATGGTTAGACAATCCATTCACTAACTATACAATGTCCATCGTCCCTTGAAAACTAAGTCACACAGATTCCTAGGAATAACCACATGGTTTTATAAACCATTCTTAAGCCTTGTATCAACCTATGGACCAAAACCCCTGCCTTCACTTGCTTTTATTGGTTACTCACATGGTTAGAAAAACCATGCTCAAACCATGAAAAACGCTATTGGATCTCATAAATCCATATAACATAATTACTGCATGGTTACCACCAACCATGCACCTAAACTGTTCACTTTTCATGTTTTCTTTGAAACTATAAATTTTCAACCCCCAAATCCTAAAAGCCTATAGAACCTAAAAAAAGATAAAATAAGCTCAAAACTAAGCATACCTATGACTTAAAGGATGTCACAATTCTACCAACCACAAAATATGTCTATCCTCATAAAGGCTTAATATTAGAAAAGTGAAAAGAGATAAGGTCATTACTGTATCATTAAGGCCTCATGGTTGCATGTATCATAGATGTCTCTACTATACATCCATATCACTATAGACAATGCGATCATATTTCTATGAAACACATTATACCATTGGTACACTATCTAAACAGTCCTTTTATTCACTTAGGTTTTGAGTTCAATTTCAACATCATACAACTCAATCACGTGGGACAAATCTGACTAACACCTCTTTAGTTGGGATACATAGAACACATCATAGATAGAAGTTGTAACACCCTGATTTTTTATGAATTATTATTTTTGAATAAATTATTATTTTTGATATATTGTGTTACACTCAACACTGAGTCAATCTCATGTTACACACAACACTAGGTTTAGCTAGCATTACACATGACATTGAGTTTTAACAAAAACTACGATATATTATTAATATTATTCAAATGATCCCATTATAACCTAGCTATTAAACATAGAAATATGAATAGTAATAAATAATTTTTAAATATTAAGTTTAATGATATTATATAAAGGAAACATATTGATAAAAAGTTCTTAATTTTTCAATAAAGTCTTTATATGTTTATAAAAATAATATTTTCTCAAAAAAAGATTTTTTATTTCTTTTTTTAAGAAACAATAAAATTATTATTTTTAAACTTTTATAAAAGTTTTTTTATAAAATAAAATTAATTTTTTTAATAATAATACCAAAATTAGCATAGGTTGAATTTTTTAGAATTTTCTGAAAATATTAATTTTTTGATGAATAGTGAAAAATTCTGAATTTTAATTGAAAACAGCCTTTTCATTTAAATTATTTATAATTTTAAGTTATATTTCAAATTTTATTTAATGTAAAATTATTTCAATTATATATATATATATCAATAAAATTTAGTAAATTTTAATATTTTTCATATTTATTATTAATATAAAAACCTTGAAAACGTTTGATCATTTTCTCTTTCAAAACATGCTTTCTCATCACGTTTGCAGGATAATTTTAAATTAAAAATTTCAACTTTTTTGAATGAAATTTTGAAAAATGGATTCTATATTTTTAATAATAATAATTTATATTATCTAATAAGCTCAATTTGTTTACCATACTTAATAGTAAAACAATAAAACTTATTTACCTTAGTTAAGGTAAAAATGGGTTTTCTCGGGATTAAAATAAAGAGATGAGGGTTAGAATGACCAAAAAAACATGTCTAAAATATATTATATGGATTTATTTATAACCTATAGTGTTTAATTATCTATACTAATATATATATATTTTTCATTTTTGCATGATAAAAATGTGCACTACTGGAAAAATAACCTATACCAATGGTTTGGAACCGTTGGTATAGGCTTCAAAACCGTTGGTATAGCCTATACCAACGGTTTGGAGAACCGTAGGCAAGTAAGCCGTTGGGATAGGTCTATACCAAAGGTTTTTGGAAAACCGTTGGTATAAACATATGCCAACGGTTTTGAAAAATGTTGGTATAAGTAATATGAAAACCTATAGCAACGGTTCCATAAAACCGTTGGTATATGTATTTAAAAAAAACTCGGTGGGATTTGATCCCAGGACCTCTAGTTTATCATTCAACGACCTAACCACTAACCTAACATGACTTTTATGAACATAATTTCATATATATATATATATATTTATTATCATAATTATTTTAAAGTTTTATTTATATAATGTTCTGGGTAAGAAGATTTGATAAAAAATCAAAGGAACTATACCAACAGTTGTCAAAACCGTTGGTATAGGTCTATACCAATGGTTTTGACAACCATTGGTATAGGTCCTTGATTTTGTGAGGGATGCAGGTGTATGGGGGACCTTTCACAACGGTTTGTCCAAACTGTTGGAATAGGTACCCACCCTTTCCCAACAGTTTGTCCAAACCGTTGGGAAAGCGGCCTCAAAGTATACTTTTCCCAACGGTTTGGCCAAACTGTTGGGAAAAGTGGCCACAAAGTGGACTTTTCCCAATGGTTTGGCCAAACCGTTGGGAAAGACATACCCTTTCACAATGGTTTTGGCAAACCGTTGGGAAAGGGGACCTATACCAACGGTTTTTACAAACCGTTGGTATAGAAGCGTTGGGAAATGTCATATTTCCAGTATTGGTGATTCCACCTTTTTCTTTTAAAAAATTACAAGTGTCCCACTCACCTCACTTATAAAAGGCCAATCCCACTCCTCTATTCTATACACCTTAAATACATTTTGGTTTAGACAATACATACCCAAATAACTTTCAAAATTATCTCATTTCATTATATAATCATTATATTTTTCATAAATCCAATCTAGGGAGGATTTTGGTGAAAACCTAAGGAGGTCACCGGAAGAAGAGGTAACACACTTCAACGAGAATTTTTATTTTATTTCTTCTTCCAACTACTTAAATTATTATAAAAACATGATTATATAATAAAATAATAATCTTATATATACTAATATTTTGTTATTTTAAGGTCATTACATATAAACATCTCCACTTTCATCAAATGGGTTACAAAATCATCATTCTTGTGTACAACAGTCTACCACCTCACGAACTGATGTCATTCATTTTTAAATGACCACCTTTCACATTTGGGTATTATGATGGATATAAATTATATATATGATATTTATAATATAATTATACCTATGGAGTCATTATATTTTATATAATTTTTTTACTTTCAATTTCATAGGGGATACGGTAATGTCGCTCATATGTACGACAAACTACCATCTCATGAAGCGATGTGATTTCTATTTCACTAAAACCTTACCTAGAAAATAATAAGGATAAAGTTAATGAATATATGTGATATTAATGGAATATTTATTTATATTATTTAAATACTTATCATTATGAAATTATAATATATATCATTTTCTTTCTTACTTATCCACTCACTGAAAGATGATAATGCCATTCGTGTATGTGTGGAAAACTGCCATCATGAAGCAATGTGACTCTATTTTCATCACCAAACCACATGGATGATATGTATAAGTATATTTAAAGAAAAAAATATGGTATTTATTATATTATTATCATTCTATAAATATAAAATATTACTTACCTTCTTTCTATAATGGCCGTTGAAAAATAGAAACGTTACTCATGTGTAGGTACAACTTACCATCTCCATGATCATAACATACTTAATTTTATATTTTTGGGAAGTTGTGGCCACCTATAAATTAATATTTTTAATGTATACGTTTATAATGTTTATATATTATTTAAAAGGATACATTCATTGTAAATATACAATCCCACATATCCTTATCTCTCACATCAAATGAATCAATGGATAAACCATTATATAAAAAAATTGTAGAAAATACATCTATAATTGAAAAAGTATGAGTGAAACTCATTCTCTAACACAATTTAGAAATTTGTCCCACAATTTTAAATTAATTTCTGATAGATATCGATAATATTCTATCCCATGAAACTCGTAGTATCTATTGCATAAATACATGACAATGATGAGATTTTATCCTTATTAAATTCAAATATTTAATTGACACCTGAATTTTTACATTAAAAGAATATACACTAGTTACTTTAATACCATGAAGACATTCACAAAAATTCATCTTGTCACTATTTCTTTACATCTGAAAATCTAAAGGTAAATATATCCTTTTTTATTTTCTCAATGGGAGTTAACTCGAAATGTATTCTAATAGATATTAAGTCAAATATTTCATTAAATCCACATTTTTTCTTTCCTTTTATATATAAGAACATTCCATTAAAACTACCACATATGTTTTTATCAATATTCATAACATCATTATTATGTTTTACCTTCTAAAATCTCTAATAATGTGAATTAAATAATATGGATCATTTCTTTAAGGTATTTGTTTGAGATCCCTTTTTTTTTCTTCCAAAATGCGACATTTTTTTTAACTTATTGTAATATTATTCTATTAATAAATATTTTTGAGGAAAATAAAACTCTTTTAAATCATTAAATTAATTTTTAAAACATTTTATTTCAGTGATCCATTTGAAAAAATATTCGATAACCCTTTTTCATTATCTCTCTACCATTTTGAAATTGATGATATAAAGACTCTTCTTCACAAATTAGACAATAATTATGTACCTTAACACTATATTGAGATAATTTTCCTTATACAGGAAAATAATTTATAGTTAACATTACCATACCAAGAAAAGTAAAACACTCTTTCATGTATGCATAAAAATTTCACCATATTCTTCCCATAGAAAATTTAAATAATCAATCAATGGTAAAAAATAAATATCAATATCATTTACAAGTAGATTTGGTATATAAATCATCAATATCATCATGATAAATTTTTTATTCCTAAATATATTTCGATTCAAGTTATAAAAAACGAACATAATAATCCATAGACTATGTTGGCTATAGAGGATTTATTATAGATTCATTTTATCCACACATAGTACCATTTTGATATTTCTAACTTTAATAAAAAATAAAGAAATTATTCATGAAATCTATTTTATTATGGCCAATTAGTAGTGTAACATAGGTTTGTATTGGATATTCACTCATTGATATGAATTAGTGTCTATTTACATTATTTTACTATGAAAACAAACACTTCCAAATGAAAAATTATTGAAAGATACCAGATTTCCTTAGTACAAGGTTTGGTGTATGTCCTTGATAATGAATCACAAATGGTTCTCCCATACATTTTATATCATGATGCACCACATTTAAGAAATTTTAAAAAATGTTCATATTAATTTATATATAGAACATAGTCATTAGGGAAAGCTTGTATTTTCTTATACCCCAGTCCCATTATACATAAAACATTTTTTCATCATAATTAGAATATAGAATCTTGTTGCCTTATGGAAGCAACTCTTTCAAAAGTTCAAGAAATCTTGTAAAAAGTTTATCACTCTAACTATTTTTTTTATTTTAATTTAACCAATATCCACATTAATTATAACACTATAAATTTAGAACAGCCAAAGAATAATAGTTTTTCATTATCCCAATATAAGTTTTCAACATATTCTATTTGTTCAATGGATTCTATTGATCCCACTTTGTGTGATTTGTTTTTTTTCAATGATTTTCAATAAATATGAAGTAAAAATTATGTGTTATATCTATGTGTTATTGAGGAATAATTAGAATTTAAGTGAAGAATATATGCATGTAAGTTGATAGAGAACCCAAGTATATTTAGGATAATAGATCCCAAGAATTGGTTCATTATTATTAAATGAACAAAAATTATAAGATACATCATAAAAGTAATTGCGTGAAGTTTTTTTCATTATATATGTTATTTATAGAAAAAAATAATAAGTAATTTACGTGGAGGATCTTTAAAGATTTATTTATTATTGAAGACAAAAGTGATTGGGGATGTTATATTCAAGAGTGAGTTTATAATGAGTATTTCTATATCTCCATGACTAAGGAATTTGATGATTATCCATCCATATTATTTATTTAAATAATTAAAAAGAAACATGGGTTAAGTTTTTAAAATATAGAATAATTAAATAAGGATATAAGTTAGGTATTTATATTTGGAATACTATTCTAATTTTGAAGAGGAATTTAAGTGGAGGAGTTTGAAAAAAATATGACAACTCTAGGATAGAATACCCATGAATCCAAGGAATCCCATAGGGATATCTTACCAATCTCAAATGAGATCCAACCATGAGTGACTACATATAGGACCAACAAAGCTCTTGTGTATGTCGACATTGGTATGTGGATCATGGGTGAAGGAGGATTATACTGCATCATGTGGGGTGGAATGATGTGCCATTAGAGAGAACTAACTACAATGGAATTTATAGAGTTCATGAAAAGGAACTTCAGGTTATTAACAAGTAGTTTCCTCAATAAAGAATTGTTACATGGCATGAATTTAAGATACACTATTCATTTCTTAAAATTCACATGTTTCAGGATGATACAATAATATTTTAAATCCTCTTCATTACATATAAGCATTATGACATGTTTGTTTATGCTACACCATGAACTTCTGATTGATGCGGTGAATAAGTTTCCATGAGTTTATCAAAAGATTTATAATTTAATGAAAATATTGAGTAATTTAAATGGATTTAATTGGGATATCTATAAAATATTTATGCATTATAAATTTACAAGAAGAATATGAAAATTATACAATCCACCAGAAATTTGTAAGTTGGGTTGGACATAAGATAAGAACAAATAAAAGATCAAGATTATATGAATTCATCTGAATAAAAAGAGTTACATCAGAAGAAATGGACATTTTAATTCATTTATAAGTTTAGTAAAACAAAATAAAAAAAAGTTATAGATGAACCATATGAATTTTTGGTCATATGTCTTTAATCATACAAATTTCATTGTATGGATTTAGTTATATGACTTACCTATATGACTTGCATGTATGACTTTCATATCATATGAATTTATTTATTTGAATTTGAATTTAGGTAGTTTGTGACACTTTAAAGTCTTATGATATAAATTTAGATGACGGTTTTTATACCAGGTGTTCAAATACAATTATAAAAAATCCTTGGTTTATATCATGATTCAAGCTATTATTTATTATATGAATGAAGGAAGAAAGATCTGGGTTAGGTCGGGTGGGATGATATTAATTAAAAAAATTTCACAATAATAATTATCATGATTTAAGAAGGATAATGGAAGGGAATATTTTGTGAGGAGATTTTTGGTTTAATTTGGACCATGAATGTGGCTGTCATAATCATAGTTATTGCTTTCATGTACTTATTAATCTATTCACTTTAAATGCATGTCAATTACTATGGATAAAATGGAGTAACTATAGGTTTAAAGGAATATAGAGAAATCCATTATTGTTAATGTATATTATATATAGTTGCAGACTAAGAAGTGGTTTATGTAGGTTTTTTAATCTGAGTTTTTAGGTGAGTTAAAGATATATTTTCTTGGTGTTTTTGAAATTTTTGAATATAAGCTGATTCAAATTTATATTATCATGGGATATTTGTGAATACAAATAAGAGATAAGGGAAAGATCGTGGATTAATTGATACTGAAATATAAAATCACACACACACAAAAATTATCCTATAGGTTGTAAGGAATTTGAGAGAGACATAATGCTATTATTATCAGATAGGAAACTCTTGTGTGGAGAAAGAGTGATATCCAATATTTTATTGAGAAAGAAAATGACTTTGAGTATTGAAGACAATAAGGAGAGACCTGACACACCATCAAAGTATGAAACAAAGTATGTGTGTAAAATTTGTGATTAAAGGATAGAGATATAGTGCAATATTATTGTTCACTAAAGTAAAATAAAAAGAAAATAAGAGGTTATAATAAGGATAGATACTGTATGATTTTTCAGTAAAGGCGGAAGAATTCAGTGCGCTCTAGTTCACACAACATAAAAAGAATAAGAAACTTATTGAATTTGTGAAAGAGATGATGAATATGGATTAACAAACTCATTTCACTATTGGGAAGAATAAGAAGTGTTATGTGTGAAATATTACATATAAAAAATAAGAGGAAACACTTTCATGGCATAGTAAAATTGAATGAAAAGAAAGATGAATACTAATGAGTGCATAAAAAATAAGGTAGAATATATATTGTTAAAATATATTCTTATTGTTATCCAATACATTTATTTGTAAAGGTGTAGGATGTTCTTATATTTGAGATTCACCAAACCAAGTTATGTGGGATTCCGACTCATAAAATCTCAAGAGAATTAAGTATAAATCTCACATAATGAATTTAGCGGGTCATGTGATCATGAAGGAATATATATCACAACAAGGAATATTATTCTCATATTGAGAGTATAAACTTTAAATTAGTGTTCCCTTGTGTGTTTGTGTGTATTTTGGATGTGTTTTATGAAATAAAAAAGGTATAGGTGAGAAGAAGAGAACACATTCTACTTAACCAGTTACATAGGTAAAAATAAAATGGATTAAAATATTAGAAGGTTTAAAAGTCAAGAAAACTAATTCAACAACCCTTTTAGTTTAGAGTTTATCCCTAACCATTCCCCTCAATTGGTAATAGATCTTGGTCTACCTCATATTGAATTCTCTAATTTTGAAGTTGTTCTCTTTTGAAGAATTTGAGTTTTTTTCCAATATCTATAATGAAGTGAAGTTTTAGTGATGTTCTATTTATTTTATATCAAAATTCAATTTCTACGAAGACTATGTTGAATAAAAAAATAAAGAGAAGAAGATATTGAAAAAATATCCCTCTTTCCCCAAAAAGAAGTATGTTTATGGCCACTATGTAAAAAATAAGACAAATCTAACCCAGATAGAGATGAAAATTTGGTAGACCATATTACCACCTCAAGAGAATCAAGAGATTCAAGTGATCATGAGTTATATGTTAATTCTTACAAAAAAATAACCAAGTATTAGTGGGAGTAATCACTTATCAATAGATTTATCTATTGATCCATTAAAATATTTGTTTCTCTATTTTACCAAAATAAGTGGCCTCTTTGGTTTATGTAATTTCTGAAATTCTATAAAAATAGATCACTTGACTTGAGGAGGAGTTAGAGAAAAAAGGTAAGGCATTGAAAATAAGGATTTCATCTTGAGTAAATCCCTCCAAATAGATTGGAGAAAAAGAAGATACAAATTTTATTCTCGAAAATAGTGATCCAAGTTTGAAGAAGCATGTATCAAAAAAATATGAGAAAAGTATTAGACCACTAAGGAATGCGAAGAGAATATCCAAGAATTGGAATTAAAATTCTCAAATATTGAGATGATAATATTTATTCTTTACCATTTAAGAATAAATGTGAATCTACAAATGATTATTCTAAAGAGGATTTTGATATTAAAATCCCATTTTTATATGGAAAATGATCACAAAGTCACATGATGATTCCAATCAAACAGCCTCAAGAAAGGAGATACCCTCTATTAAAAATTCTAATGTTTATATTAATTTTTTTATTAGATGATGCAGGTTTAAATATAAAATATATACAAAAAATGATGATAAAAAGTTATGATAATCCTACCAACATTACTATAGTAGATAGAAGAATGTGTGAAGGAGCTATTTCCCAAAAAAAAATCCCAAATAATGGTGGAGAATTCTCAAAATAACATTCTCTAAAATATCGAAATTCCAGAAAACTTACAGTAGATAAAATAAGATTAAGGTTTATTGGGAAAATCTATCAGTGAAAAAGGTTTGGGCATTGTGAAATGGATTGTTGGTATAATACATTAATTTTATAATCAAACATAATTCCCAATTCAAGGGCAAGCAATCCTAAAAAGAATACATATCCACATATTAATAAAAATTTATCCAAATTAATCAAATTTTAAAGTTATTGAAAATATCTGTGATATTTACAATGGCTGTGTTTACAAATATGGTGCATGATCATTTAACTATGTTTCAAAGTTTATTAGGAAAAATACCATAATTTTTAGTGAAGAAATAAGAATAAACCTTTAGAGTAATGATTACAAAAGGTGAAAAACCAAATTCTCTTAAGAAGATATAAAAGAAGAAAAGTGAGAGATCCTTAGACAATATACATATAAAAATTTATACCCAAATAAAGTATTTGAAGTTCAAGTAGAGTGATTCATATAAAATGACCAATGAGAAGAAATGCATTCATGGGAAGCCTGCGGAGAACCTAAATAGGTTTATAATGAACATAATGATTGTATAGTCATTTGGAAAACTAATTTTGAAAAAGTAAAGAAGATGGAGGAATCAAAAGAAAAATATAGTTCTGAAGGGAGGAAAGAATATCTACATGAATATTCTAAATTTCAAGATATGTTTTCAACAAATGACAACATTGGAGTTGAATAGTAACTGTGTGGAATATGAAAGAAGGATGGACACAATGCCCAAATTTGTTTAAATTTATTGCCTATAAAAGATAAAGCCTTTAAGAGGATGAAAATTTCATCAAGCTTTAAGGTTAATGATAATACATATTTTCTACATAATGAAGATGAAATTTTGAAGTGTTCCATGCTACCCAAAGTAAAACCAGGCATGAAAAATAGATGTGGAACCATGAAAAGTGGAGAAACTTGGTTTAGAAAATCCTCTCAATATTTCTATTCATATTATTGATTATGAAGATCCTCCTTATTCCCTTACCTTTGTGTGTTGTATTTATATACCTATAATGAAGGGAATTGAAGGTTGTAAAACCCTATATCTCTATAGGTGTTTCAAAATTAGTGTTAATTTGAACTTTTAAATTAGTGGGTGTTATATTTTGAGAACCGAGGTTTGGATTGGATATATGAGGCTTAGGGTGCCTTAAGAGAGTGATTTTGGATGTGGTATGAGGTTTTGATAGTGTACAAGAGTAGTTATAGAGAACTAGAGGAATTCCAGGTGATCAGTACTATAGCATATGGCCACCAGCCAATAACTAGTAGGCCACTAGATCACCGGTGACTAGGATAGTGGCCCTATACCATCTTGCTAGTGGAGTTTTAGAGGGGAAAATTACAATACCCCCTCCAATTTTTAGTGGGGGAAAACCATCCTCCCAACTCTCTCTTGCTTTCATGGACCAAGGGTGTGTCTCCCTTGTTCCTCCTTCAAAACCCTTTGATTTATGGAATTCTTGGAAATTTTTCATTGTAATTATTGGTGAGTCCTTCCCTCTGATAGTATCCTCCACTTTTTCCCTTCCTTCTATCTAATTTTTGATGTTCTCTAGTTATGACTTCATTTTTGATTCCATTAGATCATGGAGGAATCTTCAAAATATTTTGGGGATTTAAATTATTCTAGTAAGAGGATGTCCATAAATGATGTCTACACCCCATTGATCAAAAATTCATTGAAGGCATGTTGCACCATTGACTTTATCATGGGTTTCCCTTAAAAATTAAATTAAATTGGGAATTTCATCAGAATAAGCTGTTAATAATTAATCCTGGGATAAGGATGGGGGCACACTCTGGGTCCTTGGTGAGTGTTTGGTCTTGGTTTCGGTGCGACGGGAGCACCTAATGGCTATTTGGGAAGTTATTCCTTATTAAATTAAATTAGAAATTAAATTATGGACCATGTAAATTATTTATAATTGTATAATCATTAATTTATTAATATTTGAGTCGGGATAGGACCTCATGATGGTGTTCCATGGTTGTCTTGGGTTTGGGTGAGTCTCGGTGAGATCCTTTTTGAGAATAGAAAGCTTCATAAAAGAGGTAGGTGGTTCTAGTACTTGACATACAAATTATTTCATGATGTTTATGTGCATTTGTATGTGTGGTATCACCCCTAAGGTGAAAAAACATTTAATTATCTGAATTATTCAATAAAATTTAAATAGTTTAATTAAAATTAAAATTGCTAAACTCACATGAGAATCTAATAATAAAGAGGAGAAAAGTTCCTAGGATACCACATACCTAGTGCATTGGCTTGATGACTTAGATACTGATGAATAAAGCTTGGACTAATGGTATGCCATGACACTTTAACCACTTGAGGGGTGTTAATGAAATGAATTGAAATAGATAATACTTTTAATCCCTTGATTTGGTGCCATTTATATTGATTAGATCTAGTATTTAATATCATGGACCTTATGATACCTTGGAGACTTTAGGATTGATGAACTAGGCATGGATAAAATGATCCTTCCCCTCGAGATGTATTTAGCCTTGGTGGATAGACAATAGGTAGGATGGAATTGGGTTGGGTGAATGGACTGACCTAGATGGACCCCAAAGACATTGAGATAGTCCATGATGTATCTCTATAGATTGTTTCTAGTATGGATTACCCTGTGAAGTTTATAATAGCATGTATAATTATGACATTACTAAGAAGCGTGATGCGCTCTGAGAGACGAGTGATGAACTAATACTTGAGGACCCTAATCAGGGTGCCTATGGTTTTATATTAACATTGGGGACCCCAATTAGTGCCTTAATGATAGATCAACCCTAACGCGGTATGTTGTCTATGAGTAGAGATGGTTATGTGTGTTTCATTATAACCCATACCTTACATGTGAGTTGTATTAGAGTTTGTGGTCTAGAACCAACTACTTTGTACTTTATTCATTAAATAAAAGCCTTATCACATCTTGATTGTTATTCTGCATGACATGTCATGTGATAATGTCCTAAGGACAACTGTTGCATTAAAGGGTCGTAGCGGATCCCTGATATGATGAGAACCCGGAAGTGCCATAAGACTGTTCTTGAATGTATGTTCTATGGCTGCATGATTTTATTTGAGGGACACAAATAATACAGGTCATTAGGGGTGAGGAATCATAAAACTTTGAGGCACCTTCTCATGGTGTGCTCCCTTGGTAATATCTAGGAGGATATTATGAGAACGAGACCCGCCAGTAGGAAATCCACATTTCATAGTGTCATTGGATGTTCCTATCTACGGACGTGTGTATTGGTCCTTAGACTTTAAGATTATTATTAATGGGTATTACAACTTGTGCACTTAGATGTATTGTCGAAAACTATGACTATACACTATTCGCTGTGAGGTAGGATACGTTGGGTGCGACATGAGTAATACCACATTAATAGATAATGCGAGAAAGGATTTGTCCCTTCCGTTCTATAATGGAAGTAGATATCTCAGGCCCTTTGATGGAATTGATATAGCCTAAATAAATCCATGGCCATAGTAAGGTATGGTCAAGTTCAATTCCGGGAAGTAAAAGAAAGAACAATCAAGAACATGGGTTGATGGCACTAGCTTGCAACCCGCTTGATTGGAGATATCGAGACAAAGGGATTATATTACACGGTAAGCGTTCGTAGGAGGTGACACGTCATTACAGCGTTAACTTCTTTCTCTATGGGTGCCTTGGCATGTTGCTAGACGCTAACCTTGGACTTTAGACAGGCTCAGCCTAATGCCACTGTGAAAGAGGCCTAGAGGGTCACACACTAAGTGTGTCCATGTATCTTAGTTAAATATTAATTTAACAAGTTAAATAAATATTATTCCCGACTGTGGTTTAATAATTATTTAAGGATGCCTGATTGCCTTTGTTTCGACACAAGTTATTCGAGAGAATATAGTGTGGGTGAAATAATATATATTTATTAGCGAGTAATGCAGTTACATTTATTTAAGAAATAAATAGTCATTACTCAAGGTCTAATAAATATGGTGGAGGAAATAAATAAAATGAAAAAAAATAAAAGTACACGCCGTGTATATTTATATACATTCCGTGTAGTTTGTTTTTCAGGATTCGTGAGAAAATATTGTTTATTTAATTAAATAATATTAAATGTAATACGTTGGGCGCATGTCAAGTAATAATGATGGTCAATTGTCATTATTAAGACATGTGGTATTACTAAGAATTAAATGAAATGATTAAATGCTTTCAGGAAATTAATTAATTTTATTATTCTAAGTATTATAACCCCAATTACATTATTCTCATATAATCAGAGCCATTGTTGTGCACAACGGATTTGGAAATACTCTCAAGCCAAAGAGAGAATTCCCTTTCCACCAAGAACGCCCTCAAGTTACGAGAGAAAAATCCTCCACC
The DNA here is from genome assembly GCA_963277665.1 of Viscum album. NCBI lineage: Eukaryota > Viridiplantae > Streptophyta > Magnoliopsida > Santalales > Viscaceae > Viscum > Viscum album. The sequence goes on from OY728123.1 coordinate 2,139,423,673, forward strand.
GGATCAAGGCTGTCGAAGGCGGACATCGCAAGAAAAGGTTCTTCCACGCTAACACCCGGAGATCCCTTCGGCGACGTCCGGAGATACGTGACACATGTGTGGATCACCACTAGAGGAATCCTACACTTAAATTCTACGACGCAACGATGGATCACCGAATCGTGACCGGACACATCAAAAAAGAACGAATTCCAACGAGGTAATTCTTATGCATTAATTAAATTAATTAAAATCAATATATGATGATCCTCCTCAAGGGTTCTGGGACTCTTCTTTTATTTTCGTTCTTCGTTCTATTCTGAAGATTCAGCATTTTATATCATGACGGATCTCAGATTGAACGTTGTTTAATGTTAAAATTAAAGTTGGGAAAACCCACAAACGCGATTCCGCTGCCCCTAAAACCTATAAGTGGTATCAGAGTGGTCATATCGTTGATTATAATTATTTAGTTTTTCGTCGGTAATTTACGCATTTAATAATTTAGTTATTTCAATTCAAGTTTAATCGTTCTGGAAATCTGAATATCGAGATATATTCCTCCTTCCTCGTTTCTCGTTCACCTCACAGAAATGATTTTTTCTTTTAATTTTGATTAAAATAAAATAGAGGAACTCATCTGGAGGAGCCAAACGTTTCTGGCCGTATAACACCAGAATACATTGCGTGTATTCAGAAGTACACGCCGTGTAGTATAGGTTCAATGCATTGATTGATCCGCCAAATCAGGCTGTGTATTGGATTCTTTCTAAGAATTTAAGACACCATGTGTTGACCAGAAACAGGTGGCACACGGTTTCTGGAATACACGCCGTGTGGTCCAATGAACACGGCGTGTAGTCCCTTCGGGTCAGGGTTGGGTCGTGTACTCCGTACACGGCCTGCCCAGCTGGAAACCGTGTAACGCGGAAACTACACGGCGTGTGTCCCACTGTACACACTGTGTACTCTGAAAATTTCCGAAGTACATTAACACGCCCTATCCCCGGGCATGTACTTCAGATGGATGGTGAAGAAAACTACACGCCGTGTAGTCGGAACTACACATTGTGTACTCAGCCAAATTACACAGATTTATTAAAATTTATTATTATATTATACAAACCCTTGAGACGTGTACCATGGTGCAGGCGTAAAGCTGAGGCACAACACGTGATAGGTGTTTTATATATATGTGTTTAATTTAACATCTGCGTAATAAATGGTAATTCACCGGGTTTCCTCCAAGGTACAATTTACGTACAAGGATAATTTTAAATGAATTTATTTGTTTAAAATTATGATGGATGAGAATCTCAAGGAAATTCAGAAAAGGGATTTAAGATAAAAGGATTGATTAATTAAAGATAATTAATCGATTCGGGCGTGATTTATCTTAAATAAGAACGATTAAAGAATTTAATGCTAGTTTTATTTATGCGTAAATATCATTGCATGTATGGATGATCATGAGCTAGACCGATACCTTTGTATGTGAATGGTTTATTTTAATTTATTTATTTAAATTAATTTTTTTGGCCTGCGAGCCATCTCCTCATTAATATGTAGGGCCTGCGCGCCCAAGGATTCTTTTATGTAAAAACCCCCTTTACCCCTCACCTGCGTGTGAGATAAATGCATATGTAATGGATGGAGCTCCCAAGCTATTGGAGGTGGCTCAAGTCAAGAGCCAAGGTGAAACCAATCCAAGGAGATACAAAGGTGTACAGGTGGAAAGCTGTAAACACGAACCCGAAAGGTTCAAGGTGTTTCTCCCCTAGGTCTTGGGTTAGTTTATCAAACGCTAGATAAACTAACCAATAGAAAATCTCATTATCATACCATTTATTTTATTTATGTCAGTTGCATGGTTTATTTATTGTGGTGTGTTGTCACGATCACACAATTAATGAATTAAACGAGCATGCAAGATGGAACTAAAATAAAACCATCTTATACGTAAATATTATTTTAGACATGGTTAATCACTTATGTATATCCCACTTAATATTAACAAGCATGTAATCAAAGATAATAAAATGTAAATTTACATATAAGGATAAAATCCCTCAAAATAAATATTAATTCGGCATAGCCTTCAATAATATTGGTTAGAATCGAACCATAGTTCAAAGTGCTTGACCAACCCTAGTTGGGGTGCTTTCAATTATCGAGGAATTCAAATTCAAGGTTTTGGGTTGACTTGACTTGGTTCACATCAAGGGTTGACTGCCACAGCAGGACTTGGTGTGACCAAGAGGCAAAGGTTGAGGAAATCCAAAAAGGATTTCAGGATTGGGGAGTCCACTCAACGGATCAAGGAGCTGCGAGTTAATGCAGTTGGCATTTGGAATGCCTACCTAAAACCCTTAAAGTTTCTTGACCAACCCTAGTTGGGGTAATGTGAAGGGAAATATGGATCCTTGCCACTAGAATATTCACGCAACAAAATATTCCGAAGTCAATGGTGAGGGCTATTGGATTTCGATAAAATAGTGGGAGACTAATAAGTATTAATTTATTTATTTGTATCAATTTTTGTAATAAAGTACTAAACCTTTTCTCATCTTAAATTATAGAAATGGCAAGAAAATGACTTTAAAAATATCATTGCGCACCATACTTGAAAAGGAAAACCTTCTCACCGGCACCAATTTCCAAGAGTGGCAGAGGCATTTACGTGTCGTCCTTCGCCACGAAAGGAAATTATATGTGCTAGAAGAGCCTATTCCAGTTGCTCCTGGGAAAGAGGCTAGTGATGAGGAATTATCTCTCTATATGAAACACATGGATGATGCCACAGATGTCCAGTGTTTCATGCTATCGGCCATGTCTAATGAGTTCTTGAAGCAACATGAAAACATGGACGCGTTGTTGGAGTTGGTGGTCTAGAACCAACTACTTTGTACTTTATTCATTAAATAAAATCCTTATGACATCTTGATTGTTCTTCTACGTGACATGTCATGTGATAATGTCCTAAGGACAACTGTGGCATTAAAGGGTCTTAGCGGATCCCTACTATGATGAGAACCCGAAAGTGCCATAACACTATTCTTGAATGTATGTTCTATGGCCAGATGATATTATTTGAGGAACACAAATAATACAGGTCATTAGGGGTGAGGACTCATAAAACTTTGATGCACATTCTCATGGTGTGCGCCCTTGGTAATGTCCAGGAGGATATTATGAGAACGAGACCCGCCAGTAGGAAATCCACATTTCATAGTGTCATTGGATGTTCCAATCTGCGGACGTGTGTATTGGTCCTTAGACTTTAATATTATTATTAATGGGTATTACAACTCGTGCACTTCTTTCTCTATGGGTGCCTTGGCGTGTTGCTAGACGCTAACCTTGGACTTTAGGTAGGCTCAGCCTAATGCCACTGAGAAAGAGGCCTAGAGGGTCACACACTAAGTGTGTCCATGTATCTCAGTTAAATATTAATTTAACAAGTTGAATAAAGATTATTCCCAATTGTGGTTTAATAATTATTCAAGGATGTATGATCGCATTTTTTTCGACACTAGTTATTCGAGAGAATATATTGTGGGTGAAATAATATATATATTTATTAGCGAGTAATGAAGTTACATTTATTTAAGAAATAAATAGCCATTACTCAAGGTCTAATAAATATGGTGGAGGAAAATAAATAAAACTGAAAAATAAAAGTACACGCCGTGTATATTTATATATACACGCCGTGTAGTTTATTTTTCGGGATTCGTGAGAAAAATATTGTTTATTTAATTAAATGATATTAAATGTAATACATTGGATGCATGTCAAGTAATAATGATGGTCAACTGTCATTATTAAGACATGGGGTATTACTAAGAATTAAATGAAATGATTAAATTCTTATGTGCAATTAATTTATTTTATTATTCTAGGTATTATAAATCCTAATTACATTATTCTCAAAAAGGTTATCCATTTTGGTTGTGCACAAAGGATTGGAAATACTCTCAATCAAAGAGAGAATTCCCTTTCCACCAAGAATTCTTTCAAGTTATGAAAGCTAGATCCTCCACCGGATCAAGGCGATCGAAGACGGACATCGCAAGCGAAGGATCTTCCGCAATAGCACCCGGAGTTCCCTTCGGCAACATCTAGAGATACGTGGAACACGTGTGGATCACCGTTTGAGGAATCCTATTCTTGGATTCTCTGACGCAACGACGGATCACAGGATCATGACCGGAGACACCAACGAAGAAAGAATTCCATCGAGGTAATTCTTATGAATTAATTAAATTAATTATAACCAACATATGAAGATCCTATCTCAAGGGTTCTGGGACTCTTCTTTTCTTTTTCATTCTTTGTTCTATTCCAAATATCCGGCATTTTATATCATGATGGATCTCGGATTGAACGTTGTTTAACGCTAAAATTAAATTTGGGCAAACCCTCCAACGCGCTTCTGCTACGCCCGGAACCTACACGCGTATAGCATGATGTCTCACCTTAAATATCTCTACCAAGAGAAGGCGAGATAGGAGATGTATGAGATCTAAAATGCTTTGTTTACCACGAAGCTTGGAGAGTCTATGCCAGCTGGGCCTCATGTAGTCAAGCTTATTGGCTACATTGAATGCTTGGACATCTTAGGGATTAAATTCCCGGATGAGTTGCGTACAAATCTCATCCTATCATCACTGCCCAAGACCTTCTCTAGCTTCATTGTCAACTATAACATGAGCGGCAATGAGAAGAGTCTATCGGAGCTTCTGACCTTGATTCGCCAGGTAGATAAGGACATGGGGCGTGACAAACCTGCGGTCCTTATGGAGAACAAGAAAAGGAAGGACAAGGAAAAAGGGCCAAAGACTTATAAACGGTCTGAAGCCCCCGAGCACCATCCCTCCAAGAAGGGGAAGATCCAGAGGAAGGGCAAGGAATGGGAGGCAGTGTGCTTTGCATGTGGCAAGTAGGGCCACTGGAAGAGGAACTGCACCCAGAAGCGTTGGAACGCTAAAGGTGAATTTGTTATCGAGTGCAATCTTTATATTTCTACACATTGGGTATTAGATACAACTTGTGTGGCTCACATCTGTATTCAAATGTAGGAACCAAGTAGATTTAGAAAGATCGCCAGAGGAGAGGTGGATCTTCGAGCTCCCAATGGCGCAAGGCTGGCTGTGTTGGCCATTAGCGACTACCACCTCTCATTGCCGACTGTGATGATTTTGGTTTTACATAACTGTTATTGTGTTCCTAGTGTTACCAGGAACATAATTTATGTATCTTGTTTAGATATGTATGGATTTGTTTTCAAATTTGGAAATAAGGGTTGTCTCTTTTATAAGAACAACATATTTTATGGTATGACACATTTAAATAATGGTTTGTATGTATTGAATTACGAAAACCAAGTGTTGGCAATCGATAAAGAAACAAACTCACATGACTCATACATCACCCAGTTATGGCATCACCGCCTTGGTCATGTGAACGAGAAGAGTTTGAAAAAGCTCTACCAAGATGGATATTTAGACTCTACTGAGCTAAAACCACTTGATAGATGTCACACTTGTTTACAAGGAAAAATGAACAAGCCGCCTTTTGGTGGAAAAGGTGAAAGGACCACAGAGCTTCTAGGATTAGTACACACGGATGTGTGTGGACCATTTCCAGTAGAAGCTAGAGGTGGATATTCTTACTTCATTACTTTTACTGATGATTTGAGTAGATATGGATATGTCTACTTAATGAGGTATAAGTCAGAGTCCTTAGAGAAATTTAAGGAATTCAAGAATGAAGTAGAGAATCATCTTGGTAAGAAGATAAAGAAGCTTCTATCGAATCGAGGTGGAGAATATCTGAACCAAGAGTTCATCGATCTTCTATGGGAGTCTGGGATTCTATCTCAGCTCACTCCTCCTTATAAACCACAGTGGAATGGTGTTAGTGAAAGGAGGAACCACACCTTGTTGGACATGGTGAGGTCGATGATGAGTCATGCGGATCTTCCATTATCCTTTTGGGGATATGCATTACAAACTGCATCATACACATTAAACTGAGTACCAACTAAGGCGGCAAATGGAATTCCATCCGAGTTATGGAATGGAAGGAAACCCACTTTGTCGCACACATGTGTATGGGGATGCGAGGATTTTGTTAAGGCCTTCTCAGGCAACAAACTAGCTCCCTGGGGCATGAAGTGTATCTTTATAGGATATCCCAAGGAAACGAAAGGATATTACCTATATAACCCTCAAGACAAGAAAGTGACTGTCGCCAGACAAGCCGTCTTTCTTAAGAGGGAGCACATCCTCAAGAAGGATAGTGGGAGCAAGATTTACTTCGACGAAGTTGATGCTCAAGATACACAAGAGTTGGTACATGAACAAGTTCCACATGTCCCTGTGGAAGAGGTTCTAGAAACACAAATACTGCGTAGGAGCTCAAGAGAGGTAAGGGAACCAGAGAGATTTGGTTTCCCAGTCACCGAGGATGGTGAATCATTATTTTTGGACAATGATGAACCTCTCTCCTACAAGGAAGCAGTAGAAAGCTCAGAAGCTGCAGGATAGCTAGAAGCTATGAATTCTGAGATGGATTCCATGTATCAGAACCAAGTTTGGGTTCTGGTCGATGATCCAGTTGATGTAAAGCCTGTTGGATGCAAATGGGTATTCAAAAGAAATATGGACATGGAAGGTCAAGTTAGCACCTATAAAGCAAGGCTAGTGGCTAAAGGATTCAGACAGCGTTAAGGAATTGACTATGATGAAACCTTCTCACCAGTTTCCTTGTTTAAATCCATAAGAATCATACTTGCCATAGCAGATTACCATGACTACGAGATTTGGCAGATTGATGTCAAAACAACATTCCTTAATGGGAACCTTCAGGAATATGTCTATATAACACAACCAGAAGGGTTTGTGACACCAGGTGAAGCCAAACGGGTCTGAATGTTGCATAAATCCTTTTATGGATTGAAGCAAGCATCCAGGTCATGGAACATTCGATTTGATGAAGCCATAAAGGAATTTGATTTCATTAAGAATGAATGTGAGCCATGTGTTTATAAGAGGTTTAATGGGAATGCAGTCATCATCCTAGTGGTATATGTTGATGACATATTGCTTATTGGAAATGACGTACCAGCCTTACAGTCAGTTAAGGACTGGTTGAACAAGTGTTTCTCCATGAAGGACTTAGGAGAAGCAGCCTACATTCTAGGGATCAAGATCATTCGTGACAGATCCAAGAGGCTGCTTGGACTATGTCAGGGTACATACATTGACCAGATACTAAAGAGATTTAGTATGGAAAAATCCAAGAGGGGATTGGTTCCAGTATCACATGGCTTACATATTTCTAAGAAAATGTGTCCCCAGACACAACAGGAGAAATATAGGATGAGTAAGATCCCATACGCTTCGTCTATAGGATCCATCATGTATGCCATGTTGTGTACCAGGCTTGATGTTGCCTATGCACTGAGCATGGTAGGCAGATATCAAGCAGATCCAGGAGAACAACATTGGACTGCTGTTAAGACTATCCTTAAGTATCTGAGAATAACTAAGGATATGTTCCTGGTGTATGGAGGAGACAAGGAGCTTTTCATCAGAGGGTATGCTAATGCTAGTTTTCAAACAGATCAGAATGATCTGAAGTCACAATCTGGATATGTTTTCTGTCTCAATGGAGGAGCTGTGAGCTGTAAGAGTTCAAAGCAGCCAGTTTTTGCCGATTCTATAACGGAGTCCGAGTATATAGCGGCTTCTGATGCAGCCAAAGAAGCCGTCTGGATTCAGAACTTTGTCCAGAAGCTTGATGTGGTGCCTAGTAGTAAAGATCCCATTACATTGTATTATGATAATACTGCAGCGGTGACTCTTGCAAAAGAACCAAGGTCACATCAACGGACAAAGCACATAATCCGGAAGTATCACCTATTGAGGGATTTCTATCAAAGGGGTGAAGTTGCAGTGAGCAGAGTGTCCACGGAAGAGAATGTGGCGGACCCCATGACTAAAGGCCTATCTCAGCAGAAGCATGAATATCATGTGAGAGCTAGCGGGTTAAAGGTTGTTAGCAGTTGGCTCTAGTCCAAGTGGGATTCTGTTGGAGTTGGTGGTCCAGAACCAACTACTTTGTACTTTATTCATTAAATAATAGCCTTATCACATCTTGATTGTTCTTCTGCATGAAATGTCATGTGATAATGTCCTAAGGACAACTGTTGCATTAAAGGGTCGTAGCGGATCCCTACTATGATGAGAACCCTGAAGTGCCATAACACTGTTCTTGAATCTATGTTCTATGGCCGAATGATATTATTTGAGGGACACAAATAATACAGGTCATTAGGGGTGAGGACTCATAAAAATTTGAGGCACCTTCTCATGGTGTGCGCCCTTGGTAATATCCAGGAGGATATTATGAGAACGAGACCCACCAGTAGGAAATCCACATTTCATAGTGTCATTGGATGTTCCTATCTGCGGATGTGTGTATTGGTCCTTAGACTTTAAGATTATTATTAATGGGTATTACAAATCGCGCACTTAGATGTATTGACGAAAACTGTGATGACACATTGTTCGCAGCGAGGTAGGATACGTTGGGTGCGTCATGAGTAATACCGCATTAATAGGTAATACGAGAAAGGATTTGTCCCTTCTGTTCCATAATGGAAGTAGATATCTCAGACCCTTTGATGGAATTGATATAGTCTAAATAAATCCATGGCCATGGTAAGGTATGGGCAAGTTCAATTCCGGGAAGTCAAAGAAAGAATAATCAAGCACATGGGTTGATGGCACTAGAATGAAACCCGCTTGATTGGAGATATCGAGACAAAGGGATTATATTACACGGTAAATGTTCGTAGGATGTGACACGTCATTACGACGTTAAATTCTTTATCTATGGGTGCCTTGGCATGTTGCTAGATGCTAACCTTAGACTTTAGGAAGGCTCAACCTAATGCCCCTGAGAAAGAGGCCTAGAGGGTCACACACTAAGTGTGTCTAGGTATCTCAGTTAAATATTAATTTAACAAGTTAGATAAATATTATTCTCGACTGTGGTTTAATAATTATTTAAGGATGCCTGATTGCATTTGTTTCGACACTAGTTATTCGAGAGAATATAGTGTGAGTGAAATAATATATATTTATTAGCGATTAATGCAGTTACATTTATTTAAGAAATAAATAGTCATTACTCAAGGTCTAATAAATATGGTGGAGGAAATAAATAAAATGAAAAAAAATAAAAGTACATGCCGTGTATATTTATATACATGCCCTGTAGTTTGTTTTTCAGGATTCATGAGAAAATATTGTTTATTTAATTAAATAATATTAAATGTAATACGTTGGGCGCATGTCAAGTAATAATTATGGTCAACTGTCATTATTAAGACATGTGGTATTAATAAGAATTAAAGGAAATGATTAAATGCTTTCGGGCAATTAATTAATTTTATTATTCTAAATATTATAATCCCAATTACATTATTCTCATAGAATCAGAGCCATTTTTGTGCACAACGGATTTGGAAATACTCTCAAGCCAAAGAGAGAATTCCCTTTCCACCAAGAACGCCCTCAAGTTACGAGAGCAAGATCCTCCACCAGATCAAGGCGGTCGAAGGCGGACATCGCAAGCGAATATTCTTCCGCACTAGCACCCAGATATCCCTTTGGTGACGTCCGGAGATACGTGACACACATGTGGATCACCTCTAGAGGAATCCTACACTTGGATTCTACGACGCAACGACGGATCACCGAATCGTGACCGGACACATCAACGAAGAAAGAATTCCAACGAGGTAATTCTTATGCATTAATTAAATTAATTATAATCAACATATGATAATCCTCCTCAAGGGTTCTGGGACTCTTCTTTTCTTTTAGTTCTTCGTTCTATTCCGAAGATTCGGCGTTTTATATCGTGACAGATCTCGGATTTAACGTTGTTTAACGTTAAAATTAAAGTTGGGAAAACCCACCAACGCGCTTCCACTGCACCCGGAACCTAAAAGTTGATGGGCTGTGTATAGTGGTGATGGGATTTGGCATCTAATTGATAGTTTTTTTATAAATGGCTTGGAAAATGAAAATGAGGATGTCATGACACTATTATCATATTCATTAGAGGAAATTTTGATGTGATATTGATTACTCTCTCATGTTAGTTTTAATATGTATAGATAACACCCATGGGTGGTTATGGTATGTTATAAAGAAAAAACCCTTATAGGTAGCTGTGAAAACTCGCTATGGGGAGGTTTTGAAAAATCCCTTTTGAGAGGTCGTTAAACTAAAGAAAAATACCCTATTAGGGAGGCATGTGATACTTTTGAAGTAACCAACATGGATTTAGAACCAGTTTTTTTTTGTTTTGGGTAGAGGAAAGAGTTCCTTCCATGTTCTATTTACTGGGGGTTGTGGGTTATTTGGTAGGCATGGTCAAGTCTTCTGCATTGCTAGGGCTCTACTATATAGAACCATTGTATACTAGAATAGAGTATTCCTCGGGTTTTTATTCATGGAGGAAGAATTTCACAGGTTGTTATACAATATACTAGGGAGGATTAGTCCTCCCAAGTCATTATCTATATACCAGGTTGAAATAATCTTAGTTTTTTTGTTATGGTTAGAATAATCATCATGACACACCCAAAGAAAATCTAGCATTGAATTAAGTTGTTATGGTCAATTAGGGTTGTATACCTAAGGACTAAAGGTAGTTTATTTGTTTTATTTTCAGCAACTATTTATTTATTCAAATCATGTCACATGCTCATATAACTGCATTATCATTATATACAATATTGAATTTGTGGTTTCCTACTAAATTATATACTCACAACCTTATTGGTCTTCCATTTCACTTGGGTACCTGAGAAGAATCTCACTTGGTTGAAGTTATAGGTTGGGAAGGGGCTTAGGTTTTGCTTGATCGAGCAAGATAGATCAACGTTTGGAGGCTTGGATTTCGTGAGTCTTTTCATTTAGAGTTTTTACTAATTTGTATTTTGTTTCTTTTATTTATTTATGTATATATGATTATCCCAGTGAGAAATCAATCTTGTATGATTAATATGGACATTCGAGTTATGTATAGTATTTCATTTTGATATAGCATATCCTGTTTATTTTCATCAACATATTATATTACCTCTCATGTATGATATTTAGTTATTTTGTATATTATTGAACACTTTGAGATACGAGGTATAATATCCCCATGGTACCATCCAAGACCTACGTTTCTAGTTGAAATCCTCTGGCGTATAAGGAGGTTCACCTGAGGTCAAGTAGCACCACCAGTTTGGTTTTTATTCATAGTGAACTAGGTCAAGACATTACAAAGTGGTATTAGATGTTTTTTATTTTGTCTTAATATTTTGGGAGTCGGTAGACCAGTTAGATAGGAATGTGTTAGAGAATGTGATGGAACTTATACTAGTGCATTGTAAACACCCCTTATAGTGGAAGTCTATGTTAGAATATTTGTTGGATTGATGTTCTTAGCTTGTGATGTTATTTTTATTTATGATTTCACTACATGTGATGGACATGATGTTTCAATTTATGAGTTTTTGGGTTTTTGACTCTTGGATCAATGGAAAGAATCCAGTTATTAAACCTCTAGCTCTTAACCCATTGGTTAGAGGATTTTATGTATGCAGCATTATCGGCACATAGTATTCACAACATATAGGACCGCCTGTGTGTGATTTTACTAATGATTGGGGTTAAAATGTTTAAAGTTTCAATAAAATCTCATATGTTGTTTTATTGTATAAGTTCTTTGTGTTTTTATACTCATATGGACAATGATATATATACTCTTCCTTTTCATGAAAGTTCATGTGTATTATATGGAGAGATGATTGATGGAGATAATGATGATATAACCTATCTAGTAGAGGACTTATAGTGACTTTAGTAGGTTAGTATAGGTATGAGATGCATTGATAAGGAACCCCATGGGGGTGGTTATTATTTAGGTTTGGTTATTTAAAGTGTCAATAACAACTTATCTAGTGTTTTACCATATAGATTAGAATGACATTATACTTAATCGCACTGTATGAATGTTAATTGATAGATATAGATCATTATATAAAAATAATGGCTGTATATGTACATTCATGTGGATGACACCCAACACTCTTGAGATTAGTTTTTTGTGCAGATACTTAGAGAGGGTGGGTGACCTTGGAGCAGAAAATGATTTTTTCATATAATGACCATTATGTTGATATGATAATTGGGATAATTTTATTGGAATGAAAGTGATGATTATGTTTGATATGTTTGTGTGGGTGATTAACCATGTTTTTGAGCCACGTGAGACCTATTTTTTGGATTAATTGAGTGAACCTAGTGACCATGAGGTTTGACTCAAGATTTTGGTGAGTCAGTGAGATATGATATGTGAGGGTAACATGAGTGAGGGTTTGTCTCAAGTTTTTGTTTTAACTAGAGATGGTAAGTATGGGCAGGAGATTTGTGATATGATAAGAGTGCATGTGTGGTTCTATTGGGTATTTAGTACTATCATAATAATTCCTAGAGAGTTTTTTGATGATTAGAACTTGGATTGCTAATTGTTTTTGGTATTGAAGAAGGTATTTTTGGGTAGGACCGATCAAGTACCTAACCCTGTTGAATTGGGATTGCGTGTCTGAGAATGGTGAGAGCATGAGTATATACTTTCTATTTTGGAAATGATTCCATTTTGGGGGTTATTGTGTGGTAAATCATGGAATATGTGAGATGTTTGATTTTGTAGAGGAGTTCCAGGGTACTCATTCTTAAATCAGACTAACTTGTGTGTGATCATGGTTAGTAGTTTTGGTATAACAACCCTGCTCTTTATTACACACTTAAACATGATTTATTACATAAACTCTTCACTTGATAAAACATGGAGGATTGAGATGTCTAGTGTCTTTGGGGATTAGAAACATTAAATAACAACTTAGAACTTGAAACAAAACATCTTTATTGAAAATATCTTTTGCATGACCACCACATTCCCTCGTACTTAGCATTGCATGAGATAACCTAAGGACATGCATAAGAAAAGGGTGATCTATAAATCCCAGTAAGGGAATAAACATGGAATAACATGAGGAATAAAATACATGTTAGAAAATAGGAATATCAATGGAGTAAAAGAGAAACATGAACATAAAGGCATGATAAAGCATGATAATCATAACATGGATGTGTGGCAACAACATTTAACATGATATTAGTCTGAGCAAAGGCTCATTGCACATGGAGCATGAGTAAACCCTCATTGCACATGAAGCATGAGTAAACCCTCATTGAACTTGAATTAGAATGATTTGACACCCATATTACATGACATATAATTATACTATAATTTACCCAATGCATTGGAGCGCTATCAGGGCACACCCTTTCTTAAACATTTCATTGCATGCATAAGTGTGCCACATGGATCATAAAACATGGATTCATTAAACATCACCATTTATTCCATGATAAAGGAATTTGGAATTCATACATGTAACTCTATAATCAATAAGTAAATGTGTATAAAGGTGAATACCCTTGATAGAGAAAAGGACATGGTATTCACTACAGAATGACTTTGGATTGGAAAAATGTGGTGCAATTTCGGCAGCATAACGACATGACATAAGAATTCCTAAAAAATGGTTGATGAGAGAGAAAGGGGTGGTTCATCATATTTACATGAAATGGATAGTAAGGGGGGTCATATAGAAACATGTACCAACAATTTTAATGGAATTTAGATTCATGATACAAAATAATTGCTTGAATGTATATGGGGAGAGAGAAATTCCTTTTGGAATTTTGGCATAGTAACGGGTGTACATGGGAGGCATTTAATGAGAGAGAAAGGGGTCTATCATCATTAAAACATAAATACGGAAGTATGGGGGGAGGTGAAAAATCATACCCCAACATTTATAATTAAAAATAAAAGGGAATAACAATATTAAGAGACTTGGATGAAAAGAGAAAGGTAGGAATCCCTAACTTGGAAGTGTGATCCCAAAGGCTTGGGAGGGGCTCAAGAGTGACTTATTGGGAGATTGGGGCGCCTTGGGAGGATTATAGAGAGAGGATGGAAGTGGTTGTATGAACTCCAAAGGATTTGAGTGAAGAGGAAGTTGGAGCTTGGGTGAGTTTATATAGGAAACGAGATGAAATTCTTTATTATTTAGGTTAGGGACACCACACTTTAAACTAATCAAAACCACAAACCAGACTATGGTTTTTCCCCATGGTTTTTTCCAATGGGAGTGGAAAACAATATTTTATAAGTAAAATGGCCAAACTTCTTAAAATAATAGGGTTTCATATGTGGATGTGAGTCACACTCTCAAGGAAAACAATTTAAAAAGACAAAATGTTTTATAGGCCTTGAAGGGACCACTAAATCTTTGTAAAATGAATAAAACAAACCCAAAATATCATTATTTTAATGGTAAAACATATATTTTCTGAGAATAATGTTTATATTATTTTATTAAATCACTATTGGGTCATTATGATGTGATAAAACACATTATATATTTAAACGGTAATTAATTTTTACCCAACAATTCGACTCTCTCCAGAAATTATTAAAAATTCACCGTTGGAGAATTTCGACATCCTGATTCCAAAAATAATATTCATTTTATCTAAATAATTTCCTAAATATGCGAATTTTTAATTTTAAAATAAAAACTGACATTTATCAAAAATTCATGGGTTTTGACAAAAACAGCTTTCAAACCTTAATAAAAATTACAATTGCATTCATAAAATTTTAAAATTATTTATTTTTAATAAAAATTAATTTAATAATAATAATATTTGATTAAAATATTATTTAATTCAAAAATCCATTAATTCATCAAAATAGATTTCTTAGTTGAATATTAACTAAAAATACTCATTGTGCATTAAAAACTATTTACAAAGTAACAATAATAAAAAGAATGTATATTATCTATACAAGAATAATGTACATAATATTAGTACTAGGGACTTGTTACATAACACCTTAAAACACCCACATAAGACCTTAGGGTAAGGCGCGTGATGGTGGCAGACTCTTGGGGTGGATTAGATAACATTACTTGAGTGGTAATCTCTATCAACTTCCACTTCTCTTGTAGGCGGTTCCGCTCGAGCTTAACGTATTCAAGATTGGCTTGGGATTGGTCAAGAGAAAATCCTAGTGACACCACCTCCTTTACAAGCTCTGAAAAATGTGCTTCGTATAGGGAATGTCTACTGGATGAGACCATCGCTTCCTTTGTTTGAGTAAATTGGATTTTTTAAAGATTTATATTTATTCTAATCATATGAATATTGTTCAACGAATATATTAGAAACGATCAAAATTCTTAAAGGTATTTTAAAATAAAAAACATAAAACCAAATGAATGCATAAGTTTTACATAACCATAAGAAGACATTTAAATAGACCAAAAGGAATTTTAATTAATGAATTTTTGGGTTGTTACATTAGGCGTGTGTGCCTAGTTTTTATATAATGAGACTCATGCAAACTTGATTTAGGTTTTTAATCTGGTTATATGTTATGATGTGATGTCGAATTGGGATGATATTGTGACAGTGCATGTGGTTACACACAATTCCTATTGAATTATGAATTAGTAAGAAACCGTATATGAGGAAAAAACTGATGGGTTGGATGACACACTTATGGGTATAGTATATCAAGGCCCAAACTTAAAATAGATGGATATTAAATTATGTTAGTTGAATACTCATCACATTACAAAACTACGTTCCCAAGGTATGTAATAGTTTAGCGTATTTGGAAACTTGGAAATATAATCTTCTATCTTGGTGAAAGATCTTAAACATCTCCCTTCAAGATCTTTGCATTTAGTACTCCAAATTAAAACCTTTTTTCATAACTTGGGAAAATGAAACATTAGAAGGGGTGATCTTAGATTATCATTAAGGGTAAATAAAGGAGATACATAATCATTACATGAACATGAGAGTATGAGAACATGAGAATAACATTTCAATATTGTAACCTGCATACCAAATATCATATACATGAGTCATGGAATAAATATTGGTAGTTCATAAGACTTGAATCATAAGGGAATCAAGAGAATAATACATGAAATAATAACCTTTTTTTGAAAAAGGAAGATGATATATTAATCATGAAGGTCAGCAGTTACACATTCATGCAACCAAAAAGGGAAGCGATCAATCCAGAGATGATTCACGCCAGACGTGCTGAAAGAATCCAGGTGATGGGCTACTTCGTTTCCAAACCTTTTAGTGAAGGTGATGGAGCAGGTTGTGAAGCTTTTACTGAGAGACTGGATGTTCCTGACAACGGGTCCAAAAGAATGGAGGCCGTCATCATTAAGCCCGATAGCGTTGATGATGGCGAGGCAATCAGATTCGATGTGAATAGCTTCACATCCTCGATCTTTTGCGAACATCAGCCCGGTAAGGACAACGAAGGCTTCAACAACAACGGGCTCCCAGAGAGCATGGGTTGATTCATGTTTGGAAGTAATGATTTGACCATGAAAATCCCATGCCATAAGTCCAATTCTAACAATTCCATCAATGGAGAGAGATGCATCAACGTTAATCTTGAGGATCCCTTCTGGGGGAGGGTACCATCTTGAAGCAGCTGTGTCAGTGCCAGAGAGGCCATGACGGTCAGAGTCTCGATTCCACCCCTCAATCCAGGATGTAGCCCATTCAATCCAAAACCTGAAGGGATTTTCAATGTGATTAAATGTCACGACCCGCCCTTGGGGTCCGTGCCGTGACTACCCCAAGCCTGCCTTCCATAGGCCAGGGGCTGGCGACTAGCACCAAGGCGTAAATCCCAACAAAAAGGGAAGGCATTTCCTTTGAAAAGGAAACAACCACCATAGAGTAAGCAAGCAGAATAGTAAACACTAAGTAAAAATAGAGTACAACTGAAAGTGCGGAAAAGTAAATGGGCCAGTATACAAACCCAAACTGAAAGTAAAGTACAACTCGAAAGGGAAAACAACAACTGTAAAGTAAAAGCTGCTACACCGAGCCGTCCACTGGAAATCCCACCTGAAGGGTGGGTACAGATAGCTCCACTGCTCCTCGGGTCCCGTCGTCCACTCCGAACACGTCCCGCCTAGTGGTCCACCTCCAGGAACCGTCCTGCTCTGCAAGCCTCAGCCAAGATCAACGCTGTCCGTCGTCTACAACCAACACAACGTAGTGCGGGCATAGCCCGTGCAGGGGTGAGTATAAGCTACTCAATAGGGACCCCGAGACCGATGAAGGTCTCTCAAAATCCACAAAGGATAAACCACAAAGAAAGGTAAAATCACGAAGTAACAACCGACACTGCTTAGGTATATGCCCATACATATACCTAAGTCATCAATTCCAATACGCTCCAACCTCCGAGCCCAAGTACAACTCAGTCCACACAGGAAAGTAAACGTATTCCACACAGGAAAGCAAAACGAAATCCACACAGGATAGCACAACACAATCCACACAGGAAAGTAACAGGATTCAGCTCACACAGGTATACTTCTTCGAAAGGCGATATAGATGATCTCTGATCCATCTAAGTCGTCGGACCCACGAAGGATCGATAGGTAAGTAACCCCCGCAAGACCCACACTGGATCGGGCCCACACATGACCTGTAGGCGCTGGTTCACACAGGACCGCTGAGCGCAAAGACCCACACAGGATCAGACCCACACAGGATCAGGCCCACACCGGACCTGTAGCACTGATCCACGTAGGATCGCTGAGTGTTGTAGTCGTCGTCGTCGAATCCACTAAGGATCTCTGTACTGTCGTCGTCGCAGTCACAGTAGCAGTAGCAGTAGCAGTAGCAGTAGCAGTAGCAGTAGCAGACGCAGTAGCAGACGCAGCCAGCTCTAGGGTTCCCGCACACAGCAAGCTCGTTCGGGAGGGTCCGCTCCACGAGCCGAGATACTGATACATCAACTGTCACTAAGCCCAGAGTTGATGTATCCAAAAGTTCCGTATCGTCAACAGGAACTCAACGCAACAGAAGACGCGTCGATCAGACGCCCGGTTTGAGAGTTATTGGCTTTTTCGTCCGAGGGGCCCGGTTGGTTTTTAAGGCAAAACTAACCCGACCATACTCCACCTGCGTCCAAACCTCGGGCGGAGTATGCCAAAAGAACCGTCTCACTAAGAGGAACTCAACAAAGCTGACGGCACGTCAATCGGACGTCCGTAGCTCAAGATATGAGCGTTTCCGCTCCGAGGGCCCGGTTGGTTTCGTGTACGAACCAACCTGGCCGAACTAAAAGTATTCTGAAACTTTGAGTGCGATATACCGAATCAACCGTCTCGATCCAAGTATCGCATCGCTGCTGACGGTTCGTCAATCGGAGGTCCGTAGCTCAAGTTATGAGCAAAAGACCGAAGTCGTCTCGAAAACGGGGGGTCCGGGTCTGGGCCGACCCGGCCCGACCCCCCTGGGTCGGCCCGAACCGGGTCGACCCGACCCAGGTCCGACCCGGCCCGGCCGGCGGCGGTCCGGCGCGGCGGCGGTGCGGCCTGGCGTCGCTCAGTGCCACGCGCAGGGGGCAGAGCCCCCGCCTCTCCATGCTGGCGGCGCGGCTTATGCCGCGCCTTTGGAGAAAACCGGCCCCCCTCGTGGGGGCCTGCCTTGAGGGAAACGGGGGGCCGCCTGCCCCCCTTAAAGAAACCGCCCCCCCTCATAAATGGGGGAGCATTTGTGTTGGTCGGGGGAATTAAATTCCCCCGGTTTTTCCCTTCCGGCCGGCCCACCTGGCCGGCCGGTTCTTCTTCAATGGACCGGCAAAGCCGGTCCCCTTCCGGCTTCCGACACCGGCGGCCCAGTTAGCCGACGGTCCTCTCGTCCCGTCGTGGCCCGGAACCGGCCGCGGCCTTCATCGTTCGGCACGGTGCGACGGCACCGCGCCCCTCCGCCGCGGCCCCGTTCCGGCCGCGGCGCCTTCGGTTTTCTTTGACGCGGCGCGACGGCGTCGCATTCATGATGATCCTTCCACGGCGCGGTGCGACGGCGCCGCACAATACAACCGTGCGAATTCCCGCGTGGTGCGGAGGCACCATGCCATCTCGTTCATCCACAAGAAAATTAATTATAATCAAGAACAAGGGAGGGGGAATTCGGCCGTGTTTGTGAGGTCCGACCCCCCTCTCGTTAGATGATAACTCTTAAATATTTATCCACAAGATTATCATGCTGGAACCAAGAACAAGAGTAAATAAATAATCCACAACAAACCCCTACCTTGGTTTCAAGATCGATGATCGTCAACGACCCGCGGAAGACAACGTCGCGGAGGTCGGGCATCGCAGTAATCGTTCGTCAATTCTGTTGACGAAGAGGTACGTCCGAAGAGGTACGTCGTTGGTGAATCTTCGCAAGCCGACGAAGAAAGTCCGAGGAGGAAGCGGCGTTCCCTTTCATTGACACGGAAGGCATCTTCGATCTTCGGAAACAACCGGCTACGAAGAAGAGAGGAGCGGCGTTCTTCGTCGGAGCTCGAAGGTTCTTCGCGTTCTTCGTCAATGAAGAAGAAGAAGGAGCTCCCAAATCCTCTCAAGAAGGCTAGAGAATTCTAACCAAATAAAATAAGCTAGAGTCTTATTTTATTCACACACTTAACAAAATTGAATTTCAAAGGTTTGAAATTCAAACAAAACTCCATTAATTAAACAAGTTGTCATGTCATTTAAATAGGGGTTAAAGGGAGTTTTTAAAAGAGAAGATGAAAAGTTAGGGTTCGTGTGGGCCCCACCACACTTAATCCTCTCAAGGGAGGTTAAGTGGGTGTGGGTCCCACCCCTAACTTCCTTTGAGAGGAGTTAACCAACAAGTAAGAAAAATAAAAAGTGTTTCAACATTTTTATTTAACTTCTTATAATTCTCCCAAAACTAACTTTCGTCCTGCATAAAACGCAACCTCGGAAAAGGTCTCCTTAAGAGAATATCGGCGCTGCGAGTTCATCGGTGTCCTCGGATTTCAATTCCGAGCACCGGGTCAAAAGTTAGAAATTCCCGCTCGTTCGTTCACTGAACGTACCCGAGCCAAACCTCAGAAAATGATTCCGGGCACTCCGGGCCTCGGAATTAGGTTCCGTCAGAAACCGCGCTCTTGTAAAATTCCAAAGAAAATTAAGAAAAAATTTCCCTTGAATTTTAAGGGTCTTTACATTACTCCCACCTCAGGGATTTACGTCCCCGTAAAGATACAACAAAAACTAGGAGAACAAATGAGGGTACTGAGCACGCATCTGAGCCTCCCGCTCCCATGTGCTCTCCTGGAGGTTCCCGTGCTGCCATCTGATGCGCACAAGAGGAATCGATCGCCCACGTAGGACCCGCTCCAGTAGTGGAGGGGTGACTGTGAGAGACTGGAGGAAGGCTGCTCCATCTCTATCCACGAAGGATATCTGCAAAGAGGCTAGCTGCTCCGTCGCCTCCTCAAGTAGCTGAATTCCCGTCCTCCTGCTGAGGGCATCAGCTACTGCGTTCCCCTTCCCAGGAGTATAGACTATCTCAAAGTCATAGTCCTAGAGGAACTCGAGCCATCGCCGCTGTCTCAGGTTCAGGTCCTTCTGCGAGAAGATATACCTGAGACTCTGATGATCGGAAAAGACTGTAAAGCGCTCACCCATCAGATAGTGTCGCCATGTCTTCAGAGCGAAGACTACTGCTGCTAACTCCAGGTCATGGGTAGCGTAGTTCTGCTCATGCGGCCTCAACTGACGTGATCCATAGGTGATCACGGCCCGCTCCTGCATCAGAACACATCTGAGTCCGGTCCCTGATGCATCGCAGTAGACTACGTACCCTACTCCCTCCTTAGGAAATCTCAAGATAGGTGCACTGGTCAATCTCTGTCTCAGCTCCTGGAAGCTCTTCTGACATCTGTCTGACCACACGAAGGGTTTCCCCTTCTTCGTCAAAGATGTGAGTGGTGCCGCAACTCTAGAGAAGTCTGGCATGAATCTCCGATAGTATCCAGCTAGTCCCAAGAAACTCCGAACCTCAGTCACGCTCCTGGGTGGCTCCCAAGCTAGCACTGCCTCGATCTTCACGGGATCCACTGCAACTCCCGCCTCAGAGATAACGTGTCCCAAGAAGTGGACCTCACGTATCCAGAACTGGCACTTCGAGAGCTTACCATAAAGCTGGTGCTCTCGGAGTGTGTCTAGTACAACTGGCAAGTGATAGGCGTGCTCCTCCTCAGTCGTAGAGTAAATCAGAATGTCGTCGATGAAGACCACGACAAACCGATCAAGGTATGGCTGAAATATCCTGTTCATGAGGGCCATGAACACTGCTGGAGCATTGATTACACCTAAAGGCATAACCAATAACTCATAGTGGCCATACCGACATCTGAAGGCCGTCTTCTGCACATCCTCGTCTCTGACTCTGAGCTGATGATAGCCTGACCTGAGGTCTATCTTTGAGAACCACTGTGCTCCCTTGAGCTGATCAAAGAGGTCATCAATCCTCGGTAGCGGATACTTGTTCCTCACTGTCACCTGGTTCAGGCGACGATAGTCAACACAAAGTCGCAAGCTTCCGTCCGCCTTCTTGGCGAACAATATCGGGGAAGCCCAGGGTGAAACACTGGGTCGGATGAACCCCTTGCCCTAAAAGTCATCCAACTGTACCCGTAGCTCTCGAAGCTCAGTGGGGGCCATCCGATATGCTGGAGTGGATATCGGGGCTGTCCCGGGGTACAAGTCAATATAAAAGTCTACCTCTCTGCGAGGAGGTAGCCTTGGGACGTCGTCGGGAAAAACGTCCGCAAACTGATCCACCACTGTAGGAAAACCAGGACTCCGCACGTCAACTGCTCCAAGGATGAGGCTAGCCAACTGATGAGTGATGGGTTGTCCTCTCCTCTGCGGAAGTCCATCCTGTGCTACTAAGGCTCCCTTCTAGCCGGTGAAGGTGAACCTGCTCCCATCGGTGCGTACACATCTCACCTTGCGCCTAAAACAGTCAATCTGTGCATGGACCGTAGATAGCCAATCCATGCCCAAGATGACGTCGTAAGGCCTCGACGCTACTACAAGAAGATCCCAGCCAAAGCTCTCGCCTCCTAGAGTAATCTCACACTGCCGGCACCAGTGCGTAATCGTCGAGTCTGCTCCCGTAGGAGTCTCTAGCCGTAAGGATCGAGCCAACGGCTCTGTCGGAATCTCCGAGCTCCGAACAAGGGCAGCGGCTATGAAAGAGTGACTCGCTCCTGTGTTTATAAGAACTGCAGCAAGGGTGGAATAGACACAAATAGTACCTCGAATCATCTCGGGTGCGCCGTGGTCATAGGCCTCTGCTGCCTGGAGCTGTGCCTGTCTCTGCCCGCCAGCTCCCTGTGGTCGGGGTGGACCTCCTGGTGGTGGTGGTGGAAAAGCCTCAAAGCGTCGACCACCACCTGCTGCTTGGCCAGCTCCTCTGCCTCGTCCGCCTCCTACCAGCAGACCGCCACGGTCGACCCTCTACCTCTGCCTCGGTGGTCCCTCAACCGTCTGCTGCTGCTTGGTACGGCGGGTCGGGCAGTCACGAGCCATGTGGCCCTGCCCGCCGCACGAGTAACACTGCCTGCCTCTCGAAAGACTGGCTCCTTGCTGTGTGCCCCGCACTACTGAACCAGTGTCCTGAGGTCGTCTGCCTGAGGGTCTGGTCTGCCTGAAACCCTGAGTCATCCGTCGAATGCCTGTTGCAGATGACTCTGCCATGTGCCGCCCTGCGGTGGGTCTCGGCGCTGGTGTAGACTTAGCAAGGAAGCTCTCGATCAGAAGGGCCCGCTCCAGTACCCCTATCTGAGTCGGTATGCTGAGGGAGATCAGCGATGCCCTGATCTCGTGTCTCAAACCCTGCTCGAAGGTCCGGGCCCGGAAGAATGGGTCCCGTACCATGTCGGTCGAGTAGCGTGAGAGATCAGTAAATCTCGCCGAGTACTGTGCGACCGTCATGCTGCCCTGCCGCAGCTGAAGAAGCTCCTAGATACGCACCGCACGAAGGGTGGCTGGGACGAACTCCGAGTGGAAGAGGCTCTCAAAGTCCGTCCAAAGAAGATATGCCTCATCGTCCACCTGGAGCATCAAGCTCCACCATCGTCCTACTGCTGCGTGTAGTAGGCTCGCAGCGAGGATCACCATGAGGTCTGCTGGTGTCCTCACTAGCCTAAACACACGTACCACTACCTCCAGCCAGTCCACGACTGCCTGGGGGTCCGTCTCCCCACGAAAACTGGGCGGTCGCTGGCGTTAAAACTCATGCAGTGCGCTGAGGCGACGTGCATCGTCAGCGGCTGGTGCTGGAAGCATCGGGGGCTCGGCGGGTAGAACTACCGCCGGTGCTACTGCTGACAAAGGGCCCTACACCGAGGCCTCATCACTCGGTGGGCTGTCGTCACACTCGACTCTCGGAACCCTAGCTGGCTGCCGTCGTGGGGCCATCCTGAAAAGTAAACAGGTGCGCCACGGTCAGAACAGTATACCTGGTGTGCTGATATAAGTAATCACAAAGAAAACTTTGAAACACACACGCAATCAATGTTTTCGTGCATTAAGTCAGAAATCAGAAGTCAGGGTCCTGGTGTACGGATACGTCGGCCGCCGCACCAACACTGGACTCCCTGGACTGATAACCACACTCAATATGCTAAACATTATTGCTTCACATAGAAAAGATCAGAGTTCGCGGTAGAACCGAACTCCTCTGATACCAATTTGTCACGACCCGCCCTCGGGGTCCGTGCCGTGACTACCCCAAGCCCGCCTTCCATAGGCCAGGGGCTGGCGACTAGCACCAAGGCATAAATCCCAACAAAAAGGGAAGGCATTGCCTTTGAAAAGGAAACAACCACCACCGAGTAAGCAAGCGGAATAGTAAACAATAAGTAAAAACAGAGTACAACTGAAAGTGCGGGAAAGTAAATGGGCCAGTATACAAACCCAAACTGAAAGTAAAGTACAACTTGAAAGGGAAAACATCAACTGTAAAGTAAAAGCCGCTACACCGAGCCGTCCACTGGAAATCCCACCTGAAGGGTGGGTACAGATAGCTCCACTTCTCCTCGGGTCCCGTCGTCCACTCCGAACACGTCCCGCATAGTGGTCCACCTCTAGGTACCGTCCTGCTCTGCAAGCCTCAGCCAAGATCAACGTTGTCCGTCGTCTGCAACCAACACAACGTAGTGCGGGCATAGCCCGTGCAGGGGTGAGTATAAGCTACTCAGTAGGGACCCCGAGACCCCTGAAGGTCTCTCAAAATCCACAAAGGATAAACCACAATGAAAGGTAAAATCACGAAGTAACAACCGACACTGCTTAGGTATATGCCCATACATATACCTAAGTCATCAATTCCAATACGCTCCAACCTCCGAGCCCAAGTACAACTCAGTCCACACAGGAAAGTAAACGTATTCCACACAGGAAAGCAAAACAAAATCCACACAGGATAGCACAACACAATCCACACAGGAAAGTAACAGGATTCATCTCACATAGGTATACTTCTTTGAAAGACGATATAGATGATCTCTGATCCATCTAAGTCGTCGGACCCACGAAGGATCGATAGGTAACTAACCCCCGCAAGACCCACACAGGATCGGGCCCACACAGGACCTGTAGGCGCTGGTTCACACAGGACCGCTGAGCGCAAAGACCCACACAGGATCGGACCCACACAGGATCGGGCCCACACAGGACCTGTAGCACTGATCCACGTAGGATCGCTGAGTGCTTTAGTCATCGTCGTCGAATCCACTAAGGATCTATGTACTGTCGTCGTCGTAGTCACAGTAGCAGTAGCAGTAGCAGTAGCAGTAGCAGACGCAGTAGCAGACGCAACCATCTCTAGGGTTCCCGCACACAGCAAGCTCGTTCGGGAGGGTCTGCTCCACGAGACGAGAGACTGATACATCAACTGTCACTAAGCCCAGAGTTGATGTATCCAAAAGTTCCGTATCGTCAACAGGAACTCAACGCAATAGACGGCGCGTCGATCGGACGCCCGGTCTGAGAGTTCTTGGCTTTTTCGTCCCAGGGGCCCGGTTTGTTTTTAAGGCAAAACCAACCCGACCGTACTCCACCTGCGTCCAAATCTCGGGCGTAGTATGCCAAAAGAACCGTCTCACTAAGAGGAACTCAACGAAGCTGACAGCACGTCAATCAGACGTCCGTAGCTCAAGATATGAGCGTTTCCGCTCCGAGGGCCCAGTTGGTTTCGTGTACGAACCAACACGGCCGAACTCAAAGTATTCCGAAACTTTGAGTGCGATATACCGAATCGACCGTCTCGATCCAAGGATCACATCGCCGCTGACGGTTCATCAATCGGAGGTCCGTAGCTCAATTATGAGCAAAAGACCGAAGTCATCTCGAAAACGGGGGGTCCGGGTCCGGGCCGGCGCGGCCCGGCCGGCGGCGGCGCGGCCTGGCGCCGCTCGGTGCCACGCGCGGGGGGCAGAGCCCCCGCCTCTCCATGCTGGCGGCGCGGCTTATGCCGCGCCTTTGCAGAAAACCGGCCCACCTCGTGGTGTCTTGCCTTGAGGGAAACGGGGGGCCGCCTGCCCCCCTTAAAGAAACCGCCCCCCCTCATAAATGGGGGGGCATTTGTGTTGGCCGGGGGAATTAAATTCCCCCGGTTTTTCCCTTCCGGCCGGCCCATCTGGCCGGCCGGTTCTTCTTCAACGGACCGGCAAAGCCGGTCCCCTTCCGGCTTCCGACACGGGTGGCCCGGTTAGCCGCCGGTCCTCCCGTCCCGCTGCGGCCCGGAACCGGCCGCGGCCTTCGTCGTTCGGCGCGGTGCGACGGCACCGCGCCCCTCCGCCGCGACCCCGTTCCGGCCGTGGCGCCTTCGGTTTTCTTCGACGTGGCGCGATGGTGTCGCGTTCATGATGATCCTTCCACGGCGCGTCGCGACGGCGCCGCACAATACAACCGTGCGAATTCCCGCGTGGTGCGGCGGCACCATGCCATCTCGTTCATCCACAAGAAAATTAATAATAATCAAGAACAAGGGAGGGGGAATTCGGCCGTGTTTGTGCGGTCCGACCCTCCTCTCATTAGATGATAACTCTTAAATATTTATCCACAAGATTATCATGCTGGAACCAAGAACGAGATTAAATAAATAATCCACAACAAACCCCTACCTTGGTTTCAAGATCGACGATCGTCAACGACCCACGGAAGACAACGACGCGGAGGTCGGGCATCACGGTAATCGTTCGTCAATTCCGTTGACGAAGAGGTACGTACGAAGAGGTACGTCGTTGGTGAATCTTCGCAAGCCGATTAAGAAAGTCCGAGGAGGAAGCGGCGTTCCCTTTCGTTGACACGGAAGGCGTCGTCGATCTTCGGAAACAACCGGCTACGAAGAAGAGAGGAGCGGCGTTCTTCGTCGGAGCTCGAAGGTTCTTCGCGTTCTTCATCAATGAAGAAGAAGAAGGAGCTCCCAAATCCTCTCAAGAAGGCTAGAGAATTCTAACCAAATAAAATAAGCTAGAGTCTTATTTTATTCACACACTTAACAAAATTGAATTTCAAAGGGTTGAAATTCAAACAAAATTCCATTAATTAAACAAGTTGTCATGTCATTTAAAGAGGGGTTAAAGGGTATTTTTAAAAGAGAAGATGAAAATTTAGGGTTCGTGTGGGCCCCACCACACTTAATCCTCTCAAGGGAGGTTAAGTGGGTGTGGGTCCCACCCCTAACTTCCTTTGAGAGGAGTTAACCAACAAGTAAGAAAAATAAAAAGTGTTTCCACATTTTTATTTAACTTCTTATAATTCTCCCAAAACTAACTTTCGTCCTGCATAAAACGCAACCTCGGAAAAGTTCTCCTTAAGCGAATATCGGCGCTGCGAGTTCATCGGTGTCCTCAGATTTCAATTCCGAGCACCGGGTCAAAAGTTAGAAATTATCGCTCGTTCGTTCACTGAACGTACCCGAACCAAACCTCAGAAAATGATTCCGGGCACTCCGGGCCTCGGAATCAGGTACCGTCAGAAACCGCGCTCTTGTAAAATTTCAAAGAAAATTAAGAAAAAATTTCCCTTGAATTTTACGGGTCTTTACATTAAATCCCTATATTTATACTAGTCAAGGCTTATTGCCAAAACTTTTTCGGGAACTTCATAGGGGATACACCTACTGGGAGGAACACACCACCATACCCATTCATGAACCTTTTTATATAGTGGAATGGGTTCACTACCCAAACCATCTTTGTAGTAAAGGTTCACTCCCAAGACCATATTACTAGTGAATGTTTACTCCCAAGACAATCTTAGTAGTCAATGTTCACTCTCAATACCATATTAGCAGACATAGTCCTTTATTGAACTGAATTAACTCCCCATTCAAGCCATGTATATATCATGGGATATAAATCTTTACCCAATGAATTTGAGGGTGATATTGGTCCCACCCAAATCATAATGAAATCTACATACATGATCCACAAGATAATAAAAAATTCTTCATATCATGACCCATAAAAATAAATGGGTTTTATAAACATCATATCATAACCCATGAAATGTAATGAGTATTATAAACATTACATCATATCATAACCTATGGAAACGTGTCAGGTTTTATAATCATATAATAACCCATGAAAGGAAGTGGGTATCATAATAATTTTATCATGGTATAACCCATGGAATATAAATGAGTTTCATAAACAACTTGTCATATTAATCATAAACCATTCAAAGAAATAATAAGAATGGTTTCCTTGGATTATATCCGTAGTAAATCATAATCTATATCAAAAGATATCATCTTAGATGTAGAAGTATTTTGAGAGATCACTTGGATAATTAAATATGTTAAATAAACTTTTTTTGAAAATAAATTTTTATATCATAAAGAATTTTTTAAATTCTTTTATTTGAAAACAACTTTTAAAACTTAGGAATTAAGATTTTAAAATAATTTAAAACACTTATTGAGGAAAATATCCCTTGTGCTTTGTAGAACTCTTTTTAGAACATAAAACATTTTAAAAATGATTTTCTTTTAAAATAGATTTGAAAAATTATAAAAGATTATTTCAAACTGTAACACCCCAAGCTTCCACGGTATGTTTCCCTTTGAATAATGCAATGAAGTGCATTGTACGCAACTTCGAGATTCTAACACACCACAACTAATCAAACTAGCCGTTATGAATAGTAATACCTACTTTTTTAAATTTTATAAATTTTATCTTTTGAAATGGACTTCATTTTTGGATTCGTAGTATCGAAATTAACTTAGTGTGAAATTTTGGTACTTCTCGGATAACTTTCATATTTTGATGAATAGTGAAAATTACTAAATTTTAATTAAAAAAACTTTTTAAATCGAAATAATTAATTGTGATAAATTATTAATTTGAGTGGTTTTAAATTATATTTAGAATATATTTTTACCATTTAATACAATGTTGGTCATTGGATGTAATTTCACATTTAAACCAGACATAAACAAGTCTCAATCTTTTGATAGTTATTATCTCTTAAAAACACGCTATTTGTTTTGACGATGGGAATTAATTTTTAAATTAATTAATGCAACTGATATGTTTTGAATTTGGTAAAATAGACATCATTTTTGAATTCATAATATCAAATATAGCTTTGGCTTAATTTTTGGTATTTGTCTGGAGACTTTCATTTTTTGATGAATAGTGAAACCACTAAGTGGTAGTTAAAAAACTGTTTTTTTCATAAAACTTAATTTTACCACTTCTGTGAGTGGAATTTCAAAAATCCGAGAGACACGGTTAATATCAAGGAGTAAAATGTGGTTCAATGAGATGAAAATAATTTTTGGTGAATAGTAACTTTTTACTTTTATTTACCATGGTTAAAAGTAAATAGGGTAATTAAGGGTAAAAATGATATTAATATTACCCTAAGACATGTCCTAATTCTATTGGACAAGTGTATCTCAACCAAAAACAACTTCAGGAGTAAAATATTATCATTTAGGTCCACTTGTATTAGATTAGGACATTTATTATTATTTAATTCAAAGAAGAGTTAAAAGAGTTAAAATAAAAGTTTATTTACTAAACCATTTTTAATATAGGGTTATACATAAGATAAATTAGATTGTAAATATTCATTAGAAATCTAAAAGGTGTTCCTACATAATGGCATTTTATTTATAATTTTTAGACATTAAATAATTTAATTTATTTATTACACAATGGTGATGTAGTAATTACCTAATTAATGAAATATTAAAATAATTGTTATTATAAATATAAAAATAAATGTAATTTGAGACTTTTTATGAATTAAACTAATTTTATAGGTTAATATGACATATTAGGATTGATTATATAAATTGTGTTCAAAGTAATAATGATGTTATGAATTTATCAAAAACAAAATACCCAATAGTTTCAAAATTGACATAAAAGAGTTTTTAAAACAAATATTATATTATTAATTTATATTCAATTCCTAAAAATCTAAGGTTCGGCCAAGAGACTTATATCATGATAGGTGTATCATTAATGGACCACTTTGGGGTCTCTTGGATGTATATAGTAAGTTTATTAACCATATAATATAAAAATACAAAGAGACATTGTAAAAGTGAAACTAATTAACTAAGAGTTAATAATTAAAGATAAGGTTAATATAATGACCCAAACCTCTCTAAATTCTATTGGTTGAGTTTTTGTCAACCCATACCAACCTTAACCTTTAAATAATCCACTTTGGAGCCATTAGAAACTGAATATGAATTTATTATAAAATAATATATTTAGCTTTTCCAAAGGTGCCCCTCACCCCTCTTATAAAAGGGAACTCCCCTTCTCACTAATTCACACATTCAAAGCCTTTTGGATCGGCCAAACCCTGCCCAAATACTCTCTCAACTTCCCTCAATACAACCTAGAGGCCTTAGTTTGATCATAAAGCCAACCTAAGGAGCCCTTTTGATCAAATCAAAAGGAAGAACCCGAAGAAGAGGTAATGTTTTCACCACCCTCTTTCAAGTTCCTTTCTTCTTCAACTTCTTCTTTCTTTGTAATTTCTATTCTAAAATAATAACTCCAGTATCTTCTATATACTGTGATTTTATTATGAATATGGTACAACCATATTCAGTATTTTATCTATCCTTTGAATGGCAAGTCACCATACGTTCGAACGTACGGGTTACCGTCTCCACGTCGTGGTGTAATTGTCATTCAATAAATTAATATTTGGATGGGTATAATAATGATGTTTAATTCATGTAAATAATAAATATAACATGATAATTATTCTGTCTATATGATATACCATCCAATTATATATTTTTATAAGATCAAAAGAATGATATTGTCACTCGTGCGTACGTACGGACTACCGTCTCCACGAACGTGATGAGATTCATTCTCCATCGTATCCATTAAAGTATAATTCTCATTTTATGATTAAAAATAATGTTTAAGGACTCGATATAATTCTGGATATGAATAATATACAACCTATCCATAAAAAACATGGCATACGTAACAAATAATATAAAGGAAAATGAGTAAGTTAACACCCGAAATGACGATAATACTAAGATATTATTAACAAATCAATGTTAAAAGAACATATATGATATCATATTAATGTAAATTATTCTTGTATAATTCAATAAAAATTATTTCACCATTATAAATGAGGCTAACCTACCATCGACCAAGGAAAAAGTACAAAGTAAGGGGTTTCTTATCTCACTTTTAATTTCGTGAGATTTCCATTATTCACCACTTTTTTATTGCATGTGGTTTGTGTACTTCCCATGATTGTATTCATTGTGTAATATACATTAATTTATGTATATTTACATCATCATTGTATGATCCTTCTTTCATGGGTTTATGTTTCGTAAGTTACCAAATTGATAAGGGAATTTGATATTTCAATTTCCACTCATTCTGCTTTACGCATACTTCATTGATTGTTTTACTCCAAGATTATGTGTGGAATCACTATTCATTTTCTTATGTCATAATTTACAATCCCCTTTCTCTGGATATACTTTTGATACAAATAATCACTCCATTGATAAATTCTCAAGTGATAAGTATGAACTTGATAAGAGTAAATTTTACTCAATCTCGATTTGTTGAGTCAAAACATCCAATTCATTGGTGTTGTTTTTACAAGAATATGTGTGAATGTAATTTGATTGTTTTACACAGAATATCAAATCATATTTAGTGTATTTATATTTTTCACACATAATTATGTCATTGATTTATCCTTAACCTAAGGATATAACCTTTATGAGATATTTCATCTCAATTTACATTCCATTGAAGCTTTTGTGTTATACGCCAATTAACTTTTATATGGTGTATATAATGTACTTTGACATAGTATATCATGAATCCCTTTATTCTCATGATATTATAAGGTTTTGATTACCTTAATTAGTTTTATTCAAGTGCCTCTCTTTTGGTTAGAAACTCTAACTAAAATACATTTTTAAGTGTTTTAAAGATTTATTCTTCTAAATATTTCTCATTAATGTCCATGTTTTAAAAATGGTTTTAAGAATTTATTTATATGGACATTAAATTTTTAAAATTACAATTACTTTTAAAAGTTTCAAAGTGGTATGGGACACTTTGATTCAAAAATCTATTTTTAAATGGCTTCTTGAAAATTAGTGTGACTTTTAAATGATTTCAAGAAAAAGGGGGACATTTCTCTATAATAATTTTGATAATTATTTTCATCTATGTCAATATCCTTCATTATTCTCGATTGAGGTTAGTATGATACAATAAAATCTTTCATATTGTATCGAATGAGTTATTTTTGACTGTGGATGTGCTATTTTTATAACATTCATGGTTTGTGGATAAAGTATTGACATTTCGTATGCTAGTTTTAATACGAATGTTTATGTTATGTTTCGAACATTTCATATGAGGAATGCATTGGACTTAGTAAGTGACGAGTGGAGCCCGCTATAGCTCCTCGATGCATCGGTAGGTATCATGAGACAAACTATTGTTTTGGCACGAGGCCTTGACAAAATCTTATATGTAGTCTTGGCACGAGGCCTTGGCTACGTGGTTATGATAGTCTGGCATTATGAATTCCGTCATTATGAAAGTGGTTATTAATATTTTCATGTAATTATTCGACTAGTAGAATATCCATGTGAATAAGAAAATGGCATTATTTCATTTTATCCTTGCCATATTATGCTAAAGTTCAAGTTTAAAAGGCTTTTGTTTTAGTTATACATTGCCTTAAATTTTTATGTTTGTTAATGAAAGTTTCCGCTATATTGTTATCCTTACTGGGCATCTGAGCTCACCCCTTTCAATGTTTTTTTCCCACGATGTGAATAAGTATTTTATGAAAGACCTACAGGGATAGTATGAGGGGATATGAAGAAAATATATTGTTGTAGTTTTTCAATTATTGATGTAATGTAGACTTTATGAATATATCTAGTGTTTCTAAGGCTACTAAACTAATCGGTCTTTCGAGACTTGATCTTTCTTGTGATCATGCCAATGTTATGTAATAATGCACCGACTCTGGGTAACTGGGGTCAGGGCGTTACAGTTGGTATAAAAGGAAGTTTTTTACAGACCTTGGAAGCGATATTTAGATAAACTCTGATTAGATCACGTAGACCTAAGATGAACTTTGAAAATTATTATAGAAGAACTTCCTAGAATTTTGGTATTGTAGAGATTTTGTGAGTTTTTCGAGCAATACATCCCTGTCTGGATACGAGCAGGTAGATGCGGCTCTGGCACAGATGTACCTAGGGGTAAAACCCAAAAACACCGCTTTGATCTAGACTCGAATGGGAACTGGTGCACGGCAACAGGCCTTGCTGCACTCTTGGTTACGACCCTCCTGGGGGATATGCTTAGGATAATTTACATTTTCTTTACAAACCGATTTGAAGTATTATATATATAAGATGAGAGTAAATGATCTTGGTTAATCCTAATGTTTTTCAAATTGAGAATATGGTGACATGTTAATCTCTAAATGATTTTATGACTACTGTTACTCACACAATTCTTTCTTGTTTTAGTCAATGGTTGGATTCCAAGGAAGTCATAGTGACTTTGAGAATTATATACATGGTGGGACCGATGGTGGAAATGAACAACAAAATGGAATGTTGATAGGCGTAAAAGATATCATCTTTATTCCAAATCAATTTTCCAAAAATATGATCAAATATATATATATTAACCAATTCCCGGACTCAAAAAAAAAGAGAAAGGTGATTAATGATAAGAGCTTCAGTAGTGGAGAGCATGGGGAAAGGAATCCTCAATTTCCATCATGCAGGAAATGTGGAAGGAGACACCAAGGAAAGTGTCTCAATGGGACAAAGAAATGCTTTACATGTGGGAAAGAAGGACATAAAGTGAAGAATTGCTGAAGAAAAATGAAGAGTACTATGGAAGAAGATAAAAATGGTCCCAAGAATCCATTTACAGTCATTTGCCGTAAATGTAGGGGACCTGGCCATTACCTGAGTGAATTCACTATTCTATAGGATATTTTCTTGGTCAAAGAAGAATCTATGTGGAAATAAATGGTTGGAGAAATGTTTAAAAAGTATTAGTGCTCCTTGTTGATGGGTTTACTTTGGAATAATTTTCTCTTGTATTTTTATCCCTGTAGTTTTCCATGTGAGAATGATATTTTAGGAAGTATTATCTTTTCTCTTGTTGATATAGTTATAAATAACCATTTGGTTTTATATGATCATCGGGTTTGAGGAAATTATAAGTTATTATAATTTGGGATGAAAATGCAAGGTATGAGATAAGATTTGTGGATAAATTATGTTATGGTTATTTTGAGGAATTTATCTCATTTTGGTAATGTTATAAAATATAGTTTTTGAAAAAGGACAAAATACAGACCGTGTGACAACCCGTCGCGTCGGACAAAGCTGTGAGAATCGAACCCACAACCAAAGTGTGATTGGGATTTATCACCTACCACTGGACAACGTGAAGTCCCTGGTTAGTGTTACTATTATTTTTAGTTAAATGATTTTATTGATCAATAACAATTTGATTTGGGATCTTATGTATTATCAAATCAATACCCTTAGTATAGGAAAATGATTTGGTGATTAAGTGATAAATGTTATTTTGGAAGTTGTTCGCTTTGTTGTGAACACTATATGCCCAAGGAAAATAGTATAGTATGGGATTTAATTTGAGGAATAATGGTGGATTTTTATCTATGTTTTTATTGTGGATTTATAGTGATTTGGGTTATTTATGGAAATGTTTAGGTTAATTACTTTTAAGTATGTGACTTTAAGAGTAATTAATGTCATTTGGAGATACAATTTAACGTGGAAGAATACCTTCTTATAAGTTCTGGGTTTCAATATTAGTTTGAATTATATTGAAGTATTTTAAGGACAATTGATTATTGAATGGTATTTATTTAACTTTGGGGTATTGATGGTTTAATTTTAGAAATTAACATTAGTTTTTTTTTCTCTAATGGAATATCCATTGGGGGGATCATCAGATATTATACTAACCATTTTTGTTTTTATTAATCTCTAAAGACAAGGTAAATATATATTTTATCCTACGTGGATCATGTATATCAATAGAAGTTTATTCTAGCTCTTCCATTGTGACCAAGTCTTCTTGAATACTCATTGTAAAAGAAAAGAGTTAGTGGTAAAAATTTATTAAAGAATGAAAATATACTTAAAAAGTAAGTATATCTATTTATGTTCTTAGTCAATATCATAAATGAATTCCTCGTCCTTATGTAATGTAACTTAAAACAAAAAGGTTGTCCGTTTACTTTTCCTACTGGGAGACTAATGACCGTTTGTCCCAACACAAGTTTGTGATTTTCTTATTGTTAACTTTCTCCTGATCATGTTTTCTATCCCTATCCATCAGAACTTAACACTTTGTTTATCGTCCATACCCATATTTTCCTACATGGAATCCTAGTATGCATTATCTTGGGTGACCTTTATACCTCTCATCCTTTCTTTTAAAGTGATAGTTTTATTGACTCTTTTTCCGATGTTGGACTTTCAATTATATTCTCAAGCCCAATTTTAAAAAAATTTCGAGGACACAATTTATTGACGGAGGGGAGAATTTAACACCCCAAGCTTCCACGATACGTTTCTCTTTGAATAATGCAATGGCGTGCATTGTACGCAACTTCGAGATTCTAACACACCACAACCAATCAAACTAGCCGTTATGAATAGTAATACCTACTTTTTGAAATTTTATAAATTTTATCTTTCGAAATGGACTTCATTTTTGGATTCTTAA
Organism: Viscum album; assembly: GCA_963277665.1. Lineage (NCBI taxonomy): Eukaryota > Viridiplantae > Streptophyta > Magnoliopsida > Santalales > Viscaceae > Viscum > Viscum album. The sequence goes on from OY728123.1 coordinate 2,139,459,016, forward strand.
TATCAAAATCAGCTTAGGGTGAAATTTTGATACTTTTCGGATAACTTTCATATTTTGATGAATAGTGAAAATTACTAAATTTCAATTAAAAACAACTTTTTTAATAAAAATAATTAATAGTGATAAAATATTAATTTGAGTTGTTTTAAAGTATATTTAGAATATATTTTTACCATTTAGTACAATTTTGGTCATTGGATTTAATTTAACATTTAAACTAGACGTAAACAAGTGTCAATCTTTTGATAGTTATTGTCTCTTAAAAACACGCTATTTGTTTCGACGATGAGAATTAATTTTTAAATTAATCAATGCAACTGATATGTTTTGAATTTGGTAAAATAGACATCATTTTTGAATTTATAATATCAAATATAGCTTAGGCCTAATTTTTGGTATTTTTCTGGAAACTTTCATTTTTTTGATGAATAGTGAAACCACTAAGTGGTAGTTAAAAAACTGAATTTTTCATAAAACTTAATTTTACCGTTTCTGTGAGTGGAATTTCGAAAATCCGAGAGACACGGTTAATATCAAGGAGTAAAATGTGGTTCAATAAGATGAAAATAATTTTTGGTGAATAGTAACTTTTTACTTTTATTTACCACGGTTAAAAGTAAATAGGGTAATTAAGGGTAAAAATGATATTAATATTACCCTAAAACATGTCCTAATTCTATTGGACAAGTGTATCTCGACCAAAAAAAACCATAGGAGTAAAATATTATCATTTAGGTCCACTTGTATTAGATTAGGCCATTTATTATTATTTAATTCAAAGAAGAGTTAAAAGAGTTAAAATCTAAGTTTATATACTAATGTTTTTTTAATATAGTGTTATACATAAGATAAATTCGATTGTAAATATTCATTAGAAAGATAAAACGATTTTCTACATAATGGTATTTTATTTATAATTTTTAGACATTAAATAATTTAATTTATTTATGACACAATGGTAATGCAGTAATTAACTAATTAATGAAATATTAAAATAATTGATATTATAAATATCAAAATAAATGTAATTTGAGACTTTTTATGAATTCCACTAATTTTATAGGTTAATATGACATATTAGGATTTATTATATAAATTGTGTTCGAAGTAATAATGCTGTTATAAATTTATCAAAAACAAAATACCCAATAGTGTCAAAATTGACATAAAAGAGTTTTTAAAACAAATATTATATTATTAATTTATATTACATTTCTAAAAATCTAAGGTTCGGCCAAGAGACTTATATCATGATAGGTGTATCATTAATGGACCACTTCAGGGTCTCTTGGATGTATATAGAAAGTTTATTAACCATATAATATAAAAATACTAAGAGACATTGTAAAAGTGAAACTAATTAACTAAGAGTTAATACTTAAAAATAAGGTTAATATAATGACCCAAACCTGTATAAATTCTATTGGTTGAGTGGTTTTTGACCCATCACCACCTTAAACTTTAAATAATTCACTTTGGAGCCATTAGAAACCGAATATGAATTTATTATAAAATAATATTTTTAGCTTTTCCAAAGGTGCCCCTCACCCCTCTTATAAAAGGGAACTCCCCCTTCTAATTAATTCACACATTCAAAGCCTTTTGGATCGTCCAAACCCTGACAAAAGACTCTCTAAACTTCCCTCACTACAACCTAGAGTCCTTAGTTTGATCCGAAAGCCAACCTAAGGATCCCTTTTGATCAAATCAAAAGGAAGAACCGGAAGAAGAGGTAATGTTTTCACCACCCTCTTTCAAGTTCCTTTCTTCTTCAACTTATTCTTTCATTGTTATTTATATTCTAAAATAATAACTTCAGTATCTTCAATATACTGTGATATTATTATAAATATGTTACAACCATATTCAGTATTCTATCCATCCTTTGAATGGCATGTCACCATATGTGCGTACGTACGGCTTACCGTCTCCACATCGTGGTGTAATTGTCATTCAATAAATTATTATTTGGATGGGTATAATAATGATGTGTAATTCATATAAATAATAAATATAACATGATAATTATTCTGTCTATATGATATTCCATCCAATTATATATTATTTTAACATCAAAAGAATGATATTGTCGCTCGTGTGTACATACGGACTACCGTCTCCACGAACGCGATGAGATTAATTCTCCATCGTATCCATTCAAGTATAATTCTCATTTGATGATTAAAAATAATGTTTAATGACTTGATATAATTCTGGATATGAATAAGATACAACCTATCCATAACAAACACGTCTTACGTAACAAAGAATACAAAGGAAAACGAGTAAGTTAACACCCGAAATGACGATAATACTAAGATATTATTAACAAATCAATGTTAAAAGATCATATATGATATCATATTAATGTAAATTATTTTTTATAATTCAATAAAAATTATTTCACCATTATACAGGAGGTTAACCGACTGTCAACCAAGGAAAAAGTACAAAGTAAGGGGTTTCTTATCTCACTTTTAATTCCGTGAGATTTCCATTATTCACCACTTATTTATTGCATGTGGTTTGTGTACTGCCCATGATTGTATTAATTGTGTAATATACTTTAATTTATGGATATTTACATCATCATTGTATGATCCTTATTTCATGGGTTTATGTTTCGTAAGTTACCAAATTGATAAGGGAATTTGATATTTCAATTTCCACTCATTTGGCTTTACGCATACTTGATTGATTATTTTACTCCAAGATTATGTATGGAATCACTATTCATTTGCTTATGTCATAATTTTGACTCCCATTTCTATGGATATACTTTTGATAAACATAATCAATCCATTGATAAATTCTCAAGTGATCAGTTTGAACTTGATAAGAGTAATTTTTACTCAATCTCGATTTGTTGAGTTAAAACATCCAATTCATTGGTGTTGTTTTTACAAGAATATCTGTGAATGTCCTTTGATTGTTTTACACTGAATATCAAATCATATTGAGTGTATTTATATTTTTCACACATAATTATGTCATTGATTTATCCTTAACCTAAGGATACGGCCTTTATGAGATATTTCATCTCAATTTACATTCCATTGAGACTTTTTTGTTGTTATACGCCAATTAACTTATATATGGTGTATATAATGTACTTTGACAAAGTATATCATGAATCCCTTTATTCTCATGATATTATAAAGTTTTGATTACCTCAATTATTTTTATTCAAGTGCCTCTCTTTTGGTTATAAACTCTAACTAAAATACATTTCTAAGTGTTTTAAAGATTTATTCTTCTAAATATTTCGCATTAATGTCCATGTTTTAAAAAAGGTTTTAAGAATTTATTTATATGGACATTAAAGTTTTAAAATTAAAATTACTTTTAAAAGTTTCAAAGTTGTATGGGACAATTTGATTCAAAAATCTATTTTTAAATGGCTTTTTGACAAATAGTGTGATTTTTAAATGATTTCAAGAAAAAGGGAGATATTTCTCTCTAATAGTTTTGATGATTATTTTCATCTATGTCAATATCCTTCATTATTCTCGATTGAGGTTAATATGATACAATACAATCTTTCATATTGTATCGAATGAGTTATTTTGACTGTGGATCTGCTATTTTTATACCATTCATGGTTTGTGGATAAAGTATTGACAATTTGTATGCTAGTTTTAATATGAATGTTTATGTTATGTTTCAAACATTTCATATGAAGAATGCATTGGACTTAGTAAGTGACGGGTGGAGCCCGCTATAGCTCCTCGATGCATCGGTAGGTCTCATGAGGCAAACTAGTGTCTTGGCACGAGGCCTTGAAAAAATCTTATTTGTAGTCTTGGCACGAGGCCTTTGCTACGTGGTTATGATAGTCTGACATTATGCATTCCGTCATTATGAAAGTGGTTATTAATATTTTCATGTGATTATTCGACTAGTAGAATATCCATGTGAATATGTAAATGGAATTATTTTATTTTATCCTTGCCATATTATGCTTATGTTCAAGTTTAAAAGGATTTTGTTTTAGTTATACATTGCCTTAAATTTTTATGTTTATTTATGAAAGTTTCCGCTATATTGTTATCCTTACTGAGCATCTGAGCTCACCCCTTTCAATGTTTTTTTCCAGGATGTGAAGAAGTATTTTATGAATGACCTGCAGGGATAGTATGAGGGGATATGAAGACAATATGTTGTTGTAGTTTTTCACTTAATGATGTAATGTAAACTTTATGAATATATCTAGTGTTTCCAAGTCTACTAAACTAATCGGTCTTTCAAGACTTGATCTTTCTTATGATCATGCCAATGTTATGTAATAATGCACCGAATCTGGGTAACTGGGTTCGGGGCGTTACAGTTGGTATCAAAGGAAGTTTAGTACAAACCTTGGAAGATAGATTTAGATGAACTCTGATTATAGAACCTAGACCTAAGATGAACTTTGAGGATTAGTATAGAAGAACTTCCTAGAATTTTGGTATTGTAGAGATTTTGTGAGTTTTCCGAGCAATACATCCCTGTCTAGATATGAGCAGGTAGAGGCGGATCTGGCACAAATGTACCTGGGGGTGAAACCTGAAAACACCACTTTGATCTAGACTCGAACGGGAACTGGTGCACGACAGCGGGCCTTGCTGCACTCTTGGTTACGACACTTTTAGGGGATATGCTTAGGATAATTTACAATTTCTTTACAAACCGATTTGAAGTATTATATATATAAGATGAGAGTAAATGACCCTGGTTAATCCTAATGTGTTTCAAATTGAGAATATGGTGACATGTTAATCTCTAAATGATTTTATGACTACTGTTACTCACACAATGCTTTCTGGTTTTAGTTAATGGCTGGATTCCAGGGAAGTCATAGTGACTTTGAGAATGATGTACAAGGTGGGAACAATGGTGGCAATGAGCAACAAATTGGAATGTTGATAGGAATAAAAGATATCGTCTTTATTCCAAATCAATTTTCCAAAAATATGATCAAAAGATATATATATATTAACCAATTCTCGGACTCAACAAAGAAGAGAAAGGTGATGAATGATAAGAGCTCCAGTAGTAGAGACCATGGATAAAGGAATCCTCAATTTCCATCATCCAAGAAATGTGGAAGGAGACACCCAGGAAAGTGTCTCAATGGGACAAAGAAATGGTTTAAGTGTAGGAAGGAAGGACATAAAGTGAATAATTTACAAATAAAAATAAAGAGTACTATGGAAGAATATAAAAATGGTCCCAAGAATACATTTACAGTCATTTGCTATAAATGTAGGGGACCTGGCCATTTCTCGAGGGAATCCCCAATTCTATAGGATATTTTCTTGGTCAAAGAAGAAGCTATGTGGAAATAAATGGTTGGATAAATGTTTAAAAAGTATTAGTGATCCTTGTTGATGGGTTTACCATGGAATAATTTTCTCTTGTATTTTTAACCCTGCAGTTTTCCATGTGAGAATGATATTTGATGAAGAATTATCTTTTCTCTTGTGGATATAGTTATAAATAACCATTTGGTTTTATATGATCGTTGGGTTTTAAGAAATTATAAGTTATTATAATTTGGGATGAAAATGCAAGGTATGAGATAAGATTTGTGGTTAAATTATGTTATGGTTATTTTGAGGAATTTATCTCATTTTGGAAATGTTAAAAAATATAGTTTTTGAGAAAGGACAACACGCAGACCATGTGACAACCTGTCGCGTCGGACAAAGCTGTAGGAATCGAACCCACAACCAAAGTGAGATTGAGATTTATCGCCTACCACTGGACTACGTGAAGTCCCTGGTTAGTGTGACTATTATTTTTAGTTAAATGATTTTATTGATCAATAAAAATTTGATTTGGGATCTTATGTCTTATCAAATGAATACCCTTTGTATAGGAAAATGATTTGGTGATAAAGTGATAAATGTTATTTTGGAAGTTGTTTGCTTTGTTGTGAACACTATATGCCCAAGGAAAATAGAATAGTATGGGATTTAATTTGAGGAGTAATAATGGATTTTTATCTATGTTTTAATTGTGTATTTATAGTTATTTGGGTTATTTATGGAAATGATTAGGTTAATTACTTTTAAGTATGTGACTTTAAGAGTAATTAATGTCATTTGGAGATACAATTTAATGTGGAAGACTACATTCTTATAAGTTTTGGGTTTCAATATTAGTTTGGATTATATTGAAGGATTTTAAGGACAATTGATTATTGAATGGTATTTATTTAACTTTGGGGTATTGATGGTTTAATTTTATAAATTAAGATTAGTTTTTTTATCCAATGGAATATTCATTTGGAGGATCATCAGAGATTATACTAACCATTTTGGTTTTTATTAATCTCTAAAGACAAGTTAAATATATTGTTTATCCTACGTGGATCATGTATTCCTATAGAAGTTTATTCTAGCTCTTCCATTGTGACCAAGTCTTCTTGAATACTCATTGTTCAAAAAAATGAGTTAGTGGTAAAAATTTATTAAAGAATGAAACTCTACTTAAAAAGTAAGTATATCTATTTATGTTCTTAGTAAATATCATAAATAAATTCCTCGTCCTTATGTAAGGTAACTTAAAATAAAAAATGTTGTTCGTTTACTTTTCCTACTGGGTGACTAATGACCGTTTGTCCCAACACAAGCTTGTGATTTTCTTATTGTTAACTTTCTCCTGATCATGTTTTCTATCCCTCTCCATCAGAACTTAACATTTAGTTTATCGTTCATATCCATATTTTCCTACATGGAATCCTAGTATGGGTTATCTTGGGTGACCTTTATACCTCTCTTCCTTTCTTTTAAAGTGATAGTTTTATTGACTATTTTTCCGATGTGGGACTTTCCATTATATTATCAAGCCCAATTTTAAAAAATTGCGAGGACACAATTTATTGAAGGAGGGGAGAATGTAACACCCCAAGCTTCCATGGTACGTTTCCTTTTGAATAATGCAATGGCGTGCATTGTACGCAACTTCGAGATTCTAACACACCACAACCAATCAAACTAGACGTTACGAATAGTAATACCTACTTTTTAAATTTTATAAATTTTATCTTTCGAAATGGACTTCATTTTTGGATTCATAATATCGAAATTAGGTTAGGGTGAAATTTTGGTACTTTTCGGATAACTTTCATATTTTGATGAATAGTGAAAATTTCTAAATTTTAATTAAAAAAACTTTTTTAATCGAAATAATTAATAGTGATAAATTATTAATTTGAGTGGTTTTAAAGTATATTTAGAATATATTTTTACCATTTAATACAATGTTAGTCATTGTATGTAATTTCAAATTTAAACTAGACATAAACAAGTGTCAATCTTTTGATAGTTATTAACTCTTAAAAACACGCTATTTGTTTTGATGATGGGAATTAATTTTTAAATTAATTAATGAAACTAATATGTTTTGAATTCGGTAAAATAGATATCATTTTTGAATTCATAATATCAAATATAGCTTAGGCCTAATTTTTGGTATTTTTCTGGAAACTTTCATTTTTTGATGAATAGTGAAACCGCTAAGTGGTAGTTAAAAAACTGAATTTTTCATAAAAATTAATTTTACCGCTTCTGTAAGTGGAATTTCTAAAATCTGAGAGAAACGGTTAATATCAAAGAGTAAAATTTGGTTCAATGAGATGAAAATAATTTTTGGTGAATAGTAACTTTTTACTTTTATTTACCACGGTTAAAAGTAAATAGGGTAATTAAGGGTAAAAATGATATTAATATTACCCTAACACATGTCCTAATTCTAATGGACAAGTGTATATTGACCAAAAACAACCTTAGGAGTAAAATATTATCATTTTGGTCCACTTTTATTAGATTAGGACATTTATTATTTTTTAATTCAAAGAAGATTTAAAAGAGTTAAAATCAAAGTTTATTTACTAAAACATTTTTAATATTGGGTTATACATAAGATAAATTAGATTGTAAATATTAATTAGAAAGCTAAAACGATTTCTTAAATAATTATATTTTACTTATAATTTTTAGACATTAAATAATTTAATTTATTTATGACACAATGGTGATGCAGTAATAACCTAATTAATGAAATATTAAAATAATTGATATTATAAATATCAAAATAAATGTAATTTGAGACTTTTTATGAATTACACTAATTTTATAGGTTAATATGATATATTATTATTTATTATATAAATTGTTTTCGAAGTAATAATGCTGTTATGAATTTATCAAAAACAAAATACCCAATAGTGTCAAAATTGACATAAAAGAGTTTTTAAAACAAATATTATATTATTAATTTATATTAAATTCCTAAAAATCTAAGTCTCGGCCAAGAGACTTATATCATGATAGGTGTATCATTAATGGACAACTTGGGGGTTGTGTGTATGTTTATAGTATGTTTATTAACCATATAATATAAAAATTCAAAGAGACATTGTAAAAGTGAAACTGATTAACTAAGAGTTAATACTTAAAGATAAGGTTAATATAATGACCCAAACCTATCTAAATTTTATTTCTTGAGTGGTTTTCAACCCATAACCACCTTAAAATTTAAATAATCCACTTTGGATCCATTAGAAACCGAATATGAATTTATTATAAAATATTATTTTTAGCTTTTCCAAAGGTGCCCCTCACCCCTCTTATAAAAGGGAACTCACCCTTCTCACTAATTCACACATTAAAAGCCTTTTGGCTCGGCCAAACCCTGACTAAATACTCTATAAACATCCCTCAATAAAACCTAGAGTCCTTAGTTTGATCAGAAATCCAACCTAAGAAGCCCTTTCGATCAAATCAAAAGGAAGAACCCGAAGAAGAGGTAATGTTTTCACCACCCTCTTTCAAGTTCATTTCTTCTTCAACTTCTTCTTTATTTGTTATTTATATTATAAAATAATAATTACAGTATATTCTATATACTGTGATATTATTCTAAATATTATACAACCATATTCAGTATTCTATCCATCCTTTGAATGGCATGTCACCATACGTGCGTACGTACGACATACCGTCTCCACGTCGTGGTGTAATTGTCATTCAATAAATTAATTTTTGGATGGGTATAATAATGATGTTTAATTAATGTAAATAATAAATATAACATGATAATTATTCTGTCTGTATTATATACCATCCAATTATATATTATTTTAACATCAAAAGAATGATATTGTCGCTCGTGCGTACGTACGGACTACCATCTCCACGAACATGATGAGATTCATTCTCCATCGTATCCATTCAAGTATAATTCTCATTTGATGATTAAAAATAATGTTTAAGGACTTGATATAATTCTGTATATGAATAAGATACGACCTATCCATAACAATCATGGCTTAGGTAACAAAGAATATAAAGGAAAACGAGTAAGTTAACACCCAAAATGACGATAATACTAAGATATTATTAACAAATAAATGTTAAAAGATAATATATTATATCATATTAATGTAAATGATTCTTGTATAATTCAATAACAATTATTTCACCATTATACAGTAGGTTAAACTACCGTCGACCAAGGAAAAAGTACAAAGTAAGGGGTTTCTTATCTCACTTTTAATTTCGTGAAATTTCCATTATTCACCACTTATTTATTGCATGTGGTTTGTGTACTGCCCATGATTGTATTCATTGTGTAATATACTTTAATTTATGTATATTTACATCATCATTGTATGATCCTTCTTTCATGGGTTTATGTTTTGTAAGTTACCAAATTTATAAGGGAATTTGATATTTCAATTTCCACTCATTCGGCTTTATGCATACTTCATTGATTATTTTACTCCAAGATTATGTGTGGAATCACTATTAATTTTCTTATGTCATAATTTCCACTCCCCTTTCTATGGATATACTTTTGATACACATAATCACTCCATTGATAAATTCTCAAGTGATCGGTATGAACTTGATAAGAGTAATTTTTACTCAATCTCAATTTGTTGAGTTAAAACATCCAATTCATTGGTGTTGTTTTTACAAGAATATGTGTGAATATCCTTTGATTGTTTTACACAGAATATCAAATCATATTGAGTGTATTTATATTTTTCACACGTAATTATGTCGTTGATTTATCCTGGACGTAAGGATACGGCCTTTATGAGAGATTTCATCTCAATTTACATTCCATTGAGACTTTTTTGTTGTTATATTCCAATTCACTTTTATATGGTGTATATAATGTACTTTGACATATTATATCATGAATCCCTTTATTCTCATGATATTATAAAGTTTTTATTACCTCAGTTATTTGTATTCAAGTGTCTCTCTTTTGGTTAGAAACTCTAACTAAAATACATTTATATGTGTTTTAAAGATTTATTCTTCTAAATATTTCTCATTAATGTCCATGTTTTAAAAATGATTTTAAGAATTTATTTATATGGACATTAAATTTTTAAAATTAAAATTACTTTCAAAAGTTTCAAAGTGGTATGGGATACTTTGATTCAAAAATCTATTTTTAAATGGCTTCTTGACAAATAGTGTTACTTTTAAATGATTTCAAGAAAAAGGGGGATATTTCTCTCTAATAGTTTTGATGATTATTTTCATCTATGTCAATATTCTTCATTATTCTCGATTGAGGTTAATATGATACACTACAATCTTTCATATTGTATCGAATGAGTTATTTTTTACTATGGATGTGCTATTTTTATACCATTCATGGTTTGTGGATAAGTATTAACATTTCGTATGCTAGTTTTAATATGAATGTTTATGTTATGTTTCAAACATTTCATATGAGGAATGCATTGGACTTAGTAAGTGACGGGTGGAGCCCGCTATAGCTCCTCGATGCATCAGTAGGTATCATGAGACAAACTAGTGTCTTGGCACGAGGCCTTGACAAAATCATATTTGTAGTCTTGGCACGAGGCCTTGGCTACGTGGTTATGATAGTCTGGCATTATGCATTCCGTCATTATGAAAGTGCTTATTAATATCTTCATGTGATTATTCGACTAGTAGAATATCCATGTGAATAAGTAAATGGTATTATTTTATTTTATCCTTGCCATATTATGCTAAAGTTCAAGTTTAAAAGGCTTTTATTTTTGTTATACATTGTCTTAAATTTTTATGTTTATTTATGAAGGTTTCTGCTATATTGTTATCCTTAATGAGCATTTGAGCTCACCACTTTCAATGTTTTTTCCCAGGATGTGAAGAAGTATTTTATGAGTGACCTGCAGGGATAGTATGAGGGGATATGAAGACAATATTTTGTTGTAGTTTTTCACTTATTGATGTAATGTAAACTTTATGAATATATATAGTATTTCCAAGGCTACTAAACTAATCAGTCTTTCAAGACTTGATCTTTCTTGTGATCATGCCAATGTTATGTAATAATGCACCGACTCTGGGTAACTGGGGTTGGGGTGTTATAGTTGGTATCAGAGGAAGTTTAGTACAAACTATAAGGCCCCAGCCTTAAACATTACTTAATATTGAATTAAAAGAGTAATTCACATTGAGGATCTTTTCAGGTTTAGAGTTTTAGAGAATTAGGACATAACTATTACATCTCAAAAGATTACAAAGTAGTCGCTTCTACTAAATTTCCATAAAATAAAAATCTTAAAAAGAAACATGTATAGTTCTATGTTTTAGGTAGCAAGACTTTCCCTTGATCCCATACTTGACCCTATTCCATGCTAAGTCCTGTGAAAAACATTTCAAAAACTTGGGATGAGCATAAGAAGCTCAGTAAGGGATACACAAAGAATGAAAACTATTAGTTTTTTCTAAACAACAAGTAAACCATGAATACTTTATCAATGTAATACTTTTCAACTTCATGAAATAGTAAAAACTCTTCACTGAAAAAAGTATCATTACTTACCTTTTTGTAACCAAAGGATTACTATAAAACCCATATAAAGAACACATAACATATATAAAGGTAACTTGGGACATAAACATACTTAAGTGGAATAACCATACGGTCGACTTCCACACATATCACTTAATGGAATAGCCATACGACCAATTTCCATACATACTTAATGGAATAGCCATACGACCGACTTCCATACCCAATGCATTGGAGGTTATAACGTAACCACCCGTCCTGGTATTCACGGAACCACCCGTCATGTGGTTTATAACATAACCACCCGTTAAAATGTCCAAGTACCAATATAAAATCATAAAACAGAAAACCAATATAAAGGAATGATAATATTTCCACATTTCAATCACAATATATCATAAATATATTGACATAATAGAATCCTTTAACAAAACCATTTTCAATTCCAAAATACATAAAAGAGTACATGGTATTTATTTTATTTTAAAATCATTACGGCTTGTTGAGGAATCCAAAGACCAAATAATACTCGCGGCGGCGGAAAAGTTCGTTGTCACCGCGTACGTTTAAAAAAAACATTCCTTTTTGTCATTTAGTAAAACGATTCATAGAAAAAGATTCCTTTTGTATAAAAGTAAAAGTCAAATGGGTTTATACACCGTATAAAAGAAAGTTGTGTATAAAACGAAATATGTCTCAATGAAAGGAGATTGAGACGAAGTCCCTTACAAAGACGGTATCCTTGGTTTAAGGATAAATCAATTGCATAATTATGTGTGACAAACGAATACACCAAATATAAGTGGATATTAAGTGTAAAACAATCAGAGGTTATTCACATATATTCATAGAACGACATATTCAAGGAGTACAAGTTTATCCCAAAGAATCAAATTTGGGCTAAGAAGTTCCCTCGCAAAAATTTGACAGCCTAACGGCGTCACTTCAAAAATTCAGAAAATGAGTTGATGACAGATAAAAAGGGAATATCATCACTTGGACATAAAATTTACATCAATCAAGATATAGAAGAACATATCCCAACATAATAGTATGTGAATTAAAAGACATAACAAATGAAGTCTTTTAAAAAAAGAAGGGCGAAAGCTTCCCTTACCGACTTGGGTAACTTTCGAAAAGTACACCCCATTGAAGAAGTGTCATACAATTAATATGTAAATACCCATAAATGGAATTATTTTACAAAAGGAGTGTAATAGTGTTCAGTACATAAACCACTCAATGGAAATTGTGGAAAATGTAGCATAAATCTCACGGGAATAAAAGTGAGATGAAAAATCTCTTACGAAAACTCGGCAGCCAAACAGCGCCACTTAAAACTTCCAAAATGGATTGATGAGAGGAAATAGGGTCTCTCAACACATCAACATAATGTTTACAGAAAGAGTAATATAAAATAACATCCCCCAACATAACAAATAAGAGCTTAAAGGAAGTGACATAAAGGAGAGTACTTTAAAAGAAAGAGAGAGGTTAGATCTCTTACGAAAATTCGGCAGCCTATCGGCGCCACTCAAAACATCCAAAATGGATTGATGAGAGAGAATAGGGTCTCTAATCACATGAACATAAAAATTACAGTAATATTAATATAAAAGAACATCCCAATAACAATAAAGATGAGCTTTAAAAGGAATGACATAAAAGAGTGTACTTAAAAAGAAAGAGAGGAGTAGGATCCCTTACCTCGGGTCCGACTTGACTCGATCATTCTTTAACGTCCTGAATAATAAACTTGAGTTAATTTCTATTTGCTTAAGAGCATTTTTCAAGTTCATTATTCCTTTTATATCACTTATTTCCATGTTATAAACATTATGTAATCATTTAAGTTAATAATGTTTGTTTTGTCGATATTTGGTTCTTAAGTCGAAAGTGGACTTCTTACAATTACATGTTGTTCGTGTGGTCAAAGGTTCTTTATATCTAGAATGACATTCCTGATTTGGATATCATATATATGATATATATCCATCATACACATGTATTTATAATATTACATAATCATTTAGAGGTAATAAATGAAATGCACCGTTCATGGAGACGGTAAGCGGTACGTACGCATGAACGCTACTTTCATTTCTTTGTCATATTAATGGAATTAAAACTAAATGAGAGGTATGTATATTCTAATTACATAATTATATTCATATTTTAGATGTATCATTCATCATATATATCCATTATATACATGTACTTATAATAGTACATTACATTTGGGGATAAGAAATGAAATGCACCGTTCATGGAGACGGTAAGCCGTATGTACGCATGAACGCTACTTTCATTTCTATCTCATACTTTAATGAAAAGAAATAATAATGATATAGAGGTATATAATAATTCCAGTATAACATCATATATAATAACATTAAATACATCCTTTATACGTCCCACGTATGGCATTAACGAATCACATCACTTTGAGGGGGCGGTAGTCTGCACTTCCTAAAATGAAGATATCGCGTATACCCATAATGGAAGCCATAAAGGTAAGACACAAATGAAAAATACAGAAGCATAAGTAAAACATAAACATATTATATATCATATATGAATATAGTGACATCTTAATGGCCACCTTTTAAGGTGTTAATAGAATGTTGAACAATCATCGTTTCGGGAGGCAGAAACTCGCCGTCCACGGAAACAGAATGTTCTTTAACCATTAGATGTATGTGTGTGTAAGTTTAGCTCTAATACTTATTATAAAAACATCCTAGTATATTTAGGATATTGGAGTTGTTACAAAATAAAATAATAAAAAGAGTTTAGGGGGTTGGAGAAGCAAAATAAAACAAAAGAACTCAAAAGAAGACATTACCTTAAAATCAGGTAACTCCCCTCGGTTTGAGATCAAAGGCTTCCTTGGAAAGACTTCTGCCCAAAGTGAGGATTCAAGGAGTATGGGAGGAAAGTGGAGAGACAAAATGGGCAGGGGTTGGCCGAGGAAAAGGCTTTGGGAGTGTGAGTAAGAAGGTAGAGGTGGGGGCCTTTTATAAGAGGAGAAGAGGGGCTCTTTTGGAAAGTAAAGAAATATTACTTTATTTGAAAATGTGTTTCGGATTTAAAGGGTACCACATTGATATAATTCGAGTATAAGGTGATAAGGCTTCGAAATCCACTCATCCAATTGGTTTTGGACATGTGTAGGTTGTAGATTTTACATTATCTTTCCATTTTATTTAAATCGTTAAATAATGAGGTCATCGTTGCATCATCATAATGTCATAAATAAATTAATTTATTTAAAATATAAAAATTATAAAAAAAATACTATGATGTAGGAAATATTTTTATCTTTCCAATGAATATTTATAATCAAAAATATGATCTTTATACCCCATGTAAAAATTGGTTTCTTAAAACATATTATGTTTGTGTCATTTTTACTTTTACATTAAATAAAAAGTTATTTATGTCATTTCCCAACCAAAGTGGATCCATGGGGTCCCCAAGTTGACCCATGACTTTTCTTGGTCGGCCATGACACAAAAAATGAGGGTAGGACATGTGTCAAGCTCATCTAAATTTATTAAAGCATTATTTTTACCTTAAACTACACTAATTACCACTAATCACGATTAAAAACTTAATAAGTTACTATTCACCAAAAAATTATTTTTATCCCATTGAACCACATTTTACTTCTTAATGACAACCATGTATGTCTGATTTTTGAAATTCAAAACACAAAGATGGAAAAATTTCATTTAAATGGAAAAATTAGTTTTTTATAAGTACCACTTAGTGGTTTCACTATTCATCAAAAATTGAAGTTTTTCAGAAAATTCCCAAAAATTCATCCTAAGATATATTTGATATTCAGAATTCAAAAATGAAGTCTATTTTATAAAATTCAAAACATATAAGTCACATTAATTAATTTAATAATTAATTCCTGCTGTCATGACAAATAGCGTGTTTTTATGAAACAATAAGTATCAAAAGATTGACACTAGTTGAAGTCCGATTTTAAAGTGAAATTAATTCCAACGACCACTATTGGATTTAATGGTAAAAATATATTCTAATTTCACTTTAAAACCAATTAAAAAGATAATCTAATCATATAAATAAATTAGATTAAAAAGAGGGTTTGAATTAAAATACAACATTTTACACTATTCATTAAAAAAAAGAACTTTATCGGAAAGATACCAAAAATTTACACAAAGTAAATTTTGATGTCCCGATTTTAAAGAAGAGTTTTATTTGGTCCAATAGAATTTATAAGAGTGAACAAAACTATATTTAATGACGATTCGCCATCAAAAGGTGATAAGTGAACCTTTTGTGAAAACTAGGGCATATACGCCTAAAATTGAATTCTTTCCGTATTTTAAGCCATTATCTTTTATTGGATAAATGTAAAAACATTTAAAAACATATATAATCATATTTTAGTTATTTATATCCATTCCCTCCAATACAACGGCTACATGTTAACTACCATTTAAAATAATATTATTTTATTATTAGAGTGCAACGTAAGATTCCCAAGAAACTCGTTGTTGCGTGTTGGGTACACCATCGAGCATAGCATCCCCTTTAAAGTCATATTAATATTTTATTCACAAATTTGGATAAATAAGAAAATGTCATATTCTTTATTTACCTGTGGTGTTACATCCTTCCCCCCTTTTGGGAATTGCATTCTCGCAATTTTTAAAATTGAGCTTGGAAACATCCTTGAAAGTCCCACATCGGAACAAGAGTCGGTAAAACAATCACTTTAAAATAATGAAAGATAATTACAAAGGTCACCCGAGTTAACCCATACTAGGATTCCAAGTATGAAAATATGGACATGGAGGAAAAAACAAAGGGTCATGTTCTGATGGAGAGTGATATAAAACATGTTTAGGAGAAAGTTAACCACGAGAAAATCAAAAACTTGTGATGGGTTAAACAGTATTCGATTACCCAGTAGGAAAATTTAATAGACAACATTTTTGTTTTAAGATAATTTTTATTAGGGAATTTATTCATAAGGAAGCATAATCACTTATCATGTTGACTTTCAACTTTTATTAGATTCCTTACACAAACTCATATTTTCTCCAAAAGGCGAGTATTTAGGAAGACTTGTTCACATTAAGAGTACTATAATCAACTTTCAGAAAATCACCTAATCCACAAAAGAGAACTATATACTTCCCATGTATTTAGACTTTAACCAAAACCAAAACCAAAAAGGCTAGTACAAGATCAGATAATCCAGAAAAGGATAACCCTTTATAAAAAGAAAATCTATTCTTAACCTCCAAAATTTGTCCAACAAAACCCAAAGTTCAACGAGGACCATTAGATAAACAATTTGTCCATAAAATCCTTCAAAGTAAACCAAACTAAGATTGAAACCCAAATATTTGAAGGATTTAGTCACATAGTCTTCCAAGTTAAATCGTAACATTTATCTCCAAACAACATCAGTCGCTGCTAAAGTCTCGCATTGAAAAGTAGTTATCCTAATCACATATCCTCCATGATAGGTTAATAATTTTCATAAATAACCCAAAGTCAACTTACTCTTAATTCATAAAATCATATAACTAAAAAGAATCAGTCAAACTAACCAGGGACTTCACGTAGTCCAGTGGTAGGCGATAAATACCAGTCGCACTTTGGTTGTGGGTTCGATTCCCACAGCTTTGTCCGACGCGATGGGTTGTCACAGGGTCTGCGTGTTGTCCTTTTTCCAAAACTATATAATTCTTAAAATATTCCCCAAAATGAGATAAAATCTTCAAAAATAATCATAACATATTTTAACCTCAAGTTTATCTCATTCCTTTCATTTTCCATCATATCATAGAGTAACCCATAATTACCTAAAAAGTAAGGATCATATAAACCCTAATGGTTACCTTTTTAATTATTAACTGAACTTCCACATCGATTGGTCATATCGTACATGATGCATTATAGAACATACCAAGGTTCACGTGGTTGATCATGACTCCTTGATAGTTGGTTTAGGACAACCACGAGTTTCCTCATTGAGTACCCCATTTCATCAAGTCTCTTAATCAGAGAACCACCACAGTTTCCTTCAAACCAATTGTGACTTTGGTGCCTGTGAGATCCATCCATTCACTAAAACAGAAATGTTAGTGTGATTATATCAACAAAACCATCATGTACTAATGGGGAAGGTAAACACTAAGATATACTTACTCATTCACTTTATCTAAAACTAGGACTCTTTCTGAAATCCTAACCATTATGGTAATGTAACTTATGCTTAGAGAATACCCTAACCTCTAAAGTTATCTAAACCGACCTTTGATACCAACTATAAGGCCCCAGCCTTAAACCTTACTTAATATTGAATTAAAAGAGTTATTCACATTGAGGATCTTTTCAGGTTTAGAGTTTTAGAGAATTAGGACATAACTATTACATCTCAAAAGATTACAAAGTAGTCGCTTCTACAAAATTTCCATAAAATAAAAACTCTTAAAAAGAAACATGTATAGTTCCATGTTTTAGGTAGCATGACTTTCCCTTGATCCCATCCTTGAACCTATTCCACGTTAAGTCCTGTGAAAAACATTTCAAAAACTTGGGATGAGCATAAGAAGCTCAGTAAGGGATAAAAAAAGAATGAAAACTGTTAGTTTTTTCAAAACAAAGAGTAAACCATGAATACTTTATCAATGTAGTACTTTTCACCTTCATGAAGTAGTAAAAACTCTTCACTGAAAAAAGTATCATTACTTACGTTTTTGTAACCAAAGCATTACCATAAAACCCATATAAAGAACACATAACATATATAAAGGTAACTTGGGACATAAACATACTTAAGTGTAATAACCATACGGTCGACTTCCACACATATCACTTAATGGAATAGCCATACGGACAATTTCCATACATACTTAATGGAATAGCCATACGGCCGACTTCCATACCCAATGCATTGAAGGTTATAACGTAACCACCCGTCCTGGTATTCACGACACCACCCGTCATATGGTTTATAACGTAACCACCCGTTAAAATGTCCAAGTACCAATATAAAATAATAAAACAGAAAACCAATATAAAGGAATGATAACATTTCCACATTTCAATCACAATATATCATAAATATATTGACATAATATAATCCTTTATCAAAACCATTTTCAATTCCAAAATACATAAAAGGGTATATGGTATTTATTTTATTTTAAAATCATTACGGCTTGTTGAGGAATCCAAAGACCAAATAATACTCGCAGCGGCGGAAAAGGTCGTTGTCACCGCGTACGTTTAAAAAAAACATTCCTTTTTGTCGTTTAGTAAAACGCTTCTTAGAAAAAGATTCCTTTTGTATAAAAGTAAAATTCAAAGGGGTTTATACACCATATAAAAGAAAGTTGTGTATAAAACGAAATATTCCTCAATGAAAGGAGATTGAGACGAAGTCCCTTACAAAGACAGTATCCTTGGTTTAAGGATAAATCAATTGCATAATTATGTGTGACAAACGAATACACCAAATATAAGTGGATATTAAGTGTAAAACAATCAGAGGTTATTCACACATATTCATAGAACGACATATTCAAGGAGTACAAGTTTATCCCAAAGAATCAAATTTGGGCTAAGAAGTTCCCTTGCAAAAATTTGACAGCCTAACGGCGTCACTTCAAAAATTCAGAAAATGAGTTGATGAGAGATAAAAAGGGAATATCATCACTTGGACATAAAATTTACATCAATCAGGATATATAAGAACATATCCCAACATAATAGTATGTGAATTAAAATACATAACAAATGAAGTCTTTTAAAAAAAGAAGGGTGAAAGGTTCCCTTACCAACTTGGGTAACTTTCGAAAAGTACACCCCATTGAAGAAGTGTCATACAATGAATATGTAAATACCCATAAATGGAATTATATTACAAAAGGAGTGTAATAGTGGTCAGTACATAAACCAATCAATGGAAATTGTGGCAAATGTAGCATAAATCTCACGGGAATAAAAGTGAGATGAAAAATCTCTTACGAAAACTCGGCAGCCTAATGACGCCACTTAAAACATCCAAAATGGATTGATGAGAGGAAATAGGGTCTCTAATCACATCAAAATAATGTTTACAGAAATAGGAATATAAAAGAACATCCCCCAACATAACAAATAGGAGCTTAAAAGAAGTGACGTAAAGGATAGTACTTTAAAAGAAAGAGAGAGGTTAGATATCTTACGAAAATTCGGCAGCCTATCGGCGCCACTCAAAACTTCCAAAATGGATTGATGAGAGAGAATAGGGTATCTCATCACATGAACATAAAAATTAAAGTAAGATTAATATAAAAGAACATCCCAATAACAATAAAAATGAGATTTAAAAGGAATGACATAAAAGAGTGTACTTAAAAAGAAAGAGAGGAGTAGGATCCCTTACCTCAGGTCCGACTTGACTCGATCATTATTTAACGTCCTGAATAATAAACTTGATTTAATTTCTATTTGCTTAAGAACCTTTTTCAAGTTCATTATTCCTTTTATATCACTTATTTCCATGTTATAAACATTATGTAATCATTTAAGTTAATAATGTTTGTTTTGTCGATATTTGGTTCTTAAGTCGAAAGTGGACTTCTTACAATTACATGTTGTTCGTGTGGTCAAAGGTTCTTTATATCCAGAATGAAATTCCGGACTTGGATATAATATATATCATATATATCCAGAATATACATGTATTTATAATATTACATAATCATTTAGAGGTAAGAAATGAAATGCACCGTTCATGGAGATGGTAAGCCGTACGTACGCATGAATGCTACTTTCATTTCTTTGTCATATTAATGGAATTAAAACAAAATGAGAGGTATGTATATTTTAATTACAGAATTATATTCATAATTTAGATGTATCATTCATCATATATATCCATTATATACATGTACTTATAATAGTACATTACATTTGGGGATAAGAAATGAAATGCACCGTTCATGGAGACGGTAAGCCGTACGTACGCATGAAGGCTACTTTCATTTCTATATCATCCTTTAATGGAAAGAAATAATAATGATATAGAGGTATATAATAATTCCAGTATAACATCATATATAATAACATTAAATCCATCCTTTATACGTCCCACGTATGGCATTAACGAATCACATCACTTTGAGGGGGCGGTAGTCTGCACTTCCTAAAATGAAGATATCGCATATACCCATAATGGAATCCATAAAGGTAAGACACAAATGAAAAATACAGAAGCATAAGTAAAACATAAACATATTATATATCATATATGAATATAGTGACATCTTAATGGCCACCTTTGAAGGTGTTAATAGAATGTTGAACAATCATCGTTTCGGGAGGCAGAAACTCGCCATCCACGGAAACAGTATGTTCTTTAACCATTAGATGTATGTGTGTGTAAGTTTAGCTCTAATACTTCTTATAAAAAAATCCTAGTATATTTAGGATATTGGAGTTGTTACAAAAGAAAAGAATAAAAAGAGTTTAGGGGGTTGGAGAAGCAAAATAAAACAAAAGAACTCAAAAGAAGACATTACCTTAAAATCGGGTAACTCCCCTTGGTTTGAGCTCAAAGGCTTCCTTGGAAAGACTTATGCCCAAAGTTATGCTTCAAGGAGTAAGAGAGGGAAGTGGAGAGACAAAATGGGCAGGGTTTGGCCGAGACAAAGGCTTTGGGAGTGTGGGTAAGGAGGTAGAGGTGGGGGCCTTTTATAAGAGGAGAGGAGGGGCACTTTTGGAAAGTAAAGAAATATTACTTTATTTGAAAATGAGTTTCGGATTTAAAGGGTCCCACATTGATATAATTCAAGGATAAGGTGATAAGGCTTCTCAATACACTCATCAAATTGGTTTTGGCCATGTGTAAGTTGTAGATTTTACATTATCTTTCCATTTTATTTAAATCGTTAAATAATGAGGTCATTGCTGCATCATCATGATGTCATAAATAATTTAATTTATTTAAAGTCTAAAAATTATAAAACAAATACTATGATGTAGGAAATCATTTTAGATTTCCAATTACTATTTATAATCAAAAATCTGATCTTTATAACCCCATGTAATTTTTTTTTCGTAAAACATATTATGTTTGTGTCATTTTTACTTTTACATTAAATAAAAAGTTATTTATGTCATTTCCCAACCAAAGTGGATCCATGGGGTCCCCAAGTTGACCCATGGCTTGTATTGGTCATCCATGACACAACCAATGAGGTTAGGACATGTGTCAAGCTCATCTCATTTTATTAAAGCATTATTTTTACCTTAAACTACACTAATTACCACTAATAGCGATTAAAAACTTAATAAGTTACTATTCACCAAAAAATTATTTTTATCCCATTGAACCACATTTTACTTCTTAATGACAACCATGTATGTAGGATTTTTGAAATTCAAAACAGAAAGATGGAAAAATTTCATTTAAATGGAAAAATCAGTTTTTTATAAGTACCACTTAGTGGTTTCACTATTCATCAAAAATTGAAGTTTTTCAGAAAATTCCCAAAAATTCACCCTAAGATATATTTTATATTCCGAATTCAAAAATGAAGTCTATTTTAAAAAATTCAAAACATATAAGTCACATTAATTAATTTAATAATTAATTCCCGCTGTCATGACAAATAGCGTGTTTTTATGAAACAATAAGTATCAAAAGATTGACACTAGTTGAAGTCCGATTTTAAAGTGAAATTAATTCCAAAGACCGCTATTGGATTTAATAGTAAAAATATATTCTAATTTCACTTTAAAACCAATTAAAAAGATAATCTAATAATATAAATAAATTAGATTAAAAAGAGGTTTTGAATTAAAATACAACATTTTACACTATTCATTAAAAAAAAGAACTTTATCGGAAAGATACCAAAAATTTACACAAAGTAAATTTTGATGTCCCGATTCTAAAGAAGAGTTTTATTTGGTCCAATAGAATTTATAAGAGTGAACAAAACTATATTTAATAACGGTTCGCCATTAAAAGGTGATAAGTGAACCTTTAGTGAAAACTAGGGCATATACGCCTAAAATTGAATTCTTTCCGTATTTTAAGTCATTATCTTTTATTTGATAAATGTAAAAACATTTAAAAACATATATAATCATATTTTAGTTATTTCTATCCATTCCCTCCAATACAACGGCTACATGTTAACTACCATTTAAAATAATATTATATTATTATTAGAGTGCAACGTAAGATTCCCAAGAAACTCATTGTTGCATGTTGGGTACACCATCGAGCATAGAATCCCCTTTAAAGTCATATTAATATTTTATTCACAAATTTGGATAAATAAGAAAATGTAATATTCTTTATTTACCTGGGGTGTTACACAAACCTTGGAAGCTAGATTTAGATAAACTCTGATTAGAGCACGTAGACCTAAGATGAACTTTGAGGATTAGTATAGAAGAACATTCTAGAATTTTGGTATTGTAGAGATCTTGTGAGTTTTCCGAGAAATACATCCCTGTCTAAATACAAGCTGGTAGAGGCGGCTCTGGCACAGATGTACCTAGGGGTAAAACCTGAAAACACCGCTTTGATCTAGACTCGAACGGGAACTGGTGCACGACAGCGGGCCTTGCTGCACTCTTGGTTACGATACTCCCGGGGGATATGCTTAGGATAATTTACAATTTATTTACAAAAGGACACTACTGGGAATCCATGTTTTTCCAACGGTTTAAAACCATTGGAAAAGGCCCTAAAACCGTTGGGAAAACTTATCCCAACGGTTTTACAAACCGTTGGGCTGTGAGGCGTGGGGAAAGCCTTATACCAACGGTTCACCTTGAACCATTGGGAAAGGCTGTTTAGATTTCTTTTATACCAACGGTTCAGCTGAACCATTGGAAAAATCAGCGACAGGGGTATGCCAACGGTTTTAAAACCGTTGGCATAGGATATACCCCAACGGTTTTGAACCGTTGGGGGTTGGGAAAAGCAGCAGGGTATACCCCAACGGTTTTGAACCGTTGGGAAAGGTATCAGCAGGGGCATAACCCAACGGTTCAAAACCGTTGGGAAATGCAGCAGGGTATAACCCAACGGTTCAAAACCGTTGGGAAATGTTGCAGCATCACAAAGGTATAACCCAACGGTTTTGAAACCGTTGGGTTAGACCCCCCATTAATTTAAGATGAAACAGCCAGCAATACTGCAGGCTGCAATGTAAACTCTGTCAAAAACGTGTCATCTCACAAAAATACACTGTAATCACAAAAAAAACACACCACTTCAACCTACAAACACATAAAACACACCACTGCACACATAAAAAACTCTAAAAACACACCACTGCACAGAAAACGCATAGAAAACACACCACTGCACACATAGAAAACTCACCAAAACACTGCAACCTGCAACCTGCAAACACACCACTGCACACACAGAAAACACAGAAAACACAGCACTGCCCACACAGAAAACACACCACTGCACACACAAAAAACACACCACTCTGTCATAGGAACACTACAACCTGCAAACACAGAAAACACACCACTGAACACATAGAAAACTCACTTTAATCACCTGAAACCACACAAAAAAACACACAAAAAACACATAGAAATAATCATCTCATTTTTGAAGGCTTACTCACATCCCTTCCCCTTGTATGGTTCACATATTGATGTGGTAGAGAGACCAAGAACCAACAAAATGTTGTCTTGTTCATCAAATAGGGAGGGGGATATTGGAAATTCAAGTTTATAACTCATATATGAAGAATCCCTTGCCTCAATCCTGATCTATCGAATAAGGGTTATTTGTTTTGATTACTCCAGGATAAATTTGATATTTTTTCGATGAATTTAATCATTCAATATAATAACCTAGAAGGATATTTACACTATGACCATTATAACCCTTTTGTTCCTAGAGTATAATGATGGGGGAATCATATACTATGGGGCAATGACTTCTATAATGTCAAGAGATTTAGTTATATTGGTATTGGATTGTGTTTAAGAGAGGGATATTGTTCAGGCTCTTGTGACACATAGATTCTATGGGGATAGATATTTACTTGATTCATGAGAGATATCACATGCCTAATTTTCAAGGGGATATGCTATGATGAAATCCAACATGGTGTTTGTCAGTGGTTATGAATTATTTACATCATCGGTTGGTCTCACTTTGGAAATTTTCTATCATATTCTAAGAGGATAAGATTACAAGGTAATATTCTATCCCCAATCTATAATGAAAACATTCAGATAATCCTCCATGACAATCCAGTAGATTACTACATGAGTTTTAGTATATACCTTCCATAGATGATTTTTGTATCCATTGAAATTTGAATGATGATCCATAGGGAGAATCATAAAAATTAACCATTTATCACATGGGATCATGGTCTTCATGGTGGTACACTAGATGGTGAGCTATGATATGGACCAAATGTCCTTGTTATTTCATACACATGTTGTGTGACAAATTCTAACAAGTATAGTGAAATATCTTAATGAATGAAAACACCTTGAGTGATTAGGTGTTGGAAGGACCCTTACTTGAGTGATAATGATGCTATCATATTATAAAATGATATCTAACACTAACATGACTGATAAGTTAGGGGGAATAGGTCCCGAGTAACTAGAACCTTGTACCTATCTGGTGAGCTATAATATGGACCAAATGCCCTTGTTGTTATTTCATACACATCTTGGGTGAGAAATTCTAACAAGTATAGTGATATATAATAAGGAATGACAACACCTTGAGTGATAAGGTGCTAGAAGGACCCTTACTTGAGTGATAATGAAGTTATCATATTATAACATGATATATAACCCTACCATGATTGATAAGGTAGTGGTCAATATAATGGCCTCACCTTGAGTGATAAGGTTCTAGATGAACCCAACCATGAGTGATAATGGAGAGTTTTGAATGTGATATTAGACCTACCATGGTTAATATGGTATTATTTCAGAAAATGGATTTACATTGATCATAATGTATTAACATGGATGTTTGTTAAGTGAGAAGGTTGGTATGTGATATATAGTTGTATGAGACACTACATTTAGTAGTATGGAAGATGTTGGGAGTTGAGTGATGAGCTATATTGAGTGATAAGTATTAGTCTAGGGCTTTGATAAGGGTAAAAGTAGTGGATACATATAAATATGTTGGGCTAGAAAAGACATGTGTGAAGATAATTTACTATTTTGAAAGCGGTAAATTACTACTTGTGTAGAGGCAATGAAGAGGTTATAAAGAGGTACACGAGGGCAAATATTGATCCTTGCCATTTTTTACTTAGCAGTAATGAGACATGTGGAACTTTTTTAAGGACATGAATTGATTAGTTGAATGAATGTATATATATGATTTCGTATTACAAATGGTGTGAAAATTATTAAGGAATCTTCCATACATATCTTTAATTTCCTTTCATGTTTAAAATTAATCCAATGGTGTTCATGGATCTCATGAATGAGATCTTCCATACATATCTCAACTCATTCATTGTGGTTCTTATTGATGATATCCTTATATACTCACCGACCATTGATATACACATTGGACACCTATAGATTTTTTTTGTACACTTTGACCACATTATATGTTTTATAAGATCTCAAAGTGTCACTTATGCTTCCATAAAGTATGTTTTCTTAGGCACGTAATCTATAATGTGGGAATTTATGTGGACCCAACGAATGTATAGGTTGTGGTTTCATGAGAAGGCATACGAAACATGTTTGAGATTGTGGGTTTCATTTGTTTGTTCGGGTTTTACATGTGGTTCATTTAAAACGTTTCCCCTTTAGAAGTTCCTATGACTAGGATTACTAAGAATGTAGTTATGTTTGAGTGGTCAGAAAAGTTTAAAGAGGCCTTCCTAAAAATTCAATGATGTTTTGATCCTACTGAATTACTATAAATTATGATTCAGAAATGAGGTCTCCAAATTGATCCCCGAGCA
Source organism: Viscum album (assembly GCA_963277665.1). Classification (NCBI taxonomy): domain Eukaryota; kingdom Viridiplantae; phylum Streptophyta; class Magnoliopsida; order Santalales; family Viscaceae; genus Viscum; species Viscum album. The sequence continues at coordinate 2,139,485,817 of OY728123.1, forward strand.
TGAATTGGACTTATGGACATTTCTTGCATTGGACAAAGAATTGTAGTATCTATGTGGAAGGTTCTATATTGTCCTCATCATATCACATATGAGAATGTGTCAACATTAGAATGATATTAAATCAAAAATCATAGTCAATGTAATATTTTCAAATATTGCTAACATTTATCATTAAATAAAGGTACAAGGGTCTGATGTTTCTCAACATAATGACGTATTAATCTTGATCTATGGTGGTTGTAGCATTATTACATTCCATAGTAATTGTACCTGGTTGGATTATGCATGGGGATTTTCCTTCTCTTACTAGACTCACTAAATGTCTCTTCCATGGTTTCTACAACATTGATAGTGTAAGTAGGGACATGGCTAGAATTATAGATTCTTCCACAAATGTGCCTTATCCGATATACTCGGGTCCTACGAAATCGTTCTGCAGTTCCCTAATTGGGTTCAAGGAACTCAAGTTCATCTCCAAACTCATCCACCTACCCAACCCCCCCCCCCCCCACTACCCCACCTACACATCCCCCCCTGCCCAGCCCCCTCCCCCTGCCTAGCCTAACCCCCTGCACATCCCACCCCCTCCCCCACCTGCACAACCACCACCCCGCACCGGCACAACCCCCCTTCCCCCCCCCATCTGCCCAGCCCCCCCACACCTGCACAACCCCCCCACTACCCCACTGGCACAGCCCCCCCTGTCCAGCCCCACTCCCCCTGCCTAGCCAAACCCCCTGCACATCCCACCCCCTCCCCCACTTACACAACCACCACCCCACCTGCACAACCCCCCTGCCCAGCCCCCTCCCCCATCTGCCCAGCACCCCCACCTACACAGCCACCCCCAAACCTGCACAACCCCCCCTCCCCCCTGCCCAGCCCACCCCCTCCCCACCAAACCCCCTACACATCCCCCCCTCCTCCCCACCTCACCCTCGCCAAACACCCCTGCCTCCCCCACAAATTCCCATAGGGTAGTTGATTTTAAGTTTTAATTGTATTTTTTGGGTTTTTGGTGACCCATTCAGGATTCAATCAATGGATACTTTGGAGAAATTAGGTGTTTTGGGATATTTTTGGGGGGTTTAGTTTGGGATAACTCATGTACATGATGTGTAGTTTTGAGAACACACATCATGTGTTCTTCGTACTTGGGAAATATGGGTTTTGGGAACTAAAAGATTAATACAAGGGGGTGTGTTACATGCCATGTAGTGGTGACTCGGGGTGTGCTAGTGGAAGATGACCATGTAGGGTATAAAGCTATATCTAGTGCGAGGTACATGGATAGGCATTGTGCGTGGGTAGACCTTGTGTGTGGGGGGGATATATGGATAGGTACATACATGGGAACCATATGTGGGGTAAAGATTGTGTATGGGGTGATACATTCCACGTAGTAGGGAATTTTTCATGCTAAGTGGGGCCTTGTATGTGAATGTACCTAGGTGGGGGTAAACATCATATACCGGAACACATGATGTGTACTTTGGAAAAGTACACACTGAGCAGTCTATGTCACATGGAACGAGGGGACATTTTGGGTTACATATCATATACCTAAAGTACAGGTTGGGTACTTTTTTCTCCTTGTTGTGTTTACCCTATTTTAACCCTCGAGTCAGAATTCGACTTATGAGTATTCAATTTTGATCAGTTTTTCATATAAATTTCCATGATGGAATACTTTCTGTGTTTGAATGTGGTCTTTATTGTGTTTTGGAGTAAAAAAATCCTTTATCAGGATTTCTTCAAGGATTGGATTCAGAATCCTCCAGCAGGTTGGGTTGTGAGATGAGAATGATGTGTGAGGGTTATGAGATCATTAGTTGGAATGGATTGTGAAATCTAAGCTAGTTCTGTTCAATGTTCTTTCATATAGATCCTGAAAATTATAATCAAGTAGTATATATGAAGAGATCTTGTTTTATCCTGAAATTTTGGTACCTATTTCTCAAGGTTAGAACAGTTGAGGATTATTGTCTTTTTTTAGGATTGGAACTATTGGAACCATTGGTATGGGATGATGATGTGGGATAGAAGTTATGGTCGGATTTCCTTAAGATATTTATATGCATCAAAGGGACTCTTGAAGATTCCATAATGGGATTGTTACTGATTGAGTGACCAGTGTTTTCTATACCTGTTAATTAATAACTCCCATGTGGAGTGGTCAATCTTATACTATAGAGCCCTTGTAAGGTAAAACTTTTATGATTGTCATGAGGACCATTGATAATTCATTGGTTATTCATTTATTTTATATACCCCATTGGGTGCGTTGTTGATAGATGATCAGTAGGAGACGTTGTTGATCGATGATCAAGTTTTTCTAGTCGTTAATGTATTGGTGCTGCCATCAACATGGATGTTCTTTCACACCTGTATCTTATCTTTTCTCACCCCAGCACATCCCCCCCCTCTCCCCCTCTCCCCCTCTCCCCCTCTCCCCCACCTACACAGCCACCTCCAACCCCCTGTCCACCCCCCCTCCTCCTCACCTCACCCCTTCCCATCCCCCCCCCTCCAGCACATCCCCCCCTCCTCCCCACCTCATTTTGACCTCTTCAATATCAATCAAAATGATTCTATACAGGTAAATTAAAACAAAATTGCAACCTAAAATGATATATTGCTTTTGTTCATAAGGGGATCATAATAGACAGTACATTGCATCGAAATGGAACCAAAAAATCAAAAATAAATGAAGGCATACATACTGATTTAAAGTGAATGAACAAAAATTACTTGAATCAAAGATAAGATGACCGGTTGGAAAGTAGAGTTAGAACCCTCGAGAGTAGGTAGGGAAGCAGGGTTCCAAACACAACCTAAAATCGTAAGTGGATCATAATACGTACCCATTTAATGCGGAAGAATTGAGCATTGGAAAACCAGACCTGTCGCGCTGGGAAGTAGGGTTCACGTCGAGAGTCGTTTGGGAAGTAGGATTCGTGTCGAGCTATTGGGAAAAATCTTCCATATGGGTGCGTCGAGCTATGGTTTAGGGTAAAACGAGAAGGGTTATGGGTTCTCATAGAGATTTTAGAAAAAAATCGTGAGCGCTGATGAGCGGGGAGCGGCGATCGGCGATCGGCGAGCGGTGAGGGGTGGTTGGGATGGGAGCGGCGGCGAGGGGTGGTCGGTATGGGAGCGGTAGCGAGGACGAGAGGAGTATGGGATTGGCGTCGAGGGTTTAGAGAAGTGCGGATTAGGGATAGGAGAAGTATCCCGACAGGACTGTGAACCACCACAGGGTGTCGTCTTGGAGCAGGGACAAATCACAGCGTGACCGCGGCGTGACCGCAGCGTGACCGCGGCGTGACCGCGGCGTGACCGCGGCGTGACCGCGGCGTGACCGCGGCGTGACCGCGGCATGTTGGCCCGGTCTAGCGACATCTGCGGAGTAGCATCTTCTGTCCAGGAGCGAAGAGAGCGGGAGGAAGTGGGGAAACATTCCGGTCGTCGCCTCCCTCCCCATTTACTATGGATGGGTAATGTATCTAAAACTCTATCAAGGTATCATACATCGAATCCCGACAGGATTGCGAACCGCCGCAAGGTGTCATCCTAGAGCAGGGCCAAATCATGGCATGATCGCGGCGTGATCGCGGCGTGACCGCGGCGTGACCGCGGCGTGACCGCGGCGTGACCGCGGCGTGACCGCGGCGTGACCGCGGCGTGACCGCGGCATGACCGCGGCGTGTTGGCCCGGTCTAGCGACATCTTCGGAGTAGCATATTCTGGTCAGGAGCGAAGAGAGCGGGAGGAAGTGGGGAAACATTTCGGTCGTCGCCTCCCTCCCCATTTACTATGGATGGGTAATGTATCTAAAACTCTATCAAGGTATCATACATCGAATCCCGACAGGATTGCGAACCGCCGCAAGGTGTTGTCCTAGAGCAGGTCCAAATCATGGCATTACCACGGCGTGACCGCGGCGTGACCGCGGCGTGACCGCGGCGTGACCGCGGCGTGACCGCGGCGTGACCGCGACGTGTTGGCCCGGTCCAGTGACATCCGCAGTGCAGCATCTTCCGGCCAGGAGCGAATGGAGCGGGAGGAGGCGGGGCAACATTCCGGCCGTCGCCCTGCCGCCAAATGATATAACATATCAACTATTTAATATGCTATAACAAGGGATCACCAGAGAAGGTTGTAGCGAGTGACACAATGACGCAACGTCTAAAGGGAAACAAAACGACAGAAAGTAACTATCACTACTCTTTGGTTTAGAAGACAGCGCACCTCCATTGAAGGGGTTTTATTATAAAATCATGGCATTGCTTTATCACAAAATTCATTTAATTATATTTAACATTTATTCTATAATTCATTCAGCACAAATCAAATGCAATAAGTTAAGAAACTAGATCAACATAACTATCACTGTGAGTTTTCGCAGACAGCGCACCTCCGTTGGAAGGGTTTTATTATAAAAAATGACGTTATTTATCAAATAAAATGATTATATAAAAGAACACTTATTCAAGATATGCAATTCGATATAATTATGCATAATTAAGAAAGAAGGTAATACAATTTAAATAATTCTTTAATTAAAGAGACTAGAAGAGGGACCCTACCTCAAGGTGGAACCAAGCCGTCCACTTCGGCTCTTGGATCTTTCTAACTAAAAGCCGACGCTCCCCAACTGAGTATACACACCTTCACACACATGCAAGGAAACCTATCCCCTATGCACACACCCACATGGCCATGAGCATGTGCAAGGGGATCCTTACACATATGCTTAAATGCATATACCTGTCTCCACTCTCCTGCGTATGCATTTTTATATATATACATGGGCACACCAAGCCCCATACGTGCATAATCATTGCCATGGTTGACTATACACGTAACGGGGGAACCCACATACATATACTTACTTACCTATGCACACGCAGGCGAGTCACCCTTGACTTGGTGACTCAAAACCAACGAGCAGGGATCAACGTACTACAAAAAGGATATTAAGAACCTTAAAACACATAAAGGACCCTACATAACCAGTGAAAAACCAACCAACAGCATTAAATCCTTACCTCCATTGGCGAGAACCAAATCCACCCGAACCAACACAAAACGATCCAACGCCCTACCAAAAACATAATATGGAGTCAAAAACATTGAAATCCCCAAAATATATGAGGTGCGAGACAAGTAGTAATCATAGAATCTTACCTTGGATTAAAGCCGGCGGATTGAAACAATCTGAACCCCTTCTGGCCTCCTTCGTAGAATATAACTACTCCCTGTCCATAGAAACTAGTAAAAGACCTAAGTGGACAATGCGATAAAGAAAATAAAATAAAAACTAAACTAAAACATACTTGTCTCGTGTGACTATACATGTCACCGCCCAACATATAAGAACCACAACGCCACATAGGTCAAATCATGTTCATGCAAGCAAGGGGGAAACAAATCCATGTTTCAAAATGATACTATTAAAAAGTACATTCCTATTAATTAACAATTAATCTTCCTATAAATGGTATATAATTAGTTTGGCTCAAGTTTCAGCTTAGTTTGGTTTTGTTCAATACAAGTTTGTTTGGGAAATTACATGGCTACACCATTACTAAAGGGTCAAGATAGGTTGTGGTGTAATGTTATTGTGGAATGGGAGGATGAAAACATTATTAGAAGTGATTCCAACTAATCTTCAATGACCAAAACTTCCTAGATGATCTTAAACAAGCTAGATCTTGAGATCTCTTAGATATTGAGTAGGAAAAATTGTTAGTGATTGAATATGAATCAACATTCACTAATATGGTAAGTATATGTCAAATCATATGATTAATATAAGGCTTAAGGTATGAAGATTTTTGATGAAGCTATGACTAATGATGTGATCATGGACCAGTCTTCTGATTTTTCTCACCTATATATTTGTGGTTAGTATGCTGTCTTTGGAAAATATAGGTTTTAGATGAACATAGAAGGGGAGTTTTTTAATTCCTCATTCATGTGGAGGAAATACATCATTTAGCAGTTAGAAGATGAAGTATAAGCACCTCCATAGGTGATCAACCATTACTTAAATTAATTGTTTCTTTAAATAAGAATTCTTATGTATATAAAGATAGTATTAAGAGCCTCGATAGACCCTTAAACACTAACTTGATTATTCGATCATAGATTGACAAGGGATTGATTATAACTATGTTCCATGGGAGTCATGGAGTCTAATGACGGTAAATGAAAGTAAATAGATTAACATAGTAGACCTATAGATATGGTGTTCATAAGCCGCCTAGGTTTAGATAAAATTATTTAGTGATTTTATGGAAATGAAATCACCCTGTCACTAGATATCAATTGGGATATGAGTGGTCTAACATATGTCTTATAATTTGGATGATATGTGTTTGGACTAGATGAGGGTTTATATCAAGTAAAATATTCCTAAGAGGATTGGGCCTTATGGTGATAAATGTGGAAATTGTACGTCTAGTGTTTGATGAGGAAATACTTATGAGGATGGATTGGAATCTTGGTGGGTTCTTAGAGTGGGATGGTCCCTCAGAGTCTATAAAATGTATTATGATAGGTTTTACTCCATTTAATGATTCAGAAGTTAAACTAAGGAGATCACGGATGAGATGCTACTGTGAGTATTGGGTATTGTCGGACATACTGGAATTATAATGCCAAGAGGCTTGGTGTGTTAGTGGGGCTGGGTTAAAATACATGATTTTAATGAGGTTCTTGACCAGATTCTTGATAATATAATTAAAGAATGGTCAACATGCCGAGAGAAGACTATAGTGTTTGGGATGAGGATTATGGGATAATCCTCGAGAGATGAGTCTATACTATGTGACTGAGAGGATAGAATACGATATGTTTGATATGATTGGGTGAGTGGCCAACCCATGTGAGGAGGATACGATGTATGGAGACACTTGGGGTTATTTATGCTATCTCATGGAGACATTTGGGGTTATTTCAACATACTCCGGAAATGTTCTCACATTACGTTTTAGAAAAACAAATCCATCTCATGGAAGACCCGAAGGCTACTCTAGCTTCCAATGTTTCCTCACACAAACAAGTGAGAAACCTCACCAATTAACCATAAGGAAAAAAAAGAGATTTCATAGTCAAATAAGGGGTGGAAAAAACAAACTAGTAACTGCATAATCAAACAAGTTACCACATGGACAAGAAATCAAATGCATGATCAAATAAGTGACACCATGAATAAAATTATAATTTGAAAATGTAAAAGGCTCTAATAACCCTCTTGAAACCTCCAACCCTCATAAAACACAAAGGGTTTTATAAATTTGGGACCCTATAACATATATCTCTCAAACAATTAATGTCCTTTAGAATTTAAAACAAACTTGAAAAGGAGAGAAAGGGGCCTGAACATCCACCCTATGAAATGACTCCCAAGGATATCATTATATAAAGAACATAACTTCACATCAGATGAACAAGGTTCATAACCATGAAACATCATTAAATGACCAAAAAAACACTCTCGTGTGAGATGCCTCTCAAAAAAGGGCAAATCCATTAAAAAACATCACATCAAAGAAGAGAAACGATCTCATAAAACAGTATAAAGTCAAACACATTGTATCAACAGAAAGGAAACAAGAAAAGAATCTAAATAGGGAAGATCACCCCTCAAAAAAATTGGGATACTGATTATAATACACATGTCATGCAGTTATTGGGTTTCACGTATGCAAATGTGGAATCAAAAAACATTGATTCAATATACAGGTGAACTCAATGATGTATTGTTGAATCACCCTCCTTTGGATAATTTTGTAAAGGCAATAATAATCAACAGAGCTAAAATAAATCAAATAAAACATTGGAAATGACAGTTATATATCCTGAATGAATCATATAAATACTAATAATAACTCATAATTAACCTGAATTCAAACTTAAAGAGAGTTAGAATTGATGCTTACACAGCAGAAGGGGGATTCGCGAGCGACCATGAGCGGGAAGCTGTGAGCGGCGAGCATGATTCAGGATGGGAGGAGGGGAACTCAAGGGGGGTGAGACCGGTGGTAATGACAGGAGGAGATAGCGGCAGTAATGACAGGAGGAACGGAGCGGCCCTGTAGGGTTTGGATAACTTTGGCTTGAAGGGGGATGTGTGGGAGCCGATGAGCGGGGAGCGGGGAGCGGCGAGTGGCGAGTGGCGAGTGGCGAGCGGCGAGCGGCGATCGGCGAGCGGCGATCCGCGAGGGGTGGTCGGTATTGGAGCCCTGGTGAGGACGGGAGGAGTATGTGAGTGGCACCGAGGGTTTGGAGGGGTGCGGGTTAGGAATCGGAGAATTATCCCGATGGCATAAGTGATTTTAGATGGATATTTCCCAACGGTTCATTTGAACCGTTGGAAAAACCGGTTCATATGAACCGTTGGCATAGGGTCTTTTTCCCAACAGTTTATTAAAACCGTTGGGAAAAAAGCGTTGGGAATGATGGAATTTCCAGTAGTGGGATTTGATGTATTATATATATAAGATGAGAGTAAATGAACTTGGTTAATCCTAATGTGTTTCAAATTGAGAATATGGTGACATGTTAATCTCTAAATTATTTTATGACTACTGTTACTCACACAATGCTTTCTGGTTTTAGTCAATGGAAGGATTCCAAGGAAGTCATAGTGACTTTGAGAATGATGTACAAGGTGGGAACGGTGGTGGAAATGAGCAAAAAAATGGAATGTTGATAGGCATAAAAGATATCGTCTTTATGCCAAATCAATTTTCCAAAAATATGATCAACAATATATATATTAACCAATTCCCAGACTCAACAAAGAAGAGAAAGGTGATGAATGATAAGAGCTCCAGTAGTGGAGACCATGGAGAAATGAATCCTCAATTTTTATCATACAAGAAATGTGGAAGGAGACACCCAGGAAAGTGTCTCAATGGGACAAAGAAATGATTTACGTGCGGAAAGGAAGGACATAAAGTGAAGAATTTCTGAAGAAAAATGAATAGTACCATGGAAGAAGATAAAGATAGTCCCAAGAATCCATTTACAGTCATTTTCCGTAAATTTAGGGGACCTGGCCATTACCCGAGTGAATGCCCTATTATATAGGATATTTTCTTGGTCAAATAAGAAGCAATGTGGAAATAAATGGTTGGAGAAATGTTTAAAAAGTATTAGTGCTCCTTGTTGATGGGTTTACTTTGGAATAATTTTCTCTTGTATTTTGAACCCTGCAGTTTTCCATGTGAGAATGATATTTGGGGAAGAATTATCTTTTCTCTTGTGGATATAGTTATAAATAACCATTTGGTTTTATATGATCATTGGGTTTGAGGCAATTATAAGTTATTATAATTTGGGATGAAAATGAAAGGTATGAGATAAGATTTGTGGTTAAATTATGTTATGGTTATTTTGAGGAATTTATCTCATTTTGGTAATGTTCAAAAATATAGTTTTTGAAAAAGGACAACACGCAGACCGTGTGACAACCCATCGCGTCAGACAAAGCTGTAGGAATCGAACCCACAACGAAAGTGCGATTGGGATTTATCGCCTACCACTGGACTACGTGAAGTCCCTGGTTAGTGTGACTATTATTTTTAGTTAAATGATTTTATTGATCAATAATAATTTTATTTGGATCTTATTTCTTATCAAATTAATACCCTTAGTATAGGAAAATGATTTGGTGATTAAGTGATAAATTTTATTTTGGAAGTTGTTCGCTTTGTTGTGAACACTATATGCCCAAGGAAAATAGAATAGTATGGGATTTAATTTGAGGAGTAATGGTGGATTTTAATCTATGTTTTTATTGTGGATTTATTGTGATTTGGGTTATTTATGGAAATGATTAGGTTAATTACTTTTAAGTATGTGACTTTGGAGATACAATTTAACGTGAAATGATTGGGTTATTTATTGTCATTTGGAGATTCAATTTAACGTGGAAGAATACATTCTTATAAGTTTTGGGTTTCAATATTAGTTTGGATTATATTGAAGGATTTTAAGGACAATTGATTATTGAATGGTATTTATTTAATTTTGGGGTATTGATGGTTTAATTTGAGAAATTAAGATTAGTTTTTTTCTCTAATGGAATATCCATTTGGGGGATCATCACATATTATACTAACCATTTTGGTTTTGATTAATCTCTAAAGACAAGGTAAATATATAGTTTATTTTACATGGATCATGTATTTCTATAAATGTTTATTCTAGCTCTTCCATTGTGACCAAGTCTTCTTGAATTCTCATTCTTCAAAAAAAAATGAGTTAGTTTTAAAAATTTATTAAAGAATGAAAATCTACTTAAAAATTAATTATATATCTTTATGTTCTTAGTAAATATCATAAATGAATTCCTCATCCTTATGTAATGTAACTTAAAACAAAAAATGTTGTCTGTTTACTTTTCCTACTGGGAGACTAATGACCGTTTGCCCCAACACAAGTTTGTGATTTTATTATTTTTAACTTTCTCCTAATCATGTTTTCTATCCCTCTCCATCAGAACTTAACACTTAGTTTATCGTCCATATCTATATTTTCCTACATGGAATCCTAGTATGGGTTATCTTGTGTGACCATTATACATCTCTTCCTTTCTTTTAAAGTGAGAGTTTTATTGACTCTTTTTCCGATGTGGGACTTTCCATTATATTCTCAAGCCCAATTTTAAAAAAATTGTGAGGATGCAATTAATTGAAGGAGGGGAGAATGTAACACCCCAAGATTCCACGGTACGTTTCCCTTTGAATAATGCAATGGCGTGCATTGTACCCAACTTCGAGATTCTAACACACCACAACCAATCAAACTAGCCGTTATGAATATTAATACATACTTTTTGAAATTTTATAAATTTTATCTTTCGAAATGGACTTCATTTTTGGATTCTTAATATCAAAATTAGCTTAGGGTGAAATTTTGGTACTTTTCGGCTAACTTTCATATTTTGATGAATAGTGAAAATTACTAAATTTTAATTAAAAACAACTTTTTTAATCAAAATAATTAATAGTGATAAATTATTAATTTGAGTGGTTTTAAAGTATATTTTGAATATATTTTTACCATTTAATACAATTTTGGTCATTGGATGTAATTTCACATTTAAACTATATATAAACAAGTGTCGATCTTTTGATAGTTATTATTTCTTAAAAACACGCTATTTGTTTTGACGATGAGAATTAATTTTTAAATTAATTAATGAAACTGATATGTTTTGAATTTGGTAAAATAGACATAATTTTTGAATTCATAATATAAAATATAGCTTAGGCCTAATTTTTGGTATTTTTCTGGAAACTTTCATTTTTTGATGAATAGTGAAACCACTAAGTGGTAGTTAAAAAACTGAATTTTTCATAAAACTTAATTTTACCGCTTTTGTGAGTGGAATTTCTAAAATCCAAGAGACACGGTTAATATCAAGGATTAAAATGTGCTTCAATGAGATGAAAATAATTTTTGGTGAATAGTAACTTTTTACTTTTATTTACCACGGTTAAAAGTAAATAGGGTAATTAAGGGTAAAAATGATATTAATATTACCCTAACACATGTCCTAATTCTATTGGACAAGTGTATCTCGACCAAAAACAACCTTAGGAGTAAAATATTATCATTTAGGTCCACTTGTGTTAGATTAGGACATTTATTATTATTTAATTCAAAGAAGAGTTAAAAGAGTTAAAATCAAAGTTTATTTACTAAAACATTTTCAATATAGGGTTATTCATAAGATAAATTCGATTGTAAATATTCATTAGAAATATAAAACTATTTCCTACATAATGATATTTTATTTATAATTTTTGGACATTAAATTATTTAATTTATTTATGACACAATGGTGATGTAGTAATTACCTAATTAATCAAATATTAAAATAATTGATATTATAAATATCAAACTAAATGTAATTTGAGAATTTTTATGAATTAAACTAATTTTATAGGTTAATATGATATATTAGGATTGATTATATGAATTGTTTTTGATGTAATAATGCTGTTATGAATTTATCAAAAACAAAATACCCAATAGTGTCAAAATTGACATAAAAGATTTTTTAAAACAAATATTATATTATTAATTTATATTCAATTCCTAAAAGTCTAAGGTTCACTAAAGAGACTTATAACATGATAGGTGTATCATTAATGGACCACTTGGGGGTCTATTAGATGTATATAGTATGTTTATTAAGCATATAATATAAAAATTCAAAGAGACATTGTAAAAGTGAAACTAACTAACTAAGAGTTAATACTTAAAGATAAGGTTAATATGATGACCCAAACCTGTCTAAATTCTATTGGTTGAGTGGTTTTTAAACCATACCCACCTTAACCTTTAAAAAATCCACTTTGGAGCCATTATAAACCGAATATGAATTTATTATAAAATAATATTTTTAGTTTTTCCAAAGGTGCCCCTCACCCCTCTTATAAAAGGGCACTCTCCCTTCTCACTAATTCACACATTCAAAGCCTTTTGGATCGGCCAAATCCTGACCAAATACTCTCTAAACTTCCCTCAATATAACCTAGAGTCCTTAGTTTGATCAGAAAGCCAACCTAAGGATCCCTTTTGATCAAATCAAATGGAAAAACCCGAAGAAGAGGTAATGTTTTCACCACCCTCATTCAAGTTCCTTTCTTCTTCAACTTCTTCTTTCTTTGTTATTTATATTCTAAAATAATAACTCCAGTATCTTCTATATACTTTGATATTATTATAAAAATGGTACAACCATATTTAGTATTCTATCCATCTTTTGAATGGCATGTCATCATACGTGCGTACGTATAGCTTATCGTCTCCACGTCGTGGTGTAATTGTCATTCAATAAATTATTATGATGTGTAATTAATGTAAATAATAAATATAACATGATAATTATTCTGTCTATATTATATACCATCAAATTATATATTATTTTAACATCAAAAGAATGATATTGTCGCTCGTGCGTACGTAGGGACTACCGTCTCCACGAACGCAATGAGATTCATTCTCCATCGTATACATTCAAGTATAATTCTCATTTAATGATTAAAAATAATGTTTAAGGACTTAATATAATTCTGGATATTAATAAGATAAAACCTATCCATAACAAACACAGCTTATGTAACAAAGAATGTAAAGGAAAACGAGTAAGTTAACACTCGAAATGATGATAATACTAAGATATTATTAACAAATCAATGTTAAAAGATCATATATGATTTCATATTAATGTAAATGATTATTTTATAATTCAATAAAAATTATTTCACCATTATACAGGAGGTTAACCTACCATCGAACAAGGAATAAGTACAAAGTAAGGGGTTTCTTATCTCACTTTTAATTCCGTGATATTTCCATTATTCACCACTTATTTATTGCATGTGGTTTGTGTACTTCCCAGGATTGTATTCATGGTGTAATATACTTTAATTTATGGATATTTTCTTAATCATTTCATGATCCTTCTTTCATGGGTTTATGTTTCGTAAGTTACCAAATTGATAAGGGAATTCGATATTTCAATTTCCACTCATTCAGCTTTACGCATACTTCATTGATTATTTTACTCTAAGATTATGTGTGGAATCACTATTAATTTTCTTATGTCATAATTTCCACTCCCCTTTATGTGGATATAGTTTTTATACACATAATCACTCCATTTACAAATTCTCAAGTGATCAGTATGAAATTGATAAGAGTAATTTTTACTCAATCTCGATTTGTTGAGTTAAAACATCCAATTCATTGGTTTTGTTTTTACAAGAATATGTGTGAATGTCCTTTGATTGTTTTACACTAAATATCAAATCATATTGAGTGTATTTATATTTTTCACACATAATTATGTCGTTGATTTATCCTTAACCTAAGGATACAACCTTTATGAGAGATTTCATCTCAATTTACATTCCATTGAGACTTTTTTGTTGTTATATGCCAATTCACTTTTATATGGTGTATATAATATACTTTGACATAGTATATCATGAATCCCTTTATTCTCATGATATTATAAAGTTTTGATTACCTCAATTATTTGTATTCAAGTGTCTCTCTTTTGGTTAGAAACTCTAACTAAAATACATTTTTAAGTGTTTTAAAGATTTATTCTTATAAATATTTCTCATTAATGTCCATGTTTTATAAATGGTTTTAAGAATTTATTTATATGGAAATTAAAGTTTTAAAATTAAAATTACTTTCAAAAGTTTCAAAGTGGTATGGGACACTTTGATTCAAAAATATATTTTTAAATGGCTTCTTGAAAAATAGTGTGACTTTTAAATGATTTAATGAAAAAGGGGAATATTTCTCTCTAATAGTTTTGATGATTATTTTAATCTATGTCAATATCCTTCATTATTCTCGATTGAGGTTAATATGATACAGTACAATCTTTCATATTGTATCGAATGAGTTATTTTTTACTGTGGATGTGCTATTTTTATACCATTCATAGTTTGTGGATAAAGTATTGACATTTCGTATGCTAGTTTTAATATGAATGTTTATGTTATGTTTCAAACATTTCATATGAGGAATGAATTGGACTTAGTAAGTGATGGGGGGAGCCCGCTATAGCTCGTCGATGCATCAGTAGGTCTCATGAGACAAACTAGTGTCTTGGCATGAGGCCTTGACAAAATCTTATTTGTAGTCTTGGCACGGGGCTTTGGCTACGTGATTATGATAGTTTAGCATTATGCATTCCGTCATTATGAAAGTGGTTATTAATATTTTCATGTGATTGTTTGACTAGTAGAATATCCATGTGAATATGTAAATGGCATTATTTTATTTTATCTTTTCCATATTATGCAGAAGTTCAAGTTTAAAAGGATTTTGTTTATGTTATACATTGACTTAAATTTTTATGTTTATTTATGAAAGTTTCCTCTATATTGTTATCCTTACTGAGCATCAGAGCTCACCCCTTTCAATTTTTTTTTCCCAGGATGTGAAGAAGTATTTTATGAATGACCTGCAGGGATAGTATGAGGGGATATGAAGACAATATGTTGTTGTAGTTTTTCACTTATTGATGTAATGTAAACTTTATGAATATATCTAGTGTTTCCAAGGCTACTAAAATAATCGGTCTTTCGAGGCTTGATCTTTCTTGTGATCATGCCAATGTTATGTAATAATGCACCAACTCTGGGTAAGTGGGGTTAGGGCGTTACAGTTGGTATCAGAGGAAGTTTAGTACAAACCTTGGAAGCTAGATTTAGATAAACTCTGATCAGAGCACGTAGACCTAAGATGAACTTTGAGGATTAGTATAGAAGAACTTCCTAGAATTTTGGTATTGTAGAGATTTTGTGAGTTTTCCAAGCAATACATACCTGTCTGGATACGAGCAGGTTGAGGTGGCTCTGGCACAGATGTACCTAAGGGTAAAACCCGAAAACACCGCTTTGATCTAGACTCGAATGAGAACTAGTGCATGACAACGGGCCTTGCTGCACTCTTGGTTACGACACTCCCGGGGGATATGATTAGGATAATTTACAATTTCTTAACAAACCAATTTGAAGTATTGTATATATAAGATGAGAGTAAATGACCTTGGTTAATCGTAATGTGTTTCAAATTGAGAATATGGTGACATGTTAATCTCTAAATGATTTTATGACTACTGTTACTCACACAATGCTTTCTGGTTTTAGTAAATGGCAGGATTCCAAGGAAGTCATAGTGAGTTTGAGAATGATATACAAGGTGGGAACGGTGGTGGAAATGAGCAACAAAATGGAATGTTGATAGGTATAAAAGATATCGTCTTTATGCAAAATCAATTTTCCAAAAATATCATAAAATATATATATATTAAACAATTCCAAGACTCAACAAAGAAGAGAAATGTGGTGAATGATAAGAGCTCCACCAGTGGAGACCATGGAGAAAGGAATCCTCAATTTCCATCATGCAAGAAATGTGGAAGGAGACACCCAGGAAAGTGTCTCAATGGGACAAATAAATGCTTTACGTGTGGGAAGGAAGGACATAAAGTGAAGAATTTCCAAAGAAAAATGAAGAGTACTATGGAAGAAGATAAAAATGGTCCCAAGAATCCATTTACAGTCATTTGCCGTAAATGTAGGGGACCTGGCCATTACCCGAGTGAATGCCCTATTCTATAGGATATTTTCTTGGTCAAAGAAGAAGCTATGTGGAAATAAATGGTTGGAGAAATGTTTAAAAAGTATTAGTGCTCCTTATTGATGGGTTTACTTTGGAATAATTTTCTCTTGTATTTTTAACCCTGCAGTTTTCCATGTGAGAATGATATTTGGGGAAGAATGATCTTTTCTCTTGTGGATATAGTTATAAACAGCCATTTGGTTTCATATGATCGTTGGGATTGAGGCAATTATAAGTTATTATAATTTGGGATGAAAATGTAAGTTATGAGATAAGATTTGTAGTTAAATTATGTTATGGTTATTTTGAGGAATTTATCTCATTTTGGTAATGTTATAAAATACAGTTTTGGAAAAAGGACAACACGCAGACCGTGTGACAACCCATCACGTCGGACAAAGCTGTAGGAATCAAATACACTACCAAAGTGAGATTGGGATTTATCACCTACCACTGGACTACATGAAGTCCCTGGTTAGTGTGACTATTATTTTTAGTTAAATGATTTTATTGATCAATAATAATTTGATTTGGATCTTATTTCTTATCAAATGAATACCCTTAGTATAGGAAAATGATTTGGTGATTAAGTGATAAATGTTATTTTGGAAGTTGTTCACTTTTTTGGGAACACTATATGCCCAAGGAAAATATAATAGTATGGGATTTAATTTGAGGAGTAATGGTGGATTTTTATCTATGTTTTTATTGTGGATTTATAGTGATTTGGGTTATTTATGGAAATGATTAGGTTAATTACTTTTAAGTATGTGACTTTAAGAGTAATTAATGTCATTTGGAGATACAATTTAACGTGGAAGACTACATTCTTATAAGTTTTGGGTTTCAATATTAGTTTGGATTATATTGAAGGATTTTAAGGACAATTGATTATTGAATGGTATTTATTTAACTTTGGGGTATTGATGGTTTAATTTTATAAATTAAGATTAGTTTTTTTTTTCTCTAATGGAATATCCATTTGGGGGATCATCAGATATTATACTAACCGTTTTGTTTTTGATTAATCTCTAAAGACAAGGTAAATATATAGTTTATCCTACGCGGATCATGTATTTCTGAAGAAGTTTATTCTAGCTCTTCCATTGTGACCAAGTCTTCTTGAATACTCATTGTTCAAAAAAAATGAGTTAGTGGTAAAAATTTATTAAAGAATGGAACTCTACTTAAAAAGTAAGTATATCTCTTTATGTTCTTTGTAAATATCATAAATGATTTCCTCGTCCTTATGTAATGTAACTTAAAACAAAAAATGGTGTCTGTTTACTTTTCCTACTGGGAGACTAATGACCGTTTGTCCCAACACAAGTTTGTGATTTTATTATTGTTATCTTTCTCCTGATCATGTTTTCTATCCCTCTCCATCAGAACTTAACACTTAGTTTATCGTCCATATCTATATTTTCCAACATGGAATCCTAGTATGGGTTATCTTGGGTGACCTTTATACCTCTCTTCCTTTCTTTTAAAGTGATATTTTTATTGACTCTTTTTCCGATGTGGGACTTTCCATTATATTCTCAAGACCAATTTTAAAAAAATTGCAAGGACACAATTTATTGAAGGAGGGGAGAATGTAACACCCCAAGATTCCACGGTACATTTCCCTTTGAATAATACAATGGCGTGCATTGTACGCAACTTCGAGATTCTAACACACCACAACCAATCAAACTAACCGTTATGAATAGTAATACCTACTTTTTGAAATTTTATAAATTTTATCTTTCGAAATGGACTTCATTTTTGGATTCTTAATATCAAAATTAGCTTAGGGTGAAATTTTGGTACTTTTCGGATAACTTTCATATTTTGATGAATTGTGAAAATTACTAAATTTTAATTAAAAGCAACTTTTTTAATCAAAATAATTAATAGTGATAAATTATTAATTTGAGTGGTTTTAAAGTATATTTAGAATATATTTTTACCATTTAATACAATTTTGGTCATTGGATGTAATTTCACATATTAACTAGACATAAACAAGTGTCAATCTTTTGATAGTTATTATCTCTTAAAAACACGCTATTTGTTTTGACGATGGGAATTAATTTTTAAATTAATTAGTGAAACTGATATGTTTTGAATTTGGTAAAATAGAAATCATTTTTGAATTCATAATAACAAATATATCTTAGGCCAAATTTTTGGTATTTTTCTGGAAACTTTCATTTTTTGATGAATAGTGAAACCACTAAGTGGAAGTTAAAAAACTGAATTTTTTATAAAACTTAATTTTACCGCTTCTGTGAGTGGAATTTTGAAAATCCGAGAGACACGGTTAATATCAAGTAGTAAAATGTGGTTCAATGAGATGAAAATAATTTTTGGTGAATAGTAACGTTTTACTTTTATTTACCACGGTTAAAAGTAAATAGGGTAATTAAGGGTAAAAATGATATTAATATTACCCTAACACATGTCCTAATTCTATTGGAAAAGTTTATCTCGACCAAAAAAAACCTTAGGAGTAAACTATTATAATTTAGGTCCACTTGTATTAGATTAGGACATTTATTATTATTTAATTCAAAGAAGATTTAAAAGAGTTAAAATCAAAGTTTATTTAATAAAACATTTTTAATATAGGGTTATACATAAGATAAATTAGATTGTAAATATTAATTAGAAAGATAAAACTATTTCCTACATAATGATATTTTATTTTCAATTTTTAGACATTAAATAATTTAATTTATTTATGACACAATGGTGATGCAGTAATTACCTAATTAACGAAATATTAAAATAATTGATATTATAAATATCAAAATAAATGTAATTTGAGACTTTTAATGAATTACAATAATTTTCTAGGTTAATAGGATATATTATTATTTATTATATAAATTGGGTTCGAAGTAATAATGCTGTTATGAATTTATCAAAAACAAAATACCCAATAGTGACAAAATGGACATAAAAGAGTTTTTAAAACATATATTATATTATTAATTTATATTCAATTCCTAAAAATCTAAGGTTGGGCCAAGAGACTTATATCATGATAGGTGTATCATTAATGGACCACTTGGGGGTCTTCTGGATGTATATAGTAAGTTTATTAACCATATAATATAAAAATTCAAAGAGACATTGTAAAAGTGAAACGAATAAACTAAGAGTTAATACTTAAAGATAAGGTTAATATAATGAACCAAACCTGTCTAAATTATATTTGTTGAGTGGTTTTCGACCCCTAACAACCTTAACCTTTAAATAATCCACTTTGGAGCCATTAGAAACTGAATATTAATTTATTATAAAATAATATTTTTAGCTTTTCCAAAGGTGCCCCTCACCCCTCTTATAAAAGGGCACTCCCTCTTCTCACAAATTCACACATTCAATGACTTTTGGCTCAGCCAAACCCTGACCAAATACTCTATAAACTTCCCTCACTATAACCAAGATGCCTTAGTTTGATCAGAAAGCCAACCTAAGGATCCCTTTTGATCAAATCAAAAGGAAGAACCCGAAGAAGAGGTAATGTTTTCACCACCCTCTTTCAAGTTCCTTTCTTCTTCAACTTCTTCTTTCTTTGTTATTTATATTCTTAAATAATAACTCCAGTATCTTCTATATACTGTAATGTTATTATAAATATGGTACAACCATATTTATTATTCTATCCATCTTTTGAATGGCATGTCACCATACGTGCGTACGTACGGCTTATCGTCTCCACGTCTTGGTGTAATTGTCATTAAATAAATTATTATGACGTGTAATTAATGTAAATAATAAATATAACATGATAATTTTTCTGTTTATATTATATACCATCCAATTATATATTATTTTAACATCAAAAGAATGATATTGTCCCTTGTGCGTACGTACGGACTACCGTCTCCACGAGCACGATGAGATTCATTCTCCATCCTATCCATTCAAGTATAATTATCATTTGATGATTAAAAATAATGTTTAAGTAATTGATATAATTCTGTATATGAATAATATACAACCTATCCATAACAAACACGGCTTACGTAACAAATAATATGAAGGAAAACGAGTAAGTTAACACCCGAAATGACGATAATACTAAGATATTATTAACCAATCAATGTTAAAAGATCATATATGATATCATATTAATGTAAATGATTCTTGTATAATTCAATAAAAATTATTTCACCATTATACAGGAGGTTAACCTACCGTCAACCAAGAAGAAGTACAAAGTAAGGGGTTTTTTATCTCACTTTTAATTCCGTGAGATTTCCATTATTCACCACTTATTTATTGCATGTGGTTTGTGTACTGCCCATGATTGTATTCATTGTGTAATATACTTTAATTTATGGATACTTACATCATCATTGTATGATCCTTCTTTCATGGGTTTATGTTTCGTAAGTTACCAAATTGATAACGGAATTTGATATTTCAATTTCCACTCATTCGGGTTTACACATACTTCATTGATTATTTTACTCCCAGATTATGTGTGGAATAACTATTCATTTGATTATGTCATAATTTCCACTCCCTTTTCTATCGATATACTTTTGATACACATAATCCCTCCATTGATAAATTCTAATGTGATCGGTATGAACTTGATAAGAGTAATTTTTACTCAATCTCGATTTGTTGAGTTAAAACATCCAATTCATTGGAGTTGTTTTTACAAGAATATGTGTGAATGTCCTTTGATTGTTTTACACTGAATATCAAATCATATTGAGTGTATTTATATTTTTCACACATAATTATGTCGTTGATTTATCCTTAACCTAAGGATACGGCCTTTATGAGAGATTTCATCTCAATTTACATTCCATTGATACTTTTTTCTTGTTATACGCCAATTCACTTTTATATGGTGTATATAATGTACTTTGACATAGTATATCATGAATACCTTTATTCTGATGATATTATAAAGTTTTTATTACCTCAATTATTTGTATTCAAGTGTCTCTCTTTTGGTTAGAAACTCTAACTAAAATACCTCTTTAGGTGTTTTAAAGATTTATTCTTCTAAATATTTATCATTAATGTCCATGTTTTAAAAATGGTTTTAAGAATTTATTTATTTGGAAATTAAAGTTTTAAAATTAAAATTACTTTCAAAAGTTTCAAAGTGGTATGGGGCACTTTGATTCAGAAATCTATTTTTAAATGGTTTCTTGACAAATAGTGTGACTTTTAAATGATTTCATGAAAAAGGGGAATATTTCTCTCTAATAGTTTTGATGATTATTTTCATCTATGTCAATATCCTTCATTATTCTCGATTGAGGTTAATATGATACAATACAATCTTTCATATTGTATCGAATGAGTTATTTTTGACTGTGGATGTGCTATTTTTATACCATTCATGGTTTGTGGATAAAGTATTGACATTCCGTATGCTAGTTTTAATATGAATGTTTATGTTATGTTTCAAACATCTCATATGAGGAATGCATTGGACTTAGTAAGTGACGGGTGGAGCCCGCTATAGCTCCTCGATGCATCGGTAGGTCTCATGAGACAAACTAGTGTCTTGGCACGAGGCCTTGACAAAAGCTTTTTTGTATTCTTAGCATGAGGCCTTGGCTACGTGGTTATAATAGTCTAGCATTATGCATTCTGTCAGTATGAAACTGGTTATTAATATTTTCATGTGATTATTCGACTAGTAGAATATCCATGTGAATAAGTAAATGGAATTATTTTATTTTATCCTTTCCATATTATGCTGAAGTTCAAGTTTAAATGGCTTTTGTTTTTGTTATACATTGCCCTAAATTTTTATGTTCATTTATGAAAGTTTCTGCTATATTGTTATCCTTACTGAGCATCTGAGCTCACCCCTTTCAATGTTTTTTTCACAGGATGTGAAGAAGTATTTTATGAATGACCTGCGGGGATAGTATGAGGGGATATGAAGACAATATGTTGTTGTAGTTTTTCACTTATTGATGTAAGGTAAACTTTATGAATATATCTAGTGTTTCCAAGGCTACTAAACTAATCTGTCTTTTGAGACTTGATCTTTCTTGTGATCGTGCCAATGTTATGTAATAATGCACCGACTCTGGGTAACTAGGGTTGGGGCATTACTGTTGGTATCAGAGGAAGTTTAGTACAAACCTTGGAAGCTAGATTTAGATAAACTCTGATTTGAGCACACAGACCTAAGATGAACGTTGAGGATTAGTATAGAAGAACTTCCTAGAATTTTGGTTTTGTAGAGATTTTTTGAGTTTTCCGAGAAATACATCCCTGTCTGGATACGAGCAGGTAGAGGTGGATCTGGTACAGATGTACCTAGGGGTAATATCCGAAAACACCGCTTTGATCTATACTTGAACGGGAACTGGTGCACGACGACGAGCCTTGCTGCACTCTTGGTTATGACACTCTCGGGGGATATGATTAGGATAATTTAAAATTTCTTTACAAACCGATTTGAAGTATTATATATATAAGATGAGAGTAAATGACCTTGGTTAATTCTAATGTGTTTCAAATTGAGAATATGGTGACATGTTAATCTCTAAATGATTTTATGACTACTGAAACTCACACAATGCTTTCTGGTTTTAGTCAATGGCCAGATTCCCAGGAAGTCATAGTGACTTTGAGAATGATGTACAAGGTGGGAATGGTGGTGGCAATGAGCAACAAGATGGAATGTTGATAGGCATAAAAGATATCATCTTTATGCCAAATCAATTTTCCAAAAATATGATCAACAATATATATATTTACCAATTCCCAGAATTAAAAAAGATGAGAAAGGTGATGAATGATAAGAGCTCCAGCAGTGGAGACCATGGAGAAAGGAATCCTAAATTTCCATCATGCAAGAAATGTGGAAGGAGACACCCAGGAAAGTGTCTCAATGGGACAAAGAAATGCTTTACATGTGGGAAGGAAGGACATAAAGTGAATAATTGTCGAAGAAAAATGAAGAGAACTATGGAAGAAGATAAAAATAGTCCCAAGAATCCATTTACAATCATTTTCCGTAAATCTAGGGGACCTGGACATTACCCGAGTGAATACCCTATTCTATAGGATATTTTCTTGGTCAAAGAAGAAGCTCTGTGGAAATAAATGGTTAGAGAAATGTTTAAAAAGTATTAGTGCTCCTTGTTGATGGGTTTACTTTGGAATAATTTTCTCTTGTATTTTTAACCCTACATTTTTTCATGTGAGAATGATATTTGGGGAAGAATTATCTTTTCTCTTGTGGATATAGTTATAAATAACCATTTGGTTTTATATGATCATTGGGTTTGAGGAAATTATAAGTTATTATAATTTGGGATGAAAATGAAAGGTATGAGATAAGATTTGTGGTTAAATTATGTTATGGTTATTTTGAGGAATTTATCTCATTTTGGTAATGTTATAAAATATAGTTTTTGAAAAAGGACAATATGTAGACCGTGTGAAAACCCGTCGCGTCGGACAAAGCTATAGCAATCGAACACACAACCAAAGTGTGATTGGGATTTATCGCCTACCACAGGACTACGTGAAGTCCCTTGTTAGTGTGACTATTATTTTTAGTTAAATGATTTTATTGATCAATAACAATTTGATTTGGATCTTATTTCTTATCAAATGAATACCCTTAGTATATGAAAATGATTTCGTGATAAAGTGATAAATGTTATTTTGGAAGTTGTTCTATTTGTTGCGAACACTATATGCCAAAGGAAAAGAGAATAGTATGAGATTTAATTTGAGGAGTAATGGTGGATTTTTATTTATGTTTTTATTGTGGATTTATAGTGATTTGGGTTATTTATGGAAATGATTAGGTTAATTACTTTTAAATATGCGACTTTAAGAGTAATTAATGTCATTTGGAGATACAATTTAATGTGGAAGACTACATTCTTATAAGTTTTGGGTTTCAATATTAGTTTGGATTATATTGAAGGATTTTAAGGACAATTGATTATTGAATGGTATTTATTTAACTTTGGGGTATTGATGGTTTAATTTTATAAATTAAGATTAGTTTTTTTTTCTCTAAAGGGATATCCATTTGGGGGATCATCAAATATTATACTAACCATTTTGGTTTTGATTAATCTCTAAAGACAATTTAAATATATAGTTTATCCTACGTGGATCATGTATTTCTATAGAAGTTTATTCTAGCTCTTCAATTGTGACCGAGCCTTCTTGAATACTCATTGTTCAAAAAAAAATGCATAAGTGGAATTTTTTTTTAAAGAATGAAACTCTACTTAAAAAGTAAGTATATATATTAATTTTCTTAGTAAATATCATAAATTAATTCCTCGTCCTTATGTAATGTAACTTAAAACAAAAAATGTTGTCCGTTTACTTTTCATACTCGGAGACTAATGATCGTTTGTCCTAACACAAGTTTGTGATTTTCTTATTGTTAAGTTTATCCTGATCATGTTTTCTATCCCTCTCCATCAGAACTAAACACTTAGTTTATCGTCCATATCCAAATTTTCCTACAAGGAATCTTAGTATGGGTTATCTTGGGTGACCTTTATACCTCTCTTCCTTTCTTTTAAAGTGATAGTTTTATTGACTCTTTTTCTGATGTGGGACTTTCCATTATATTCTCAAGACCAATTTTAAAAAAATTGTGGGGACACAATTTATTGAAGGAGGGGAGAATGTAACACCCCAATATTCCACGGTACGTTTCCCTTTGAATAATGCAATGGCGTGCATTGTATGCAACTTCAAGATTCTAACACACCACAACCAATCAAGATTGCCGTTATGAATAGTAATACCTAATTTTTGAAATTTTATAAATTTTATATTTCGAAATGGACTTCATTTTTGAATTCTTAATATCAAAATTAGATTAGGGTGAAATTTTGGTACTTTTCGGATAACTTTCATATTTTGATGAATAGTGAAAATTACTAAATTTTAATTAAAAACAACTTTTTTAATCAAAATAATTAACAGTGATAAATTATTAATTTTAGTGGTTTTAAAGTATATTTAGAATATATTTTTACAATTTAATACAATGTTTGTCATTGGATGTAATTTCACATTTAAACTAGACATAAACAAGTGTCAATCTTTTGATAGTTATTATCTCTTAAAACACGCTATTTGTTTTGACGATGGGAATTAATTTTTAAATTAATTAATGAAACTGGTATGTTTTGAATTTGGTAAAATAGACATCATTTTTGAATTCATAATATCAAATATAGCTTAGGCCTAATTTTTGGTATTTTTCTGGAAACTTTCATTTTTTGATGAATAGTGAAACCACTAAGTGGTAGTTAAAAAACTGAATTTTTCATAAAACTTAATTTTACCGCTTCTGTGAGTGGAATTTTGAAAATCAAGGAGACACAGTTAATATCAAGGAGTAAAATGTGGTTCAATGAGATGAAAATAATTTTTGGTGAATAGTAACTTTTTAATTTTATTTACCACGGTTAAAAGTAAATAGGGTAATTAAGGGTAACAATTATATTAATGTTACCCTAACACATGTCCTAATTCTACTGGACAAGTGTATCTCGACCAAAAATAACCTTAGGGGTAAAATATTATAATTTAGGTCCACTTGTATTAGATTAAGACATTTATTATTATTTATTTCAAAGAAGATTTAAAAGAGTTAAAATCAACGTTTATTTACTAAAACATTTTTAATATAGGGTTATACATAAGATAAATGAGATTGTAAATATTCATTATAAATATAAAAATATTTCCTACATAATGATATTTTATTTATAATTTTTAGACGTTAAATAATTTAATTTATTTATGACACAATGGTGATGTAGTAATTACCTAATTAATGAAATATTAAAATAATTGATATTATAAATACCAAAATAAATGTAATTTGAGACTTTTTATGAATTACACTACTTTTATAGGTTAATATGATATATTAGGATTTATTATATAAATTGTGTTCGAAGTAATAATGCTGTTATGAATTTATCAAAAAAACAATACCCAATAGTGTCAAAATTGACATAAAAGAGTTTTTAAAACAAATATTATATTATTAATTTATATTCAATTCCTAAAAATCTAAGGTTCGGACAAGAGACTTATATCATGATAGGTGTATCATTAATGGACCACTTGGGGGTCTTTTGGATGTATATAGTAAGTTTATTAACCATATAATATAAAAATTCAAAGAGACATTGTAAAAGTGAAACTAATTAACTAAGAGTTAATACTTAAAGATAAGGTTAATATAATGACCCAAACCTGTCTAAATTATATTGGTTGAGTGTTTTTCTACCCATACCCACCTTAAACTTTAAATAATCCATTTTGGAGACATTAGAAACCGAATATGAATTTATTATAAAATAATATTGTTAGCTTTTCCAAAGGTGCCCCTCACCCCTCTTATAAAAGGGAACCCCCCCTTCTCACTAATTCACACATTCAAAGCCTTTTAGATCGGCCAAACCCTGACCAAATACTCTCTAAACTTTCCTCACTACAACCTAGAGGCCTTAGTTTTATTAGAAAGCCAACCTAAGGAGCCCTTTTGATCAAATCAAAAGAAAGAACCCGAAGATGAGGTAATGTTTTCACCACCCTCTTTCAAGTTCGTTTCTTCTTCAACTTCTTCTTTCTTTGTTATTTATATTCTAAAATAATAACTCATGTATCTTCTATATACTATGATATTATTATAAATATGGTACAACCATATTTAGTATTCTATCCATCCTTTGAATGACATGTCACCATACGTGCGTACGTACGGCTTACCATCTCCACGTCGTGGTGTAATTGTCATTCAATAAATTATTATTTGGATGGGTATAATAATGATGCGTAATTCATGTAAATAATAAATATAACATGATAAATATTCTGTCTATATTATATACCATCCAATTATAAATTATTATTTTATAATTCAATAACAATTATTTCACCATTATACAGGAGGTTAAACTACCGTCGACCAAGGAGAAAGTACAAAGTATGGGGTTTCTTATCTCACTTTTAATTCTGTGAGATTTCCATTATTCACCACTTATTTATTGCATGTGTTTTGTGTACTGCCCATGATTGTATTCATTGTGTAATATAATTTAATTTATGGATATTTACATCATCATTGTATGATCCTTCTATCTTGGGTTTATGTTTCGTACGTTACCAAATTGATAAGGGAATTTGATATTTCAATTTCCACTCATTCGTCTTTACACATACTTCATTGATTATTTTACTCCAAGATTATGTGTGGAATCACTATTAATTTTCTTATGTCACAATTTACACTCCCCTTTCTGTGGATATAGTTTTGATACACATAATCACTCCATTCATAAATTCTCAAGTGATCGGTATGAACTTGATAAGTGTAATGTTTACTCAATCTCGATTTGTTGAGTTTAAACATCCAATTCATTGGTGTTGTTTTTACAAGAATATGTGTGAATGTCCTTTGATTGTTTTGCACTAAATATCAAATCATATTGAGTGTATTTATATTTTTCACACATAATTATGTCGTTGATTTATCCTTAACCTAAGGATACGGCCTTTATGAGAGATTTCATCTCAATTTACATTCCATTGAGACTTTTTTCTTGTTATACGCCAATTCACTTTTATATGGTGTATATAATGTACTTTGACATAGTATATCATGAATCCCTTTATTATCATGATATTATAAAGTTTTTATTACCTCAATTATTTGTATTCAAGTGTCACTCTTTTGGTTAGAAACTCTAACTAAAATACATTTTTAAGTGTTTTAAATATTTATTCTTCTAAATATTTCTCATTAATGTCCATGTTTTAAAAATGGTTTTAAGAATTTATTTATATGGACATTAAAGTTTTAAAATTAAAATTACTTTCAAAAGTTTCAAAGTGGTATGGGACACTTTGATTCAAAAATCTATTTTTAAATGGCTTCTTGACAAATAGTGTGACTTTTAAATGATTTCATGAAAAAGGGGGATATTTCTCTCTAATAGTTTTGATGATTATTTTCATCTATGTCAATATCCTTGATTATTCTCGATTGAGGTTAATATGATACAATACAGTCTTTCATATTGTATCAAATGAGTTATTTTTGACTGTGGATGTGCTATTTTTATACCATTCATGGTTTGTTGATAAAGTATTGACATTTCGTATGCTAGTTTTAATATGAATGTTTATGTTATGTTTCAAACATTTCATATAAGGAATGCATTGGACTTAGTAAGTGAAGGGTGGAGCCCACTATAGATCCTCTATGCATCGGTAGGTCTCATGAGACAAACTAGTGTCTTGGAATGAGGCCTTGACAAAATATCATTTGTAGTCTTGGCACGAGGCCTTGGCTACGTGGTTATGATAGTCTGCCATTATGAATTCTGTCATTATGAAAGTGGCTATTAATATTTTCATGTGATTATTTGACTATTAGAATATCCATGTGAATAAGTAAATGGAATTATTTTATTTTATCCTTGCCATATTATGCTGAAGTTCAGGTTTAAAAGGATTTTGTTTTTTTATACATTGCCTTAAATGTGAAGAAGTATTTTATGAATGACCTGTAGGGATAGTATGAGGGGATATTAAGGCAATATGTTGTTGTAGTTTTTCACTTATTGATGTAATGTAAAATTTATGAATATATCTAGTGTTTCCAAGGATACTAAACTAATCGGTCTTTTGAGACTTGATATTTCTTGTGATCATGCTAATGTTATGTAATAATGCACTGACTCTGGGTAATTGGGGTTGGGGAGTTACAGCTGGTATCATAGGAACTTTAGTACAAACCTTGGAAGCTAGATTTACATAAACTCTGATTAGAAAACATAGACCTAAGATGAACTTTGAGGATTAGTATATAAGAACTTCCTAGAATTTTGGTATTGTAGAGATTTTGTGAGTTTTCCGAGCAATACATCCCTATCTGGATATGAACTGGTAGAGGTGGCTCTGGCACAGATGTACCTAGGGGTAAAACCCGAAAACACCACTTTGATCTAGACTCTAATGGGAACTGGTGCACGACAATGGGCCTTGCTGCACTCTTGGTTACGACACTCCCGGGGGATATGCTTAGGATAATTTACAATTTCTTTACAAACCAATTTGAAGTATTATATATATAAGATGATAGTAAATGACCTTGGTTGATCCTAATGTGTTTCAAATTGAGAATATGGTGACATGTTAATTTCTAAATTATTTTATGACTACTGTTACTCACACAATGTTTTCTGGTTTTAGTCAATGGAAGGATTCCCAGGAAGTCATAGTGACTTTGAGAATGATGTACAAGGTGGGAACGGTGGTGGAAATGAGCAAAAAAATGGAATGTTGATAGGTATAAAAGATATCATATTTAGGCCAAATCAATTTTCCAAAAATATGATCAACAATATATATATTAACCAATTCCCGGACTCAACAAAGAAGAGAAAGGTGATGAATGATAAGATCTCCAGCAGTGGAGATCATGGAGAAAGGAATCCTCAATTTCCATCATGCAAGAAATGTGGAAGGAGACACCCAGGAAAGTGTCTTAATGGGACAAAGAAATGCTTTACGTGCGGTAAGGAAGGACATAAAGTGAATAATTACCGAAGCAAAATGAAAAGTACTATGGAAGAAGATAAAAATGGTCCCAAGAATCCATTTACACTCATTTGCCGTAAATGTAGGGGACCTGTCCATTACCCGAGTGAATGCCCTATTCTATATGATATTTTAT
The DNA here is from genome assembly GCA_963277665.1 of Viscum album. Classification (NCBI taxonomy): domain Eukaryota; kingdom Viridiplantae; phylum Streptophyta; class Magnoliopsida; order Santalales; family Viscaceae; genus Viscum; species Viscum album. The sequence continues at coordinate 2,139,515,713 of OY728123.1, forward strand.
TGGTCAAAGAAGAGGCTATGTGAAAATAAATGGTTGGAGAAATGTTTAAAAATTATTAGTGCTCCTTATTGATGGGTTTACTTTGGAATAATGTTCTCTTGTATTTTTAACCCTGCAGGTTTCCACGTGAGAATGATATTTGAGGAAGAATTATGTTTTCTCTTGTGGATATAGTTATAAATAACCATTTGGTTTTATATGATCGTTGGGTTTGAGGCAATTATATGTGATTATAATTTGGGATGAAAAGGAAAGGTATGAGATAAGATTTGTAGTTAAATTATGTTATGGTTATTTTGAGGAATTTATCTCATTTTGGTAATGTTATAAAATATAGTTTTTGAAAAAGGACAACATGCAGACCGTGTGACAACCCATCGCGCCGGACAAAGCTGTAGGAATCGAATCCACAACCAAAGTGCGATTGGTATTTATCGCCTACCACTAGACTACGTGAATTCCCTAGTTAGTGTGACTATTATTTTTAGTTAAATGATTTTATTGATCAATAATAATTTGATTTGGATCTTATTTATTATCAAATGAATACCCTTATTATAGGAAAATGATTTGTTGATTAAGTGATAAATGTTATTTTGGAAGTTTTTCGCTTTGTTGTGAACATTATATGCCCAACGAAAATAGAATAGTATGGGATTTAATTTGAGGAGTAATGGTGGATTTTTATCTATTTTTTTATTGTGGATTTATAGTGATTTGGGTTATTTATGGAAATGATTAGGTTAATTACTTTTAAGTATGTGACTTTGAGAGTAATTAATGTCATTTGGAGATACAATTTAACGTGGAACACTACATTCTTATAAGTTTTGGGTTTCAATATTAGTTTGGATTATATTGAAGGATTTTAAGGACAATTGATTATTGAATGGTATTTATTTAACTTTGGGGCATTGATGGTTTAATTTTAGAAATTAAGATTAGTTTTTTTCTCTAATGTAATATCCATTTGGGAGATCATCAGATATTATACTAACCATTTTGGTTTTGATTAATCTCTAAAGACAAGGTAGATATATAGTTTATCCTACGCAGATCATGTATTTGTATAGAAGTTTATTCTAGCTCTTCCATTGTAACCAAGTCTTCTTGAATACTCATTGTTCAAAAAAAATGAGTTAGTGGTAAAAAGTTATTAAAGAATGAAACTATACTTAAAAAGTAAGTATATCTCTTTATGTTATTAGTAAATATCATAAATTAATTCCTCGTCCTTATGTAATGTAACTTAAAACAAAAAATGTTGTCCGTTTAGTTTTCCTACTGGGAGACTAATGACCGTTTGTTCCAACACAAGTTTGTGATTTTCTTATTTTTAACTTTCTCCTGATCATGTTTTCTATCCCTCTCCATCAGAACTTAACACTTAGTTTATCGTCCATATCCATATTTTCCTACATAGAATCCTAGTATGGTTTATCTTGGGTGACCTTTATACCTCTCTTCCTTTCTTTTAAAGTGATAGTTTTATTGACTCTTTTTCCTATGTGAGACTTTCCATTATATTCTCAAGCCCAATTTTAAAAAAATTGCGAGGATGCAATTTATTTAACGAGAGGAGAATGTAACACCCCAAGATTCCACGGTACGTTTCCCTTTGAATAATGCAATGGCGTGCATTGTACACAACTTCGAGATTCTAACACACCACAACCAATCAAACTAGCCGTTATGAATAGTAATACATACTTTTTGAAATTTTATAAATTTTATTTTTTGAAATGGAATTAATTTTTGGATTCTGAATATCAAAATTATCTTAGGGTGAAATTTTGGTACTTTTCAGATAACTTTCATATTTTGATGAATAGTGAAAATTACTAAATTTTAATTAAAAACTACTTTTTTAATCAAAATAATTAAAAGTGATAAATTATTAACTTGAGTGGTTTTGAAGTATTTTTAGAATATATTTTTACAATTTAATACAATGTTGGTCATTGGATGTAATTTCACATTTTAACTTGACATAAACAAGTGTTAATCTTTTGATAGTTATTATCTCTTAAAAACACACTATTTGTTTTGACGATGAGAATTAATTTTTAAATTAATTAATGAAACTGATATGTTTTGAGTTTTGTAAAATATACATCATTTTTGAATTCATAATATCATATATAGCTTAGGCCTAATTTTTGGTATTTTTCTGGAAACTTTCATTTTTTGATGAATAGTGAAACCACTAAGTGGTAGTTAACAAATTGAATTTTTCATAAAACTTAATTTTACCGCTTCTGTGAGTGGAATTTATAAAATACGAGAGACACGGTTAATATAGAGGAGTAAAATGTGGTTCAATGAGATGAAAATAATTTTTGGTGAATAGTAACTTTTTACTTTTATTTACCACGGTTAAAAGTAAATAGGGTAATTAAGGGTAAAAATGATATTAATATTACCGCAACACATGTCCTAATTCTATTGGACAAGTGTATCTCGACCAAAAACAACCTTAGGAGTAAAATATTATCATTTAGGTCCACTTGTATTAGATTAGGACATTTATTATTATTTAATTCAAAGAAGTGTTAAAAGAGTTAAAATCAAAGTTTATTTACTAAAACATTTTAAATATAGGGTTATAAAAATGATAAATCAGATTGTAAATATTCATTAGAAAGATAAACCGATTTCCAACATAATGATATTTTATTTATAATTTTTAGACATTAAATAATTTAATTTATTTATGACACAATGGTGATGTAGTAATTACCTAATTAATGAAATATTAAAATAATTGATATTATAAATATCAAAATAAATGTAATTTGAGACTTTTTATGAATTCCAATAATTTTTTAGGTTAATAATATATATTAGGATTGATTATATAAATTGTTTTCGAAGTAATAATGCTGTTATGAATTTATCAAAAACAAAATAGCCAATAGTGTCAAAATTGACATAAAAACGTTTTTAAAACAAATATTATATTATTAATTTATATTCAATTATTAAAAATCTAAGGTTCGGCCAAGAGACTTATATCATGATAGGTGTATCATTAATGGACCACTTGAGGGTCGCTTGGATGTATATAGTAAGTTTATTAACCATATAATATAAAAATTCCAAGAGACATTGTAAAAGTGAAACTAATTAACTAAGAGTTAATACTTAAAGATAAGGTTAATATAATGACCCAAACCTGTCTAAATTATATTGGTTGAGTGGTTTTCGACCCATACCCACCTTAACCTTTAAATAATTCACTTTGGAGCCATTAGAAACCGAATATGAATTTATTATAAAATAATATTTTTAGCTTTTCCAAAGGTGCCCCTCACCCCTCTTATAAAAGGGCACTCCCCCTTCTCACTAATTCACACATTCAAAGCCTTTTGGCTCGGCCAAACCCTGACCAAATACTCTCTAAACTTTCCTCACTGTAACCTAGAGGCCGTAGTTTGATCAGAAAGCCAACCTAAGGATCCCTTTTGATCAAATCAAAAGGAAGAACCCGAAGAAGAGGTAATGTTTTCCCCACCCTCTTTCAAGTTCCTTTCTTCTTCAACTTCTTCTTTCTTTGTTATTTTTATTCTAAAATAATAACTCCAGTATCTTCTATACAAAGTGATATTATTATAAATATGGTACAACCATATTCAGTATTCTATCCATCTTTTGAATGCCATGTCACCATACGTGCGTACGTACGGCTTACCATCTCCACGTCGTGGTGTAATTGTCATTCAATAAATTATTAATAATGTGTAATTAATTTAAATAATAAATATAACATGATAATTATTCTATCTATATTATATAACATCCAATTATATATTATTTTAACATCAAAAGAATGATATTGTCGCTCGTGCGTACGTACGGACTACCGTCTCCACAAACGTGATGAGATTCATTCTCCATCGTATCCATTCAAATATAATTCTCATTTGATGATTAAAAATAAAGTTTAAGGACTTGATATAATTCTGGATATGAATAATATAAAACATATCCATAACAAACACGGCTTACGTAACAAATAATATAAATGAAAACGAGTAAGTTAACACCCGAAATGACGATAATACTACGATATTATTAACAAATAAATGTTAAAAGATCATATATGATATCATATTAATGTAAATGATTCTTGTATAATTAAATAAAAATTATTTCACCATTATATAGGAGGTTAACCTACCGTCGACCAAGGAATAAGTACAAAGTAAGGGGTTTCTTATCTCAATTTTAATTCCGTGAGATTTCCATTATTCACCACTTATTTATTGCATGTGGTTTGTGTACTGCCCACGATTGTATTCATTGTGTAATATAAATTAATTTATGGATATTTACATCATCATTGTATTATCCTTCTTTCATGGGTTTATGTTTCATAAGTTACTAAATTGATAAGGGAATTTTATATTTCAATTTCCACTCATTCGGCTTTACACACACTTCATTGATTATTTTACTCCAAGATTATGTGTGGAATCACTATTCATTTGATTATGTCATAATTTCCACTCCCCTTTCTGTGGATATACTTTTGATACACATAATCACTCCATTGATAAATTCTCAAGTGATCTCTATGAACTTGATAAGTGTAATTTTTACTCAATATCGATTTGTTGAGTTAAAACATCCAATTCATTGGTGTTGTTTTTACAAGAATATGTGTGAATGTCCTTTGATTGTTTTACACTGAATATCAAATCATATTTAGTGTATTTATATTTTTCACACATAATTATGTCGTTGATTTATCCTTAACCTAAGGATACGGCCTTTATGAGAGATTTCATCTCAATTTACATTCCATTGAGACTTTTTTGTTGTTATACGCCAATTCACTTTTATATAGTGTATATAATGTACTTTGACATAGTATATCATGAATCCCTTTATTATCATGATATTATAAAGTTTTTATTACCTCAATTATTTGTATTCAAGTGTCTCTCTTTTGGTTAGAAACTCTTACTAAAATACATTTTTAAGTGTTTTAATGATTTATTCTTCTAAATATCTCTCATTAATGTCCATGTTTTAAAAATGGTTTTAAGAATCTATTTATATGGACATTAAAGTTTTAAAATTAAAATTAATTTCAAAAGTTTCAAAGTGTCATGGGACACTTTGATTCAAAAATGTAGTTTTTAAATGGCTTCATGACAAATTATGTGACTTTTAAATGATTTCAAGAAAAAGGGGGATATTTCTCTCTAATAGTTTTGATGATTATTTTCATCTATATCAATATCCTTCATTATTCTTTATTGAGGTTAATATGATACAATACAATCTTTAATATTGTATCAAATGAATTATTTTTGACTGTGGATGTGCTATTTTTATGCCATTCATGGTTTGTGGATAAAGTATTGTCATTTAGTATGCTAGTTTTAATACGAATGTTTATGTTATGTTTCAAACATTTCATATGAGGAATGCATTGGACTTAGTAAGTGACGGGTGGAGCCCGCTATAGCTCCTCGATGCATCGGTAGGTCTCATGATACAAACTAGTGTCTTGGCATGAGGCCTTGACAAAATCTTATTTGTAGTCTTAGCATGAGGCCTTGGCTATGTGGTTATGATAGTCTGGCATTATGCATTCCGTCATTAAGAAAGTGGTTATTAATATTTTCATGTGATTATTCGATGAGTAGAATATCCATGTGAATAAGTAAATGGAATTATTTCATTTTATCCTTGCCATATTATGCTGAAGTTCAAGTTTAAAAGGATTTTGTTTTAGTTATACATTGCCTTAAATTTTTAAGTTTATTTATGAATGTTTTCACTATATTGTTATCCTTACTGAGCATCTGAGCTCACCCCTTTCAATGTTTTTTCCGAGGATGTGAAGAAGTATTTTATGACTGACCTGTAGGGATAGTATGAGTGGATATGAAGAAAATATGTTGTTGTAGTTTTTCACTTATTGATGTAATGTAAACTTTATGAATATATCTAGTGTTTCCAAGGCTACTAAACTAATCGGTCTTTCGAGACTTGATCTTTCTTGTGATCATGCCAATATTATGTAATAATGCACCAAATCTGGGTAACTGGGGTAAGGGCGTTACAGAAACCATTGAAATCATTTTCTTTGATAATAAACTTTTGGAAATATATAAATTAATCTTTTATAATCATTTAAAACAAATTTTAAACATAAAACATTTTTGAAAACCATTTTATTTGAAAATATCTTTTTGAAAAAAATGAATGTCTAGAATATTAGGAAAAGAATTTCTCAAAAAAAAAAATCTTATAAAATTTCAAAAGAATCCTTAAAGAAATGACGGTCATGGTGGTGGATAAATCTGTACATGCTGGGAATTCATTTTGCATCGTAAAAAGTTTAAAAAAGTTCCCTGATTGGAAAATGATAAGAAGATTGCTTTTTAAAAACTATTTTAAAAGGAACAAAATGGGTAAAAATGTATTTTAATGATCATATGAGAATAGTAGAAATTTTTAGAAAACATATTTTGAAAACATGGTTTTGGAAAAGCATATATTTTCGACCAAAAAGAGTAATAAACTTGTATTTTATTAAAAACATTTTCTTAATTTTATTAAGAACCAAATATTTGAAGAATGGTAAAGTTAATTGTATATATCATGGATAACTATAGGAGAATAAATTTCATGATAATTATTAGGATATGGATCTTAATATTTCATCAAGGGAATTATAATCATAAAAAATCCCGATAAACGATGAGATTGTAGAAATAAACTCCTAGCACTTTGGTAACTTTGAATAAAAATACCCATGAAAGAGTAAAATTAAATGAAGCATAAAATATAATAAAAATAATGAGATTTATTATATAAAATTTCTAAGGGAAGTATATACACCTTGTAAAATAATATAGGTGCATAACATTACATGTGTTTCAAAGAAGGAAAATTGAGACAAGATTACCCTACTGACTTGGTAACTTTTGAACTGTAAACCCTATTAAATAGAGATGACAAAATAGATATGTAAATAACCATAAATGTAACACCCTGACCCCTCTATAATGGAGATAGTGCATTACTAAGTACATTGGAATGGTTAAAAGAAAATAAATCCCAAAGGAACGATCATTTTAGTAGTCTTGAAGAAACTAGATACATAGATATAACTCAAATTACATTTGGAAAGTTAACAAAATACAATACATACCAAGAACTAAAAATTGCATCCACAGAAACTCAATAAGTGAACTAATCTTTATAACCTATTAAGGGTAAACAAATGAAAGGGCTGAACTCAAATGCTCAGTAAGGGTTACAAATTTTGGAAGCATGAATCTATATTAACTGAATCATAAACAACTTGCATAGTCAATATGGCATGGTGAATAAATGAAAAACAATGCCATTAATAAATTGAGAATGAACCTGCATCCATATATTTTGTCACAGTGAAAACCTCATGAATAGTAATAACTAATAACGAATGAATAGAATTTTTAATAATTGGATGTCATGTATCCGGCACATGATACCATAATACAGTTAAAACAGTTTAGTTTTGTGGGTAGAAATGTGTCTAATTTTTGGAAACAAACTCAAAGGGTTTGTCGCCAAACTGATTGTCTCATGAGACCTGTCGATGCATCGAGGGGATATAGTGAGCCCCACCCATCACTACATGTCCAAATAATTCTTTATACATATACTCAATAAAATATAAATACGCATTTACCTTATCGGTATAGAATAGAGGATAAACATTAATCAACACTTCTACAGTTAAAACAACATTCAAAATAAATACCGTATGTAAAATGGTATACAGATTAGAAAATAATAATATGTATGATATGAGAATATGGATATTTAATAGAATTATAATTTCAAATTAAATGTTATCTCAAATGGGTAGTAGGTACTCCACATAATACTTATTAGGTGCACAATACAAAGTAAGTCACAAAGAAATAGAAAACTGAGAGAAAGTCCCTTACCACAATGTAATATGTCGAATCATATGAAAAAAACATAATAAACATCAAATTAATAATTTAATACCTTTAATATAAAGTAAATAAAGATTTTATATGACAAATGGTAGTACACATACATCACATTCAAGAAATAAGTGGCGAACCTTAGAAATCTCACTGAAATGAAAGTGAGATGAGAAAACCCCTTACAAACATTTCGACATGGTAACAGGGGTTCTTATGTGGGATTAATGAGAGTTAAAGGGGTATAAAAGTATTTATATATCATAAGGTCAGTATGAGGGAGGTGTGAAAACATACCCCATCATTAGGAATTAAAAATAAAAGGGCACAACATAAGGGGAATTCTTGAACAAAAGTGAAAGAGGGAATCCCATACCAAGAACGAATCATTAGATTGAGGACAAATAAGTGACATAATTTTGTGTAAAAAACATATAACCACACAATAAAAGTGGATATACAGAATAAAACAATCATAGGTCATTCACACATATTATGGGAAAATACAAAACAATTGACAATGATGTTTAACTCCACAAATGGTAATTGAGTTAAGATATCCCTTACCTTATGCTTGAAGGAGTTCTTGACTATTCCTAACAACCTGAATAATAAAATTTAGCTTCATTTATTAATAATTACATAACCTCATAAACATTTAATTTATATGGTATAACCTTATTAGGTTCATTAATGGCCTTATTGATGGGTTTAAGAGGTTCAATTTAAATGTTTTTGATGCATTTTCTTCCTTGGTTTTCATGATCCGTTTACTTTTATTCATGAATGGAAGTTCATTTTAAATGTGTTTAAACAACCAGAATTATTAATATATATTATTAGTTACATCAAAGATATATAAATTATCTTTTAATGATTTTGGTTATATACCATGAGGATGACTAATTCGATGAGTTAATGATAAACGCTTTGATTTGGCTTGGCGGTTTTGTACAAAATAAACTTGTTTTTTATTATTATTCCATATTATGAGTGTGTAAGGATTAAAGAACATTAAAAAAGATAAAATAAATATATTATGATCGGGTTCAAGTATTGAAAAGGTTTCATGACTAGTCTTAAAGATAGTAATGAAAATTGAAAACCTGTCTTCCTTGAGTGTGATAAAATAACACATCTCAGACGGTGTTTGCATTTATAGTATAAAAGAAAGGGAAAAAGATAGATTATGGTGAAATATTACATTAACATAATGAAAATCTAGTACATGTGTGGTACTGAAATTATCTTGGAATTTGGATGAGGTGAGGTGAGAAGAGAGAATAAAATACTGGAACTTGTAAAAGGAATTGAATGAAAAAGGAAGAGAGGTTCACCTCTTGAGTACTCCTCTTTGATAAACTCCTTAAGGCCTTTGTTTTTGGCCTTTTGGTGAGACCAGAAGGTATTGGATGCGAGGGAGGAGGTTAGGGAGAAATTTTAGAAGAATTTAGGCAAGGATTGAAGCTTGAGTGGTGTGGGAGGAAGAGGGGGTGAGGGGTGGTTTATATTGTGGAGGGGAGAGGGGATATCTCTATATTATATTCGTTAATTTATTATTTATTTACAAGAAAATTAATAACGAGTCCTACATGAAAAATAATAGTAATGTTATCATGTGAATCCGAATGAATTGGGCTTACATCAGCATAACAACATACGTGACTCTATAATTAGTGTATTTAGCTTATTTTTTAAATTATGGTATTTCACTATTTATAAAAAAATCAAGTATTTCAGAAAAATACCAAAAAAACACCCTAATCATTTTTTGATGTTTAAAATCCAAAAACAATGTCCATTTTTCAAAAATAATTTTATAAATATGATTAATTAAATATTTAATTAAAATCATTATTTAATAGAAAAATATAAACCCTCAAAATATTCATCTTTATTTTTAAGGTTTCTAAATTTATTTATACATTCATGGGTATGGATAGCATTCATAAGAATCGTATTACTATTCATAAGGGTATATTACTATTCATAAGGGTAGGTTGCTATTCATAAGGGTAGGTTACTATTCATCGAAAAGTAGGTTAATTCTGTCAGACTGTAAACATTATCCTGAACACAACTATGTATGTCAGATTTTAAAAATTCAAAACACACAAGTGGAAAATTTAAATTCAATGGCTAGGATATGACTATCTCCTAAATAATCAAGTGTTGTTTCAATAAAACTCAGTGTTTTATAAAATATAGGACATGACTAGAATGTATTTAAGAGAAACATACCATAAAATGTTTGGGGTTTTATAATAAATTTAAGGATAATAATCATACAATATGCTCATGGCCAGTATATACACCACATAAAATAAATGAGTGTGGAATAAGGCATGTATCTCACGGATTTAAAAAGGTGAGATGAAATTCCCTTACATTAAGTATTGAATTTCTTCATACACATTCAAAATAATGTATAATAAATATAAGTTTATTATAAATATAATAAGGAACCATACTAATATATATCATACCATATATGATTTTATCATGACCTTTTATTTCATTTTTATTAATAACTTCATGGTAAAGTTATGTTTTGGGTAATAACTGCATTATTTTTCATATATATTTTTATTTTTTAATCCTATTATTTAGATCATGACATAATTATTTAAATAATGTAAAACATGTTATAAATGTTATATATATTCATTATATAAGTATTTCTAATAATTTATAAAAGATAGAGCATGAAATGAAATACACCTTTCATGGAGATAGTTGGTTTTACATATGCATGAACGCTGTTTCCATTTTGTTATTTTATTTTTAATGGAAGAAAAGTAAATGATATATATATATATATATATATTCTTTCTATTAGAATTATTATGTCATATATATCACATATTTTTAATAAACCGATACTTAATACAGTCTATGTAATGCATGAACGAATCACATCGCTTTGAGGAGGCGGTAGTCCACACGTCCACAAATGAAGTTATCATATTCCCACAAAATAGAAAGCATGAGGTATGTGTCATATAATAATTATATAAGCATAAAGATATTATAAATATAATATATATCTGTAAAAATAGTATTTTTATAATTATTCCCAACCATGAGAGGTGGTAATGAAAGAACGAACGTCATCGGTTTGCGAGGTGATAGACCTCCATACACACAAATGATGATTGTGTATCCCATTTGATGGAAGTTTGTGTGAGTGTTGGTAGTACAATTAACATAAAAACAAATTGGTATATTTAGGAAATTTATTTTATTATATTATCATGGAATAAGAATAATTTATATGGTGGAGAAAGAAGTAAAATGAAAGTTCTTATTGAAGGATGTTACCTCTCCTTTGGGTAACTCCTTTTGCTTTTCACCAAAGGGATTCCTTGGTTGGATTTATGACAAAAGTTAGGCTTCTAGTTTGAATTTCGAGAAGTTTTAAGATTATTTGGGAAATGTTTTGATGATTTAAACGTCCAAATTTTTGTGAATAAGTGAGGGGGGTGGGTGGGTTTTCTTTTGTAAGTGGAGGAGAGGACACACTTGACATTTTTGAAAAGAATTGTGTTCTCCCCATATTTTTACCTACCAATATGATTTTGTTTTCGACACTTTTACTGGGGAATGCATCCATCTATTGAGGACATGCATATCTATTTCCTTGCATTCTCTCTTTCCATTGTCAAGCGACATCTGTCACTTATTCAGGGACGTTTTCTCCTTAATCGAAGCATGATGATGGGATGTCAGTTCTTCCTTCTATGGATTCCTCTTCGTAACTCATTACCTAGTCCGTGTATCCCTTATATATTTGAGTTGTGGTTAATGAATCTCGTTCCCAGTTCCATATCTTTGTGGATTCCGGTTAATTACACTACTTCCGTCAGGACATTCCATGGGGTCTTGACATGTTAGCAACCTTCGATTAGAGTAGATTACAACATCAGGAATGTCGGGGAATCTTTGGATGCATGGACATTGGGGAACCTGTATTCTTCTTCATAATAGGGAATCTCAGGGGTGCAAAACCTGAGGCATCCCACGTCGGTTGCATGGTATCTTATGATGGGGGCATGTCTCTGAGGTTTTCCTTAGCTTCCGATGTTTAACATGGGGTATACCATGAGTTTAACTTCTTGAAGAGACAGTTATGCCAAAGTTGTGTCTTCTAAGGCTTTCGTCAGACATACCATGTTTAATATGAGGTAGGATGCAAGTTTAATGTCTTTCAGAGCTAGAATGGGAGTGATCAGAATGCCCCAAGGAGGCGGATCAGATTTGTACATCCCTAGGAGGGAGCACCTGAAAGGTTTTCTAGATGAATGGATCAAAACAACCAATAAGGATGGATCAGAGGTGGTGTGTCCCATAGAGGGAAGATATCACACTGTGAAGGGACACCACTAAGAGAAGATCATAAAGAGTGTAGCCTAAAATAGGGAACACCATGGTTTACCATTTGCTGGGATTGAACCTCGTGGTGGTGTCCTCTGTACCCTCTGTAGAAAACCTGGATCAAAACCCACATAGTTCAAAGGGGTGATGAATCATGGTGTACACAGAGGAAAAAAACCCCGAATATTTGATGGGTCTTATGCATGGATAGTTTCCCATCTCCAGAGGGACAATCATGGTTGAATGATTATGGATTGTGTGGTGATTATGCGTGGTTAGCTACCGAGGTAGATTACATTATTTCACCGGGATGTGGCATCCCAGGTAAGAATCAAGATGTATGATAGAGAGTTGAGTGAAGTGAATGAAGAGTGAGATGGAACCAACATGAGGATGACAGTGATGTTGGGCTTGAGCCTCAAATAGAATTCCTACATATCCCCGTGGTGGGGAATCAAAGTCCACATTGTTCAAGATGGGGGTATAGAATTAGGGTGTACATATAGGACAATGAACTGATGATATTCCGAGGCTTACGCGTGGTTAGCAACCCGGGGTAGGTCAGTCGCCACTGGGACGGACCATAGATATGGGTCCCAAAAAAGGGGACTATAATAACTTACAATCGATTGGGGATCATAGTAGATTACTGTCTATTAAGGAACACAATGGCATACCATCGATTGGGGTTGGACCTCAGGAAGGATTCCTACGTACCTTTCCTAGTAGACGAGGATCAAAGTCCACATAGTTTGAATGGGTACAGTTTAACGTCTTGTGGGATGAAAAGGGGTGTACAATTTAACATCATGTGGTACAAGGGTGGATATACATGAAGTGGTCAGGATTGATGGGTGTAGGGATTGAACCTCAGGGAGGCTTCCTACGTACCTTGTCTTGGTAAGGATCAAAGTCCATATAGTTCAGGATATAGGATACAATTTAATGTCATGTGGGACGAAGGTGAATCAACATGAAGGGGTCAGGGAAAGTAGGTATTGGGATTGAACCTTAGGGAGGATTCCTACATTCCTTGCATTGGGAAGGATCAAAGTCCATATAGTTTGGGAGAGTGTTTGGTTAACTGACATGAAGGGGTCGGTACCAGTAGGTGTTGATCTTGAACCTCAGGGAAGCTTCCGACATACATTGCCTTAGCAGGGATCCAAATCCACCCAGTTCGGGATGGTGGACTAGGGCTTACACTCTAGGGTGTCCCAAGGAGGATGTTACAATCACTATTTACTCTAAGATCATGTGAGTCATACTCAGTGTGAGAAACAATAGGCAACAAAAGACCGGACGATCATGGTGCAAAGGTGTGGCCATGAAGGGTGGTGAATGGGGATTACACGTGGAAGTTTCCTGGGTTCCGCTGTTGAGTGGTAATTGGGGATGGGTCTTACACATGGAAGCTGCCCGAGTTCCACGAAGGAGAAACAATGGATGGGGCTTACGCATGGAAGCATCTCGGGTGACGCTAAGGAGCGGAAACGATCGATAGGGCTTACGCATGGAGGCTGCCGAGGTGCTGCTAAGGAGTGGCAATGGTGAATGGGGCTTATGCATGGAATCTTCCCATGTGACAGTAAGGAGCGGCAATGCTGGATGGGGATTATGTATGGAAGCTACTGAGGTGCCACTAAGGAGTGACAAAAGTGGATGGGGATTCCTCATGGAAGCTGCCCAGGTTCCGTTAAGGAGAGACAATGGTGGATGGGGCTTATGCATGAAAGTTGACCAAAGGCCACTAAGGAGCGACAAAGGGGGATAGGGATTACGCATGGAAGCTGCCTAGGAGCCACTAAGGAGAGATAATGGTGGATGAGGCTTAATTATGGAAGATGCCTGAATGTCTTTCTCTTGTCTGGCTATGAGGGCATCCCAACTCACTGGTGGGTTGATGGATATAATTGGGGCCAACACCTATGCTCAATTTCACAAACAGGATAATTCCAAGGGCATTGGAATCAGTCCGAACAAAGGGAGATGAAAAGTGTGAATCACATGCCCGATATTCAGAACATAATGAGGGTGGTGTAACGATGAAGGATAACCATTTACTGTTCCCAAAACACAGAATCCATATCATGTTAGCCTAAAATGGGGAAAAAATGAGGGTCGACTATTGACCATGTTCAAAACACAGGACCTGACTCGAAGTGTCATCCAAAGTCTTCTGGGGCATTGGTCCAGGACGGTAGGTGAGATGAGACTGCATGGGACCAGGCCATTTTGGGATCCCTTTAGACGTGAAAGATGATGAAGATCCTATTGAAGGAAACACAACTCATTTGGTGGAGTGATGGAATTCTCAAATAGTTTCTAATGCTCTTGAAATCACGCCACTGTAATCATGGCATGAGGCATCTTACAATTAGCACATAATGAATCTCTTATTTGGAACAAGAGGCATCCTATTATTTAGGGACATGGCATAATATAGTTTATAGTCATGTAGATTGGAATTTTTGAATCTTATGCTTGGCGCATAAGGAATCTCTTATTTGGAGCAAGAGGCATCCTTTATTTTTCAAATAGGATGCACTACAGTTTATATTCATATAGATAGTAGTATTGGAATCTTACGCTTGTTGCATAAGGAATCTCTTGTTTGGAGAAAGAGGTGTCTTATATTTGTCATATATGGTGCACTACAATTTATAGTCATGTAGATAGAACTATTGGAATCATACTCTTGGTTCATAAGGCATCTCTTATTCGGAACACGAGGCATCCTATTATTGAGTGGTAGGGCATAATAATTTTATAGTCATGTAGATAGGACCGTTGGCATATTTTTCTTGGAGCATATGGTATCTCTTTTTTAGGGAAAGAGGCATCCTATATTTTTTATATAGGGTGCACTACAGTTTATAGTCATGTAGATAGGACTATGAGGCATAAGGCACCTAGAAATGTTTGGTGTTGGGACTTATGCAGGAGCACCCCTTTCTGGTGGATCCTGGCATAGGAGTCAGGTGATGGGGTTTGGTGGTGTTTCTTGAGGAATGGTTCGACTCAAGGTAATTAGGGAATTGAGGATGAGAATCTCAACTCATGACATGTGAAAGGGACCGAGAGGAATATGTCAACTCAAGGTATTTCATGGTGTTTGAAGGATTGTCTCGAATCAGGGTATTTCATAGGTGGAATTTTGATGCACGTAAGGGTGAAATGGAAAAGGTTGACGTCCTAGACCGAAAAGTTTGCATTGTGACTCTCTATTTTTCATGGGTTCTCAAAAAGCAGCTTTGCAAAGGAAATCTAGTCGCGTAGAATGGAATCACAAAGCATAGGGGCTCGCGTAGCAAAGGGGATCTTAGAGAAAAGAGGTTTGTGGAGCAAAGCGGCTCACAGAGCAAAGGGGCTCATAAAACCGAGGGCCTTACAGAGCAGAGGGCCTCATAGAGTAGAGGGCCTCGTGGAGGAGAGTGAATCACTGAGTAGAGTGGCTCATGGAGCACAGTGGATTGCAGAGAAAAGCGGCTCGCGGAGCCTTGAGCAACATGATGGAGCTTCCTATTTCGCAAAGGGTGGAGCCCTTTGCGAAGGGCATTACTTTGCGATGATCGAGAGCCCTGAGAAATAAGAGATCGACTACCCAAGGGGCGGCATGACTATGCTTATGAGGGGGTGAGCCAGATATTTATAGGTAATGGAGGTTGGCGGAGCACGCCATGAAGCACAAACACGCGCTGTGAATAGAAAATAATGCTGTGAAGGACGTTGGGCTCTGCAACTGGAGGGAGTTCCCTCAAGTTCCTCATAATCGCAGAGTCAACTGTCATCGACCTTCATGGTGCTCACAGAGGCTCCGGTAAAGTTACCTCAAGTTCGTTGTAATCATGGAGTCAACCATCATCAACCTTCATGGAGCTCGCAGAGGCTCTAGTCAAGTTCCCTCAAGTTCGTAGTAATCACGGAGTCAACCATCATCGACCTTCGTGGTGCTTGCAGTGGCTCTGGTCAAGTTCCCTCTACTCCGCGATCATGGAGGGAGCTTCATGAATGGGCTCCATGAACCAGTTTTCAACCCAACTTCAAATGTCCATAACTCCTAATCCGTAACTCCTTTCGGGCTCTACGACCAGTCAAATCAAATCTTGTGAAACATGTTATGATCTTGGATCATGTGTAGAAGCATTTAGAATATTTTGGAGATGTGTTTTCTAGTTCCAAAAAAGTCCATGAACAATAGTTGATACATTAATGGGTAATATATAAATATTCCCATATAATGGGTTTTGGAAAAGTCTAGGGTCATTTTTACACCTTAAGTTTAAAGTTTAACCACTAAGTAATCTTGTATTTACCTTAATTACTATAATTAATTTTAATTACTTTCACTAATCACTTTGGTCAAAAATTAAGTCAAACTTATTATAATTTTTAAATTATAATCATTAAAAATATGTAATCCATTATTAAAAATTCTAAATACATAAATGGAAGAAATTAATTTAAAATTAACCACACAGAGGGGATGAGACAACAAATATTTAAAGTGAGAATGTTTAAAAGTTTGAAATGTTTTTATATCTATTTTTAGTGTGAAATTTATTCCAACGACCTAAATTATATCAATAGATGTATAATTGATCTAAATATACTTTAAAACTAAATTAAAATATAATTAAAATATATAAATAATTTATAAAAAAATCCTTTCAATTAAAATTCCGTATGTTTCACTATTCATAAAAAAATGAAACTTCTCATAGAAATACCAAAACTTCACCCAATGTAAATTTTTATATTCAAATTTAAAAAATTATGTTTATTATTTAAAATTAAATTAATAAAAGTTTCAAAAATATAATTTAAAATAGGCATGCTAGTAAAAGTTGGTAAAACCGACATTTATAAAAATATATATCTTTATCAAAAAATTGGCTTTATTCTTATCTCTTGTATATAAAAAGAATAAGATGAATGTCAAATAATTGATTTAATATACTATATATATTACCTTAAAATAAATCATCAAAATGTTATTGTTTAATTTGTTGTGATAAAACATGTTTGGGCATAGAAAAATAGTTTTTTAGAAAAGGAATTTCATTAATTTCAAATAGTTCTTACTTTCATTTATATCTCTTTGGTTACCAAAGAATTAATTTTATAAACATGCATAAAAACATTTTTATAATTTATTTAATCCATTTCATGCACACCATTCCATATACTAGGTGATAACTCTAATAATATTTTAATAATACTATTAATAGTATATTATAGTTCGATAAAACTCAGTCTTGCATGTAACACAAGCTATTGAACGAGCTCAATATTGTGTATAACACAAGGAAAACATGGTTTTTATTATGAAGAATGAAAATAAAATAATTTAATGTTGTGAAAACATAACTTGGTGTTGTGTATAAAGAAATCATGAATTGGTGTAGCATATAATGGAAGAAGTCAAATAAATTTAATTTATTCAAGAAAAAATAGTTCATAAAAACTCAGGGTGTTACATTTTACCCCCCTTAAAATGAATTTATCTCTCAAAATTAATCTAGTTTATCAAAGGACTAATAATTTAAAGTCCCTTAATTGAAACCCACATCATAAAAATGAATAATAAAACTTACTTTAAGAAGAGAATGTTGGAAACATAGCAGTTACCCAAAGTAATGCAAAACTAGGTTTCCACATAGGAGAACATAAGTGGAAATTGAAAACTTGGACAAGGAAGAGAAATATAAATATAAATTTCTTATGGAGAGTTATATAGAACATGGTTAGAAGAACTTTAATGATCACAAATCCATAAACCAAATAGGATGGGAAAAGGTTATTAATATCATCAAAAATGATAATAATAAGATAAAATTTTATTTTTAGAACCTTTTCCTAAAGTTGAAGGGTTTTAATGAGAAGATATAATTTCTTGATTTCAACATAATATCAACCTATTTTGGGCCTTGATCAATTTACACTTCATACCTTATTCTAAGAAATAAAGGTGATCAAAACATGAGATCCATAAATAGAATGACAGGTCATTCCATCCATCTTTATCACAAAAAAATAGTTAGCACATGCTATCCAATATACATAAATCCTCATATGTAAAGATAATACTTTATTATCTAAAATAATATCTAAAGTTTAACTTAATTTTTTTTATAAATGGAAAACCTTTTAACCCTTCCAAATTTTGAAAATCTAATAATTTAGATAGAATATCACTAAATCATCTTAACTTTGATCCCCGATTTATCATAAGGTAGCTCTTGGTTATAACAAACATGTGAACACCATCATCACGTATTCTCTTGAAACATGATAATTACCATAAATCCTTATTGAAAACATGCATTATTTATTATTCAAAAGATTATTGGATGTATTCCCTAAATCCAAAAATGATGTAAACTTAATCCATGATATCATAAACCACTTTGTCAAAAAATAATTAATCACTGCTAAGGTGATTAGTACCATCTAATTTACTTATTCACATCCAACATATGTTTATCTAAATATCATTATATCATCATTAAGAAGACATTAAGGGTTATATTTCCCTTAATCATGTGTTTCCCATGAATATAACCTTGCTATTAAATCACTTTTCTCATCCATAAGAACCATTCAACATATTCATGTAAATCCTTAGGAACTAAAAAATAATCATATATTTCACAATTCATAATTCTTGGATCCAAATACATAAACAATTCGATTATTCTACTTAATCCTTAATCCATTAACAAGTACACCTCATCCTATTGCTGAATAAATATTTCCTTTTACATTTCACCTTTAGTCTCACCATCATCAGTAATATAACCATTACTCATACCACATTATTGATTCTCTTCACGAGATTTACACTTAGGACATCAATTTTCATAATGTCCATTTATTCCACATTTAAATAATTCAACCGATAGTATTTTCTTAGGGAGGCCCTTATTATATTTCATTTCATTAACTGAAATTTTCATTTTCCCTTTGTAGCTACTTGCTTTGTGTCTTTAATTTCCACAATCAAAAAATATTCCCATTCCTCTAAGTCATCCACCAGAATGATTAATTTCATATTCTCAATACAAAGGAAACTGAATCCTCTTTCATCCGTGGTTTCCATTACCTAAAATCTTAGTGAACTCTTTCCTTCTATTATTTGGTGAATCCGAGAGTTAGTCAAGGTACATGTTGTTAATCATGTTCCATGAAAACTACTTAGGGATGATCATAACATCCTTTAGTCCATTGATTATCCAATTTGATTGATCATCAAAAAATAGTCCATCAAATTCAACATTAACAAAGTTTCTTTTGGTTCCCACCATTGACTAAAACCAAAAATCATTGTGTGGGAAACACTTATCATAGTGGAAAACCACACAATCATGACAATTCACTTATAAGATGTATAATTCTTGACATTTTATTTTAAATATATGAAACCTTAAGATTATTATTAGAGACATCCCTAGAGATTCTTAGAAATATCCCTAGGGATATCACTAATGTTTTGTCATCCTAGTTTCAAAAGGTTGACTAAACCTTTCCTTTCATACCAACTATAGCGACTCATTCTTAACATACATGGATATTACATCATTTTAGATGAATATCCAGAACATTAAAAAAGTAAATGCTCAAGGACCATACTAGTTTAGTGTATTTGAAAATTTGGAAACATAATCTTTTATCTTAGTGAAATATCTTCAATATCTCCCTTAAAGATCTTCCCATTTAGCACTCATAAATAAAACCCTTATTCATAACTTGGGGAAAGAAAACATAAGAAGGGGTGATATCAGATGCTCAATAAGGGTAAATAAAGGACATATGTGATCATAACAAGAGAATAAGGGTATGGTAACATGAGAATAACATTTGAAGATCATACCATACATACAAAAGATCATATACAGGAGTCATGGAATAAATATTGTCTATTCATAAGACATGAATCATAAGGGAATCAAGAAGAAAAGAAATGAAATCACAACATAGGAGTAAGACCAGGAATTTTTGGCATGCAAATAATCATTGAAAATAAATCCCTATAAGTCAAAGATCATTTACAAAACTTATTAGTGAACTTTATAGGGGATATACCTATTGGGAGGGACACACAACCATTACCATCTGCAACCCTTTCCTTATAGTGGAATGAGTTCACTCCCCAAACCATCTAAGTTGTGAAGGTTCACTTACAAGGCTATCTTATTAGTCAAGGTTCACTCCCAAGACCATCTAAGTAGTCAAGGTTCACTCACAATACCATCTTAGTTAAAAATGTCCTTTACTAAACCGAATTAACTCCCCATTATATCCATGTATATCTCATGAGATATAAATATTTTCACAAGACATTAGAGGGAGATATAGGTCCCACCTATCTCATAATGAAATCATACATACATGTACCATAAGATAATAAAACATTCATCACGTCATGACCCATAAAAAGATATGGGTTTCATAAACATCATATCATATCCTATGAAATTAAATGGGTATTATAAACATTGCATCATATCATAACCTATGGAAAAGAGAGAGGTTTCATAATCAAATAATAACTCATAAAAGGGAGTGGGTTTCATAAGTGTTTTATCATGTTATAACCTAAGGAAGATAAATGGGCATCATAAAAAACTTTTCATATTAATCACAAATAATTGAAATAAATAATAAGAATGGTTCCCTTGGATCATATCCTTATTAGAGTATAAAACATATCAAAGGATATCATCTTATATGGAAAAGGATTATGAATGATCACTTAGAGAATTTATTTATGGAAATAACCTTTTTTTGAAAATAAAATTTTAAGACATATTTTTTCAAATCCTTCTCTTTGAAAACCACTTTTAAAACTTATTAATTATGATTTAAAAATCATTTAAAACATTTATTGAGGAAAAAATTCCTTTCAATTTCAATGTTTTTTAGAAAACAAAACATTTTAAAAATATTTATTATCTGAAAATTAATTTAAAATATCATACAAGAAGCTTTGAAATTATTGATATACTTTTCTTTGAAGACAAAATTTTGAAAACATATAATGGAATCTTTAAAAATCATTTAAAAAACTTTTTATACTTAAAACATTTTTTTTGAAAATAGATTTGAAAATAATGAATGTCCAGAATATTTGGAGTTTTTTTCTTAAAAAAAAATCTTCTAATCTTACAAAGGATACTTCAAATAAATGAAGACCATGACGGCAGATAAATCTGTACATGTCGAACATTCCTTTTGCACCGTAATTTTTTTAGAAAAGTTCCTTGATCGGAAAAAAAAAGAAGATTAATTTAAAAAAATTATTTTAAATGGTTAAACATGGGTAAAAATTTACTTTAAATATCATTGGATAATAATAGAAAATTTTTGAAAATATTTTTAGAAAATATGGTTTTGGAAGAATTAATATTTCCAACCAAAATTAGAAATAAAGTATGATTTTCTTAGAAACATTCTTAATTATATCAAGTACTAAAAAGTGGAAAAATGGAACCATTACTTATATATAGAATGGATAATAAGAAGATAAGAAATTTCATGAGAATTATTAAGATATTGATCATAAGATTTCATCAATGGAAGCATAATCATAAATAATTCCCATAAATGATCATATTGTAGAAACAAACTCTTACCAATTTGATAACTTCAAATCAAAATACCCATGAAATAGTAAAATTAAATGAAGCTTAAAATATCATGAAAATAAGGATATTTTTGATATACATTTTCCAATGGATGTATATACCTCTCATAAAAGAATGTATGTGCATAACATTACATGTATCTCAAAGAAGGCAAATTTAGATAAAATTACCCAACCGATTTGGTAACTTTTGAACCATGAAACCAATAAAATAGATGTCATAAAATGGATATGTAAATAACTATAAATTTTATTATAATAATCATGTAGTATGTTCATGGGCAGTATATACACCAAACAAAATAAATAGGTGGTGAATAAGGGATGTATCTAACAGATATATAAAGGTGAGATGAAATCCTCTTACCTTAAGTCTTGATTTTATTTAGACACATTCATGACTCTTGTATAATAAATATATGTTTATTATACATCTAGAAAAGAACCATATGATTATATATCATTCCATATATGATTTAATCATGACTTTTTATTACCTGTTTGTTATTAATTTCCAGTTAAAGGAATGTTTAAGGTATTAACCAGTTTGTTTTTTTGTATATGTTTTGAATTTTTTTTCTTGATCCTCTTACTTAGATAAAGATTTAATTATTTCTAAAATGTAAGACATTTTATTATAAAAATTTAAATTTTTATTAAAAAAATAATTTTTAAGGAAAAGTGGGAAACAAAGTACACAAAACCAAAAGAACATCAAACCTCAAAAGGGAATGCCTGATCATTCTAAATAAAATTAAAAGGGTTTAAATAAATAACTATATATAATTTCAATTGGATTGAATTTACCTCTAATTATTTATTTTTCTTGATAATCTCATTAAATTGGATTTCCATCTATTCCCATTCTTTTACATGTCCCTCCAAGCTTGTCCTCCCCTCATTGAATCCACACATCAATATTTGATTTTGTTTGTTGATCCAAAAAATTTATTCTTCAATGAAATTAACCTGATGTGGTCTTTTAAACGTTCGATGAGAATCCTCCTTAGAGAAATTGATCTTTAAAGATTCCTCGAGCTTAATTAGAATGAATATGAAGCTCCTAAACCACTTATCCGTAGAAAACTCGTTTTCAACTTCCTTTAGTGAAATAAAATTTGTGACAAGGTAAGGCACTGGGATGATTTAAATATTATATCTAGATCCATTCAAGACTTCTAAATTAATGATGATAACACTTTGATCCTCCTCAGACCTATAACTGGGGGTTGGATCTTACTTTCCCTGTATACCGAGCTTCTGAATAACATCATCAACCCGTGATAATCTGACTATCCTTGACTTTGACCCCTGATTTTCTCCTTACCTAAAGATCTGGTAAACACAAGTTTTGGTATGGTGGATTAGTCCTTACTGTGACTTGATTTCTTTCCCTTATTGACTAGGAAATTACCAGAGATAATATTTCCATACTTTACTTTTCTTGATTCAAAACCAACACTCATAGCCATGTGGGGGTCCTTCTCATGGTCTGAAATGGTTTTCTATTCTAATTTCTTATCAGTCATATAAAAATTCTCAAGGTTCCTTGATCAACCCTATTTTTTATTTCTTTTTGGAATAATATTACACCAACCTCCTAGATCCACATTTTCCTTCTCACCCACACCCAAAGACGAGAAGAAAATTATGATCTGTAATGATCCAAGAGGGCCTTGCTGACTAGGGAACCTATGACTTGGAGGAACATTATTCATATAGACTGGTGTGATCTCCTACCTATTTTCCATCCTTCTAAATCGAATTGAATTAGAAAAGGATATCATTGTAGGGGAAATACCATCATCACCTGGAACCTAAGTTGTCAAACTAAAGACACCTAAATCATGTTTCAACCTATAAAAGATATCTAACACCTTCAAATCTTCACACATAGTACCTAATACATTCTCTAGAGGATCAGTGTAGATGACCTCTATACTATTCATATAATCAACTGAGGGGGGAACGAGACCAGTCCCTATAGACCTAGGGACTACAATATCCATTTTGATCCCTTTTTCCTCACCAATATGAATAGGACAAGTTCCCTAGGGATAAAGAAGATGATCAGAAATCCACAAAATTCTCAAACACCACTGGTTATTTCCAAATAAATTACTCCCCTATTGAAGTACACAACCACTATACTAGAGGATTTTAAACATCAACTTCAACACATATACATGGGGAAATTGAATGACAAATATAAACGGTTCTGGAGTCTGAGCATAGAAAACATCCAACCAAATTCCATTGAATTCAGATTATAGAAGGGTTTTTGAAAGGAAGAGGGAACTAGAGAAAGATTACCCATATAGCTATTGTCAAGTCATCCCACTTCTTGTGAAAATCATTAGACCATCTTAAGAGGTGGAAATGGAATCCATTGCAAGACCGGGGAGTTCTGGACCACGTAGTGATTAAATATTTTGAGTTTGAAAAATAAACCATGATATTCTACTTATTGAGGAGTCCAACAATAACTCCCTCCTAAATCCCCAATATCTAAATAAATTTTTTTCAAAGGTTTATAACTATGGATTTCGTGAACCGAATCCACGCACCAAAGTCTAGTTCAAGAGAGCCAAATCATCTATGAACTCTGAGGTCGAATGTGCGAGCAAAGGGAATCTATCATGGAGGTCTGTAAAATTAGGTAAAATATAAATTTCATATAATGGTGGGATGAAATCATGGTTAGATAACATTATAAATGAGATAATTATCTCCCTTAAGGAAGGTCACCCCCACCGATGGGGGAGGGGTGGAAGCAGCGACCATCACCGCCTACGGCCGGGATGAAGTACTGAATCCAAGAAAAAGTTCTATCAATCCACATAAGACATGTTATAAATATAATATATATTAATTATGTAAATATTTATAATAATATATAAAATATAGAGTATGAAATGAAATGCCCCGTTCATAGAGACGGTGGGTCATATGTATGTATGAACACTATTTCCATTTTCTTATCATATTTTGAAAGCAATAAAAGCAATATATATATATATATATTATAATTCCATTAGAATTATTATGTTTTATATATCACATATATTTATTAAACCCATCCTTAATACATTCCATGTAAAGTGTGAGTGAATCACATCGTTTTGAGGAGGCAGTAGTCCTTACATCCACAAACGAAGTTATTGTATTCCCATAAAATAGAAAGCATAAATGAATGTGTTATATAATAATTAAAGAAGCATAAAGGTATCATAAATATCATATATATCATATTAAAATAGTAATTCAATCATTATTTACAAAAATTAAAGGTGATAATGGAAGAACGAATGACATTAGTTCATGATGGTATATTCTTCCTCATACACTAATGATGATTATATATCCCAATTGACGGAAGTGTGTGTGAGTGTAGATCAAACAATTAACATAAAAAATATAAGTATATTGAGGATAATTAGGTTATTATATAATAATTTGATAGTAATAGTTTATGTGGTGGATAAATAAATAAAATGAAAGTGTTTATTCAATGATGTTACCTCTTCTTCGGGTAACTCCATTTGGTTTTCACTAAAGGTCTTCCTTGGTTGGATTTATAACCAAAGTGAGGATTATATGATGAATGGAGTGATGTTGGGATATTATTTGTTTAGGTTTTGGATGATAAAAAAGTCTTTATGTTAGTGAATAAGAGGGGGGGGAGTTCCCTTAAATTATTGGGGGTGGAGGACACACTTGGCACTTTGGAAAAGAAATGTGTGCTCCCCATGTTTTTA
Organism: Viscum album; assembly: GCA_963277665.1. Classification (NCBI taxonomy): domain Eukaryota; kingdom Viridiplantae; phylum Streptophyta; class Magnoliopsida; order Santalales; family Viscaceae; genus Viscum; species Viscum album. Next base: position 2,139,541,452 of record OY728123.1, read on the forward strand.
GCTACCAATAGGATTCCATGACACAAATAATTTGATAAATGATGGGTTAAGGAATACATTTGGACATAAAATGGGTGTTGGAAAATTATAGGGCCATTTCACACCTTAATTTTAATGTTTAACCACTAAGTAATTCTATTTTAACCTTAATCGCTGTAATTAATTTCAATTACTTTCAATAATCACTTTGGTAGAAAATTAAGTTTAAATTATTTGAAATTATAAATTATTATTTTACCAAATATGGAATCTAATTTTAAAAATTCTAAAGTGGAAGAAATTAATTTAAAATTAATCTCGTAGAAGGGACGACCCAACATGTTTTTATAGTGAAAATGTTCAAAAGTTTGGAATGATTTTATATCCAATTTCATTGTGAAATTTATTAAAATTACCTAAAATGTATTAATATATGTATAATTTATTTAAATATACTTAAAAAAATTAAAATATAATTTAACTATATAAATAAATAAGACAAACAAGCATTTTTCAATTAAAATTCAGTATTTTTCTCTATTCATAAAAAAAATGAAACTTCTCAAATAATACCAAAAATTATCCCAAAGTAAATTTTGATGTTCTGATTTCAAAAATAAATTTCCCCTTTTAAATTAAAATTCATAAAATTTTAAATTTTTTTTTAAATAGGTGTGCCATTAAAAGGTGGTAAAATTACCTTTTAGAAAAATTTATATCATTATGTGTAAAATTGGATTTATTATTATGTTCTCTAAAAAACACATAGGATGAACATTAAATAGTTGATTGAATATAATATATATATTTCATTAAATTCATTAATCAATTTGTTTGTTTAATTTATTGAGATAAAACATGTTTTTTCTTTGGAAAATCGTTTTTCAGAAAAGGAATTTAACTATTTTCAAATAGTTATTATTTTAATTTCTATCTAATTAGTTACCAAATAATTCATTTTATAAACTTAAATAAAATATGTTTTAATAATTTAGTTAATCCCTTTCATACTATAAATTCCAATTAATAGGTGATAACTATAATAATAATAATATTATATTGTAGTTCGGTAAAACCCAGTCTTGTGTGTAATGAAATCTATTCAAAGAACTCGACATTGTGCATAACACAAGCCAAATATGGTGTTGTGTGTACTGAAAGTCAATATAAGTGCTTCTTGTTTTATAATAATAACATGATGTTGTGTATAAATCAAGTATAACTTGGTGAAACATGAAATGCAATCCATCAAATATATTTATTTTTAAAAAAAAAATTAATTTATAAAAACTCAGGGTGTCACATTATACCCTGATTAAAATTATTTTCTCCTTAAAAAATTATCTAGGTTATCAAATTTTTTATAATTTAAAGTCCATTCATAGAAAGTCACATTTAAAAAATAAATACCAAAAAATCCTTTAAAAAGGGAAAGTTGGAAACATAATAGTTTCCCAAAGTAACTCATAACTAGGTTTCCACATAGGAGAACATAAGTGGCAAGTGAAAACATCCGCATAGAAGAGAAATATAACTATCAAGTCCTGATGGAGATTTATAGAGAACATGGTCATAATAATGTTAATTATCCCAAATCTATAAACCAAAGAGGCTTGAAAAAGGTCATTGGTATCATAAAAAAGGATGATCACATGACAACATTTTATTTCAAGAACCTATTTCTAAATTTGAAGAGTTTTCATGAGAAGATATAATTTATTAATTTTAAAATAATCTCACCATTTTTTATGCCTTTATCAATTTACACTTTATATATTATTCCAATAAATGAAGGTGATATGATCATGATATCTATAAATATAATGATAGTTCATTCCATATGTCTTTATCAAAAAAAAAATAGTTAGCACATGTTATCTAATATGCATAAATACTCACATGGGGAGATAATAATTTAATCTCAAAAAACTCATCAAAAGTTTAAGTTAAACCATTACATAAATGGAAAACCCTTTTACCCTTTCTAAATCTGAAAACCCAAAACCTTATATTTTTTTTACTAAATCAGCTTAACATTGATCCCCCTTATATCATAAGGTAACTCTTGGTTGTACCAAACATGTGAATACCTTCATCTTGTATTCTTTTTAAACATGGTAATTACCATAAATCCTTATTTAAAACATGTATTTTTTATTATTCCATATTTTGTTGGATATATTACTTAAATTAAAAAAAATGCTATAAACTCCATCTATTATAGCATAAACAACTTTTCAACAAATGCTTAATCAGTTCCGAGGTAATCAGTACCATCCAATTTACTTATTCATATCCAATATATCTTTATAAAAACATCATTATCTCTATATTAGGAATATATTAATAGCTATATTTCCCTTAATCATGTGTTTCCCATGAATATCACCTCCCCATTAAATCACTTTTCTTATCCATCATAACTATTCAATATATTCATGTAAATCCTTAGCAAAAAAAAATATAAATTGAATAATCCTTATATATTTTACAATTTATAATTATTGAATCCAAATACATAAACACTTTGATTCTTCCACTTCATCCTTAATCCATTAATAATTTTACCTCATTCTATTACTTATTACATCTTTTCTTTAACATTAGACCTATAGTCTCATCATCATCAGTAATATAATCATTACTTGTACCACCTTGCTGATTATCTTCAAAGTCCTTCCACTTAGGACATTGACTTTCATAATTACCATTAATTTAATATTTAAATAATTAAACCATTGATGATGTATTAGGGAGGCCATTATTCTCATTCATTTAGTTAACTAGAATTTTTATTTTCCTTTTGAAGACACTTTATTTATGTTCTTATTTTCCACAGTCAAAATATCTTCCTGCTCCTCTAAGACATTCACTTGGGTGCTTCTTTCCACATTCTTGATACAAAGGAAACTCAATCCTATTTCCTAAATGGTCTCTATTATCTAAACTCTCAGTGAAATCCTTTTTTATCTGCTTTGGTGAGTCCAAGAGTTGGTTATGGTACATGTTGTTAATAATATTCTATGAAATTTTTTAGGCATGATCATAATATCTTTCACTCTAGTGATCATCCCATTTTATTACACATCAAACAATTGTCCAACATATTAAATATTAACCTAGTTCCTTATGGTTCCCTTTGTTGACTAAATCAAAAAAACATAGTGTGAGCAACACTTATCATAGAGAAAAACCACATAATCATGAAAAATCACTTATATGATGTCTAAATAATGATACATTCTTTTAAATCCATGAAACCATAGGATTATCCTTAGAGACATACATATACATATCCTTAGAAATATTCCTATGGATCTCACTAAAGTTATATCATCCTAATTTCCAAATTTTGACTAAACCTTTCCTTTTATACCAAATATAATGAACTAGGCTTAATATACATGGATATTACATAATTTTAAATGAATATTTAACACATTACAAAAGTACATACCTGAGGAACATAATATTTTTGTGTCTTTGGAAACTTGGAAACATAATCTTCTATCTTGGTGAAATATATTCAACATCTCCCATAAATATCTTCCCATTTAGTACTCCTACATAAATACTTTTTTATAACATGAGGAAAGGAAACATAAGAAGGTGTGATCTCAGAAGCTCCGTAATGGTAAATAAAGGTGATATATAAGCATAACATGAGCATAAGGTTAGAATAACATGTGAGTAATATTTGAAGATAAAACCCTGGATACCAAAGATCATATACATGAGTCATGGAAAAATATTTGAAGTTCATAAAACATGAATCATAAATCAAGAGAATAATCCATGAAAGCATAACCTAGAAATAAGACATGGAATTTGCGGCATACACATAATCATGTGAAATCATTTCCTATAAGTCAATGCTCATTACCAAAACTTATCAAGGAAATTAATGGGGGATAAACCTACTAGGAAGGAAAAAACACCATCCTCAGTCATATCCCCTTCCTTATAGTGTAATGAGTTCACTCCCCAAACAATTTTATCACTCAAGTTTCACTCCCAATACCATCTTTGCAGAAAAATTCCTCTACTGAACCGAGTTAACTCTCCATTCCATCCATTTATATCTCATGAAATATAAATATTTAACCAATTCATTGGATGGAGATATAGGTACCATCCATCTCATAATGAAATCATACATATTTCTTCTATAAGATAATAAAACAATCAAACTATCAGAACCAATAAAAAGAGATGGGTTTTATAAACATCAAATCATTACCCATGAAATGAAATTGGTATCATAAACATTGCATCATATCGTAAACTATAGAAAGGAGACATGTTTCATAATAATATAATAACCCATTAAAGGAATCAGTATTTATAAGAATTTTATCATGGTATTACCTATAGAAGAGACATGAGTTTTGTAAACAACATGTTATCTTAATCATAAACCATTTAAATAAAGAATAATAATAATGTACTTATATCACATCCTTAGTAAAGAATAAAATATATCAAAGGATATCATCTTATATTGAGAATTATTTTGAAATATCACCTGGATCATTTCTTAATGGAAATAACCTTTTTTTGAAAATCAATTTTGAAAACATAAAACATTTTCAAAATCATTTTCTTTTAAAACCACTTTCAAAACTTATAAATTAATATTTAAAAATCATTTAAAACATTTATTAAGGAAAATATCCCATTCTCTTTGAGGAAATATTTTTAGAAAATAAAACATTTTTCTTTGAAAATAGATTTTAAAAATTATAAAAGAATCCTTGAAATAATTAAAATCATTTTCTTTAAAAATAACCTTTTGAAAACATATAAATGAAGATTTGAAAATCATTTAATATAATTTTTAATCCTAAAACATTTTTGAAAGTTCATTTCTTTGAAAATAGCTTTGAAAACAATGAATTTACAGAATATTAGAAAAATAATTTTTCTTTAGAAAAAATCTTATAAAATTTCAAAGGAAGCTTCAAATAAACTATGGTCATGATGTCAGATAAATCTATACCCGTAAAACATTCCTTTTTTATCCATAAAAAGTTTAAAAATGTGCCTCGTTTATAAAATGACAAGAATATTCATTTTTAATATACCTTTTTTAAAAAGTTAAAATATGGGTAAAAATGCATTTTAATGATAATTGGAAAATATTATAAAATTCTTGAAAACATTTTTAGAAATCATGGTTTCGGAATAACACTGATTTCCAACCGAAAAGAGAAATAAAGTTATATTTTAATAAAAATATTTTATTAATTATATTAAATACCAAAGAGTGTGAAAATGGTACCATTAATTGTATATATCATTGATAACTACAGGAGAATAAATTTCATGATAATTATTAATATATGGATTATAATATTTCATTAATGTAAGCATAAGAATAAACAATCCTGATAAACGATGAGATTGTATAAAGAAACTCTTACAACTTTGGTAACTTTGAATAAAACTACCCATGAAATAATTATATTAAATATAGATTAAAATATAAATAAATTATAAGAATTTATGATATAACATTTCAAAGGGCAGTATATACACCTCATAAAAGAATGTAGGTTCATAACAACACATGTGTCTCAAAGAAGGCAAATTGAGACAAAATTACCCTACTGATCTGGTAACTTTTGAAAGGAAAACCCCATGAAATAGAGAAAATAAAATGGATATGTAAATACATATAAATTTAATGAAAATAAAATTATAATACATTTATGGGTAGTATATATACCAGAAAAAATAAATAAGTGGTGAATAAGGCATGTATCTCATGGATATAAAAAAGTGAGATGAAATTACCATACCTTAAGTTTTGACATTATTCATACATGCCCAAAACTCATGAATAATATATATAAGTTTATTATAAATCTACGAAAGAATCATATTATTATATATCATTCCATATATTATTTAATTATTAATTTTAATACCTTTTATTAATAATTTCATGTAAAAGTTACATTTAGGGTAATACCCCCTTTGTTTTTCGTATATGTTTTGACTTCTTATTCTTGATACTATTACTAAGATCATGATTTAATTATATAAATAATGTAAAAATGTTATAAATATCATTTATATTCATTATATAAGTTTTTATAATATTCTATAAAAGATAGAGTATGAAAGGAAACACACTGTTCATGGAGAGGGCAAGCTGTATGTATGAACGTTGCTTCCATTTTCTTATTGTATTTTTAAATAAAGAAAAGTAAAATGTATATATGTATGTTTATATTAACATTATAGTATAATTAAAATTCCTTATATATCACATATTCTTATTAAATCCATCCTTAATACATTCAATGTAAATCATGAATGAATCACATCGCTTTGAGGAGGTGGTAGTCCACATGTCACAAACGAAATTATCGTATTCCCAAAAATGGAAATCATGATGGTATGTATTATATAATAATTAATAAAGAATAAATACATAATATATATATATATATATCATATAAAAACAATAATTAAATCATTATTACCAACACAGAGAGGTGGTAATGGAAGAACAAATGACATCAGTTCACAAGGCGGTGGTCCGCCATACACACAAATGATGATTGAGTATCCCATTTAATGGAAGTGTGTGTGAGTGTAGGTTGTACCCTTAAAGAAATTAAATATAAGTATATTTAGGATACTTATTTTATTATATAATCATGGAATAATAATAATTTACATGCTGGATAATGAAATAAAATAAAAGTTCTTGTGGAAGGATGATCCCTCTTCTTTGGGTAACTCTTTTTGGTTTTCACCAAAGTGATTCATTGGTTTTATTTCTAAAAAAAGAGATTATTATAGGTTTAAGAGATGTAATTTGGGAGATTATTTTTTTAGGTTTCTTATGAGACAAATGGATTTAGTGGTGTGAATAAATGGGGGGGGGGGGTGAGTTCTATTCTATAAGTGAGGGGAGAGGACACACTTGGCATTTTTGAGAAGAATTGTGTTCCCCCCATGTTTTTACCTACCAATAGGCTCAAATGACACAAAATTAGATAAATTAAGGGTTAAGGTCTAAATATTTCCAACCAAGGGGTTTGGAAAGTTTTAGGGACATTCTTACACCTTAATTTTAAATTTTAAACACTAAGTAATCTTGTTTTTACCTTAACCACTGTAATTAATTTTAATTTAGTTCACTAAAAGATATGGTAAATAATTAAGTTAAAATTATTAGAAATTTCAAATTATTATTATTCCAAATATGGAATAAAACACATAATTGGAATAAATTAATTTAAAATTCATCCTGTAGATGAGATGCGACAATGATTTTTTAAAGTGAAAATGTTCAAAAAGTTGAAATTTTTTAGATCCTATTTAAATATGATTTTGATTCAAATGAAATAAATTTTATTAATATATGTATAATTTATTTAGATATACTTTAAAATAAAATTAAAATATAATTTAACTATATAAATAAATTGGAGGAAAAATAAATTATCAATTAAAATTCAGTATTTTTTACTATTCATCAAAAAATGAAACTTCTTAGAAAAGGGCCAAAAAATAAAACCAAAGTAAATTTTAATAATAAAATTTAAAAAATTTATTTTGTTCTTTTAAATAAAATTTAAAAAAAAGTCAAAAATTAGATTTAAAATAGATGTTCCATTAAAATGCGGAAAAGTTACATTTTCAGAAAATATATATCTTTATGGGTAAAATTGGATTTATTATTATCTCTTGTCTAGAAAAAACATAAGACAAATATTGAATAGTTGATTTAATATAATATATATTTTATTAAAATCATTCTACAAAATATGTTTTATTAATTTATTATGATGAAACATGTTTGTGCATTGAAAAATAGTTTTTTAGAAAATGAATTTCATTTTTTTAAAATAGTTATTACTTTCATTTCTATCTAATTAGTTACCAAAGAATTCATTTTATAAATATGAATAAAACAAATTTTCATAATTTATTTAATCCCTTTAATACTCTAAATTCCAATAATTAGTTGATAACTATAAAAATATTTTATTAATAATATTAATAGTATATTATAGCTGAGTAAAACTTGGACTTTCATATAACACAAGCTATTGAAGGAACTCAACATTATGCATAATACAAGACAAACATGGTGTTGTGTGTAATGAAATATGATCTAAGTTTTGTGTGTTTGGAAAGTATGAATTTGTGTTTCATATAAAGTAAGCATAACTTAGTGTAGCGTGTAATGCAAGCCATTAGAGAAATTTAATTTATTCCAAAAAATTAGTTCATAAAAAATCAGGGTGTTATATAGTAACCCATATCTTGAGATGAGAACAGGAGGTGTGACCTCTATGATCAATAGGGAAATTAAGATTAGATAATACTTGGGTTGGAATTATGGATGAGAAAACTATAGAGGTGTGACACACATGTTGTGTTAATGGAACCTGTTGAGGTGATGCTCAAGGAAATACTAAAAAACATGTTTTTAACAACACTAGAATTGTCCTATATCAATACTTGAAAACCACTGATATCCTTAGTGTAGTTAAAAGTCCATCACTCTTATCAGCACTAAGAAACTTTTGATAAAGGCTATATTTATTGGCGCAAAAAAGCACAAATAAATCATACTTTTATTAGTGATTTTAAAAGTGATGATAAAAGACCCCATTTATTAGTATGTTTATTTAGTGATGATTTATAATCCCTTTATCAACACTTTTAGAAGCACTGATAAAGGTCATCTTTTATCAGCGCTTTCATTTTCACTGATAAAAGTATGATTTATCCGTACTTTTTTCACTTATAAAAGTTTGATTTCTCTGCATTTTTTAATGTGCTGATATAGATAGACTATATCAACATCTATATAAGAGCCAATAAAGGAGTCCTTTATCAGCACTTTTAAAAGCATTGAAAAAGGAAATATTTATCAGTGCATTTAGTAGCATTGATAAAGGTGAAAACTGCCATGTGATTCCAAAACACACTACATCATTAGAAATAAGTACAATGTGCTACAACAACACACGACATCAGTATAAATAGTAAAATAAATAGAAGAATAAGATACAAATACTGAATTTAAATGAAATAAAATTTCAAACAAAAATACAAGAAAAATAAAACATTATTATAGAGTATGTTAGTAGTTTTTTTAATTAAAATTAATGTGAGTTTTGAATAAAAAAGACACACTTGTATTCATACCGGTCACAATGTGTGTCAGATTGAGGCATTACTGATTACTACACATACCAAATGATTTATGGGTCATTTTCCTAAAGTATCAAAACAATCAGAATGAGTTTTCTCAGTTTTGAGTATGTTAGTTGGTTTTTTGATTAAAATTAATGTTTATTTTGAATAAAAAGATGCACTTGGAGTCATACCGATCATATCATGAATCAGATTAAGGTGAGGCTGATCCCTACACATCAAAAATGACTTATTTATTGTTTTCCTAAAGTACCAAAACAATAAGAATGTGTTTTCTCTGTTTTGAGTATGTCTATTTTTTTATTGCTAAAATTAATGTTAATTTTGGATAAAAAAGATACACATGGAGTCATACCAGTCACACCGTGCTTCAGATTGAGGAAAATATGATTTATACACATCCCAAATGACTCATGGATAATTTTCCTTAAGTTTCAAAATAATCATAATTCATTTTATTGATTTTTAGTATGTCCATTTTTTTATTAACATTAATGACACTTTTGACTGTAAAATATGCCGTTGGAGTAAAATTGGTCACACCATGCATCTGATAAAGGTGTAGCTAATCCATATATGTCACAAATGACATATGGATAGTTATCCTAAAGTACCAAAAAAACCTTAATGCATTTTATCAGTTTTGAGTATGTGAGTTATATTTTTTACTAATATTAATGTCAATTTTGAATAAAAAAGGCACACTTGGATTCACATTGTGTGTCGAATTGAGGCGTGGCTGAATGATACATGTTCCAAATGAATCAAGGATTTTTAACCTAAAGTATGAAAAAATCAGAATGTGTTTGCTCAGTTTTGAGTATGTTAGTTGTTTTTTGGTTAAAACAAATGTCAGTTTTGGATAAAAAGATGCACTTGGAGTCATAATGGTCACACTGTGAATCTAATTGAGGTGTGTTTGATCCCTATATGTCAAAAATTACATATGGGATGTTTTCCTAAAGTACCAAAATAATCCAAATGTGATTTCTTGGTTTTGAGTATGTAAGTAATTTTTTTTACTAAAATTAATGTCACTTTTGAATAAAAAAGGTGCACTTGGAGTCATAATGGTCACACAATATGTCATATTGAGGGGAATATGATCCCTACATGTCACAATTGATGTTTGGGTCATTTTAATAAAGTACCAAAACAATAAAAATGCATTTTATCAGTTTTGAGTATTTCAGTTGTTTTTTAATAAAATTAATGCGACTTTTGAATAAAAAAAAGGTACTTGGAGTCATGATGGTCACACCATGCATCATATTGTGGTGACAATGATCCCTACACATCAAAAATTATATATATATTGTTTTCCTAAAGGAAAAAAACAATATGAATGTGTTTGATCTGTTTTGAGTACACTACGTGTGCTTTTTACTAAAATATCATTTTAAACTGGAAAGAGGCACAATGGATTTTATCTTAAGTGAGAACTTATAAAAAATTATTCTAAAACACAATAATCATATGATCCTTATTATAATTTCGTTCACAACAATTTTATTATTTTAAAGTCAGTTATTCTTATCCTCCTCCACCTTGGTCTCCACCTCAGTCTTCGCCTCTACCACATCATATACGTTAGTCTATAACTTCGACTCTGCTTCTGACTCTACCTTCGCCTCTGCATTAGACTTCACCTCTACCTCCTCCTCTTCCTCCATCTTTTTCCATCAATTTTATTGTTTGAAGGTAAAAAATTCTAAACAAATTGATTACATACATTAATATTCTCCTTGAGAAAGAGATCAAAAATAATATATATGCATTATGCCACTAATTCTTGACATGCCAAATATATTTTAAAGGATATAACTCATACTAGATCAAAAAATAGCATGTAATCACCAAGATTTTTTATCAACATACATTGGAAAAAAGTAAACTACCCACTCGTCTCTAAAAAAAATTTATTTATTCTTTTGAGTAACTATTTTGTCGAAAATATTGATAGTACTAAAAAAATATAAAAAAACAAATTATTATAAAATATATTTAATGAAATTGTAATTATATTCAGAAATTACCCATTGTGGGATGTTAGTCTTTTCATGATTTATGATTTATCTCATAAATTTTCAAACGTAATATCCAAAATCAATTACATTATCTTATTTCAGAAACCATATAAAAATTGACCAAAATAATTAAACTATTTTGAAATATTTTGATAGTTAAATATTTCTATACATACATTAATTTGTTTCCATTTATAATAATCCAATGGCTTTAGCTTGTATGACACCAATATCATGCTATGATTTAGCCTATATTTAGTGACCATCCTATCATAACAAAATTATCATTAAAACACATACTGAACATATAATTCAAAGTTTATCTATAAAATATTTATTATTATGTATTACATATTCACAATACACATCATGTGTGGCCGGTTGGTTGGAAATCCATGCGTTGAATGTAAAAAATTAATATTCGGGGTGCCTATGTTGACTGATATCAGTATCTAGTGCTTTATAAAAAAGAAAAAAAATTAATGAAAAAATTAAAAATATATTTTATGGTATTAGATCGTAGAGTTTTAACTTTTCATTGTAGGCATAAAAATAGTCTGTCATTTGATGTTTTTTATTAAACGCTTCGAGTAAATTGTGTCTTTTCTTATCTATTTATTTCTTTTCTAAAGTAATTTATATCATAGAAATGATACTGGGATTAATGAATCCAAATTTTGCTTTTTATAATTTTCTATTTATATAGTTGTAATATAAACACTTATAAAAGATATGAATAGTTATTAACTTAAATAAACATATTTAGCTCACTATTTGGACAGACGTATTATGAAATTGTACTTTATTTATGTATTCACAGTTGAGATGCCCGACCGTTCATGCTTGAGAATCTAATTTAGAGACTTGAGACCAATTACATCTGTCATGGAAGCCCCAAATATTTATTCTTTATAGTAATTTTAAGATAGAGCTTTATCTTTAAATTGGGTGGCTATATGAAGTTGTAATGTTAATAAATGTTTCTCTAGAACTAGAAGATAGAAGGTCTCAGATGTTCGTTTTCTTTTCTTGGTTGATTCACTAGATTTTCTTGGTCCAACCTTTCATTTTTCTTCCGCTTTATCGATATGTAATATCATAACTCACTTAAATTTTTTTTATCATCAAGTGTTACACAATTTTCATATGAATTTTCTTAAAGATGTACCTCATGTATCTTTATAAGATTAGATGACCATGCTATGAAATATATAATAGCAGCTTGAACCATTGTAATATCTGGATCATTAAGTGGAATATGCAACTCAGCAATCAACTCATAAGCTGTCTCAATCTCTACTCTCATGTGATCTTTTGTGTGGGGTTGATTATGTAGTTGGTCTACAGGGATATTATACATTTTACCCCTTGCAACACAGTGGTACGTGGGTGTTGACAAAAACAATCACATACAATTACACCGTGTATAATTTTATTAATATAATGTTATTGGATGTTGTTTAATTCACATTTAGGAGAAAAGGTAATGAAAAGACTGTTTACCTCAGGTAAGGTTTGGGGGTAATGACTATCCTTAAATCTATTGGGATCATTTAGATCATGTGCATATATTTTCTCCACCGTCGGTTCACTTTGATCTTTTCTTATACATTGCTCTACCAAACAACACCCTAAAATAATATCTTGTAGTGAAGATATTTGTGTGTACATTCATCTCATCATATTATATGTATCTTAATGTGGTTTTATCTTCTCAAAATATGTTCAAGTAAAGACTCCAAAACCTAATCCTCTAACTCGACCATATTGTTTTGGCCACTTCAATGTTACTGAATTCCAATTTTCTTTTGGTACAATCGTTGACACTTCTTGTGTCTAAAATATATAACAAAATATGGACATATTTATTTTATGTAATATTATTATAAATCATAAATAATTATAATTATGTCATAATTACACATGCTTTCCAAACTACTTTTGTATTTTCATCAACTAATATAACATACTTATTTACACGAGGATCCTTCTATAGCACATGACATGGGATGGAAGCGGTTTACACTTTTAATTCATTAATCTAGATATAAACAAAGGAACATATTTGGTTTCATATCACACAATTAAACTTTTATTGTAGATTTAAATTACATTCCAATTTCTTCTCTAATGAAGCAAACCCCATCCTTCCTTTGCGATAAGGGTACGCTGGTTTTGATCCACATTATTTATTTTCCATAATCTTTTTATGTTCCATAAATTATGTTTTTTGAATCAAGTTGGATAAAATAAATAATTTCAAATAGTATATTATCGATCACAATTCACCTGAAATGATTTATCATTATGATTATTTCTTGAAGAATTCCATGTTTTCTACTTTAAAATGTGTCCATAACAAAGTGGTGGGTTGGGTTTTATTTTCCCATCAACATCCCTAATATGTAACTTTGTCAAAAGAGTCTGAGATGCTTTATGGTAGTTTCCAGTCACCATTAAGACAAATTTATTATGACAATATTCTAAAATAAATGAAGCTTACAGGAAATAATAAAAACTAAATTAATGTTTCATTATATAATTTTTCAATAAAATAGAGAATGTATATTGTAAAATTACTATTATACCTTTCCAAAGGATTTTGTTCATTATAGGTTGGATTTGGCACCATTAGTAAATATCAATCGATATATTCATCCTCATTGTGACCCTAAGATAACTAATTAATGTTAACTTTTTTTGGGGTTAATAGGTTGGCCATGTTGATTCCAACAAACCTCAAATTCTATACCCTTAATTCTTACCTTGATAATTTTATTCAAAACTATGATGCTATGTCGTTGTTATTTTTTTTTAATTTTTTTCATCAATATGTTGTTGATCCCCTAATAATTCTGCATTTTCATCATCAACCATCTATTATTTCTTAGTATTTGAAATGACACAATTTTTAGAAGCCATTATCTTCAAGAGTAGTCAAACATTTAATTTTTCTTGAATAACAACAATGCAATACACCTCATGAATAAAAGTCCGCAATTGCATTCATATTTCCTGAAATATTGAATAGAGATATAATACTTCAATAATATAGTTCAAAAAACATTCACTAACTTTATTTAATCCATCATAATATGATTCATTAAGTTCCATTACTAGATGATGGGAGGAAGGATAGTTTGAAAGAGGGAGTCTAATCCATCATCAAGAGATGGAAGACAGTCAAGTGTCTAAGGATTAAAGTGTCCTAGGAACCTACACTAATAGAATCACTCAAAAAGTCTCCTCAATTGATATATAATAGCCATATGTTGTGGATGAACACAGAAATACTTCATATAATAATATATGATATTGAGATAATACAATATTACATTTATTTATTCAAAAAACTAATAGATTAATAAATTGTTTCCTTGAATAACAGGTCTCTGATACAACTTATGAGTTTGAGGGTATCATCCTATGATCATTATATGTATAAAAAACTTAAAAAAGGACTAATTTATCTCAAGGATAAATGTCAATGGAAACAAAGAAAAAAACACGTATGGAATACTTTTAATATTGTATTAGTGGAATCCAATTTTAAGATTAAATGGAATATATTTGATTTATAACATTGAAGCAGCAAACAAATTATTCTAACCTTTGAAAAGATTACACTATCCTTTAATCACAAAAAATATTCTTGAGGACCCTAGATCACCAAATGTGTGCTAGCACGTTGACCTAGTGATAAAAAGTGATCAAATAAGAAGAGAGGTTTAGATATGGAATGAAAGAAAGGGTAAATTACAATAGGGGGATTATATCACTATTTTTCTTCATTTTGGATATGGATAAAAAATTATCATGACTTATAGGAAATAATTATCCAAACTATAAAAAGTATATTTTATTCATTTATTTCTCTCTATGGTTATTGACTTTGTTAGATGACTTTTAAAATTATTTTTTTAACCTATAAATTATTTATCTCTCTATTTTGAATATAAAATCTATTAATAAATCAGATCTCATAGTTTTCTTGATCTAAAATCCAACCATGGATAACTCACTTACTGGGAAATATACTCTTTATATGATGTTGTGCATTTCTAGGTCTATTTACCCAATGATTTATCAACTCTATCCAATCTAGGAAATTTTCAAAAAATTTGTTTTGCATACTTTTCTAACCAAAGAAATTCCCCATCACTCTTTATAACCCATGGTTAAAGTTTAATAATAATGTTGAATTAATTTTAAAAAATAAAACTCTCACAACGTGCATCACAAAAATAAACTTTGGAATGTGACTAATTAATTCAATATATTTTTTAATTCTATAAGAAATTATTCATCAAAATCATAAATCTAAATAACCCATTTTATGGTTTAACAATTTACATTAATAACCAAAATGGACAAAACATGTTTTGGTTATTTTTACACTCACCTTTGTTCCTATATGTTCATGACACATAAATGAGGTCCACAACTTGGTATCCCATAATCTATAAAAACCATCATAATTAATCCTTTATAATCTATAATCTAATATATAGGATGAATTAAATTTTAGAAACTACTTATATTTTGGAACCATATGTTATTCAAATAAAGAGAAAACCGAGGGGGATGAAAGGTCTCCTTGTTAATGTCAAGAGGAGAGTAAACCATCTATGTTTGTCTCTTGGTGGAAATGGGATGGAAAATCAAATACACATGAAAGGAGAAAAATAATGAAATAGAACCACAATTTTTGTATTTTATTAGTGAAGAGAAGAGAGGTAGGGTTCACCATGTTTACTAAGAACATAAAAATGAAAAAATCAAAACCCAAAACATCAAACAAGGATAGAGTAAGAGGGGAAAATTACATACATTGGATTCTAGCCTTGATTAATTTGAGGGAATGTAGAGGAGTTGCGCCGACAACATAGGTTTTCCAAAATATCTTGAGAATCACTAGTGATTGAGTCATGGTTGGGTTATTTTTAAATATATCATGGAGACTTTTAATATGGATTTAAAAAAACCACTGAAAAAGATCCCATTTATCATTGCTAAATTTAAAAGCACTGATAAATATGTATTTTATCAATGATTTTTTAGCACTGATAAATACTATGCTTTATAAGCACTAAAAAATCGATGATTAAAGACATATTTATCAATGCAATAGTGTAGTGATGATAAAGGTTGATCTTTTTCAGCGCTACTAAAGAATTGTTAAATGTTTTGTAATTATAATTATTTAAATATAATTAATAAACTTATAATAATTATTTAAATAACTTTATTATAATTTTATAATTATTTAAATATATATAATTCTTTATTTACAATTATATAAATACTTATTTCAAAATAATAATTATTTATTTATAATAATTATTAATATTGTAAATATACATTGCCCTAAAGGGGGTGGCCCAATTTTTGGGTTATTCGCTTGGTTCCTTAGAGTCGGGGATTCGATTCCTGCTAGTTATGTTTCAGTATTGTAATTTCACCACCGTTGACTTAATCCCCTCTGATGTGCTGGGAAACATGGGGTGGGGTGGTTTTATTTATTATTATCCATGCAGAAAATGGCGAGCATGGGGCTCTTTAACCATTTTACTGGGGGTGGGATACTCAATTGGAAGATTAAGGCGTGTAATGGGGGTGTTATGGTTTCCATTAAAATAATAGTAAATATACATTTATTATTTATTTCTAAATATTTATTTACAAATATATTTTAGATATTATTAATGGAAACATAATCTTAAATATATACATTTTAAAAACAAGTGAAGTTGAATAATTCAAAATGAGTACACTTTAAAAATATTGAAAAAATGGATAAGTTTTATTAATTAAATATAAGTTATTAAAAAATATGGATATATATATTGAAGTGAATGAATAAATTTTGAAAATACTAAAACATAATAAATAAATAAATAGAAATAAATAATAATAAATGATCAAATTCAAAAATAAAATAAAAAATAAAAAACTTTTAAAATTAATACTCTTAATGTATTACTAAAAAAAGAAATAAAATTGACTGATTAAAAACAAAATATATATTAAATTTATCATGTTATAATGAAATTCTAAAATATACTGAAATTTGAATAAATTACCTAAATATTAGGTGCATGTGTTTCTATATACTACTTAGATATATTTGTGTGAACATTTGTGTATAAAAATGCATTAATATATATATATATATATACATGTATGAATGTATTTATATATGTATGTATGTGAAATAAATGCAACCCATGATGTTTAATATAGGTTAAATTGAAAAATCAAACAACATTAAAAATGAATAAGACATTAATATGTTTTAAATTAACATTATATATATATTATACTTATTAATTTTAAACATCTATATTTATTATATACTATTTATTAATATTTATAATATATATATATATATATATTCAAATTTATTAATTTTTTTCATAATTAGTTAATTAATAAAATGTCTGATATTTTTCTTAATTTACTCATTTTATTTTTATTTGTTTAATTTTTCATTTTATTCTGGACGTTTATTAGTGCTAAAAAAACTGATAAAGAGAAACTTTTATTAGTGCTAAAAACGTGCTGATAGTGGAAACCTTTTATCAATACTATAAATAATGCGTTGATATAGGTTTCATTTATTAGAGCTAAAATAAAGCGTTGATGAAGGTTAACCTTTATTAGTGCTAAAAAAAGCGATGATAAAGGGTGAATTTTATCTGCTGTTTTTTAGCACTTATAATGGGATTCTTTTATTAGCGCTTATTTTAGCGATGATAAAGATGAACTTTATCAGTGAATTTTTCAAGCTCTGATAACTTCCAGTGCTGTTATAGGTGAGTTTTGTAGTAATGAGGAGTGGTATAAGGTAAATAAGATGGTGGGGGGGGGGGTTAACCATTGGATGTTGGAGGGTTTGACCCTCATTATCAATGAGTGGAATTATAGTGAATATCAATAATTTTTTTTGATCTAAAAAAATAAATAATTATTTGATGTTTTGAGTGACACTCAAGTACTATTGATTTTGTCCATGTCTAAACATTGTGTTTCGTGAAAAACGATATATGAGCTATGCTGATTGGGGTTTTTAACTAGTAGTGTGATGATAACGGTACTCTTAAGGTGGTTAGTGTCACATTAGTTATAGTTATGTAGCCCTATTATGGGAAGGGCTATGGATAAGAGAGACTAGTGAGTGGATGATCATGATGGATCTAGATGCCAGTGTTCCTATAAATAAAATTTTATCTGAAATCCTCAGTGAACTTTAGATGAGAAATTTAGTTAAATATTGGATGGGATCCAAGTGTTGGAATTAGGACCAGGATGAATTTTTGATGATCTGATGGGTTTTAAGCCACAGATGCATCATTTATCATGAAATAACACAACAAAAAAATTTCTTGGTTGAGGATCCACACATGGAGTTACTCTAAGAGTCAAGTTTTAACTTCAAAAAGTGTGTTTAGATTAATATCGAATGCCATTATGATTTAAGACATCACGATTGAGTGGTTTTATAGTGGGCTGGTTGGTGGAGCTAATAATTTTTGGAATAGGGGAAAATGTAGGATTGATTAGTGTTTTTGGGTGATATTGGATGTGAAGCATTGGAAACCACATTAATTACATCATATTAGGTAGTTGGTTTCATTTTGTGATTTTTCCAAGGAATTTTGTGGAAAGGCCAACATATTTGTAAATTTGTGTATGGGTTGTAAAAATCATTTGATTTTGTTTAGAATTTGGTTAATGATTGGGTATTATAATTGTAAAAAATTTCTCCTATGTATTTGGGTGTGGTGAGGTGGAGGAAACATTGAGTGTTCCGTTAGATCATGGGAAATACATTTTCATGGGTGATTAGAATGGTGAAGACCACTGTGGCTCAGAATTGGAAGCATGATAAAAGGACTATGGTTGTGAGCACCAAGTGCCTAAGGATGAGTTGATCAATGAAACAAAATTATCTTAGAATGGATAGGAACCTTGGAGTTCCTTCATGGTGTTTTGGAAATGAATTTGAGTAGTGTGTCATGTTTTAGAAAATTTGGTGCCTTATATTTGAAATAGAACTATAGAAAATCATTTGAAGTTATAGAGTAGGGAATGATGATATGTTCATGAATAGATGGCTGATATAGGATGGAAATGTGATTGAAGAATTGCTAGGGTTTCTTGGGGATGATAAGTGTTATGGGGTAGAGTTTGTAAAACACTATGTCTGTATGAGTGTTTGAAAATTAGAGGAAATTTAAACACTTCAATTAATGGTAGGTATGTTTTGAGAACTTAGTTTCAGATTTGGGATCAACAGTTTTTGGTGTCTTAAAAGAGTGATTTTGGATGTGGGATGAGGTTTGGATGGTGTATGAGATAAGTGGGAGAGCATCGATGGATGTATGGGTTGCCGGAATCGCTAGTTGTAGTCACCAGCCAGCTACTGATAGGAAACCCGCTAGTTTATGTCTAGGATAGTGGCCCTATTCTGAATAGATGTTTGCCTCAATCAGATATCTGATGGTATTTTTATGTGGTTAAATTACAATTCCATATCATGGTGTTTTATAGGGGCAACCCATTATCCCCACTTTCTCTTACTTGAAAGCACTAGGGTGTCTCTCCCTTGTTCCTCATTCAAATATCTTCAATTTGGGACATTGTTATAACATTTTCTTTGTGATTATTGGTGATTCTATCCCTATGATGACCACCTCTTATTTTATTTCATACCTCCCCTCTAATATTCAGTTTTCTCTAGTTACATCTTTAGTTCCAATTCCACCAGATCATAGTGGAAATATCTGAATACGTTGAGTCTTTCACTCGGTCTAGTAAGAGGACATCCAATAATGAAATCTACACCCTATTTCTTAGAAATTCATTGGAGGTATGTTGCACTACTACCTTTATCACAGATTCCACTTAAATAGTAAATTTAATTGGGTATTTTATGAACATCACTTAATATGAATATATCCCTAGATAAGGTTGATTTTACACCACAAGTCCTTATTAAGTGTTTGGTCACTATTCTAGTGTGGCGGGATCACCAATTGGTTTTTGGGGAGTTGATCCTTATTAAATTAAATTATAAAGTATTTAAATTAATTATTATTTCATTATAATTAATTTATGAATGTTTGATGTGGGCTAGGACCTCGTGATGGTGGGTAGTGGATGATTTGGTCTTGGGTGAGTATCTTTGAGAGTTGTTTGGATACTTCAAAAAGGGATACCTTTGTAAAAGAGTTAGTTAGCCCCAATACTTTCCCTATATATTATTGTATGATGTTTAAATGCATGTGTATGAATGGTCTCTCCATTAAGATGAAATTCCTTTTAACTAGATGAATTGCTAAATTTAATTTAAATGGTTAAATTAAAATTAAATTTGTTAAACTTACATGAGAATATAAGAATAAAGAAGAGAAAAGTGCATATGACACCACAAACCTAGTGAACTAGATTAACACCTCAATTGTCGATGACCGAGGCCTGGAATAATTGTATTAATTGACCCTTGACCCCCTTGAGGGGTGTTAATCAAATGAATTAAAATAGTTAATACAAAGTTTCCCTTTATTATTAAACTTGAGAGTGATTAACCCTAGTAGGTTATATTGTGACCCTTATGAAACCTTGGAGCCATTGTACTTGATGGAATGGGTATTGGGAAAGTGATCCTTCCGCTACATATGTATTCAGCCTTGGTGGATAGACCATGGGAAGGTTAGACATGGGTTGGGTGAGCAGAATGACTTAGATAGACCCTAAAAAAATGATATGGGCCTTGAGCTATGAATCTATACTATTTATAACATGTATTAAGCTATTATTTTTATTAGAAAATGTATATCTATGAAACTTTCAAGGATATTGATGCCCTGTGAGAGATGGGTGATGAATCGAAACTTGAGTGAGATCAAGGACCCCAAGTGGGGTGCCTCCACTTTTGTATTACTCTAGGGGACCTAGTTAGTTACCCAGTCACATATCAACCCTGAGTGGGTGCATTTTCCATGAGTAGATACAATTAAAATTTTCTCCTTAGAACTCATACCTTGTATATAAGTTAATGGGAAGGTTATAGTGATGAAGGGATTTGGAATTCAGTCAACCCTTGTTTTTTTATAAATGATTTGCATAATTCCAATTTGAAGGTTGTGAAACTATTATCATACACCTTAGAGGAAATTATAATGTGATACAAATTACTATCTCATGGAAGTTGTAATATGTATAGAAAATTCCCTTGAGTGGTTTGGGTATGTTTTTAGGAAAACACCCTTATGGGTGGTTGTGAAAACTCCATATAGGGAGGTTGGGAAAACTCTATTTGGTGAGATAGTGACACTAAAATAACTCCCCTAATAGGGAGGTATGTGATACTTCTATTGGGAGTTCTATAGATTTGGAGCCCATATTTTTGGTTCTGGGTAGAGGAGAGAGTTCCTACCTTGTGATAGTTTCTGTGGGATTGTGGTGTCTTTGGAGGGAAGGGATGAGTTTTTTCATTACTAGGGATATTTTTCTTGGAACAACTATACATTAGGACATATAATTCCTTGAGTTTTTTTTTAGTATGGAGAAATTCCCCACGTTGTTATACTATATACCAGGGTGGATGAGGCCCCTAGGTCTTTATCTTTGTATCAGGGTAAAAGAGCCTTGAGTCGTTATTATTGTTTGAGTGGTCATCATGATGTACTCAAAGACACTGTGGCACGAAAAAAAGTATGTATGGTTAATAAGGTTTATATATATGAGGATCAATAATGATTTATTTCTTTTATATTCAACAAATGTTTAATAATTCATAGAATAGCACAAGCACATATCACTACATTTCTCATATGTATGAGACGAAATTGGTGGTTCTCTACTAATTCATGTACTCACACCCTGCTCGAGCTTCCATTGTACCTGGGTACCAAAGTTGACTCTCACTTTATTGCTGGTATTGGTTGGGAAGGGGCCCTAGTTTTGAATTTTTGGGAAGTATATCTCAGAGTCTAGAGGTTGGGATGAGGTGAGGCTTAGCATTTGGGGTTGGGACTCATTTGTATTTTATTTCTTTTTTTATTCCTATATTTGTGATTAACCTAGTAGGCAATCCGTCTTGTATGATGAACATGAACGTTTGAGTTATGTATTGAATTTTATTTTTATATGGCCTACCTTGTTTATTTTCCTCCACTTATTATATTCCTTATCATTTATAATATTTGGTTATTTTTATATAATTCTACACCCTGATATAGGGGGTGTTGTCTCCTCATGGTACCATATTTGAACCCTTCTTTTGGTCGGCAGCCTCTAGCGTACAAGGAGGTGCGCTTGAGGTTATGCAGTTCCACCAGTCTGGTTACTCTTTATAGTGAGAAGAGACAATACATTACAAAGATTAATCATGGTCTCAGGGGAAGGAATTGAGAATAAGTTAATGCTATGATAATAAGACAACTTGATGAGGAAGTTACCATATTAGACAAATATCTCAAGTGGTATTCAAAATAGCATATGATTAAGGGGTCAAATTTGATGAAGTTTGAGAATGATACAAAATTTAGGAAAAAGTATGAAATAAACCATTTTGTTCCACTCTCGACATAAAAAATCTTAAAATTTATCATTTGAAGAGGTATATCATGATTAGGACAGATCACGTAGTGATTCACTATTCATTTCCACCCATATACCACTTTGTTAAACCTATTCTAAATTCTAAATTCCACATATAATAATAAATTACACTTCATTTTTGATTCAATTATTTAATTTTTATAACTTTTTAGAATGGATATTTCAATTTTTTTGATGTTTTTATTGTAGGTGGAGGTGATTTGGAGGACGTATGATGAAGTTGAAGAAAAATGGGCCAAATTGCGTAGGATTCTAAGAACACATGTGGAATCCAATGCACAATGAAGATAGATCATGCATCCAATTATGCATTAAATGTCCACAAAAATTGACAATGATATAGAAAAGATGTGGGGAAATTACTTTTTAGATTTTTTTGAAGCTAGAAAAGGTTGTCTACCTACCCAAAACCATGGGTTGATTGGTATATCGAAATATAGGTGCCCAAAACCACCTTCCACTTTGCCTATAAAAGTGACCCGTTGGAACCTCATTTGGGAACTCGAATAGGGAGAAAATATCTGATATTTTGGATACCCTAATTATTCCTTTTATCATCTTATAACACACTAAGCTTCCACGATACATTTCCCTTTGAATAATACAATAGCTTGTGCTGTACCCAACTTCGAGTTCTATCACACCATGACCAATCAACTAGCCGTATGAATAGTAATTCCAAAATTTTGAATTTTATAAATTTTACTTTTAAAAATGGACTTTGTTTTTGGATTAATAATATCAAAATTATATTAGGGTGAATTTTTTTTATTTTTCTGAAAACTTTCAATTATTAATGAATAGTGAAAAACACTGCGTTATTGTTTAAAACTGACTTTTTTTTAAATAAATATTTAATTTATATAAATTTATTTTAAGTAAAAATAGATACATAATACCTATATTAGTTCATTTTAATTCATTGGAGTCATTTTATAATAAGATTAGATGTATACAATTTTATTGATCTTTTTAATGTCTTTTACCCACCATCTAGGCATGTTAGCGAATTTGCGTAAAATGTAATTTTACCGCTTCTGTGAATTGAATTTAAAAAATCCCATAGTCACGGTTTACATCAGTAAGTAAAATTTGTTTCAATAAGATGAAAATAATTTTTTCTGAATAGTAACTTTTAAATTTTATTTACCATAGTTAAAAGAAATTAGGGCAATTAAAGGTAAAAATGATATTATAATTACCCTAACACATGTACTAATTCTATTGGATAAGTTTTTTTCTTCCAAAATAAAACTTAGGAATAAAATATGATCCTATTTGTTCCAGTTGGATTAGATTAGGACATTTATTATTATTTTATTTAAAGAAGTTTTAAAAGTGTTAAATTCAAATTTTCATTACTAAAACATTTTTAATATATGGTTATACATAAGATAAATTCAACTATAAATATTCATTATAAAGATAAAAATATTTACTAAATAATGGTATTTAATTTATAAATTTTAGACATTACACTACGGGAAAAATGAGCAATTGCGACGGGTTATTTGCGACGGGATTTATTCCCGTCGCAAATAGTCATGTTAAAAACTTATTTGCGACGGGGGTATTTTCCCGTCGCAAATAAGGAGGCTTTTGCGACGGGATTGCTTTCCCCGTCGCAAATAGTTTTCCCGCGATGCGCGCCAAATCGCGGGAAACTTATTTGCGACGGGGAAATATTCCCGTCGCAAATAACCGGCGGCGGTAAAAGGTATTTGCGACGGGAATATTCCCCCGTCGCAAATACTATGTCGGCAGGGATTATTTGCGACGGGACCCGTCGCAAATAACTATTTACCGGTTGACCGTAATAAATGTTGGCTAAGGTATTTGCGACGGGTCCCGTCGTAAATAATACTATTTGCGACGGGAATCCCGTCGCAAATGGGCCCGTCGCAACTAATCTAACCTATAAATACCCCCATCCGTTTTTTTCATTTCATTCTCATTCCTTATCTTCTCTCTCTCTCAGAATTATATTTCTAGAGTTCAGTTTTTCTCCAGTTTAAGTTTTTTCTCCGGAGCTGATATTAAAGTTTTGAAGAACGATCAGAACAGATCAATTTTCAAGGTATTTATCTTCATTTTAATTTTTTATTTATTTTTAATTTCTTATTAGTTTCTATTATTATTAATTAGTTGTAATTTAATTATGTTTACATTGTTTTATTATTTAATAAATTTAAATTATAAGTATTGTTTATATGGTAATTAGGAATAATTAGTAATAATTTTTAGTAATTAAGAATAAATATTAATAACTAGTAAAAAATACCAATAATTAAGAATAAGAACATTATTACATTATTAGTTTATTTTATTATTAATATTAAAATAATATAATTTTTTATATATATACAGTTCTTTTTTCATCTGTGTGTTTGCTGTCTTCACATGTATTATTTGTATGTGGAGATAGAAAACGCACAGATGAAAAAAGAACTGTATATAAATTAGAAAATTATATTATTTTAATATTAATAATAAAATATATTAATAATGTTATTATTTGTAATTATTGGTAATTATTTCTAATTATTGATAATTATTCATTTAATTACTAATAATTATCAATAATTAAGAATAATTAGTAATAATTACCAATAATTAACAATAATTAGTATTAATTACCTATAATTAGTATTAATTACCAATAATTAGTATTAATTACCAATAATTAGTATTAATTACCAATAATTCGTAATAATTAGGAATAATTAACAATAATTAGTAATAATTAGGAATAATTAACAATAATTAGGAATAATTAACAATAATTAGTAATAATTAGGAATAATTAGGAATAATTAGTAATAATTAGGAATAATTAGGAATAATTAGTATTAATTAGGAATAATTAGTAATAATTACCAATAATTAGTATTAATTAGGAATAATTAGTATTAATTACAAATAATTAGTATTAATTAGGAATAATTAGTATTAATTACAAATAATTAGTATTAATTACCAATAATTAGTATTAATTACCAATAATTAGGAATAATTAACAATAATTAGTAATAATTAGGAATAATTAACAATAATTAGTAATAATTAGGAATAATTAACAATAAGTAGGAATAATTACGAATAATTAGTATTAATTAGGAATAATTAGTAATAATTACCAATAATTAGTATTAATTAGGAATAATTAGTATTAATTACCAATAATTAGTATTAATTACCAATAATTAGTATTAATTACCAATAATTAGTATTAATTACCAATAATTAGTATTAATTACCAATAATTAGTATTAATTACCAATAATTAGTATTAATTAGGAATAATTAACGATAATTAGTAATAATTAGGAATAATTAACAATAATTAGTAATAATTAGGAATAATTAGTATTAATTAGGAATAATTAGTATTAATTAGGAATAATTAGTATTAATTAGGAATAATTAGTATTAATTAGGAATAATTAGTATTAATTAGGAATAATTAGTATTAATTACCAATAATTAGTATTAATTACCAATAATTAGTATTAATTAGGAATAATTAACAATAATTAGTAATAATTAGGAATAATTAACAATAATTAGTAATAATTAGGAATAATTAACAATAATTAGTAATAATTAGGAATAATTAACAATAATTAGTAATAATTAGGAATAATTAACAATAATTAGGAATAATTAACAATAATTAGGAATAATTAGGAATAATTAGTAATAATTACCAATAATTAGTATTAATTAGGAATAATTAGTAATAATTACCAATAATTAGTATTAATTACCAATAATTAGTATTAATTACCAATAATTAGTATTAATTACCAATAATTAGTAATAATTAGGAATAATTAACAATAATTAGTAATAATTAGGAATAATTAACAATAATTAGGAATAATTAGTATTAATTAGGAATAATTAGTATTAATTACGAATAATTAGTAATAATTACCAATAATTAGTAATAATTACCAATAATTAGTAATAATTACCAATAATTAGTATTAATTACCAATAATTAGTATTAATTACCAATAATTAGCAATAATTACCAAAAATTAACAATAATCACCAATAATTAGCAATAATTACCAATAATTAGTATTAATTACCAATAATTAGTAATAATTACGAATAATTAGAAATAATTACCAATAATTAGCAATAATTAGCAATAATTAGAAATAATTAGCAATAATTAGAAATAATTAGCAATAATTAGAAATAATTAGCAATAATTAGTAATAATTAGCAATAATTAGTAATAATTAGGAATAATTAGGAATAATTAGTAATAATTAGGAATAATTAGGAATAAGTAGGATTAATTAGGATTAATTAGGATTAATTAGGAATAATTAGGATTAATTAGGAATAATTAGTAATAATTGCCAATAATGACCAATAATTGCCAATAATTACCAATAATTGCAAATAATTAGGAATAATTAGGAATAATCAGGAATACTCAGGAATACTCACGAATACTCATGAATACTCACGAATACTCACGAATAATCACGAATACTCACGAATAATCACGAATACTCACGAATACTCACAAATAATCAGGAATACTCAGGAATACTCAGGAATACTCAAGAACACTTAGCAAAAAAAATTATATTATCAATATTTATGAAAAAAATATTAATATTATTAAAATAATAAAAATTTATAAAAACCAGTAATGCTTTTATATTTTATTACTAATAATTAGTAAACGAAATCTGCTTGGATAATGAAGGGAAAATTTATAACCATCTCCACAACGATGATTATCAAATTTCCTTTCATTATTCAAGCAGTTTTCCTTTTGCTAAGTATTGCTAAGTATTGCTAAATTAGTAATAAATAGTAATAATTAGCAATAAATTGTAATAATTAGTAATAAATTGTAATAATTAGTAATCCTTGCTTTAGTGTTTTTTCTAACAAATTATTCAAAACCAGTAATGCTTTTATATTTTATAAAAAAATATGGAACAACGAGGTCGTCAACAGTCATTATTAGATGACCGCATATGGATAAATCAACGTAGAAATCCAAATGGTTCTGGTTTAAATCCAGTATATATAGAGGGTGTGGAGATTTTTTTATCATTTGCGGCATCAAATTCAGAATTTGTTTCAGAAGGAAAGATATCATGCCCTTGTAGAAAATGTGCATTGAGAACGTTTGACACGTTTGACAAAGTGGGGGAACATCTCTTGCGTTTTGGTTTTCAAGCAGATTATGTTTTTTGGTATCAACACGGTGAACGCAGTTCCAGAGCAGATGATACAAACTTGATTCCGGATCCATCCCAGTTTCAAGATTTAGTACATGATGTTGCAGGTTCATCTGTTCAACATACAGAAACTCCGGCTGATATAGCTTCAAATCCTGAGTTGGGACCGTCTGAATTTTATGAGTTGTTGAAGTCTGCTGAGGATGCATTATATCCTGGCTGCAAGATGAGCAAATTAGAAGCAGTTGCAAAATTTATGGCTATCAAATCAGATAACGGAATGTCAAACACATGTTTTGACCAGATATTTTCTTTGCTGAAAACACTGTTACCCGAAGGAAATGTTTTACCTGCAAATTACTATGAAAGTAAGAGGTTGGTTCGAAATTTGGGACTTACTTGTCAGAAGATTCATGCATGTTCAAATGACTGCATTTTATATTCAGGGGAAAATGAGTCGTTGGATAGTTGTCCCACATGTGGGCAACAGAGATATAAAGAAGGACAACACGGGAAGTCTGGTTTGATTCCTGTAAAACAGTTGAGATATTTTCCGCTTACATCCAGACTTCAACGTTTATTCATGTCTAAGAATACAGCGACAATGATGTCATGGCATAAAGAGAATATTTCAACCGATAAAAGCTTGAATCATCCAGCCGATGGTGATTCATGGAAACATTTTGATAGAGTGCATCCATCATTTGCTTTAGAAGCTAGAAATGTTCGACTGGGCCTTTCCACTGATGGTTTCTGTCCGTTTGGATCTTATGGTAGTCAATATTCATGTTGGCCTGTTTTTTTAACTCCGTATAATTTACCTCCATGGATGTTGATGAAGGAGCCATATATCTTTTTGACTTTACTAATTCCAGGACATCCGAAAAAAAATATTGATGTTTATTTGAAGCCATTGATTGATGAATTAAATTTATTGTGGAGTACTGGTGTCAGTACATATGATGTTGCAACGAAACAGAATTTCATACTGAGAGCAGCATTGATGTGGACAATAAGTGACTTCCCGGCTTATGGGATGTTATCTGGCTGGAGTACACATGGTCAGAAATCATGTCCTTACTGTATGGGAGAGAACAAAGCATTTATGCTCATTCATGGAAAGAAACCTTGTTATTTTGACTGTCATCGCAGATTTCTTCCAGCTGATCATCCTTTTCGCAGAAACAGATCTCATTTCAGAAAAGGAACAGCTGAAAGGGATGGACCTCCAAAAATGCTATCAGGTTCGGAGTTAAAATCGGTTGTATTTTCATTACCTCCCATCACTTTTGGTCCCACAATAAACCAACAGAAAATTTCTGGTTTTGGGAAAGAACACAATTGTATTAAACGTAGCATATTTTGGGATTTTCCATATTGGTCTGATTTGTTGGTCCGACACATGTTAGATGTCATGCATATTGAGAAGAACTGTTTTGATAATTTGTTTCATACAGTTTTGGATACGCCAGGAAAGAGCAAAGACAATGTAAATGCACGTTTAGATCTTGCCCAAATTTGCAGACGTCCAGAATTGGAACTATTTGAGAATGTCAGAACAGAAAGGTTACTGAAACCAAAAGCAGCTTATACACTGTCTAAAGAAAACCGTTTATTATTTTGTCAGTGGATTGCAGATTTGAGACTTCCAGATGGCTGTGCTTCCAATTTGGGTAGATGTGTAAAGAATGGTCATATTACTGGATTGAAAAGTCATGATTGTCATGTTATAATGGAGAGACTTCTACCCATTGGATTAAGAGGTCTGTTATCTTGGACAACATTACATAACCATGTTCAAATGTCGGTGGTTGGATACAGAGAGAGGCGTGCGTGTTCATCCGACTCATGGAATTATCGATATTAAATGTAAAAGTGTTCTCGCAGTAAATGAACCATTCTTATTGGCTCAACAGGCATATCAAGTTTATTATGCAAAGTACTGTGCAACATCAAGAGACTTGACTGATTGGTGGAGTGTAATAAAAATCAAAATTCGAGACAATCAGTTTAGTCAAAGTGAATGTGCTTTCACTGATGTGCAAAGAATTGAAGTTTTTCAAGAGAGTACTCAAAATCAATCTTTTTTACAAAGAGATATGAGTATCGATGACGACACCCCACATTTAAGAGTCGGTGATGACGATGATGTTAATGATGTCACACATGAATTTGAAATGGTAAGAGATGAAGCAACTGCAACTCGAATGGATATCGATGATGTTGAGGAGGAATATGAAGATGACATTGACATATATGAAGATGATGATGAAGATGAACACTTATAGAATTCCATGGTATTTATATACAATCATAATATGTATATATATGTATATATAATAGAAATTATCAATTATTTGCTAATATTAACATTTTCTGTTTCAGATGGACGAGGCCACATTTCGTGAGTTGGCGGAGGCTGACCTGCCTTTCGATGCGGATGAGTTGCTGGCAGATGACCCTCAGCCTGCAGGCGCTCCAGGGAGTACGCGGAGGGGGCGCGGTCTTGCACGATTGATGATTCCTGACCCCGTCCCCGAGCGACGTCCACGTCTTGGGTTTGATCCGCGCACCCGGAGGTGTGATAACCTGTGTAATAACCTGTGAATTTGACTAAGATTTCATTAATCTATTCACATAATAAATGTTTATTATTTTTTCAGTTTTTCGCATATAGCAGTCGGACAGGGCAGCGCTATTTTGCGCAACTATTTCTCTCAGCCGTGGACCACATGGGAGCAGATTCCCATTGATGTGCAGCAGGCCATGTTCGGCCATTGGTTGGTACGTACGTAAATAAATAATTTTTATTTTGAAAATTATTTCATTTCTAACTTGATATTTTGATTTATTTGTAGGGTTTATGGTATCCGATCGAGGATACCATGCGTGACGCCATCCACGAGGCATGGGAGGTGGCCATGCGTGATCGCCTTCGTCAGTTTTTGCACAATTTAAGAAAAGCTGCGATGAAGAAAGCAGGAGTGTCAGATTTTGAGGAGTCATGTAGAGCACACCGACCAGAGTACATTTCATCCCATGTATGGGATGGATTATGTGCGCACTGGTTGAGTGGTGCCTTTCAGAGGAGATCATCGGTGGGGAGGCAGAATCGGGGGAGGCAGGAGGTGACTCATCGAGCTGGGAGTCGTTCTTTCAGTACTCATAGACAGCATCTGGTACGTACATTATTTATAAATATTTTATATAACTATAAATATTAACAGTTTATTTTTTATTCTTATAGGCTGTCGAGCACCCCGATATTACAGAGTACGACGTATATCGGAGGATGTATAGTGATCCTGCTACTGGGGAGCTCAGAGGTGATCGTCAGCATCACATCGTGGTCAGTATTATTTGTTTTCAAGTTTAAAAATTAACTGCATATAATATATTCACAATTTTAATTTTAAATTGCAACTATAGGAGTCATATGAGGCCGCAGCGGCACAGGCCCGGCCTGAGAGTCAGGCCGAGTCATCAGATCAGACCACTGCCCGTCAGTTTGATGAGGCGGCATGGATGCAGGCCACCCAGTATGCCTTCGAGAAGGGCCAGGTAGTTGGTATCGGCTCTCGACTGACTCCCGGAGATTATTATGGCAGTGCTGCGATGTCGGCGTCCAGCTCGAGGGGAGCTCGTGCATCTTCTTCTACACAGTATGAGGAGCAGTTGCGATCTCAGACTGCACAGATAGAGAGTCTCCGACAGGAGCAGGAGCAGATACGTCAGCAGCATGAGGAGGAGCGTCGACGCCAGCAGCAGCTGTACGAGGAGCAGACGAGTCGGTGGCAGCAGCAGCATCAGGAGCAGATGGAGTACATGCGCCGACTCACTCATGCTTTAGGGCT
The DNA here is from genome assembly GCA_963277665.1 of Viscum album. Classification (NCBI taxonomy): domain Eukaryota; kingdom Viridiplantae; phylum Streptophyta; class Magnoliopsida; order Santalales; family Viscaceae; genus Viscum; species Viscum album. The sequence continues at coordinate 2,139,573,342 of OY728123.1, forward strand.
GGAGTTTCCTCCACCACCATCTGCAGATCCCCCACCTCCCCCCCCCCTCCTACAGATTAGAGTTTGTATTTCTGTTATAAAATTTGTGAAATCAAAATATTTTTTTTTTCTATTCGTAGTTTCTGTCTCATTATAAAATATTAATAATATTATATTTTTAAATAACAATATTAATATGAATAATAATAATATTTATATTTTATAATATTAAATTTTATATATATATTAAAATTTTATATATATATTAAAATTTTATAATATTATAATTTAATTATTTTTTTGTAATACTTGAATTATTTTAATATTTGAATGTAAAATAATTCTATTATTTTTATATTAATTAAAATAACTTATTAATATTTTTTTTATTTATGAATTATAATTATAATATTATTATATTAATTAAATTATTTATTAATATTCTATTATTTTTATTTTTAAATTATAATTCTACTATTATTATAGTAATTAAAATAATTTATTATTTTCATTTGTAAATTATAATTCTATTATTATATTAATTAAAATAATTTATTAATAATTTATTTTTTTTTATTTTTTTATAGTATTTGCGACGGGATACTATGCCCGTCGCAAATACTTGTATTATTAATAATTTTTTATTTTTTTTTAAAAAGAGTAATTGCGACGGGTCCCGGTTCCCGTCGCAAATACTAGTATTATTAATTTTTTTATTTTAAAAAAAAACGTTATTGCGACGGGCCCGTCGCAAAAACAATTTGCGACGGGTACCGTCGCAAAAAGTATTTGCGACGGGTACCGTCGCAAAAGGTATTTGCGACGGGCCCGTCGCAATAACTGTTTAAAAAGTTTTCCACAAAAAATACGGAATACTATTTGCGACGGGGAGAATGCTCGTCGCAAAAAAAGTCTGTAGCGACGGTCCCGTCGCAAATAAGTTTAGTTGCGACGGCGTTTTCCGCAACGGGCTATTTGCGACGGGACCCCGTCGCAAATAGCCCGTCGCAAATACCTGTTTTTCCAGTAGTGTTAAATAATAAAATTTAGTTATAACACAATGATGATGTAGTAATTACCTTATTAATGAAAGATTGAAATAATTGATATTATAAATATCCAAATAAATGTAAATTTAGACTTTTGATGGATTAAAATAATTTTATATGTTAATATGACATGTTACGAGTGATTTAATTTATTTTTTGGAAGTAATGAAGTTTTTTTACTTTCAAAAAAACAAATAATAAATAGTGTCGAAATTGACATAAATGAGTTTTTAAAACAAATATTATATTATTAATTGATATATTATTTCTAAAAATCTAAGGTTCGGCCAAAAGAATTAAATAAGGTTATATTTGTGAATAATTAACCACTTGGGGTTCTATTTTATTTTTATAGTAAGTTTATTAACCATTTATTATAATAATACAAGAATACATGGTAAAAGTTAAACTATTTAACTTAGCTATTAACTTAGAGGTGAATATGGTGACATAAACCTGTATAAAACCAATTTTTTGAGATTTTTTGACCCATACCCACCTTATACTTGAAATAAATCCTTTTGGATCCATTTTAAAATGAATATGATTGTATAATAAATTAATATTTCAGTATTTTCCTTAAGTGACCCTCACCTCTCTTATAAAATGGTACTTCCCCTTCTCTCCAAATCACACCTCCAAATCCATTTGGCTTAGAAAAAACCTACTAAAATATCCTCCCAACTACCCTCATTTCAACCTAGAGGCATTAATTTGATCATAATACAACCTAAGGATCCCTTTTGATCAAATCAAAAGGAAGCACCCGAAGAAGAGGTAATTATGTCATCACCTCTTTCAAAGTTCTTTTCTTCTTCCACTTCCTCTTTATTTTTTGTTTCTTTAACAAAATAATAAATCTAGTAACTTATATATACTGTGATTTTAATATAAATATGGTATGACCATATTCATTATTCTATCCATCCTATGAATTGTAATATCACCATAAGTGCATAGGTACGACTTACCGTCTCCACGTTGTGGTGTAGTTTGTTATTCAACAATTAATTATTTTTATGGGTATAATAATGAGTATAATTAATGTAAAAAATAAATATAACATTTTAATTATTCTTTATATATGATATAACATCCAATTACATATGATTCCACCATCCATATAATGATATTGTCACTCATGCGTACGTACGGTTTATCCACTCCATGAATGCGATGAGATTCATTTCCTATCGTAACCATTGAAGAATAAATTTCATTTTATGATTGAAAAATTAATGTTTAAGAATTTAATATTATTATAGATATGAATCAAATACATCCTATCCGTAACAAACAAGACTTACGTAACAAAACATATAAAAGAAAACGAATTAGTTAATACCCGAAATGATGATACTACTGAAATATCATTAACAAACCAATATTAGAAGATAATATATGATTTCATATTTATGTATGTGGTTCTTGTATAATTTAATAATAGTGATTTTACCATTATACAGGTGGTTAACCTACCCTCGACTAAGGTAAAGTACAAGGTCAGGGTTAATTCCACAATCTCTTCATTATCCGAGTTAGTTTATACGTGAGTATCTACTTGGACTTCTTTATCATCCACATCTGTGTTTCTTAAAAATGTATTTAAAAACATTTTCACTATTTCCTAGACTATGGGTTTAATTAATTTATACCCATTTTTTGCTTTTCATAAAATTTTTATAAAGGAATCTTTCATTGTTTTCCAAACAAGGTCCTTTACGACCTTTTCGACAAAATTAAGGAAATAATGTTTTTTAATTTATACAGCGAGGGTGGATATTTTTCTGCCGTTACAAAAATTTCGAATGTTCCCTTACAATATTATGATAATATTTTCAAAATAAATGTTTTCTTTTATAATTATGTGACTTTTAAATTATTTCAAAATAGTAAGATATTTTTCTCCTAAATAGTTTTGATTTCATCCATGTCAACGTCCTTTGATGGATTTTACACTTTTTTGAAGTTGATTTATTATGATACAATCTTCCATATTGTATTGAATGTTTTGTGATATGCATGACTATGTATGTGTTAATTTTATACCATTCATGGTTTATGGTTAAAGTATTAATATTTCTTATGCTAGTTTTAATATGAATGTTTATGTTATGTTTCGACCATTTCATATGGGGAATGCATTGGACTTAGTAAGTGATTGGTGGAGCCTGCTATAGCTCCTCAATGCATTGATAGGTCTCATGAGACAAAATAGTATCTTGGATCAATTCCTTGACAAAATATTATTTTTATCTTGGAACGAGGCCTTGACTATGTGGTTATGATGTCCAACATTATGCATTCCATCATTATGAAATTGGATATTGATATTAAATGTGATTATTTGACTTGTAGAATATCCATGTGAATAATTAAATAGAATTATTTGATTTATATTTTCCATATTATACTAATGTTTGAGTTTAAAAGTCTTGTGTTTTAGTCATATACATTGCCTTAAATGTTTATCCTTATTTATGATAGTTTTCACTATATTGTTATCCTTACTGAGCATCTGAGCTCACCTCTTTCTAATTTTTATTCCAAAACTGTTTTTATACTAGTTTGATATATTTTGGGTTTGAAGAAATTTCATTAATAAGTATATTTCTTTTATTCTAATTTTAATTCTTTGTTTGAATCAATAAAATGAAATCCACTTTACTTTTAACTGATCGGTGTGAGATTTTGAGTGTGTGCTTATGTTTCCATGAATAGAAAATACCAGAATCCTTTTCTTTACCACAAATTTGATATTTCAATTTGATTTGGAAATTCTAATACCAAGAATAATATCTGAACCATGTCTATAGGAATTTTTTTCGAAGGATTCAATTTTAATTTCATTGATATAAAAGATTATAGATTAATCAGGATTCTTATTAATATTGACCAAATACATACTCTAAACCTAAATGAACCTCTAAGAATAATGAAATTTATATATGGTGCAATAATATTGAAATTATATCCTTTAATTTAGTTACAAATACCACTTTTTTTAGTTATTAAAATCATTAATTAAGTCATTCCATTTTGAAACATCCTTTAAAATCCCTATGTTTTCGATTTTGTTTTTGAAAAACTTATTAAAAATGAAGAACATAACCCATAAATTCTCCTTGAGAGATGAACAAGGTCTTATATATGATATGAAAAAACCTTAAAAACATAACCAATTTTATATTTCATGAAACCACAATCAAATTTTGGCGTCATTATTGGGGATCACTTCAGTTTTTAGTATTCATTTTTGATAAAATATTTGAGAATTTTGTGAATATTTGTTTTGTTTTTATTACAACATTACTTATAATTTTATGTTCTGATTTACTTCTTGTTAGGTTTTTTATTGATGCGTTTGTATTTGGGATATCTACCTTATTTTAACCATGAACCAAAGATGATCATATGTAAGCTTCACTGAGACACACATGATGATCCCTTGATGGAGTAAGTGCCAGGCCTTGAGACTCTTTTGGACCCCTCTTATTCATGGACTAAAATAGATATTGAACTTAACATGAATAAAATGGAATAAAATAACCAAAAACTAAAAGAACTCACTTTTATTGATGTTGATATCCAACCTTTATATATTCAATCATAAGTTGAGGCACCAAAAATTAAACTAAAGTATTGTTTAATTAAATTATTATCAAAATTTAATAGACTGGTTGGAGAAGACCCACATAAGTACTTAAAGGCATTTCAAAGTAAGTGTTTGATTTTAAAACCTGATAATGTGGATAATGAAGGTTAAGCTTAGCTAATTTCGTTTATCATTAGAAGACACTAAAAAATATTGGCTATACTATGTTAACTCCATAATTAGAGGTTGGGCGGGCATAAAATGACTTTTTATTGGAAAACAATTCCCAACCTATTGAACTGCACCAATATGGAATGAAATTTATGGAATATAAAAATCTAAAGGGGAAACACTTCATGAATATTTGGAACATTTTAAAAGTCTTCGTTTAAGTTGTCTACACCACTAAAAAAGTGAGGAACTATTAATGGAATAATTTTATGAAGGTTTAATTACATTCGATCGTAACATGATTGAAATTTATACAGGTGGTTCCCTTGAAGAAAAGAAACCAATTGTTTCTTATAATATCATCAAAATAATGGCACAAAACACACAATAGTTGGGTATAAGGTCCAGTGTACCCATCATATGTAATGCCCCGACCCTATTTACCTAGAGTCGATGCATTATTTTAATACATTGGCATGATTACAAGGAATCATGTCCTGAAGGACCTATTGGTTTAGCAGTCTTGGAAAATAGATTACATACATTAACATTACTTTACAATTTCAAACATAAAACATAGCGTAAATAGTTCTTTGAGAATTCCACTATTCCCTTTAGCTTAACCCTACATATCAATCATAATACACTTCTTGGAATCCTAGGAAAAATAATACATAGGAAGGGGTGAGCTCAAACGCTCAGTAAGGGTAAGCAATAAAACGGAAAATGACATAAATATTAAGCATGGTGAATAATTGAAACCACATGCCTTTACCAATAATAAACATGAATACTTTTATGGAAAGAATATGAGTTGAGTAAATAAAGCCATAATAAAACATAATCATGGGTATTCTACTAGTCGAATAACCATATGAACCATCAATATTATTTCCATAATGAGAGAATGTATAATGTCGGAAATTCTGAAACATTTTTTCAAGACCTCGACCAAGACGTCTAAAATGATTAAGGCCTCATCCAAAACCATAAATCAAATTGGGAAAGGGCCTTGGCCAATTCCACATCTAGTTGTCTCATGAGACCTACCGATGCATCAAGGAGCTATAGCGGGATCCACCCGTCACTTACTAAGTCCAATACATTCCTCATATGAAAAGGTTTAAACATATCATAAACATTCGTATTAAAAATAGCATAAGAAATGTCAATACTTTAACCATAATCAATGAATTGTATAAAAATAGCACATCCACAGTCAAACATATCACAAAAAGTTCAATACAATATTGAAGTTTTGTATCATAATAAATCAACTTCAAATAAACTTAAAATCCATCAAAGGATGTTGACATAGATGAAATCAAAACCTTTTTTAGAGAGACATATCTCTTTATATTTTGAAATCATTTAAGAGTCACATAAAGAAAATATTTATTTTGAAAATATTCTTATAAGCTTGTAAGGGAAGCTTTGACGGTCTTATAAAGGCGGAAAATAGCCGCACCCGCCGTATAAGTTAAAAAAACATTTTTACCTTAATTTTGTCAAAAAGGTTAAAAAGGACCTTGTTTGGAAAATGATGGAATGATTCCTTTATAAACCTCTTATAAAATTCAAACAAGGGTATAAATGACTTTAAACCATATTCTGTAAAATTTTAATAATGTTTTGAAATTCATTTCTAAGAAATATGGATGTGGATGATAAAGAGGTCCCAGTAGATAATTACGTATGAAAAACCTCGAATAAGGAAGAGATTGTTAAATAAACCCTTACCTTGTACTTTTACTTGGTCGAGGGTAGGTTAACCTCCTGTATAATGGTGAAATAATTGTTTTTAAATTATACAATAATCATATACGTTAATATGATATCATATATGATCTTTTAACATTGATTTTTCAATAACATCTTAGTATTATTGTCATTTCGGGTGTTAATAGATTCACTTTCCTTTTTCTGTTTTGTTACGTAAGCCATGTTTGTTATGGATAGGTTGTATCTTATTCACATATAGGATGATATCAAGTCCTTAAACATTATTTTTAATCATTAAATAAGAATTATACTCAAATGGATATAATGGGGAATGAATCTCATCGTTCGTGGAGACGGTAGTCCGTACGTACGCACGAGTGACAATATCATTATTTTCATATTAAAATAATATATAATTGGATGGTATATTATATAGAAAGAATCATTATCATGTTATATTTATTATTTATATGAATTATTCATCATTATTATACCCATTTAAATAATAATATATTGAATAACAATTACTTGGTGTATGTCATGCGTGTCTACAAGGCAAAATGACCAAAGCCCCATTTAGTGGGAAAGGTGAAAGAGCTAAAGAGATTCTAGAATTAATTCACACAGATGTGTGTCGACCATTTCCAGTTGAAGCAAGGGGTGAGTTCTCGTACTTCATAACATTTACTGATGATTTTAGTAGATATGGATATATCTATTTAATGAGGTATAAGTCAGATTCTTTTGATCGGTTTAAAGAATATAAGAATGAAGTTGAGAACCAGCTTGGTAAGAATATTAAGAAACTCCACTCAGAGAGAGGAGGAGAATATCTTAATCAAGACTTCATTGATTTCTTACAGGAGTTTTGGATTCTATATCAACTCACTCCTCCTTACACACCGCAGTGGAATGGTGTAAGTGAAAGGAGGAACCGCACCCTGTTGGACATGGTGAGATCAATGATGAGTCATGTGAGTCTTCCATTATCCTTTTGGGGATATGCATTACAAACAGCAGCGCACATACTAAACCAAGTACCAACTAAATCGATAAATGGTATTCCATACGAATTATGGAGTGGATGCAAAGCCATGTTATCAAATTTACATGTGTGGGGTAGTGAAGCATTTGTTAAGGCCTCTTCAGGTAACAAACCTGCACCCCGAGGCACAAAGTGTATCTTTATAGGATATCCCAAGGAAACAAGAGGATATTACCTATACAACCCCTCAGACAAAAAGTTTACAGTGGAAAGACACACCATATTCCTTGAGAGGGATCACAACTCCAAAAGAGATAGTGGGAGTGAGATAGACTTCGATGAAGTCGAGGCTCAAGATATACAGAAGTTGGTACAAGAACAGATTCCACAAAGCCCCGTGGAAGAACAATCTATTCCAGAGACACAAGAACTGCATAGGAGCACGAGAGAGGTGAGAGAACCATAACGATATGGTTTTCTTGTCACCGAGGATGGTGACTCATTATTGGTTGACAATGATGATCCTCTTACCTACAAGAAAGCAGTTGAAGGCACAGACATTGCCAAGTGGCAAGAAGCCATGAATTCTGAAATGGATTCCATGTACCAAAACCAAGTCTGGATTTTGGTAGATCCTCTAGTTTATGTAAAGCCTATTGGTAATAAATGGGTATTCAAGAAGAAACTGGACATGGAGGGGAAATTCAGCACCTATAAGGCACGATTGGTTGCAAAAGGTTTCAGACAACGTTAAGGAATTGACTATGATGAAACCTTTTCACCGGTTGCGATGCTGAAATCCATCAGAATCTTATTGGCCATTGCTGCTTACCATGACTATGAAATTTGGAAAATGGATGTCAAAACATCTTTCATTAACGGGAACCTACAGGAAGATGTCTACATTACACCACTTGAAGGGTTTGTGACTCCAAAAGATGCCAACAAGGTATGCAAGTTACAGAAATCCATTTATGGATTAAAGCATGCATCAAGGTCATGGAACATTTGTTTTGATGAAGCTGTCACAGAATTTGGCTTTTCTAAGAATGAATGTGAGCCTTGTGTCTACAAAATGTTTAGTGGAAGTGCAGTCGTTTTCTTAATAGTATATGTTGATGATATATTGCTAATTGGAAACGAAGTACCTGTCTTACGGTTAGTTAAGGCATGGTTGCATAAATGCTTCTCCATGAAAGACTTGGGTGAGGCAACATATATTCTTGGGATCAAGATCCATCGTGATAGATCCAAGAGAATGCTGGGCCTGAGTCAAAGGACATACATTGACAAGATACTGAAGAGATTCAGTATGGAACAGTCCAAGAGGGGATTGCTTCCAGTGTCACATGGCATTCATCTTTCCAAGAAAATGTATCCTCAGACACATGAGTAAAGAAAGAGGATGGAAAGGATCCCTTACGCATCCGATATTAGGTCAGTCATGTATGCTATGCTATGTACGAGGCTAGATGTTGCTTACGCATTAAGTGCGGTAGACAGATATCAAGCTGATCCAGGAGACCGCCATTGCATGGCAGTCAAGACTATCCTTAAGTATCTGAGGAGTACTAAGGATATGTTCCTGGTTTATGGAGGAGATGAGGAACTAGTCATCAGAGGACATGTAGATGCTGGTTTCCAGACTGATCAAGATGACATGAAGTCGCAAACTGGATACATCTTCCGTTTGAATGGAGGTGCAGTGAGCTGGAAGAGCTCAAAACAAAGTGTGGTGGCAGATTCTACAGCGGAGTCTGAGTATATCACAGCTTCTGAGGCAACTACAGAAGAATTATGGATGCGAAGCTTCATCCAAGAGCTGGATGTTTTACTGAGCAGTAGAGATCCTATCACACTCTATTGTGATAATACTTCAGTGGTGGCACTTACAAAAGAGCCAAGGTCACATCAGCGGACAAAGCACATACTTCGGAAGTATCATCTCTTGAGGGATTTTTCTCAGATAGGTGAAGTTGCAGTGAGTAGTATTTCCACGGAAGACAACGTGGTGGACCCATTGGCTAAAGCCTTGACTCAGCAGAAACAAGATCATTATGTGAGGTCTAGCAGACTAAAAGTCGTAGGCAGTTGGATCTAGTCCAAGTGGGAGTTTGTAAGGGTTTGTGTCCTGAGAACCAATTGTTTTGTACTTTGATTACATGAATGTTCACTTATTATATATTGTTCATTGTTCTTCATGACTATAATATAATAATGTCCTGGAATATTTGTTGCATTAATAAGGTCATAGCAGATCCCCGCTATGATGAGAACCTTGAATTGCTATAACAATATTCTTAAATAAAGTTCTGCAGTTGGATGACATACTATAATAGGACACATAGTATACAGACCGTCATGTGAGAGTACTCGTAAGAAGAATAGACTCTCTCTCATAGAGTTTTTACTTGGTAATCTCTAAGATGGGAGATTATGAGAACATACCCGCCATTGGTAATTCCGCATGTCTTGGTGTCATCGGATATTGCTATCTGCGAGCGTGTGTAATGGTCCTTAGACTGAAAGATTATCATTAACTCATGTCATGACTCACACACTTAGATTTACTGATGAAAACCGTCATGTAGACAGTTGGCGGGAACTAGGATACGTTGGGTGCGTCACGAGTGACATGTTGTTAATGGATAAGTCGAGGAAGGATTTGTCCCTTCCATTTATGGAAGTTGATATCTCGGCCTTTTGATTGAAATAGAACTGTCACATTAAATTCCATGGCCATGATGTAAACGACGATTTTATTTCAGGTAGTCAAAGAACGAAAGATCAAGCATATAGGTTTATGACACTTCCATGAAACCTTCTTGATGAGATATTGAGACAAAGGGATTAAACTACACAGTAAGCATTCGTATGAGGTGATACGTCAATGAGACATCAACTTCTTTCTCTTGGGTGACTTGACCCATTCCTAGACAGTAATCTTGGACTTTAGGCAAGCCTGCCTAATGCCAACGAGAAAGAGGCCTAGAGGGTCACACACTAAGTGTATCCAAGTATCTCAAGTTGAATAAAGATTATTCTCGTACGTGATTTAATAATTATTCAAGGAAGCCAAAGTTGTTTTGAATGATGGGGGAAAAAAATAAAATAAAACAAGTGCACTCCGTATATTATTAAATGTACATGCTGTGTAGTTTTATTTTGGAAAGGAAATGAATAAATGAAAACAAGATATACACGCCGTGTACATTTAATATACACACCATGTAGTTTTCAATGAAAAACAAGTACATGCCGTGTATTTATTATTACACACCATGTAGTTTTTTCAGTCGGGATTTTGAGGATATAATATTATTTTAAATGATATATATTATAATCCGTGTGGGTGCATGTCAAGGAATTATCTATTCGACATGGGGGTTTTTATTAAGAGTCAATGAAATAAATAAAATGCGTAACGCGTTTATTTATTGTCATAACTCTATAACCCCACACACCCGATTATAAATATCCTCACAACCCCAACTCTTTTCCTACACACAAGAGAATCGTTGTGCACAACATCTCTGGAGAATTCTTTCAAGACAGAAAGAACCGCTTCCTCCAAGAACACTCTCAAGACCGAGGGAGATCCTCTTCCATCGGATCATGACGATCTAAGGCGGACAACGCAAGCAAAGGCTTCTCCACGCTAGCACCCGGATAATCCTTTGGCAACGTCCAGAGATATGAGGTACATGTGTGGATCACCGCTAGAGGGATTCTACACTTGGCTTCTACGACGCAACGACAGATCATATCAACAACGTGATCGAGAACATCAATGAAGAAAGAACACCCAAAAGGTATTTCTTTATAATTAATTAAATTAATTATAATCAACCTGTAACGATCCTTGTTTGTGGTTCCGGGACAAATCATCTTCTTTGTCTTTTTCTGTGGTTCGATCCGTGGAGACTGGTGTTTATCGTCGTATTGATCCCAGATTGATCATTGCTAATGACAAAAAGCCAAGTGGGCACATCCACCCACGCGCTTCCGCTGCGCCCTGAACCTTCAACTAAGGCCTATAAGATTAATTGATGGATGTTGGGATGATATTTGGGCATATTTTGGCCAATCCAAATGGCTTTGATGGTGTGAAGAATTGGTTAGAAGTGGTGTCCTTTTATAAGGGGGAGGAGGGGCTCTTTAGGAAAAAACTTAAAGTATTAATTTATAATAAATTGATATTCGGTTTCTAATAGCTCCAAAGTGGATTATTCAAAGAATAATGTGGTTATGGGTCTAAATAATTTCAACCAATAGATTTTAGAAAGGTTTGGGTCATTATATTAACCTTATTTTTTAGTTTTAACTCTTGGTTAATTAGTTTGAAACTTACCATGTCACTTTGTATTTTTATGTTATATAGTTAATACAATTACTATATTACTCCAAGCGACTCCCAAGTGGTCTATTAATGATACAAATATCATTATACAAGTCCTTTTTCTGAACCTTATATTTTTATGAATTTAATATCAATTAATAATATAATATTTTTTTAAAAACTCTTTTATATCAATTTTGACACTATTAGGTATTTGATTTTTTTGAAACTCATAAAATCATTATTACTTCGAAAAAAGTTAATTAAATCAATCCTAACATCTCATATTAACCTATAAATTTCGTGTAATTCATTAAAAGTCTCAAATTATATTTATTTGGGTATTTATAATATCAATTATTTTAATATTTTACTAACAAGGTAATTATTGCATCATCATTTTGTCATAAATAAATTAAATAATTTAATGTCTAAAAATTATAATTAAAATAACATTATGTAGGAAATATTTATATATTTATAATGAATATTTATAAGTTAATTTATCTTATGTGTAACCCTATATTAAAAAATTTTTAGTTATTAAACATTGATTTTAATTCTTTTAACTCTTCTTTGAATTAAATAATAATAAATGTCCTAATCTAATCCAAGTCGACCTAAATGGTAATATTTTATTCCTAAGGTTGTTTTTGGTCGAATTAAACTTATCCTATAGAATTAGGACATATGTTAGGATAATAATAATATCATTTTTACCCTTAATTACCCTATTTACTTTTTACCGTGGTAAATAAAAGTAAAAAGTTACTATTCACCAAAAATTATTTTTATCTTATTGAACCAAATTTTACCCCTTGATATTAACCGTGTCTCTCGGATTTTTGAAATTCCACTCACAAAAGCGGTAAAATTAAGTTTTATGTGAATTTACAAATTCTCCGAGGAGGTGGGTAAAAGACGGTGAAAAAGTTCAATAAAATATTTATATATCTAAAAGTATTATAAACTGACTCCAATGAATTAAATTGAATTTATATAGGTAATATGTATCTATTTTGACCTAAAATAAATTTAAATAATATAAATAATTATTTAAATAAAACGCCAGTTTTAAACAGTAACTCAGTGTTTCTCACTATTCATCAAAAATTGAAAGTTTTCAGAGAAATACCAAAAATTTACCCTAAGCTATTTTTGATATTACAAATTCAATAATGAAGTCTATTTTACCAAATTCAAAACATAGAAGTTTCATTTATTAATTTAAAATTAATTCCCGCTGTTAAAACAAAATGCGTGTTTTTAAGAAATAATAACTATCAAAAGAATGACACTTGTCTATGTCCAGTTTAAATGTGAAATTATGTCCAATGACCAAAATTGTATTAAATGGTAAAAATATATTATAAATATACTTCAAAACCACTCAAATTCATAATTTATCACTGTTAATTATTTCGATTAAAATAGTTTTTTTAATTAAAATTTAGTAATTTTCACTATTCATCAAAATATGAAAGTTATCCGAAAAGTACCAAAATTTCACCCTTGGCTAATTTCGATATTCCGAATCCAAAAATGAATTCCATTTTGAAAGATAAAATGTATAAAATTTCAAAAATTTGGTATTACTATTCATAACGGCTACTTTGATTGGTTGTGGTGTGTGTTAGAACTCGAAGTTGCGTACAACACACGCTACTGTATTATTCAAAGAGAATCATACCGTGGAAGCTTGGGGTGTTACATCAGAGGTGTCCATGAGTCGAGAAGTTCTAAATTCGATAAGAATCTAGACACAAAGTATAAAGTGGTAAGTAACTTACTCTGATAACTTGATATTTTCCCACGTAAATACAAACAACCTCTTCTAATTCATTATAGAATCTTTGCTACTGATACCCACTATTTTTACTTGTGTACCCAACTGAGAGAATCATCTAAGAGTTGTGAGGTAATCTTTCTAGGCCACCCCTATAACCAACCTTTACGGAAAGAACCATACTATCCATCAAAATTTGTATGGAAGAATAACCATGTCTATATCTAAGGGGGTATTCAAACCTACTTCAATAATCATGGAACCACCCCGGGTAGAGTATTCATCCTCTACCACCACTTATAAATCCTCAAGTGCAAAAAATTTATTTACAACAACCCCATATAAATCCTGATCCTATCCTTGGAGAAATTATGAAATAAATGGATAAAAACAATATCCAATCAAAACAAAACACACAAGAATCCATAAAATACCTAAAAACTCAATTGGGACAACTCACCAACTTAGTGGGTGAAATCCCCAGTCAAAGGTCTAGATGACTACAATATCTACATATTTCTAATCCCAAGGACAAAGGTAATTTATGTTTTATCACACTTCTCATTGGTAAATAACATTTTCCTTCCAGTGATTCAACACATTAGGTTTATCATCCTTCTGAAAAATCTCTTTATATACCCTCAAAAGATTAAAATGAAGAAGAAAACAAAAAAGGGTGGGAAATTTTTCCATGAGGATTCCTCTAAACATCCATTACACTTCCTTTTCCAAAAAGAGTGTCTAAAGATAAGAAAAATTACGATAATGAAATTGTTAAATAGATCAAGGATACATTTGAAAAGGTATAGGTTTACATTCCTCTATTGGATGTAATTAAGAAAATTCTGTGCTATGCCAAATTTCTTAAAGAACTTTGCACCCATAGGTTGTTCGTAAAGGGGAATGAGGGAATTAAACTTCAAAGGAATGTATCATTCTTGATTCTAATAGGAATTCCAAATAAATTCAATGATATGAGCACTTTTAAAATACCTTGAACCATTGGGGATACTTTATTTTATGACACAATGCTTGCTTTATGTGCTTTTAATAATGTGATTCCTCACTCTATATATAATGACCTTTTTGTTGGAGAGCTTAAGCCAATGAGAATCATTGTACAACTTTCCAACCATATAACCACACACCCAACACGAGTGATTGAGGATGTCCTCGTGTGAGTAAATAATCTCATTTTATTTGCATAATTCTATATTGTTGAGATGGAAGAAACCTGAGCCTAAGGACATGATCCTATCATACTTGGAAGAAATTTCCTTAAAATAAAAAAGACAATAATCAAAATTTACAATGGTATGATGTCCATGGATTATAGCAGAGAAAAGGTAAGTTTCATTATCCTTAATTCTATGAAACACCCCATTTACGAGAACTCCACTATTCCTATCATTTCGATGGAGGTTATCTCTGATGACACACACAAACAACATTCTATCCTCGACCCATACTCTAATTTCTTTTTCCTCTTCTTCCCTAGTTGATGATTTGGGTTGTGATTCATCTTTTTAGTGTTGTTTGGGTTTGGAAAAGTGTAAATATTGCGTTTTAATTGATTATTTCTTGAGCACTGAGGATCCTATTACCATTGATGATATTTACCATTTTTAAAATGCTTATTAATTATCTAGGGATGTTACTATTGAGCAGTTAAATAATTTTATTGACCTCTCAATTTCACATTCACTCCCATCAATCCAAAATCCCCCGGACATAGAACTTAAACCACTGCCTATTAACTTGAAATATTCATATATTGAGAATGGAAAAATGCTTCCTCTCATCACTACTAGTTTAATCCTACCAGAGCATGAATTAGAATTTCTTGACATTTTGAGAGAGTTTAAATAAGCCTTAGGATAGAAAATTTCTCAAATTCTCAGTATTAGACCATAAATTTGAATGAATCATATATTATTAAACGATGAGGCTAAACTGATGAGGCAGGCATACTGTATACTAAACCCAAAACCCCTTGATGTTTTTATAAAGGAGGTAACTAAATTATGGGTTGTGGGAATCATTTACCCCCTCTTTGATATCCAATCAGTCAGTCCTGTATAGGTGATTCCAATGAAAATTGGTATTACAATTATCAAAAATGAAAATAATGAATTGATTCCAACCATTATACATAATAGTTAGAGTGTTTCTATATACCAACATCAATTAAACCAACACACTAGGAAAGACCATTTAGAATTTCCATTCATTGACCATATTCTAGATAATATGGTGTAGAAGTCCCACTGCTACTTTCTTGATGGTTTTTCTGGATACTTTTAGATCCATATTTCCCCCAAGGAATAGAAAAGGAAAACCATTACTTTGCCATTTGGCACTTTTTCATATAGGGGGATGCCTTTTGTTATGTTAAATGCTCCAGGTACTTTCTAGCGATTCATGGATAATATTTTTTCATTTTACCTAGTGAATCAAAAAGAAGTTTTCTTGGATGATTTCACTATATACAGGTTCTATTTTGATTAGTGTTTAATTAGTATTGCTTCTATCCTTTGTCGCTGTATTGAAAATGATCTTGTATTAAAGTATGAGAAATTCCATTTCATGGTGAGATAAGGTACAATACTTGGACATGACATTTTTTGGGATGTTTTCCAAATAGATAAATCAAAATTAGACATAATTTATTTCCTAACATTCCCCCAAAAAATGTAAGGGACATGAAATATTTCTTAGCTTATACTGGATTTTATCATAGTTTCATTCATTAATTTAGTAATACTTCACTACCCCTCTCCTACTTACTACAAAAATAATAATTTGTTTCAGATAAAGACTATGAGGTTTATTTTAATAAATTAAAATTTATTCTTACATCACCATAAAAAATCCAACCTCCTTTGTTGGATTTACCATTTGAGCTCTTTTGTGACACCTCTAACTATGCATTTGAGGAAGTCTTATCACAACAATTTAATCAAGATCCACATGTCATATCCTACAAATCACACACACTAGACCCTACCCAATAATTATACAACAAAACTAAAAAATAATTCCTTTACATTTTTATTTCCCTGGATAAATTCCAATCATACCTTTTTGGGTCCAAAGTAATTGTTTTCTCAGACCTTATAACCCTTCTATATCTCTTTAAAAAACCAGAATCCAAACCACATATCATTCAATAGATGCTACAAAACATAGAATTTAATCAATAAATTAGTTATAAAAAGGAGTATATAATGTGGTAACATAACAAATTAGTAGGATTTACCCACCATTGGAGCACCATGTTGACTCATCCCTCTCTATTGGATTATTCTTCCCATATGAGCACCTTTGTGATGTAGTAGAACTTACCCCTTAGTATCTAAACATTGTGATTTTTTATTGCATATAGGGTCTTAAGATATTTTAGCTATTCATGATCCAAAATACTTAAGCATGAGTTATAATGGTACATTTTGGATGACCCATACTTTTGTAGGATATTTAATGACCATATTGTTCCTCAGTGTGTCCCTGACCATGAGTTTACATCTGTTTTGAGATTCTTCCACACTTTGGATTATGGGGTCCACTTTGAATATTAACATATAGATAAAAAGGTCATTTAATCTATAATTTATTGAAAAAATTGTATATATATTAAAATATTGTTTTTAAGTCATTCACATGATGTCAGTTCATAGTTAATATCTCTAAGAGGAATGAAATTCCCCAACAACCCATATTATTTTGTGATATCTTTGATACATGGGGAATTTAATTCCATGGAACTTTTCTAAATTAATTTATATTTGTTTAAATCTTATTGGATTCTAAATATGTGTCTAAATTGGTAGAATTAAAGGCTACTAGGACCGATGAATCTCGAGTGGTTGTTGATTATGTGAGATCTCATATTTTAGGTAGGTTTGGTTTTCCAAGATTCATCATTAGTGATCAGGGTTCACATTTTTTTAATAAAAACATGAAAAAAATTATTCATAAGTATGGGGTTGTATATATATTCTCTACTTCATATCACCCCCAAACTAATGATAAATTATAAATTTCAAATTAGGAAGTTAAGAAAATCTTGGAAAAACGGTATAGCATAATATGAATTATTGGAATTTATACTCGGATGTTGCACTTTGGTTGCACCGTATAGATTTTAAAACCCCAATCAGAATTTCACCATATCAGATTATTTTTGGAAAGGATTTTCACCTCTCTAGAGAGGTAGATCACTATGCATATTGGGATATTAAAAAATTTAATATGTACCTCTCTGATGAAGGTGAGCATAAGAAGTTTTAGATTTAGAAGATGGAGGAAATTTGAAGAGACTCATATGAGAACTCCCTGATCTATGAGGATAGACACAAGGATTCCCATAACCAACTCATCCATCATCATCAATTCCAAATCAATAATAAGGTCATCCATTGGAATTAAATATGAAGTTTCACCCACGTAAGATTCATCCCCACTGGTTTGGACCATACATTATTAATAATTTCTCTCAATTTAGTGTTGTGTAGGTTCAAAATAAAAAAGTAAAATAAAAATTCACCGTCAATGGGAAGTGACTGAATAAATGTCACGAAACCATTCTGGAGTCCCCTATAGAGTAAATCCACTTTCAAGAAGAAGCCTTGTAGTGAAATATACTTGGTCTTATCATTCTTTACCAAATTATACTTTCTTTTAGTAAGGAAACTACACAATATATTTGTATGTGTGTGTGGGGGGGGGGGGATTTGTGGATACATTCCTAAGATAGTAAATATTTATTATCATCTTTCTTCCCTTTTCTTGTTTTCACTTAGTATTTTTAATTTTCCCCACTTTCATAAGTTCATTAGTAATTTCATCATCTTTCTTATTTTTCACTTTTTTCAATTATTATATAGTATTTTTATGTTTACTCATTTTTTGTGCTAGAATACTCATTTTTTATTCCCAAAATATTGTTGAAAATGTATGATGAATTTCCCTATTTTATGTTGTTTTAACATTTAAATAAAACTTCACTCACCATGGATGTGTCTTTGAGCAATAATTTAATATTAAGGTGTGATTTTATAGTAAATTGGTTTCTTTTTTATGATATAAAATTTTTTATCTCTATGAAACCTTTGGTATGATTGATACCCTCTATGTGATTAGTTTATGGTTTAATAATTTCACTTAACATCTCTTCACATCTTTTAAACCAACTATAAAGTGTGATTATTTCTTACTCAGTAGAAGGTAAATATAAGTTATTTTAATATTTTTCATTTGTTCAAAATTATTTTTCCATACATTCAATCCTTATCCTATATTTTTTATTATTGCACTTAAAGTACCTATACTTGTGTACCTAATATATGACTATTTTATGCCCTAAAAAACCCAAATAAATAAACACAAATAAATAATTATGGGAGAGATAAAATGTAAAACATTCAGAGATATATAGTCTTTGAGATTATAATTTTACTTTTTGGAATGATTAAGTGAGTGGGTCTTGAAATTTGACTGCAAAGGATTTAGGTCAGTTTTGGTGAAAAGAATCAGTAAAGAAGATTTTTTTTTAAAATAACCTATATTTACTAGATATAAATCAGAAAAAAATACCATGATATAGTTCACACACACATGTGGAGAGTTAGTGACATATTTGAATTTTGAATTCCTTTATAAGACTGGTATCATAAATTTCCTAGAATTTCATTTTAATACAATTTATGAGATATCTTTTCCCATGATCACTGAGAATAAACCCTTGGTGTGGTTTTTGATTTTATCACATTAATATCATGAATTAATTTTTCTTCTAATGTTAAATATTTATGAATTTTGGAATATATCCATGAATAATTTTATAAATTTAATTTTTCCAAGGAGTAAAAATTTTTAGGGGTGGGGGTGTGATCATGTTGAGATTCACTATTCATTTCCACCCTTATACCAGTATGATAAACTGATTTTGTATTGTGAATTAAAAATATAATAATAGATTTCACTTAAGGACTAATTCAATTATTTAATTTTTATTACTGTTAAAAAGGTATATTTCACTTTTTTTTTATTTTTTAATTGTAGTGGTGGTAATTTGGAGGACCCAAGATAAAGTTCAAGAAACATAGGCCATATTGTGAAAGATTCCAAGAAAACATGTGGAATAAAATGCACACTGAAGACAATATTTTCATCCAATTGGGATGAGAGTTTATAGGTTGAACCAAAATTAAGTGAGATACAACCCTTAGGAAGACACCCAATACCAATTCATCCCTCAGGGTCCCAAAATGAACCTATCTATCCTAGAAATATAATATGATCAAATTCAAAAGTTTTGTTATGTATTTTGGAGATATATCCCATTTTATACATTAAATGGACTACAAAATTAATAGTTAGATTTTAAATTGTAGAAATAAATTTTTAGTTTTTTCCAAAGCATGATAAGGCTGTCTACCTACCCAAAACCATGGGCTAAGTGGTATATTGAAATATGGGTTTCCAAGACCAATTTTCACTTTACCCATAAATGGGAACCTTAGGCACCTCATTTGGGATCTCAAACTGGGAGAAATGATCTACCATTTTGGATAAAAAAGGAGTAGTCTCCTCGTACTAGAAGCCATAGAGACCCCTATCCTCATAGGGAGATCAAGGATGAAGTAATAGTTCCATAAAAGCCTCCTCCTCCCCTCTATGGTGTGCTAAATAGTGGGTGATCATTATAAGAGAGCTATACACCATGTCAAGGGAGTTATAAAACTAGTTTTGTAATGTTTTGATGTTTTTATGTTTGAAAATATTTCATTCATAAGTATCTCATATTTTTTCTAATTAGAATGTTTTTTTATTCAAGTGAATGAAATTATCTTTACTTATAATTGATCCATATGAGATTTTGAGTGTGGGACTTGAGTTGTACTGATCAGAAAGCATAATAATCCTTTATTTTTACAAAAATATGATATTCCAATTTTCTTTATAAGTTCTCATACCAAGAATAATATCTAAACCTTATATATTTGATTGTTAAGTAAAGGATTCATTTATATTTGAATTGATATAAAATCTTAGATATTAATAGGGATTCCAATTAATCTCAACCAAATACTTACTGTAAACCTAAATGAACCTCTAAGAACAATGAAAATGATATGTGGTGCAGTAAAATTGCAATGATATCATTCAATTTCATTTCAAAAACCTCATTATTTTTTCAACCATTAAACTCTTTAATATAGTCATTCTGTTTTGAAACATCATTTAAAATCCCCCTATTTTGTATTTTTTTTGAAAAACATATTGAAAATAGACACTATAACCCACCAACGCTCGTTTAGAGATAACATAGGGTCTTCCCTATTCTATAAGGTAACTTTAAAACATAATTAATTTGATGTATCTTAACAACATGGTCCTAGTATGTTTGAAATGCCTCATTTAGACGGATACTAGTGAAAAAGATATGAATAAGTTGATAGAATCATTATCTCATGAAAATCTAGATATTTTGGAATGTGTTAAAAAGTAGTGTTATTGAAAAAGAATGTTTTATTATTCTTTAATTTTTGGTAATTTAAATCAAATCCTAAAATTAAGGGGCAGATGTAGAATTAATTAATGAGTTAAAATGGTGGATTATGAAGAAGTTCCAAGATTTTTGTAAGACCAACTATGTTTCAATATTCAATCAGTGTATTAAATTGGGAGTAAGAAATTCCAGATGATATATTTCATGATATGTTTTATCAATTGGTCTCAATTAATAATTTTGGCCTTAAAAATAGTTGGGTAGTTCTTAAAGTTAGTTTGTAAATTATTTCCATTCAATTTTGTATTATACTCTTTTAAAATGGTAAACATTGTTGTCTAAAGAAAACTATCTTGTTTTCTACACCAATCATGGATCACATAGATAAATGGATGATCACACATTACTTAGGTTTGAAATGATCCCATCATCTATCTGTTAACATTATAATTTTTTATTAATAAGGGGAAATGAAATGAAAAATTATAGGTTTATAAGAAAATGGGAGAGAAGTGATAAAGGAAGAGAAGTCTAGATGATTTATAATTTTTAGGGTACAGATTGACACATAACTTTATATGTGTATTGAGAAAAAAATAAAATAGGGGGGATTTTTGAGACCACATTATGCGTGTTGTATATTTTTTCAATGATTGTTAATAAATATGGAGTGTAAATGATGTGTGAAATAAATTTTTTATTGAAGAATAATTATAATTGATGTGTAAAATATGTTATTGTAAGTTAATTGGGGAAACTAAGTATACTGATAAAAATCAATCTGAAGAATTGTTTAATTCTTATTAAATTAATGGAAATTATAAGACACATCATTAAAGTTAGAGTACAATGTTTTTTCCTTATTTATGTCATTTATATAAATAATAATAAGTTCTTTGCTTGGAATATCTTAGAATAATTATTTATTATTGAAGGAAAATGTTATTGAAAATTTTGAGTTCCATAGAGAGTTTATAATGACCATTTATATATCTCTATATTTAAGGAATTTGAAAATTTTCCATACATATTACTTGTGTGAAGAATTAAGAATAAATATTGATGTTGTTTTTTTGAAGATATAATAATTTAAGAAGGTTGTAA
The DNA here is from genome assembly GCA_963277665.1 of Viscum album. Taxonomy (NCBI): domain Eukaryota; kingdom Viridiplantae; phylum Streptophyta; class Magnoliopsida; order Santalales; family Viscaceae; genus Viscum; species Viscum album. The sequence goes on from OY728123.1 coordinate 2,139,595,585, forward strand.
GTTGGATCATTATGTTTGGAATACTAATTTATTTTTAGTGGAATTTAAGAGGATTAGTTTGTAAAAAATATAAAAACTCTAGGATAGATTACTCAACTAGTGAGGGAATCCTGTAGGTACACCTGACCAATCTCAAAGGTGATATAGAATGAAGCATATTCATATAGGAGAGACAAATCTTCTGTATGGGTCAACATATTTTTTTTTTGTGTGTTGTCAAAATATTCTTATCCCACACCATGTGAGGGAGTATGATTCTCCACTAGGGAGAGAAAAATCCCATATAATTCCTTAATCTGGTGATGAGGTGATGAGGGTTTTTAGAAAGTGGTATCCCTAGGGATGAATTGATAAGGGATGTAATTTTTGGTGACACTATTAATCATTTCAAACATGTGCATTTTCCAGATGATACGATTCCAATTTAAATTTTATTCCTTGCACATAAGCATTGCACTATATTTTGCTATAATAAATTATGAGATTTTAATTGAAGTATTGAATAAGTTACAATGATTTTACTAGAATCTATATGATTTTATGGAAGGATTGAGAAAAGTATCTAGAGTTAATGGTAATATCTCAATAAGATTCACACAATGTAAATCCATCAGAAGAAGATGATAGGTAGATAATCCATTGGAAAGTTGTATGTCTGGTTACATAGAAGATGATAAATAATCCTAATTTTGTGAATTAATTTGAAGAATAAGGGTTTCATAAGATGATATGTACATTTTAATTCAAATGAAAGTTTAGTTATTTTTAAGAAGAAAAATTGAATATGCACCGTATTACTTTTTAGTTGTATTTCTTAGATTGTGTTGCTTTCAACATAAGACATTGATCATGTGACTTAGTTTTTTGAAATTTTCATACAAATTCCATATCGTATAACATTCTTCATATGACTTTAATAATAGTAAATTCATTATATTTGATATAAATTTAGATGATGTTATGTATACTGGGAATTTAAATTTAAATATCAAAAATCCTTCGTTCATGTCATGATTCAAACTCTTGTTTAGGATTTGAATGAAAGAAAAAAGATATGGTTTATTCAAGGTGTGTTGATCTCAATTATAAAATATCATTATAATAATTATAATGATTCATGTTGGATAATTAAGAGAATATTTCATTATGTGATTCACTCAGATTTTAACACCATGAATAAGTCTGTCATAATTGAAGTTATTTATTGCAAGCATATATAAAAATGAAATTTAAATGAATGATAGTCACTATGGATAGAATGGATAAAAAATAAATTTCAAGGGAGGATAAACAAATCCATGATATCTATAACACATTTTATGTAGTTTCACACCAAGGATTTGTTTATATGGGAGTTTTTCAATCTGAGTCATAAGGGTAGTTAAAAAAGATCTTCCATGTGTTTTTGAAATGATTGAATGTATGGCTGTTAAAATTATTATATTCATGCAGTATTTGTGAATATAGATAAAAGAGATGGAGAATATCATTGAGTAACCAATGTTTCTACCCACAGGGTAAGTGTGAGTTGGTTGCGGCTGTGGAGTCTTCCACCGAGGTTCCAGGTTTGAGTCCTCACTATAGAGATGCCTACAATGCTTGAATAAATCACTCGTTCACCCCTCTACCCCATTTGGAACTAGCCTGAATGCCCAATTTTCGTTACACTTGGGCCTATGTTTGGGTAAATACATAATGGCATTTGGTAGTGAGTGAGGTCCCCCTATACCTTGTAACCCCCTGGGCCTTAAAACCCTGTGTCCTTTTGTGAGTTGGTTGTAGCTATGGAGTATGTCACTGAGGTTATGAGTTTGATTTATAACTATGAAAATGCTTGATATGCTAGAATAACTCACTTGTGGACCACTCTACCCTATTGGGAATTGTCCTGAAAGACCAGGTACTTTCAAACTTGGACCTATGGTTGGGGAAGTACATAAAGGCGCTTGGTGGTGGGAGACGACCCACCAATGCCTTGAAACTAACCAGGCTTAAAAACCTGGTGTACTTTAACCCACGATACATGGGTGAGTTGGTTGTGGGTAACGAGTCTGTCACTGAGGTTCTTGGTTCGAGTCATCACTATGGAAATGCCTAAGCTGCCTAAATATATCAATTGTGGACCCCTATACCCCATCAGTAATTGGCCTCAAAGCCCAGGTTCTATTATAATGGGGACTATGGTTGTGGAAGTACATAAGGTTTCTTGGTGGTGGGTGACAACCCGCCTATACCCTGTAACCCCTTGAGCCTAAAAACCCAGTGTACTTTTTCCCACATGGCATGGGTGAGTTGGTTGTAGACGTGAAGTCTGTCGCCGAGGTTCTGGGTTCGAGTCCTTCATAATGGAAACACCTGTGATTCCTAAATAAATCATTTAGGGACCCATCTACCCTATTGGAAACACGCTTGAAATCCCATGTTCCATTGCACTTGGTCCTATGGTTGGGGAAGTATATACAGACGCTTGGTGGTGGGTGAGAACTTGTCTAAACCTTGTAACCACTTGGCCTTAACACATGGTTTCCGTTTTCCCCTTCAGTGGTGCCACAGTGGTGAAGGAGATGGGCATAACCATATTGTTCTTTGGGAGGTACAAGGTTATAATCCTTATAGTCCTCTTTTGGGGATAACATCTCCCCCAGGATCCAATCACCTTGCTAGGTTACCCATTTCCTGACTGGGTGGAAAAAATGATGTGCGACCCACCTATGATTCTAGATTACTGTGTCAAACCATTGCCGCTCGGGTCGTCACCCTACAAGATTCTTTTCCATATCAGCTGAAAATTAAACCTTCTCAGTTGGGGATCTCTCCGAAGTGATCCATTCATGGGAGGGGGGTTTCTTGGTGTGGTGGGTTTGAAAAGGACACACATGAGAAATTCCTTTTTAAATAGGAGAGAAAAAAAGTAAATAATTTTGCAACTTGGAATTGCATATATATATATATATGTTATTTTTTCATGTTGAAAAGAAGGTAAGATAGCCTTGAAACTATTATTCATATATAGAAACTCTTATTTTGAAAAAGAGTGATATAAAATACTATATTTAGAAATAAAATCACTTTGAGTATCGAAGATAAGAATGAGAGATCCAACACAACATCAAATCTCGAAAAAAGTACGTGTGTTGAAGCTATGAATAGAAGAGATAGAAAGATCCTACATAACATTGTTGTGAAATGAAGTAGAAAAATAATTAAATAAAAGGGTAGAATAAATAGAGATATTGTACGGTTCTATAATATAGGAGGAAGTGTTTTGTGTGCTCCAATTCACATAGAATAGGAAAAAGAAAAATAAGTACTTTTCACTTGTACATGAGAAGAAAAATATGGAATAAAAAATTCAGTTCACTATTGTGAAGAATCAAAATTTATGCGTATACAATACTATGTATATAAAATAATATTATATGTTTGTATGCAACAATTAAAAAGAAAGAAGAGGAAGAAAAAGACTAAGAAACACATCAAAAACAAGGAATAATTTATAATAGTGAATGATATTCCTATTTTTATCCAATATATTTCATTGTAAAGGTGTGACATGCTCCTGTGTATAGGATGAACCAAACCAAGTTGTTTGATATACACACTCATACAATGTCAAGAGACAATAGTGTAAAGATCACATGGTGAATCTTTTAGATTGTGTGATTATAGAGGAAAATATATCACACAAAGTACTAGGATTCTCTCATTAAGTGGCGAGCCATATAAATCACTATTCCATTTTTTGTGTATTTTTGGGATGTACTGAATGTAAGAACAAGTGTCAGAGGGGAGTTTAAGAGATCCAATTCACCTTTACCAGTGAAAAAGGTAAAAATTAATGGGATTAAAATATTTAAAGGTTTAAAAGTCACCAACATTGATTCACCCCTCTCTATGTTGAGTTTATCCCAAATTAGACCCTCAGTTTCAATTCCTAGATCAAGAATCAATTCATCAATAAGATCCTTTATCTCATATTAAACATTTCCATCAATGTTATACCCTAACCTTTTTGTAATTTCCCTCTATTAGATCCAGTGTGTAAAAATATTATTAAAACCATAGAAAATTAGGTGGTATTTGATTACTCTAGACTCTAATTTTCTCATATCCAAACATTTATCACATGAAAAAAAAACATGTCTATATTTTCAAGATTTTGTTTATAAAATTCAAAGAAATAATTTAACCCTTTCTCATAGTGATCACTAGATTTTCATGAATTTATCCAATTATGATCCATTAACTACTTAAAACCACAATAATAATATATGAATAAATAAAAACATATAAAAATTTAAATATATATATATATATAAATTTTAATCATATAAACATATAAATATATAAGAATATACAAATTTAAAACATATATATTAAAATTATATATACAAATATAAAAATAATTTATATATATATAATATAATTAAAAAAAATTAACTTGATATTTATTCAAAAAATTTATTCAACAAATAATATTTATAAAATATAAAAATTACTAAAAAAAATAAATTAATATAATATAATAGAAGAACGAACCATTTATTTATAAAAATATATCCAGAATAAAAAATTAACTAACCATTTATTTATAAACATGAAATAAAAATAAATAATTATACAATATAAACTTTCATACAATAAATAAATGAATATGATATAATAAATGGATTCAATTGTTTTATTAAAAATAAATAAATGAATACAACCTAAAATCAAAATCATTTAAAAAGTCTTTTAAAAAAATAAAATAAAAATTTAACTTATAAAAAATGTTGATGTAGGTAGTATATCAATGATTAAAAATTAGATAGATAATTGAATTAAATCCATATTTCATATACTTAAATATGAGTGAGGTAAATAATAAATAAATTAATATAATTTAAAAATAAAAAATAAATATTCTAAATAAAGGAAATAAAAATTAACACACAAATAGTTTTGATGGAGGAAGTACATTAACTATAAATAGAAAAAAAAATAGATGAACTTTATATTGCACTCAATTAAGTTGGAGTGTGGTTGAGAAAAATACAATAACTCACATCATTATGGGTTGTGAATTTTGGAGTGAATTTGTAATTTTATTATAATGGGTGGATCGTTCAGAGAACCGTGTATCGAACCAAGATGATTTAAGTTTGAAAATATTAAATGGGTGTTTTGATACTTGAAAGAAAGCATGAAGTTTAAATAAAGGATTAGGTTATTATAAGAGGAGGCTTTGAGCTATCGGGTTTCGTCTAACAACCACTGGCTAGCTAGTAGTACCCACCAATTTTCCAATTGGTTGTAAAATATCCTAGCTTCCCAGTAGGAGTCACCAGACAACCAATGATCCAACCCCATCTCATCAGTGAGTTGGGTAGAACCTATCCCACACATTAGGTCTCATTGGTAAGATAATGAGCCTAAATTGGGTGACTGATGGGCTACTGGCTAGTTGGTGGACCTTCACTATCTTGTAAGTTGGGCTCATTGGACGACATTTAATGAGGTTCCATTTAGATTTTGTTCTACTAAGTCCCACTTAGGTTTTTTTACTTTGGTTCATTTTTTGTGAGATATTCATCCATCTACTCTCCTCTTCCTCCCTCTAAGATTATCCTTTGATACAATATGGATCTAGATTATCTTTGTTGGTGAATTTGATTAAGATCCTTCATTCATCTTTGATATTGGACTTCTTCTTCCTCATGTGGTAGTGGGTCACTATGCCGTTTTTCATAGATGATCCTATTGGTAATTTGTTTCCCTTATAATCCCTTTGATTCCTCGATTCTCATTAGATTCTATTCTCTTTAGGGATCGTGATAACTGATTGGTCATTGTCTAGATTTTGATTACAGATTTAGATTAAACTTCTATTGGATCTTGTTAGAATTTTCTATGAATGATGATGTTTTGAATTGAGATGTCTAGAGGATGTCCCATGATAATGTACAGATTCTTTTCATGGGTGATTTGTTGAAGGTATGTCCCTTTATGATCTCTTATTTGGTTTTTGGACAATTTGAGTTAATTTGACTAACCTACCTTGGACATTATTTTAGTATTCTTTTCATCTTATAATTGTGATTTTGTTAGGAGTGGCTTGAACGTTTTTGGATGATATTGTAGTTAATGTACATCAATTGGTTGGTTTCTTCTTATGGTAACAATATATGTATATTAAATGTTCATTGTTGTGTTGTTGTGTTACATGTATTTTTCCTAGAATGATGTCCAAAGTTGGTTATGGACCTTCCATGGGTATTTGGTTATGATTTTGGATAGGTGGTGAAATTGTTTAAGTCTTTGGGAAAGTGTTCCTTTCACCTTTGAATGTTAGGTTCCTTGAAATAATTTTAATTAGTTATTATTTAGTTATAATTAATTTTTTTGCAGTTCTTGGGCATGATTAAAACCTGACGGAGATCAATGAAGGTTGAATGAACTTTTATTAATTAGAGAAAGCATCTAGAATTTTCTTAGTTTGAATTTTACTTCGTTTGAGGTAGGTGGTCCCCTATACTCTACCATATGGTACCATTCATAGTTTTTTCCATGTCATATATGGTTCTCTACCTTGGGTGAATGACCCTTAATTCATAGTGTGTTATGAATAATAGATAATTGTTAATTAATTTATGATAATTAAGTTTTAATTAATTAAGGGTTCCATGGCTAATGTAATTAGACAAAGTGCCAAGGGCCATGAAGGACCCTTGCGCATTGGCTTGATGCTGGCAGCTGAGGGATGAGGTTTGATCACATTTTTGTGTGTGTATAGATTGTGAGAACATATTTTATACCTTAATCTCATGTTTACTTGTATGTAGCCTTGTGAATCGATGTTTGACGATGATCACATGTGTGTGTTTATATAGGGATATTAATACTCATTCTTGATGTGCTAAGGTGTGACCTTATGTGATATTCCCTATTGAATTTGGATATATGTCCATGTATAAATAAATAAATAAATAAATATACAAATAATCAAATAAATAAATAAATAAACAAACAAACAAACAAACAAACAAACAAATAAATAAATATAAAATACATGCATGATGATTGATGCCATAAGTGTGCTTAGATGGCCTAAGAGGCCATGTTTGACTTGTTGATCACAATTGTGTACTTGAAGCTACTACAACTCATGGTGATATGAGAATTTATTTTTTTATGTATGCTCAACACTATTGTTTGATTTATTATGTCACATTTGGAGGTATTTTTCTAGGGCTAACAACACGTTGTCCATAATGTTGTGGCCACATATTAGAGGGGGAGTTGTGCATGACAGGCAATGGAGAAGAGGATTAACCTGGACATAGAGAATGGGAATAATAGCCTTGATTCCTGACCATGGTAGTGGTGTTGGTGTATGAAGACCTTGTGTGTACCGAGTGACATGTCTTATTGATGAATTTTATATGCAGAGTGATAGGTTTTCTTAATTTCATGTGGATTCTGAGTGATATTTCATCTCAAGGACTTTAAGATTCCGAGTGACATGACATCTCGATGCCTTGAGGATTATAAGTGAAATTTCATCTTGATACCTTTAATATATTGAGTGAAATGTTGTATCAATTCCTTTTGAAAAAACCTTGTGTATAGTTCCCAATCTCTTCCATCATCCTTTGATTATCCTTCTAACATGGAGCTAAAGAAAGTATGATTGGGGTCTGTGGCAGCTTGGTAAGTGCACGACTTCTCATCACATGGGTGTTTTTTCTTATTTATGAATTAGTAATTATATAACATACACTAATACAAAACACACCTTTAACACCACTAGAATCAGCCATTATGAGTTCTAGAAAATAATTGTTAAAAGTCCATGGCTTTTATCAGTGCTAAAAAAGTGATGATAAATGGTACATTTATCAACGCAAATAAAATCACTGATAAGTAATACTTTTATCAGTACTTTTAAAAGTGATGATAAAATAAACCATTTATCAGCATTTTTATTTAGCACTGATAAATATAACCTTTATCATCACTTTAAAAAGTGCTAATAAATGTACAATTTTTCAGCGATTTTATTTTCAATGATAAAAGTATGATTTATCAGAGCATTAAGAATCGATGATAAATATATTCTTTATTAGTGCCTTTATAAATGAAGATAAAGGGAAGATTTGTAAGTGCATTTAAAAGCATTGATAAATGATACTGTTATCCGCACATTTAGTAGCACCAATAAAGCTAAAAACTATTGTGGGATACTTCAGAACACTACATCACCAGATATAAGTGCATTGTGGTGCAACAATACACTGCATCAACATAATTGTTTTTACCAAAATAATATAAAAACACTAAATTTAAATGAAATAAATTTCTAACAAAAATAAAAGAAAAAGAAAACACTATTATAAAGTATGTCAGTTGTTTTTTACTAAAATTAAGGTAAATTTTTGTATAAAAATGTGCACTTGGATTCATACTATTCACACGATGTGTCTAATTGAGGTGTGATTGATTCCTATATGTCATAAATTACTTATGGATAATTTTTCTAAAGTACCAAAACAATTGGAATGAATTTTCTTAGTTTTGAGTATGTCAGTGGTTTTTTTTATTAAAATTAATATCAGTTTTGAATAAAAAGACACACTTGGAGTCATACTGATCACACCATGTGTCGGATTGAGGTTCGACTAATATATACACCTAAAAAGTGATGTATGTATAATTTTACTAATGTAACAAAATAGTTCTAATGAATTTTCTTGGTTTCAAGTATGTCAGTTGTTTTTTCCTACTAAAATTAATGTCAATTTAGAATAAAAAGACGCACTTGGAGTCATAACATTCACATCGTGGATCTGATTGAACCTTGACTAAATGCTACACATCTCAAATGACTCATGGACCATTTTATTATTGTATCAAAATAATTGTAATGCATTTCCTTAGATTTGAGTATATCACATGTGTTTTTTTACAAAAATGTCATTTTAAACTGGAAACACACACTTTGAGCTATGCAGGTGGCATAATTTGTGGGTTTGACATTAGAATGATTCATACACATCAAAAATGAATTATTAATCACTTTTCAAAATTATCAAGATAATCCAAGCATGTTTTCATGGTTTTTAGTGAGTGAAACGTTTTGGTATTTAAATTGATAACAAACAATTGGAGTCATACCAATCACACCATGCATCAGATTAGGGTATGATAGATCCCTACATGTCAAAAAATATGTATAGATAATTTTACTAAAATAAAAAAACAATATGAATGCGTTTTCTCAGTTTTACATATGTCAATTTTTTTTACACTAAAATTAATGTCAATTTTGAATAAAAAGATGCACTTGGAGTCATACAGTTCACACTGTGCATCAGATTGATGTGTGACTAAATGATACATGTCCCAAATGACTCATTGATCATTTTAATAAAATATCAAAACAATCATAATTTTTTTCATGAGTTTTGGGTATGCAATGTGTTTTTTTACAAAAATGTCATTTTAAACTGGAAAATTTCACTTTGAGCCATACTGGTGGAATCATGTGTGTGTTTGATAGGATACTAATTCATATATGTCTCAAATAGATTATGAATCATTGTACCAAATTATCAAGACAATCCGAGCATGTTTTGTTAGTTTTATGTGAGTGGCACTTTTTTGTATTAAAATGTCAATTTTAAATTGATAACGAAAAATTGGAGTCATACCGGTCACACCATGCATCATATTGAGGTTATACTAATAAATACATGTCAAAAATGATGTATGGATCGTTTTTATAAAATAACAAAACAATATGAATGTTTTTTCTCTGTTTTGAGTATTTTTGTTGTTTTTTGCTCACTAAAATTAATGTCAATTTTGAATAAAAAGATGCACTTGAAGTCATAATGATTGCACCATGTGTCATATTTAGTCACATTTGAATGATACACATCTTAAATGACTCATATATTATTGTACTAAAATATAAAAACAATCAGAATGCGTTTCGTCTATTTTGTGTACTCCACGTGTGTTTTTTACTAAAATTCCATTTTTAACTAGAAACACGCATATTGAGCCATACAGGTGAAATCATGTGTGGGTTTGACCCAAGAATTTTCATACACATAAAAAATTGATTATAAATTATTTTACCAAATTATAAAGACAATACGATCATTTTTCTTGGTTTTTAGTGGGTGACACTTTTCTTGTATTAGTATGTTAATTTTAAACTCATAACAGACACTTGGCGTCATACTGGTCACACCATGCATAATATTGAGGGGAAGATAATACCTACACATAAAAAATGATTCTTGGATCAGTTTATTAAAATAACAAAACAATCCAAATGCATTTGATCATTTTTGAGTATGTCAGTTGTTTTTTTTTCATTAAAATTAATGTCAATTTTCAATAAAGAGACGAAATTGGAGTCATACTAGTCACACCATGTGTCAGATTACGGTGAGTCTCAATGATACACATCTCAAATGAATCATGGATCATTTTAATAAAGTATAAAAATAATCATAATGTGTTTCCTTAGTTTTTAGTATGCCATGTGTGTTTTTTACTAAAATGTCATTTTAAACTAGAATCAAACACATTGAGCCATACAGGTGGAATCATGTGTGGTTTTATATGATACTGATTCATACAATTCACAAATGAATTATGAATCATTGTAATAAATTATCAAGATAATCCAATCATGTTTTCTCAGTTTTCAGTGAGTGAAACCTTTTTGTATTAAAATGTTAATTTTAAACTGATAATGGACACTTGGGGTCATACCAGTCACAATGTGCATCAAATTGAGGTGCAGCTGATCCCTACACATCAAAAATTATGTATGGAACGTTTTTCTGAAGTAAAAAATAATTTTAATTCCTTTTATTTTTTTTAGTATGTCAGTTATTTTTTCACTAAAATTAATGTCAATTTTTAATAACAAGACGCACTTGAAGTCATACCACTTACACTATGCATTAGATTATGGTGAGGCTGAATGATACACATACCAAATTACTCATGAATCATTTTTCTAAAGCATAAAAATAATCAGAATGTGTTTCTTTTGTTTTGAGTACGCCACATGTGTTTTTTTACTAAAATTTCATTTTAAATTGGAAACACACAATTTCAGCCATATAGGTGGAATCATGTGTGGTTTTGACTTGAGATGGATTTATAAACATCACAAATGAATTATTAATAATTTTCCAAAATTATCCAGAAAATATGAGTTTTTTTATAGGTCTTCAGTGAGTGATACGTTTTTGTATTAAAATGCTAATTTTAAACAGATAATAGAAACTTGGAGTCATAGTGGTCACATCGTGCATCAGATTGAGGTGCACCTAATCCCTACAGATCAAAAATTATGTATAGATAGTTTTCCTAAAGTACCAAAATAATCCTAATGTGTTTTGTCAACTTTATGTACGCCACCTCTATTTTTCACTAAAATGTCATTTTAAACTACAATGATGCACAATGGATCTTATCTTAAGTGATATGTGTTGTGTGAAATTTTAAAAAATTGTTCTCAAACACAATCATGGTATGATCCTTTTTCTACCTCATTTCCCAATAATTTTATTGTTTTCCAGCCAATGCTTCTTATCCAATTCCGCCCCAATCTCCACCTCAGTCTTCGCCTCTGCCTCCTCCTCCACGTCAGTCTCTAACTCCGACTCTACCTCCACCTTCACCTCCACCTCTGCCTTTGTATCCACCTATGCCTCTATGATTTCACAACAATTTTATTGTTTGAAAGTTAGCACTTCTAAACAAATTGATTTCTTCCATTATTCTTCTCCTTGATAAAGAGATCAAAAATAATATTTAAGCATTATGACACCATTGTTTCACACCACAAATATATTTTGAAGGTCATAACTCATACTAGATCACAAACTTAGAAGGTAATCACATAAATTTGTTGTCGACATACATTCTGACAAAAAATATGCTGCCCACTCATCTCTAAAAAATTGATTTCTTCTTTTGAGTAACTCAATTGTAGAAAATATTGATAGGACTGAGAAAATATATAAAAGCAAATGATTATGAAATATATTTAATGAAATTGAAATTACCTTTTTAAATTACCTATTGGGGGATGTTGGTCTTTTATTGCATTATGATTTCTCCCATAAATTTGCAAACACAATATCCACAAACTATATCACTATATTGTTTTGGACACTCCCGAAACATTTACCAGAATAATTAAATTGATTTGAAATGTTTTGATCGTTAAATATTTCTTTATATACCTTAATTTATTTTCATTATTAGTAATCCAGAGGATTTATCTTTTCAAACACCGGCTTCATGACATGATCAAGAATGTATTGAGAAACCATCCTATCATAACAAAATTCTCATTAAAATAGATACTGAATATATAATTCTAAGTTTATTAATAAAATTTTTAGTGCGGTGTATTACATATTCACAATAAACCTCATGTGAGGTTAGTTGGTTGTAAATCCATTCATTGAATCCAAAAATAAATATTCAGGGTGTTTATGTTGATTGATATCAGAATCCAATGCTTTCTAAAAAATAAAAAACAATTATGTGATGGAGAAATTAAAAAAATATTTTATGTGATTAGATCGTTGAGTTTTACCCGTGCAATATAGGCCTAAAAAAGAGTCAATCATCTGATGATTTTTAATTAAACTCTTTTAGTAACTTATCTTATTTTATTATCTATTTATTCCTTATTCAATTTAATTTTAGGCATAGAAATTATACAAGGATTAATGAATCCAAATCATGCTTTGCACGATCTTTGTGGCATCCCACCTTTTTAATACATAACTTTTCAATACATTTTACATACAGAGGATCTTTAAAGTCTAGTGTCTTGGAAATTAGAAATAGTAAAACATGAATACAACAAAAAACGTTATTCTAATCCACTTGTAAGGCTTCATTGTAATATCATCCTAAGTACAATTACTACCTTTCATATCTTGGTGACATACATCATAGGAAAGGGTGAGCAGAAGGCCTAGTAAGGGTAAATAAGGGAATCAATGTACTTGTGAAATCAATAAGAAATTGAATAAAAACATAAAGATATGAGAAATGGAAGTATATGCATATCATAATGAAAAGAACTTGAAAAATAACTTGAATATGTGGCTACAACATTTCATTTAGACATTCATGAACATATCACCAAGGTCCATCCCCATGGTGTCATAAAAATTACCAAGGTTATTCACCAAGGTATCGTGAAACTTGTCTTCTCTAGAGATTAAATATTTACTCAATGCATTGAAGCGCTATCAGGTAACACCCTTAATATGTCTTTAGTTACATGTGATCCACATAGATCATAATAAAACATTTAACAAATAACCCATATAGAATAAAAGTAATGGGTTTTATTTCAAAATCGTGACGTTTTAAAAAGAGCTTAAAAATAAGCTCATTATGTCATTTATAACCCATGGAAAGGGAGTGAGGGTTATATGTGTTTCAATTCCAGAATCAAATATATAATATTTATATATTTATGAAAACCCATGGAAACGAAAAAATTCTGGGTAATCACATAAATAAACAATAGAATTTCTTGAGGGAAAGAGATTGAAATTTTGAGACGAAATTTCTGCAGCATAATGACTACATAACATGGTTTTAGAAAACATTGAAAATAGAGGGGACAAGGGTCACCCACTCATAAATAACTCATAATACTGTATGGGTACTTAATAAGATCAGGGTATGGATATTTGAATGACATGACACATGATAAAGGAAACATGAAATAAAAGAGAAGATGCAATTTCTTTAATGAAAACTTCGGCAGCCTAACGACGTCACTTAAAAATTCAGAAAACAAATTGATGAGAGCAGAGAAGGTATATTAATAATTATAAATGAAATGGTCAGAAATAAGAACATATAATAACATACCTTCAACATAAAGAGTTGAAAAATATAAGACACAATATAAAAGAAGTCATGACTTAAAATAGGATGGTGAAAGGATCCCTTACCTTGAAGAGTACCTTTGAAAGCTTGAAGGTCAAAACTTTGGGAGGATTGAGGGAACCTTGGGAGGACTCCTTGTGAGGTAAGGAGACCAGAACTTCGTTGAGGAGGTTTTGGAAATTAAAATAATGATGTAAAGGCTTGGTATTTATAGGATAAGGGAGGGGACAAGTCATTAATGGCCACGGGACACCTCATCGATGGTATTGAAAAAACCATGGACTTGCCCATGGTATTTTCCAATGGTTTTGGCCAATTGGGACACCTCATACCTTATATTACTATTCATAATTTGACCATAAATATTACATAATTATTACCTCCTTAATGATGTCATTAAACACCTGAAACTAAAAACTGTATTTTCACTATTCACCGAAAATTCATTTTTTTCATAAAAATACCCAAAAATCACCTTAACCTAATATCGATGATCTGAATTCCAAAATGAACTCCATTTTATAAAAATAATTTTCTAAATAATTTTAATTTAATTTTTAATTAAAAAACACTATTCACCTAAAAAACTAATACTTGACTAATAATTTCCGAAATAGTTATTTACCTATTTTATTGAATCACATTACTTAATAAAGGTGCCTAAATTATATTAATACTTTCTTTAAGTGAGATTACTAATCCTTTTGGTCACATTACTAATTCTAAGCGTAAAATCACTATTTATAATTTACTATTCACAAATATTTAAGTTGATCTTATTAGATTCTAAATTTCTTACTGAACGCATTTCCTGAAGACCATTTTTTAAAAATCATTACACATCTTTAATTATTTATGGTTTACATAAATATTTTAAAATATGCCCTTTTTCCAAAATTTGTCAATATACATCCTATATTTATTCAAACATCTAAAAAAACACAAACATAACCATAGAAAGAAATCACAATTTTATTTATCTCAAAGGATTACACAAAGTAGCTATAGTCTCGTTACATATCCCCTTATAACCCTAGCATAGGACCTAAGTGTAAGGTGTGATAAGGTCAGAGAATCCGAGGGTGGCTTGACCAATATTGCCCATGTAGTGATTTCTATAAACTTGAACTTCACCCGAAGGCGATTCCACTCCAGCTTCACACGATGAAGTTCGGCTTGGGTTTGGTCCAGAGCAAAGCCCAGTGGTGCTACCTCCTCGCCAAGTTTCGTCAGATGGGATTCGATCGGCCCGAGACTACTGGATGAGGCCATTGAATATTCTTTATGTATTAATTAACCAAGATCACTTGTATTTAGAGACAACAATCACAACATTTAGTTTTCATCGGTCATATTGACCAACAGTCATATTGACCAACAGTCATATGATAGTTGAAACCCAAAGATATCATTTTAATTATAGTCACATCATTTCTTAAAGAATATAGCTTTGTTGAGTATAAACTATTTTTACACACAAAATTAGGAATCAAAAATTCATTCAAAATTTTGGTTCATTACATTCTTCCCACCTTTAAAAATTTTGTCCTCGAAATTTTAAATTGTATCCTCAGAAAAGGAAAGGTGTGGGTACTTCTACCTCATAGACTCCTCTAGTTCCCATGTGTCTTCTTCATATTTGTGGTTTCTCCACAACACCTTAACAAGGTGGGTAGTCTTATTACGTAGAACCTTGTCTCTACGATCCAAGATATCCACCAGCTTCTCCTCATAAGAGAGGTCATGTTCCAGTTGTACCACCTCTGGGTTTCGTACATGTGAAGGGTCTGGTATGTACTTCCTCAAGAGGGATACATGGAAGATATCATGAACTTGTGCTAGATTTGGAGGAAGTGCAATCCGATAGGCCACCACTCCCCCATCATCAAGGATTTCATAGGGGCCAATGTACGTAGGGCTGAGGTTCCTTTATTCCCAAACCTCATGAATCTCTTCCAAGGTGAAATTCAAAGAAAGACATTATCACTGACATCAAACCCCAAGTCCTTTTGACATTTGTTGGAAAAGATATTTTCCCACTCTGAGTAGCCATAATGTGTTGCTGGATGACAAGGACTTTTTCTATCATCTCATGCACAAGATCAGGCCCAAGAAGATTTCTCTCACCAGCATCATCCCAAAAAGTAAGATTTTTACATCGCTTTCCATATGGAGCTTCATAGGGTGCCATTTGAATGATCGATTGGAAGCTGTTGTTGTAAGATAACTCAACTAAAGAGAGATGTTGATACCATCCACCTTTAAATTCCATTAAGCACGTTCCCAGCATGTCCTTGAGTTATTGAATAGTCCTTTCAGATTGGACATTATTTTGGGGGTGATAGGCCATATTGAAATTCAATTCAATGCTCAAAGCTTGTGGAAGACTTCTCTAGAATTTTGATGTGAGCATTGGATCACGATCAGATATGATAGAAAGTGTAACTCCATGCAGCCTTTTTACTTCCTTCACGTAAATCCTGGCAAGTTGATCATGAGAGAAATCTTCCCGGATAGAGATAAAATGGGAAGTCTTGGTGAGATGGTCCACAATAACCCATATCGCATTGTTTCCATTGGGAGTTCTCGGAAGACCAGTGACGAAGTCCATAGTGATATTGTACCACTTCCATGCTGGTATGGGTAGTGGTTACAATACCCCTTTAGGAATTTGTCGCTCTGCCTTCACTTGATGACATTCTAGGTACCTTGAAGTGTAGTCAGTAATCTCCCTTTTCATATTACCCCACCAAAAATGATCACGAAGGTCCCTATACATTTTTGTGCTTCCAGGATGTATAGAGAAAGTAGAGCTGTGAGCTTCATCCATCAGCTCCTTCTTTATATCTGTAATAGATGGAACACATAGTCTTGTACAAAATCTCAGTACTCCTTCTTGATCAATGTTGAACTTAGGAAACCTTCCATCCTTTACAGCCTCAAACTTCTCTTGTAACAAAGGAACTTCTTTCAGAGAATTTTTGATCTTCTCTAGTAATGACGGTTGAGAAATCATTTAGGTTAGGGTTGATGATGTCCCTTTCCTTATAATTCCCATGTCCAGCTTTACTAGGTCATTGATCAAAGGATCTTTTTGAATCCTCATCATGGAAATAACAACTGGGTCTTTCCTGCTTAATGCATCAGCAACTTTGTTTGCTCTTCCTAGGTGATAATGAATTGAACAATCGTAGTCTTTAAGAAGTTCCAACCATCTCCTTTGTCACATGTTCAATTCCTTTTGTGTGAAAATATACTTCAAAGTTTGATGGTCTGTGTATATATCACATTTCTCCACATATTGATAGTGCCTCCATATCTTCAGAGAAAAAACGACTGCAGCCAGCTCCAGATCATGCTTAGGATAATTTTGCTCATAAATCTTTATCTATAGAGATGCATAAGAAATGAACTTGTCATTTTTCATGAGGACACACCCAAGCCCTTTTAGAGATGCATCACTAAAAATAATGAATCCTTCTCCATTTGAGGGTAGAGTTAACACAAGTGAAGTAACCAATCTCTTCTTCAGCTCTTGGAAACTTTCCTCACACTCCTTTGTCTAGATGAATTTGACCCATTTTCGAGTTAACTTGATTAATGGATTAGAAAGTCATGAAATGTTTTTCACAAACATCCTATAATATCCTGGTAATCCAAGAAAACTACGAATCTCAGTTATTGTTGTAGGTTGAGGCCACTCCTCTACAAAATTTTTCATTGTAGGGTCAACTGTGATTCCTTCATTGGTTACAATGTTCCCTAACAGAGTGACTTTTTGTAACCAGAAATCACATTTACTGAACTTTCCAAAAATCCTCTCATTCCTAAGAGTTTTCAAAATTACCCTTATATGATCTTCATGCTCCTCGCGACTTTTGGAATATATCATAATATCATCAATAAAAACTACCACAAAGTTATCAAGGTAGTCTTTAAAGAATCTATTAATCAAATCCATAAAAATAGCAGGTGCATTAGTCAGTCCGAAGGGCATAACAACCAACTCATAATGCCCGTATCTTGATCGGAAGGAAGTTTTTGGAATATCTTCTTTATTCACCCTTAATTGATGATAACCAGACCAAAGATAAATCTTAGAGAAGAATTGAGCCCCATAAAGTTGGTCAAATAAGTCATCAATTCTTCGAAGAGGGTATTTGTTCTTCACTGTGATCCCAATCAGTTCTCTATAATCAATTCATAGCCGCATCGATCCATCCTTCTTCTTCAAAAAGAGAACAGGATCTCGCCAAGGAGACACACTTGGTTGGATAAACCCCTTCTCCAAAAGATCTTGAAGTTGTTTCTTTAATTCCTCCAGCTCCATATTTTCCATCCTATACGGGATCTTTGATATCAGATGAGATCTAGGTACGAGTTCAATGGATAACTCTACCTCTCTTTCTGGGGGAGGTCTAGGCAACTCCTTCAGAAATACATCAATGTATTTCTGGATGATGGGGACATTTTATATCATCAAACTCTCATTTTCTTCTCCTTCTTCATTGATCTACTCCATAAAGAAGGATATAGGGGGTTCTTTTAGACAAAGATGATGTTGAGATATCTCTCCTTGGAATACAACTGTATGTTTTGCATTCAAGAGTACTGATATTTCCTTTACTTCTATAATTGATCTTAGCATTATCTTTTAGAGACAGACCATCCCTAGTATAATGTCGAATTTCAGCATGGGAATAACTACTAGATTTGCAATAATATTTTTATCACTAAAGTAAATGCTAGAGTTTCTAAACACTGACGATGCTTGGATAATACCACCCGGAGTCATGACTGATAACTCTACTTTTAGAAACTCGGGGGTTAATTCTAAATTCCTTGAAAACTTGAAGTAAATAAAGGAATGCGTAGAACAATAATCAAACAAAGTACTTGTTAGCTTTGAGAGGACAATAAGAGTACCTTCTACCACATCATTTGGAGCATCGACTTCAGTTGTCGTGATAGCGAAAGCACGACCTTGATCCCTTGGCCTTTGCTGAGGCTGATGGTGGTTCCCCTCCACTACCCTTAGATTTGGACAATGATTATTAAAGTGCCCACGTTGTCCACACTTGAAGCACTGGACATCAGGTAGGTCCTTCACCATCTTTCCCTTGTCGTTTCTGTTTGGAAGTTGAGGTTTCACCTCACCAGGATATTTCCTTGCAATGTGTCCATATCTGCCACACTTGTAGCACTTACCACTCCCGAGAAGGCAGTTCCCCGAATGATTCTTCCCACATTTATTACTTGTGAGTATTTTCACTTGCTTTCCTCCTCTTCCCTAATCAAAAGTCCTCCCTAAGCAGGGCTCCATCGATATCTTATTTCCATTGGATTTATAAGACCACTGCATCTTACCAAACTCTAGCTTGACTTTCATCACACTCCACACGATCTCCTCGTAGCTATCATAATCTCGGTTTGCAATATTATTCTGCAGATGAGGTCTCTATCTACCACAGAATCTATGAACCTTAACATTTGGATCCATGAAAAATCTAGAGGTATATCGTGAAAGCCTTGTGAAGTTCATCTTGTAGCTTCCCAAAGATTCATTCTCCTTCTCCTTTAGCTCAAGAAACTCCTTCTCCATTCTTGTTCTCATGGAACGAGGGAAATACTTACTGAACAATATCCCTCTAAATTCTTCCCACTCCACAACTTCAAATTCCACTCCTTTACTTGTGTTTTTGATCATTTCCCACCACTGATTAGCTTCTCCCTCTAAGCGATAGATAGCCAGGGTGACCTTCATTTTCTCTGAAAATTTTAGCACAAAAAAGATCTTCTCTATAGAACTGATCTATTGCTCAGCAATCAATGAGTCAGTTGATCCACTAAATGTTGGTGGTAGTTGGTGCATAGAAGACTCAATAGAATGTTGTTCCCTTCATGGTGAGATTAGCCTCTCAGCTTGATTCAAGTTATTACTCATAACGTGATTCTGTTGGTTCATCATTCGCACGAATGTTTCCATTCCGGCTTCCATCAGAGGGCCATCAACGCATGGTTTATTTTAGTCACCATTTTCACGGTTCCTCCTATTTCCCTCCATTTTCTAAAAGAATAAAATCTTTCTGAGAAACATGTTTCATTTACGAATGTTTTAACTATAAAGGATTATACTTCGTAAAAATTCATGCTTAAACAATTATATCTCTCTATAATTCCTTCATAATGATTCATAAAAATTTTGTGATTAACCAAACATATCCCCTGGGAGTATCATGACCAAGAGTGCAGAAAGGCCCGTTTTTGTGCACCAGTTCCCATTCGAGTCTAGCATAGAGTGGTGTTTTCTGGTTTTACCCCTATGTAAATCTGTGCCAGAGCTGCCTTTACATGCTCGTATATAGACAAGGATGTATTTTTTTTGATAAACCACTTACTCAATACTCACCAAAATACCAGGAAGTTTTACCAATATTTAAACTTTTCTATAGGGTTCTTCCTAAAGTTTTCGTATCCTAATTTCTATAAATAATTAAACAATCCTTTTATACCAACTGTGGCATCCCGCATTTTTAATACATAACTTTTCATTACATTTTACATACAGAGGATCTTTAAAGTCTATTGTCTTGGAAATCAGGAACAATAAAACTTGAATAAAACATAAAAAATTCTTCTAATAAACTTTTAAGACTTCATCATAAGATCATCCTAATTACAATTACTACCTTTCATATCCTAGAGACATACATCAAAGGAATGGGTGAGCAGAAGGCCCAATAAGGGTAAACAAGGGAATCAATGTACTTGTGAAATCAATAAGAACTTGAATAAAAACATAAAGATATGAGAAATGGAATTATAGGAATATCATAATGAAAATAACTTGAAAAATAAATTTAATATGTGGCTAAAAAATTTCATTAATACATTCATGAACATATCACCAAGGTCCATCGCCAAGGTGTCATAAAAATTACCAAGGTTATTCACTAAGGTATCGTGGAACTTATCATCTCTAGAGATTAAATCTTTACCCAATGCATTGGAGCTCTATCATGGAGCACCCCTAATATTTCTTTACTTAAATGTGAACCACATAGATCATAATCAAACATTTCATAAATAACCCATAGAGAATAAAAGGAATGGGTTTCATTTCAAAATCGTGACGTTTTAAAAAGATCTTAAAAGTAAGATCATTATGTCATTTATAACCCATGTAAAGGGAGTGAGTGTTATATGTGTGTCAATTCCAAAAAAATATATATAATTATTTATAAATTTATGAACACCCATGGAATTGAAATAAGTCTGTTTATTCACATAAACAAACAATATAATTTCTTGAGGGAAAGAGATAGAAATTTTTAGACGAAATTTCTGCAGCATAACAGCTATATAACATGGTTTTAGAAAACATTGAAAAGATAAGGTACAAGGGTCACCCACTCATAAATAACTAATAATATTGTATGGGTAATTAATAATATCATGGTATGGATATTTTAATGACATACCACATGAAAAAGGAAACATGCAAGAAAATAGAAGATGCGATTTCTTTTACGAAAAATTTGGCAGCCCCACGTCGTCACTTAAAAATTCAGAAAACAAATTGATGAGAGCGGAGAAGGTCTCTAAATAATTAGACATGAAATGGAAAGAAATTAAAACATATAAGAACATACCCTAAACATAAATAGTTGAAAAATATAAGACACAACATAAAATAAGTAATGACTTAAAAGAGGAGGGTGAAAGGATCCCTTACCTTGAAGCGTAGCTTCGAAAGCTTGAAGATTGGGACCTTGGAAGGCTTGAGGGAACCTTGGGAGGACTCCTTGGGAGGTAAGGAGATCAGAACTTCGTTGAGGAGATTTTTTAAATGGAAAAAATAAGGAAAAGGATTGGTATTTATAGGAGAAGTGAGGGGACATATCATTAATGGCCAAGGGACACCTCATCAGTGGTATTGGCAAAATCATGGGCTTTCCCACGGTATTTTCCCATGGTATTGGCCTCTTGGGACACCTCATACCTTATATTACTATTCATAAGTCTACGAGAAAGATTACATAATTATTACATCCATAATGATGTCATTAAACACCCGAAACTAAAAACTGTATTTTCACTATTCACCGAAAATTCATTTTTTTTTCAGAAAAATCCCCAAAAATCAACTTAACCTAATATAGATTCTCTGAATTCAAAAATGAACTCCATTTTATAAAAATAATTTTCTACATATTTTTAATTTAATTTTTAATTAAAAAACACTACTCACCTGAAAAAACTAATACTTGACTAATAATTTCCGAAACATTTATTTACCTATTTTATTGAATCACATTACTTAATAAAGGTGCCTAAATTATATTAATACTTTATTTAAGTGAGATTAAAAATCCTTTTGGTCACATTACTAATCCTAAGCGTAAAATCACTATTCATAATTTACTATTCATAAAAATTTAAGTTCATCTTATTAGATTCTAAATTTCTTGCTGAACACATTTACAGAAGACCATTTTTTGAAAATCATTACACATCATTAATTATTTAAGGTTTACATAAATATTTTAAAATATCCCATTTTCCCAAAATTCATCAATATACATGTCACGACCCGTCCTCGGGGCCCGTGCCATGACTACCCCAAGCCCGCCTTCCATAGGCCAGGGGATGACGACTAGCACGAAGGCGTAATTCCCGATAAATAGGGAAGGCATTGCCTTTGTAAAGAAAAAACACATCAGAGTAAGCAAGCAGAAGTAAACACTAAGTAAAACTAGGTACAAAAGTAAATGTGGAAATGTAAGTAGGCCAGTATACAAACCCAAACTAAAAGTAAAGTACAACTGAAAAAGGGAGTACAGAAACTGAAAAGTAAAGTCGCAGCCTCGAGCCATCCACTGGAAGTCCCACCTAAAGGGTGGGTACAGATAGCCTCCACAACTCCTCGAGTCCAGCCGTCCGCTCCAAGTACGACCCGCCCAGTGGTCCACCTCCAGGTACCGAACTGCTCCTCGTGCCTCAACCACGATCAGCGATGTCCGTCGTCTGCAACCAACACAACGTAGTGCGGGCATAGCCCGTGTAGGGGTGAGTATAAGCTACTTAGTAGGGACACTGAGACCCCCGAAGGTCTCCCAGAATCCACAAAGGATAATCAACAAAGGAAAGATACAATCATGATGTAACATCCGACATTACTTAGGTATATGAACATACATATACCTAAGTCATCAATTCTAGTTCGGCTACAACATCCGAGCCCAGGTTCGATCACCTCCACAACACAATCCACACAGGAAAGCAAGTCAATCATATTGAAGATAATGATTGAAAGTCAAGACTCAGCTGACACAGGTATACTTTTTCGTAAGATGATAGAGATGATCAGATGTAGCCACTGATTCATCTAAGCCATCGGACCCACACAGGATCGATAGGTACTAACCCCCGCAATGACCCACAAAGGATCGATAGGTAACTAACCCCCGCAATGACCCACACAGGATCGGACCCACACATGATTTGTAGGCGCTGGCCCACACAGGACCACTGAGCACTGACCCACACCGGATCTGGCCCATACAAGATCGGTAGCACTAATCCACGTAGGATCGTTGAGTGCTGTAGTCGTCGTCGTCGAATCCACGAAGGATTTCTGTACATTCGTCATCGTCGTCGCAGTCGCAACTAGCTCTAGGGTTCCCGCACACAGCAAGCTCATTCGAAAGGGTCCGCTCCACGAGCCGAGGGTCTGATACACCAACTGACACATAGTCAGGAGTTGATGTATCCAAAAGTTATGTATCATCAATAGGAACTCAATGCAATAGACAGCACGTCGATCAGACGCCCGGTCTGAGAGTTATTGGCTTTTTCGTCCCAGGGTCCCGGTTGGTTTTTAAGTCAAAACCAACCCGACCATACTCCAACTACGTCCAAACCTCGAGCGGAGTAAGCCAAAAGGTCCATCTTACTTAGAGGAATCAATCAAAGTCGACAACACGTCAACCGGATGTCCGGAGCTCAAGTTATAAGCGTTTCCGCTCTGAGGGCCCGGTTGGTTTCGTGTACGAACCAACCCTACTGAACCCAAAGTTCTCTGAAACCTTGAGTGTAATATACCAAAACGACCGTCTAGATCCAAGTATCACGTCGTAGCTGACAGTGCATTGATCGGAGGTCCGCATCCCAAGTTATGAGCAAAAGACCGTGAGAGGTCCGGTATTAGGGGGTTCGAGCCTGGTCCGACCCGGCCCGGTACCCCCTGGGTCGGCCCGAACAGGGTCGACCCGACCCGGGTCCGGACCTCTTGGGCGCGGCCAGGCACGGCGGGCGCGGCTCGGCCTGGCCTGGGCACGGCCTGGCCCGGCCTGGGCACGGCCCGGCCTGGCGGCCCGGCGCGCAAGCACTGGCCAGGTGGCTAGGTTGCTCGGCCGTCTCGGCCGAGCGGATGGGGGGGGGGGGGTGCTTCCCCCCATGTTTCGTAACCATGGCCCCCATGTGGGGGGGGGGCGCTCTTTTCTGGCCTACCGGGGGTCGTAACCACCGACTCCTCCTCTGACCGGCCGGCCCGCTCCGGCCGGCCGGCTGTTGTTGCCACGGGACCGGCATGGGCCGGTCCCCCTACTCCGATGCCGGCGGCCCGGAACCGACTGCCGATCCCTGCTCCGCCGCGGCCTTGGTCCATCCGGCGTGGCGTGACGGCACTGCGCCCCTCCGTCGTGGCCCTACTCCGTCCGCGGTGCCTTTATGATTCACTGAAGCTACGCGACAGCGCCGCAGTTTAGTTCGTCTTCAACGGCGTGGCGTGACGGCGCCACGCTTCTCCGCCCTTCCTTTAATATTTTCCATGCGGTGCTCCGACACCGCTCCGCCTTACACATTCCACAACAAAATCAAACCAAAAAGGGGGAGGAGGGTTGGCTGTGTTCGTGCGGTCCGACCACCTCCCGTTATTGCGATATCATGCGGCTCAAATTGAAAATAAGAAAGCAACAGTAGTAATCACAAAAAAACATTTAAAAATAAACCCCTACCTCATCGAATTCGTTGAGCGAGGGTTCGTCACGGAATTTATCATCGTGGAAGAAGGCGTCGCGGAAGGAACGTCATGGAATTGATCTTCGTGGAAGATGGTGTTGTGGAAGGAACGTCGTTGGCGTCGCGGTATACGACATCACGTAGTCGATCTCCGAGGATTCGGCGTTCTTCATCGGATATCGGTGCGTTCCTCACGTTCTTCGCGGTCTTCGACGATGAAGAAGAACGTTAGAGTTTCTTCCCCCAATCCACTCTCAACAAGCTCCAACAATAATATAATAAGTGTTTAGCCTTATTTTATTACCTATGCCTTAAGTATTTGAATTCCAAACATTCAAATTAAACTCACTTATTTAATAAACTTAAGTTATCTAATTAAATGGTGAGTTGAAGGAGTTAAAAAATATGAAGGGGTGGGGTTCATGTGGGCCTCACCGCCCTCATAACCTATCTGGGATAGTTTCCCAACTTCCACATAACGGATAACCACTTAGTGAAAATAAAATAAAACTGAAGCTCGATTTTATTTTACCTTACACAATTTTTAACAACTCCTCCCGTGTAAACGCAACTCCGGAAAAGGTGTTCCTAAGCAATTACCGGCACTGCGAATTCATCGGTGCCCTCAGAATTCGATTCCGAGCACTAGTTCAAAAGTTAGGAAAACCCACTCGTTCGTTCCCTGAACATACCCGAGCTAAACTTCGGATAAAAATTCCGAGCACACCGGGCCTCGGAATCAAGTGTCGTCAGAAACCGCTTTCTTGTAAAATCCCAAAGAAAATTAATAAAAAATTTCCCTTCAATTTTATGGGTCTTTACATTACTCCCACCTCAGATCTTTACGTCCCCGTAAAGATACATCATAAACTAGGGGAAAAAATCTGGGTACTGTGCACGCATCTGGGCCTCCCGCTCCCAAGTGCTCTCCTGGAGGTTCCCGTGCTGCCATCTGATGTGCACTAGAGGAATCGACCATCCACGTAGGACCCGCTCCTATCATTCCTTGATCTCCACTGGAACCTCCAAAAAAGTCACCCCATCATCAATGTCCAGCTCTCCATGGTCAATGATATGCGTCGGGTCATGCACGTATCTCCTCAGCTGGGATATGTGGAAAACGTCGTGCACCCGGTGCAACTGAGGTGGTAGAGCCAGGCGATAAGCCACCTCGCCAATCCTGCTGAGGACCTAGAATGGTCCGATTAAGCATGAAGACAACTTGCCGCCTCGTCCAAATCTCTGTAATCCACGTCGAGGTGAGACCCGCAAGAAGACGTGGTCACCATCCTCGAACTCTAGTGTCCTTCGCCTCCTGTTAGCATAAGACATATGCCAGCTCTGTGCTGTCCTTATCCGCTCCTGGATGACCTAGACCTTCTCCGTCATGACTTGGACCATCTCTAGTCCCACAAGTGCTGACTCCCCAGGGTCTATCCAGCACAGAGGAGATCTGCAAGGTCATCCGTACAATGCCTCGTATGGTGCCATCTCGATGGTGGACTGGTAGTTGTTGTTGTACGCGAACTCCACCAAGGGTAGGTGGTCCTCCTAGCTGCGACCAAAGTCGAGGACACATGCACAGATCATGTACTCGAGAGTTTGAATGGTCCTCTCCATCTAACCATCTGTCTGAGGGTGAAAGGCGGTACTCAGACATAGCTGCGTTCGGAATGCCTCCTGCAACCCCTTCCAAAGTCGGGAAGTAAAGCGAGAATCTCGATCGGAGACGATAGATGATGGCACACCATGAAGCCATACAATCTCCTGAACTTAGAGACGTCCCAAGCTCTCCACTGATCCCTGCTCTCTGATGGGTAAGAAGTGAGCCAACTTTGTGAGTCGGTCAACAATCACCCAATTGGAGTCATGAACTTTGGAAGTGCGTGTAATTCCAGTCACGAAGTCCATAGATATGCCATCCCACTTCCACTCCAGGACCTCCAAGGGCTGCACCAAGCCTACTGATACCTGGTGCTCTGCCTTCACCTGCTGGCATGTAAGGCATCGAGAAACGAACTCTGCCACAACCTTCTTCACGTCCAGCCACCAGTGCTGTCGTCTGAGATCCTGGTACATCTTCGCCACTCCAGGATGTACCGCCAAATGGGAAGTGTTAAAATCTCTCAGCACCTCCTCCCGTAAAGCAACTGGTATTAAGGTATATCCTCTGAAAAGGACGTCGTACTCTCCTCCTAAAGAGAAACCATCAGGTGCCTATCCTGAGGATATCTGTGCACGCCATGTCTCACAGTCGGTGTCCCCACATCGTGCCTCTCTGACCCGCTGCAGTAGTGGAGGAGTGACTATGAGTGACTGAAGAAAGGCTGCTTCATCTCTATCCACGAAGGATATCTTCAAAGCGGCTAGCTGCTCTATCGCCTCCCCAAGTAGCTGAATGCCCGTCCTCCTGCTGAGAGCATCAGCTACCACGTTCCCCTTTCCAAGATTATAGGCTATCTCAATATCATAGTCCTAGAGGAACTCGAGCCAT
This sequence comes from Viscum album, assembly GCA_963277665.1. Classification (NCBI taxonomy): domain Eukaryota; kingdom Viridiplantae; phylum Streptophyta; class Magnoliopsida; order Santalales; family Viscaceae; genus Viscum; species Viscum album. The sequence goes on from OY728123.1 coordinate 2,139,623,036, forward strand.
CGTCGCTGTATTAGGTTCAGGTCCTTCTGTGAGAATATGTACCTGAGACTCTGGTGGTCAGAATAGACTGTAAAGCGCTCGCCCATCAGATAGTGTCTCCACATCTTCAGAACGAAGACCACTGCTGCTAACTCCAGGTCATGGGTAGTGTAGTTCTGCTCGTACTTCCTCAACTGACGTGATCCAAAGGCGATCACGGCCCTCTCCTGCATCAGGACACATCCGAGTCTGGTCCCTGATGCATCGCAGTAAACTATGTACCCAACTCCCCCCTCCGGTAGCCTCAAGAAAGGCGCGCTGGTCAATCTCTGTCTTAGCTCCTGGAAGCTCTGCAGACATCTGTCTGACCACAAAAAGGGTTTCCTCTTCTTCGTCAAAGCTGAGAGTGGTGCCGCAAATCTAGAGAAGTCTGGCACAAATCTCCGGTAGTACCCAGCTATACCCAAGAAACTCTACACCTCTGTCACACTCCTGGGTGGCTCCCAAGATAGCACTGCCTCGATCTTCACAGGATCCACTGCAAATCCTGCCTCAGAGATGACGTGTACCAAGAAGTGGACCTCACGTATCCAGAACTAACACTTCGAGAGCTTTCCATAAAGCTGGTTCTCTCAGAGTGTTTCTAGTACTACCCGCAAGTGGCAGGCATGCTCCTCCTCAGTGGTCGAGTATATAAAAATGTCGTCGATGAAGACCATGACAAATCGATTGAGGTATGGCTCAAAGATCCTGTTCATGAGGGCCATGAACACTGCTAGAGAATTGGTTATGCCGAATGGAATAACCAAGAACTCATAGTGGCCATACCGACACCTGAATTCCGTATTCTTCACGTCCTCGTCCCGAACTCTGACTTGGTGATAGCCTGACCTGAGGTCTATCTTTGAGAACCACCGTGATCCCTTGAGCTGATCGAAGAGGTCTTCAATCCTCGGTAGTGGATACTTGTTCCTCATGGTCACCTGGTTCAAGTGACTATAGTCAACACAAAGTCGCAAGCTCTCGTCCGCCTTCTTGGCGAACAATATATGGGAAGCCCAGGGTGAAACACTGGGTCAGATGAATCCCTTCCCCTGCAAGTCCTCCAACTGTACCCGTAGCTCTCTAAGCTTAGCGGGGGCCATCTGATATGATGGAGTGGATATCGGGGCTGTCCTAGGGTACATATCAATATAAAATTCTACCTCTCTGCGAGGAGGTAGCCCTGGAACATCTTAGGGGAAAATGTCTGCATACTGATCCACCACTGTAGGAAAAATAAGACTCTGTACGCCAATTTCTCCTAGGATGAGGCTAGACAACTGATGAGTGATGGGCTATCCTCTCCCCTATGAGAGTCCATCCTATGCTGCGAAGGCGCCCTTCTCGCCGGTGAAGGTGAACCTGCTCCCATCGATGCGTACACACCGCACCTTGCGCCTAATATAGTCAATCTGAGCATGGACTGTAGATAACCAACCCATCCCTAAGATGACATCGTAAGGTCTCGACGCTGCTACAAGAAGATCCCAACCGAAGCTCTCACATCCTAGGGTAAGCTCACACTGCCGGCACCAGTGCGTAATCGTCGAGTCTGCTCCTATAGAAGTCTCTAGCTGTAAGGATCGATCCAACGACTCTGTCAGAATCCCCGAGCTCCGAACAAGGGAAGCGGCTATGAAACAATGAATCGCTCCTATGTCTATAAGAACTGCAGAAAAGGTGTAATAGACACAGATAGTACCTCGAATCATCTTGGGCGTGCCGTGGTTATAGGCCTCCGCTGCCTGAAGCTATGCCTATCTCTGCCCGCCAGCTCCCTATGGTCGGGTGGACCTCCTGGTGGTGGTGGTGGTAGAGCCTCAAAGCGTCACCCACCACCTACTGCTCAGTCAACTCCTCTGCCTCGTCCACCTGCTCCCTGCAGACCACCACGGTCGACCCTCTGCCTCTGCCTGGGTGGTCCCTCAACCGTCTGCTGCCCCTCAGTATGGCGGGTCGGGCAGTCACGAGCCATGTGGCCCTGCCCGCCGCATGCGTAGCACTGTCTGCCTATCGAAAGACTGGCTTCGCACTGTGTGCCCCGCACCACTGAGCCAGTGTCCTGAGTTCATCTGTCTGAGGGTCTGGTCTACCTGGACCCATGAGTCATCTATCGACTGCCTGCCGCAGAAGACTCTGCTACGTGACACCCTTCGGTAGGTCTCGCTACTGATGTAGTCTCAGCAAGGAAGCTCTCGATCAGAAGGGCTCGCTCCAGTACCCCTGCCTGTGTCGGAATGCTGAGGGAGATCCAAGATGCCCTGATCTCATTCCTCAATCCCTGCTCAAAGTTCCGTGTCCAGAAGAATGGGTCTCGTACCATGTCCATCGAATAGCGTGAGAGATCTGTAAATCTCGCAGAGTACTGGGCGGCCGTCAAACTGCCCTGCCGCAGCTGTAGTAGCTCCTGGATGAGCACCGCACGGAGGGTGTCCGGGACGAACTCCAAGATGAAGAGGCTCTCAAAGTCCGTCCAGAGGAGAGATGCCTCGTCATGCACCTGGAGCATCATGCTCCACCATCTGCCTGCTACCGCGTGCAGGAGGCTCACTGCGAGGATCACCATGAGTTCAACTGGTGTCCTCAGTAACCTGAAAACTCGTACAACTGTATCCAGCCAATCCTCGGCTGCCTGAGGGTCCGTCTCCCCATGGAACCTGGGCGGTCGCTGACGCTGAAACTTGTGCAGTGCACTAAGGCATCGTGCATCGTCATCGGCTGGGGCTGGTAGCATCAGTGGCTCGGTGGGTAGAGGTACCGCCGGTGCCTCTGCTGTCAAAGGGCCCTGTACCGAGGCCTCGTCGCTCGGTGGGCTGTCGTCACGTACAACGCTCGGAACCCTAGATGGCTGCCGTCATGGGGAAATCCTGTAAAGAAACAACTGCGCCATGGTCAAACAGTATACCTGGTGATCTGACATAAAGTAATCACAAAGAAAACTTGAAACACACATGCAATCAATGTTTTCGTGCATTAAGTCGGAAATCAGAAGTCAGGGTCCTGGTGTACGGATACGTCGGCCCCTACACCAAAACTGGAATCCCTGGACTGATAACCACACCCAATACCCTTAACACCATTGCTTCACATATAAGAAAGATCAGAGTCCAAATTTCTGCGGTGGAACAGAACTCCTCTGATACCAATTTGTCACGACCCGTCCTCGGGGCCCGTGCCATGACTACCCCAAGCCCGCCTTCCATAGGCCAGGGGCTGGCGACTAGCACTGAGGTATAATTCCTGATAAAAATGGAAGGCATTGCCATTGTAAAGTAAAAAACACCTCAGAGTAAGCATGCATAAGTAAACACTAAGTAAAACTGTGTACAAAAGTAAGTGCGGAAAAGTAAGTGGGTCAGTATACAAACCGAAACTGAAAGTAAAGTACAACTGAAAAAGGGAGTACAACAACTGAAAAGTAAAGCTGCAGCCACGATCCATCCACTAGAAGTCCCACCTGAAGGGTGGGTACAGATAGCCTCCACAACTCCTCGAGTCCAGCCGTCCGCTCCGAGTACGGCCCGCCTAGTTGTCCACCTCCGGGTACCAACCTGCACCTCGTGCCTCAACCACGATCAGTGCTATCCATCGTCTGCAACCAACACAACGTATTGCGAGCATAGCCCGTGCATGGGTGAGTATAAGCTACTCATTTGGGACCCCGAGACCCCCAAAGGTCTCCCAGAATTTAAAATGGATAATCCACAATGGAAAGATACAATCACAAAGTAACATCTGACATTACTTAGGTATATGACCATACATATACCTAAGTTATCAATTCTAGTTCGGCTCCAACATCCGAGCCCAGGTTCGATCACGTTCACACAGGATAGCACAACACAATCCACACAGGAAAGCAAGTCAATCATATCAAAGATAATGATTGAAAGTCAAGACTCAGCTCACACAGGTATACTTCTTCAAAAGACGATAGAGATGATCAGATGTAGCCACTAATTCATCTAAGCCATCAAACCCACACAGGATCGATAGGTACTAACCCCAGCAATGACCCACCAAGAATCGATAGGCAACTAACCCCCGCAATGACCCACAAAGGATCAGAGCCACACAATATCTGTAGGCGCTGGCCCACACAGGACCGCTGAGCGCTGACCCACACATGATCTGACCCACACATGATCGGTAGCACTGATACATGTAGGATCGCTGAGTGTTGCAGTCGTCGCCGTCGAATCCACAGAGGATTTCTGTACAGTCGTCATCGTCGTCACAGTCGCAGCCAGCTCTAGGGTTCCCGCACATAGAAAGCTCGTTCGGGAGGGTCCGCTCCATGAGCCGAGGGGCTGATACATCAACTAACACATAGTCCAGATTTGATGTATCCAAAAGTTCCGTATCATCAATAGAAACTCAACGTGACAGACGGCGCGTCGATCGGACGCCCAGTTTGAGAGTTATTGGCTTTTTCGTCCCAGGGTCCCGATTGGTTTTTAAGTCAAAACCAACCCGACCATACTCCAACTACGTCCAAACCTCGAGCAGAGTAAGCCAAAAGATCTGTCTCACTTAGAGTAATCCATCAAAGTCGATGGCATGTCAATCAGACGTCCAGAGCTCAAGTTATAAGCGTTTACACTCCGATGGGCCGGTTGGTTTCGTGTATGAACCAACCCGACTGAACCCAAAGTTCTCCTAAACCTTGAGTGTAATATACTAAAACGACCGTCTCGATCCAAGGATTGCATCGCAGCTGACGATGCGTTGATCGGAGGTCCTCATCCCAGGTTATGAGCAAAAGACCGTGAGAGGTCCGGTATTAGGGGGTTCGGGCCCGGTCCGACCCGGCCCCGTACCCCCTGGGTCGGCCCGAACCAGCTCGACCTGACCCGGGTCCGAGTCCGGCCCGCTTGGGCGCAGCCCGTCCCGGCTGGCGCGGCCCGGCGCGCTGGCGCTGGCCAGGTGGCTCGGCCATTTCGGCCAAGCGGATGGGGGGGGGGGGGGGCGCTGCCCCCCGTTTTGTAACCGTGGCCCCCATGTGGGGGCCCCGGTCTTGTCCGGCCAGCCGGGGGTCGTAACCCCGGCTCCTCCTTAGATCTGCCGGCCTGCTCCGGCCAGCCGGCTGTTGCCGCCACGGGACTGGCATGGGTCGGTCCCCCTACTCTGACGCCGGCGGCCCGGAACCGGCCACCAGTCCCTGCTCCGCCGCGGCCTTGGTCCATCCGGCGCGGCGCGACGGCGCCGCGCCCCTCCACCGCGGACCTGCTCCGGCCGCGGTGCCTTTGTGATTCACCAGTGCGGCGCGAACACGCCGCGGTTTAGTTCGTCTTCAACAGCGCAGCGCGACGGCGCCGCGCTTCACCGCCCTTCCTTTAATATTTTTTACGCGGTGCTCCGGCGCCGCGCCGTCTTACACGTGCCTCAACAAAATCAAACCAACAAGGGGGAGGAGGGTTGGCCGTGCTTGTGCGGTCCAACCTCCTCCCGTTATTGTGATATCAGGCGGCTCAAATTGAAAAGAAGAAAGTGAAGGTAGTAATCATGAACAAACATTTAAAAATTATCCCCTAGCTCGTTGAATTCGTTGAGAGAGGGTTCGTCGCGGAATTCGTCGTCACGAAAGAAGGCGTCATAGAAGGAACGTTGCAGAATTGATCTTCACGGAAGAAGGTGTCACGGAAGGAACATCATTGGCATCGCGGTATACGGCGTCGCGTAGTCAATCTTCGAGGATTCAGCGTTCTTCGTCGGAGATCGGTGCGTTCCTCGCGTTCTTCGCGTTCTTCGATGATGAAGAAGAACTTTAGAGTTTCTTCCCCCAATCCACTCTCAACAAGCTCCAACAATAATAAAATAAGCGTTTAGTCTTATTTTATTACCTATGCCTTAAGTATTTGAATTTCAAACATTCAAATTAAACTCACTTATTTAATTAACTTAAGTTATCTAATTAAATGGTGAGTTGAAGGAGTTAGGGAACATGAAGGGCTGGGGTTCATGTGGGTCCCACCGCCCTCATAACCTATCTAGGATAGTTTCCCAACTTCCACATAACGGATAACCACTTAGTGAAAATAAAATAAAATCAAAGCTCAATTTTATTTTACCTTCCACAATTTTTAACAACTCCTCCCGTGTAAACGCAACTCCAGAAAAGGTGTTCCTAAGCAATTACCGGTGCTGCGAATTCATCGGTGCCCTCAGAATTCGATTCCAAGCACCGGTTCAAAAGTTAGGAAAACCCGCTCGTTCGTTCACTAAACGTACCCGAGCTAAACTTCGGATAAAAATTCCGGGCACACCGGGCCTCGAAATCAAGTGCCGTTAGAAACCGCGTTATTTTAAAATCCCAAAGAAAATTAAGAAAAAATTTCCCTTGAATTTTATGGGTTTTTACAATACATCCTATATTTATTTGAAAATTTGAAAAAAACACAAACTTAACCATTGGAAGAAATCACAATTTTATTTATCTCAAAGGGTTACACAAATTAGCTACGGTCTCGTTACATAGCCCCTAATAACCCCGACATAGGACCTAAGTGTAAGGTGTGATAAGGTGAGAGAATCTGAGGGTGGCTCGACCAACATTGCCCGAGTTGTGATTTCTATAAGCTTGAACTTCTCCCAGAGGCGATTCCGCTCCAGCTTCACATGATGAAGTTTGGATTGGGTTTGGTCCATAGAAAATCCCAGTGGTGCTACCTCCTTTCCAAGTTTCGTCAGATGACTTCGATCTACCCGAGACTACTGGATGAGGCCATCAAATCTTATTTCTGTATTAATTAACCAAGATCACTTGTTTTTAGAGACAACAATCGCAACATTTAGTTTCCATCGGTCATATTGACTAACGTTCATATAACAATCGAAACCCAAGGGTCTCTTTTTAATTATAATCACATCATTACTTAAAGAATATAGTTTTTTTGAGTATAAACTAAAATTACACACAAAATTAGGAAACAAAAATTCATTCAAAATTCTGGGTCGTTACAATATTCCCTTTATATAGTTGTAATATAAATTCCTATAGAAAATATGAATAGTTATTAACTTTAATAAAAAAAATTAACTCACTATTTAGATAGATGTATTATGAAAATATACCTTATTTATATACTCACAACTGATATGCCAAACCATTCATGCTTGGGAATCTCATTTAGGGTCTCGAGACCAATTCCGCCTGTCATAATGTCTATATATTTCTTATTCATATTCAATTTAAGACATAGTTTTATCTTTAATTGTGGTTTATTCAAGAAGTTTTAATGATAATAAATTTTTCTCTAGAATTGGTGGGGATAAGGTACTCTCGAAAGGTCATTTTTTTTCTTTGTCGATTCACTAGATTTTCTTGATTCGACCTTTCATTTATCCATCACTTTATCCATCTATAATATCATACCTCCAAACATTTTATCATCAAATTTTAAATGTTTTTCAAATTAAAAATTTTATTAAAGAGATACCCCATGTATATTTATTAGATTAGATGATCGTTCTATGAAAGCTCCAATAAAAGAATCGAATACTGTAATATCCAGACCATCTAGTGGAACATGAAACTCAATAGTTTTCTCATAAGCTACCCCAATCCTTACTATATTTTGATTTTTGGGAGGTGTTGATGTTATATCTAGTCTCTAAGGATATTATACACTGTACACATTCCAACAAGGTGGTACATGGGTGTTGTTAGATAAAAATCACATACAACTTTACCATAAATTGTTTTAGTAATATAAAGTTATCAAAAGTTGTTTGATTCACATTTAGAAGAAAGAGTAATGAAAAAATTGATTACCCCGGGTAAGGTATAAATTTGGGTGTAATGACTAGCCTCAAAGCTAGTGGGATCATTTGGTTCATGTGCGGACCTTTCCTCCACCACTGGTTCTCTTTGATCATTTCTTATACATTGGTCTTCCAAACCAGAATGAAAAATAATATCTTCCAGTTATTATATTTGTGTCGAAATTCATATAATAATATTATATGTATATTCCCATGGTCTTATATTCACTAAATATTATCTAGGAGAGACACCAAAACCTAATCCTATAACACAACCATATTGTTCAGGCCACTTCAAAGCTACAGAAAGTCACTTTTTTCTGGTACGACCATTGGTGATTGTTATGTCTAAACCATATAAAAAACATTAACATATTTATTTTTATGTAATATTGTTATAAATAATAATTAATTACAATTATTTCATACATACACATTCTTCCATACAACTTTTGTGTTTTCATCAACTAATATATGCTCCTTATTTACACGAGCCTCCTTCTATAGTAAATGACGTGGAATGAAAGTGGATTTATAGTTTGATTCATCAATCTGAATACAAACAAAGGAACATATGTTGTTTTATATAGCATAAAAAAACTTTTATTATTGATTTAAAATACATAACAATTTCTTATCTAATGAAGCATACCCCATCCTTCCTCTGTAATAGGGGTATGTTGGTTTTGATGCATGTTCTTTATTTTAAAAACTCTTTTTCTGTTTCATATATTGACTATTTTGAATCATGTTGGATTAAATAAATAATTTCAAATAATATACTATCAAATTAAATTAACCTAAAATGATTTCTCATTGTGACAATTGCTAAAAGCAGTCCATGTTTCCTTCTTTATAATGTGTGTATAACTAAGTGGTGGGTGGGGCTTTATTTTCCCCTTAGTATCCCTAGGATGTAACTTTGTCAGAAGAGTCCAGAAGCCTCTATTGGGTTTTACCGTAGCTATTAAAAAAAATTTCTTATGAAAATATTCTAAAATAAACAAAGTCTTTATAGAATAATGAAAACTATATCAACATTTCATTACATAATTTTTCATTAAAATAGAGAAAGTATATTATAACATAACCATTATATCTTTCCAATAGATTTCATTTGTTACAGGTTGGATGCGGCGCTATGAGTCAATATCAATCGGCACATTCATCATAATTGTGACCCTAAGAAAACTAATGAATGTTGACTTGTTGGGGTTAATAGGTTGGATGATTTGATTCCAACCAACATCAAATTTTATCCCCTAACATTTTACCTTGATAATTTTATTCAAAACTGTGATGTTGTTCCGTTGTTGTTTTTTTCATCAATATGTTATTGATCCAATAATAATTCCAAAATTTAATCATCAATAGTCTGTTCTTCTTCGGGATTGGCACCATCATCATGTTCAGAAGACGTTGTATGTATGAGTAGTCAGACATTTAGTTTTCCTTGAATAACAACAATACGGTACACTCCTTGCATAAAAGTCCCCAATTTCAAACATATTGCATAAAAACTATTAATGGATTGAAAATAGATGTAATAATTCAATACTACATTACATCTAACCTTCACTACCTTTATTAAACTCATCCTAGATTCTTGATTGCCTTCAATCTCTTGATGATTGATTTGAGGCTACTCAGTCCATCTTTAAAACTAGCCTTCCTCCCATTACTGTTCTCGAGGTCTGTCATCAATAATCTTTGGAACCACAATGATGGGAGGAAGGCTAGTTTGAAAAATGTAGTCCAATACATCATCAAGAGATGGAAGAAAATCAAGATTCTAACTATTAAAGTGTCCAAGGAACATACTCTAAGGGAATCACTAAAAAAGTCTCCTCAATTGAAGATGAATTGGAATACCTCCACTCTAATGGTCTTGAAGAAATGAATATCACCCAACCTACATTCGAAATCACTTCTGTCTACTCAAGGATTACCCACCTTCTAATTTTGGATATTTTTTAATCCACTGTAATATCCCTCCAATAATATACATCCTTTTAAAGGGTGAATTTTTCAAATTATTCTCAATATTGGTCTAGATTGTTTTACTCTTATAAATGAAATGAATCTATTAAATGAAATCCTAGATTTATTATTATGATATATTACAATAAAATATTAAAGGAACCATAGACACTTCCTATCATTGATAATTTTACCACATAGATGAAGTAGATCTATAATTTCCTAGAGGAATGTCCAACTTTATGAATGATAATGGTATTATGGATTTTAAAATATAATATTGGAGAGAGGTATCCCCAACACTCAATCGTATTCTACCATGAAGCTTTAACCATACACCATGAATGGTGTCACCAAATAAGATAGGAGATATTGTATTTATTTTATCATATTTAACAATTGAGGTGATATTGTATTTGTTCTTTGATCCTTTACTTTCACACATACCATGTATTGAGTCATATTTTATGATATCATAAATTGTATGATAAAATAGTTCAAATCCATAGATTTTCTATATGTCACACCGTATGATATATAATATCCATATGTTATGGATGAATAAAGAAATCCTTTATATCATAATATATGATATTGAAATAATACAATATGAAATTTATTTATTTTAAAAAACTAATAGATAAATACATTGTGTCCTTTAATAAGAAGTATCTAATACCACTTATGAGTTTTTGGGAATCATCCTATACTCATTAGAGGGATAAAAAATGTAAACATGGGATGATTTATCTGGATGATAAATGTGAATGGAAACAAAGAAAAAACACATATGGAATACTTGTAATATAGTATAAGTGGAATCCATATTTAAGCTTCAATGTAATATGTTTTATTTATAACAATGAAGCAGCAAAGAAAGTATTTTAGTCTTTGAGGAGATTAAACTAGCCTTCAATCACAAAAATATTCTTGAGGATCCTCGATCACCAAAGGAGTGCTAGTGACTTAGACAAGTGATTAATAGTGATCAAAGAAGAAGAGAGGTTTGACTATGGAATGAAAGAAAGGGTTAATTACAATAGAGGGATCATATCCCTTTATAGGTACTCTAAATTTAAAAAATAGTGCCTTGAGCATTGACCTGCATCTCATGGAAACTGAAAATTTCATCATGTTGGAGTACTTCATTCATTTAGTGTTTTAATAAATGTTTCAAGCCACTTATGAAGCTACTTATGATTTATAATTGATGAGAAACCATTTGGGAAAAGTATCCAAATTCATTCATACAATATCATAATTTAATGCCACATTAAAATCTACGTTGATCATATGTCATTACCTATAATAAAAGTATATATAATCTTAAATTTCTATTTATGATTCATGGTTATCAGCAAAAACAATATCTCTATTTTTTGCAATTTAGACATGGATAAAAAATTGCATGACTTATAAGAAATATAGATCCAAACCATCAAATGTATATTGTAATAAATTTGTGTTCTCTCTAGGGTTATTCAACATGTTAGATGGATTTTGAAATTATTTTTTTATCATAGGAATTAATTATCTCTCTTTTTTTATTAGTAAATCTATTAATAAATTAATCTCATAGTTTTCCTGATCAACTATCCAACCATGGATAACTCACTTAATTTTGGTAAATACACTCTTTATATGTATTTGTGTATTTATAAGTCTATTTACCCAATGATTTCTCAAATCTATTCAATGCAGGGAATTTTTTAAAAATATTTTGACCATAATTTTCTCACTAAAGAAACTCCATGTCACTCTTTGTAACCTATTGTTAATGTTTAATAATAATATTGAATTAATTTAAAAAAAACTCTCACAATATGAATCACTAAAATAGTTTTTGGAATGTGACTAATTAATTAAATATTTTTTTGAATTCAATGATAATTTATTCATCAAAATCATAAATCTAAATTACCAATTTCACGGTCTAACAATTTACATGAATAACAAAAATCCACAAAACATGTTTTAATGATTTTTACACTTACTTTGGTCCTTATATGTTCATCACCCATAAATGAGGACCACAACTTGGTGTCCCCTTATCCTTAAAACCCTCATAATTAAGAATTTATAATCTATAATATAGCATATCAGATGAATTAAATTTGAGAAACTACCTTGATTTTAGAACCCTATATTATTCAAATGAAGAGAAAACCAAGGTGTGATGAGAGGTGTCCTAGTTAATGTAAAGATGAGAGTAAACCATTTATATGTGTATACAAGGAAAAATATGCTGGGCAAACAAATACATATGAATGGAGAATAAGAATAATAAATGAGGGAGAGGAGAGGGTGTGGGAGGGGAGTATATGTTGAGAGGGTAGGTCCAAAATCTATTTTATTTATCCATATTGGTCCATTCACATACGTTGACCAACATTTCCATATGAAAATATCATTCTCTTTCTTCAAAACCATTTTCTATAGAGGAAAACTATGAAATAGAACCACACTCGTTGTATTTCAGTAGCGAGGAGAAGAGATATAGGGTTATCCATGTTTAATAACAGTGTAAAAACACAAAACGCAGAACCCAAAACATCAAACAATGATAGAGGAAGATTATAAAATAACATAAATTGGATTCTAGCCTCGATTAATCTGAAGAAACATAGAGGAGTCACTTTTAGTAGTGCATTTAGAAAATCAATGAAAAAGATCTCTTTTATCAATGCTAAATTTATAAGCGCTGATAAATATGTCTTTTATCAGCACATTTTTTGTACTGATAAAGATTGATCTTTATCAGCACTAAAAATGAGCTGTTAAAATTTTTATAATTATAATTATTTAAATTAATTTATTATAATTTTATAATTATTTAAATATATATAAGTATTTAATTATAATTATATAAATAATTATTTAAATAATAATAATTATTTATTTATAATAATTATAAATGTAGTAAATATACATTTATATACATATTTATTTATAAATATTTATTTAAAAATATATTGTTAACATTATTAATAGATATATAATCTTAAATACATGCATTTATAAATTAGTGAAATTGAAGAATTCAAACTGAGTATACTTTAAAAATATTGAAAAAATGGATAATTTTTATTAATCAATTAAAATTTATTAAAAAAATGGATATATATATATATATATATATATTTGAAGTGGATGGATAGATATTTAAAATACTAAAACATAATAAATAAATATATATAACTAAATACTAAAAAATGATCAAATTTAAATATAAAATAGAATATATAAAACATTAAAAATGAATACTCTAACTATAGTATTAAAAATAAATAAATAAAATTTACTGATTAAAAACTCAATATATATTAAATGTATCATGTTATAATTGAATTCTAAAATATACTAAAATTTGAAAAAATTACATAAATATTCAGTGTCTGTGTTTATATATATTGCATAAATATATTTGACTGTGCATTTGTGTATAAAAATGCGTTAACACAAACACACATAGATATATATGTATGTGAAATAAATGAAACATATGACATTTTATATAGGTTAAATTGAAAAATCAAATGACATTAAAAATGAATAAGACAATAATATGTTTTGAATTAACATTATATATATATATATTATACTTATTAATTTTATATGTGTATATTTAATTTATACTATTTATTAATATTTATAATCTATATATACGTATATTAAATTTATTCATTTTTATCAATAATTATATAATTAATAAAATGTTTCATATTTGTCTTAATTTACTCATTTTATTTTTATTTGTTTATTTTTTTAATTTTATTATGGACCTTTATCAGCACTAAAAAAGAACTGATAAAGGGAAACTTTTATCAGCACTAAAGCATACTAATAAATGACACCTTTTATCATCACTAAAAATAAGGTGTTGATAAAGGTTACTATTTATCAGTGTGAAAAAAGTGATGATAAAGGGTGCCCTTTATCAGTGGTTTTTTTAGTGCTGATAAAGGAATTCCTTTATTAGCGCTTATTTTAGGAGTGATAAATATGAACTTTATCAGTGAGTTTTTCCAGTGCTGAAAAATTATAGTTCTATTAATGGTGTGTTTTTAGTAGTGATATTTTCATATTTATCTATTGCCTACTTTTTTTTCTGAGCATATCACATGAATTTACCCTTTATTTTACTGGTTGGGTACTAGAATGAATTAGTGGTGTCCTAATAAGTTGCACTCACTACCTTCTTGGGTGACCATGATACTTTCATACCTGAGAATCCCTCACTTTGTATAGGCACAAGTTGGATTGAGTCCGGAGTTTTATCATTGAGTAGGATAGCTTGTTGTGGTATAGAAGAATGAGATGAAGTGAGGCTTGGTGTTATTGAGCCTATTGTATTTTTTTCATTTTTCTTATATGTTTGTGTGATCTACCAAGTGAGATATTAGTGTACTACTTTAGGTATGACTGTTTAGGTGTTTTCTTTCTGCATTCATCAATTACTAAAGATATGTTATTAGCTTAAACTTACTCTGATTGTATATTGTTTACATGTTTGGTTATTTATTTTGTTCTCACTCTGATTGAGGGTATATTCTCCCTATGGCTCCACCTTAGGAATTTATTGATAGTTAGTAGCCTTGGGAATATGGGGAGGTGTTTTTAAGGTCATGTGGAATTCCTGATCAGACCTGATGATTTGGGTCAGGATGTTACAAATAGGATCAGAGACAAAGATATTGGGGGATAAAACACTATAAATGGAGGAGTATTGAATTTAAATAAATAATAGGGATGAAGTTTGTGACTCGTGGGACTTATGGTTTCAGAATATCAGGGTGTTGAAAGAATTGGAAAGAAGATAGTCATGTGTGTTTTAATTTTTTTAAAATATTCTAACATAAGTTATATAATAATCAACCTTAAAAGAGACATTTAATATTTATTTTCATATAACCAACATTAAAAAACAAGTATTTTAATGTTGGTTTTGTTAATAATCTACATTAAAACTCTGACCATTGAGATTTTAATGTTAGTTTTTCTAAAAAGCGATGTTAAAACACTATCCATTAGAGTTTTTATGTCAGTTATAATAATAAGACATCTTAAAACTACCAAAACCTTGGTTTTTTACATCAGTAAATAATAATAATAAAACCTTGATGGAAAATGTAATTTTCTACCAGTGAATCCACTTTATGAGTAGGCTATGTTGGTTTTATTTGCACATTCTCAAGTATATTGTAAATCCCCACTTACATCTAACTCCCTGATTATTTATTCCCACATTTAGCTTCAAATAAATGATGTTCCCGGTAAGCAAAATAATCCTTAAATATCACATTCTACTTTTCAACAATCATCTTATTATTTTTATCCTAGAAGTGATATCCCAACTTCCCAATACCCTAGCTTATAAAGAAAAATGATCTGGTCTTATCATCAATCTTATCTATTGTATCATCATATATATGTAAAAATTGCAAATAAACAAATACTTGAAAATAAAAGAGTCTTACCTCCATTCATGTTATGTACTCCTTGAGTACATATTATTTCATTGGTACAGATGGAACCTATTGATGAGATATGCTTCCATTCTTACTACCTCTACCTAGAAGATATTGGGTAACACTTAGTGCACTCTCATAAGCTTAGTACATTCATTTATTGTCACATTCAACCACTCAACCATGCCATTATATTATGGTGTACCTGGAAGAGTGTTCTATCATTTAATTCCATTATTAGAAAATAATTCCTCAAACTTTTACTTTCATACTCCCCTATATTGTTAGACATCAAATATTTCATATGTTTTTGAATCATTCTCCTGTAAAGTCTTCCACTCCTGAAACATGGTAAATAAAACATATTTAAATTTTAGAAAGTAAACCCATATATTCCTTGTTGATTCATCAATAAAACTCACATAATATGGTTACCCTCTAAGAGAATTTACTAGATAAGGTCCCTAACCATCAGTATGTACCAAGTTCAAATTTCTAGCCATTAGTATTTTAACTTCTTTTTAAAAATATATATAATTTTTATTTCCAAATATACAATGATCAGATAGACTAAATTTTACTAACTTTAGCATGAATTTTATTCCTTTTTTTGTTGGAACCTTCACTCCTTCCTCACTCATGTAGAAAAACTATAATTCCATAGTTGTAAATACCAAATAAATTGTTTTACTTCATCCATGTACATTTCTTTCATATTGCGTAGGGTTCTATTCTTTCCTCAATGAGCTTTGAATGTATATCCCTTGTTAATTTTCCATGCCCCACTAGTGAACATGATTCTAAAACCTATATAATAAATCTACTTGACAGAAATACGATTCCTTCTTAATTGATAATTTTATCACATATTCTCTAAAATATACTGACTCCCATGGTTAGTTTTGATATTTACATCACCCTTTAAAATAATTTTTAAGGGTTCTTCGTCCATAAGATGAACCTTTAAAAAAATCCCTAAAACATAATTTTTCCGAAAATCCATTTATGATATAGAATAAAAGGATTATATTGAGTCTAACATCCAAGACTCTATATTTATATCCACAATCAACCAAAAACCATCATCAGTTCCTTCAGTTCATGTATTTATTGCATTGGTTTTATGAGCCTTTTGTTTTTGGCAACACTCCTTAATGTGTCATTTCTTCCCTCTACTCATTAGGTAGGAACAAGCCCCTGTGACTCATATTAGCTCTTTCATCTTGATTTTGATCATTCTATATGATTATCTTACTATATATATATACTACTCTTCCTTATATCTGCATAGAAGAACTAGATAATCTACTAGATTATATTATTTAAATATCCTATTTGAGGATCAAATATTGAACACCATTAAACTTCAACGTTTTATTCCTGTAATAATATATTGTGGCAGTTATAGTATCTTCCCAACTATTAGGTAACGAAGATAGTTAAACTAACACACATACCTCATCTTCTAGTTCAATTCCCACCAATGTCAGCTGACTTGTTATGGTGTTTAATTTATTTTCATGATCAATAAAAATGTTCCCTTTAATAATCTTTTTATTTAATAACCATTATATCTGGTACACTTTGTTAAATGTGGATATATTTTCATACATATTTGTGAGTGCCGTTATCAACCCAACCATTATATTATCTTTTTTGATGTTGAATGCTATATTCTTTTCCAACATAAGGAATACAAATCATAAATTCCATGAATATTGTGACTCCCACTTTACATTCTATATCATTATTGGTTTAACTCCTATATGTGAAAAATGCATCTTTTTCTAATAATGATTATCCTTAATCTGAATCCTTTATAAAAAGATGTCAGATTCATTAAAATGGTCTATCTATACTTCAATTTCTTCTAAATTCATCATTCAATTCAATAATTCCAACCTTAATATTCCAAACTAAATCTATGATACCATTTGATTCAGAAATTATAGGACCTCAAATGAAAGAGTATTATAGAAATATGAGAAAAAGAGAGAAAAGTAAAGAAGAAGAATAATAAAAATAATGAAAACACATATATTTACATGGTTTGGTAATAATATCGACATGTACAAATAGTAAGAATAATTAATCCTCTAGGAATAAGATAAAATAATAGAGGAAATACACTAAATATAAAACCCCCAGCTTGAAATAAACCCATAAAGAAATGTGATGATACAATTACCCATGTTTTTATGATGCCAAATGCACACAATTGGTCCATTGTGGTATAATAATGAATAAAGTAAAGTCTTCAAAGCTATGATACCCATTTCAATAAATTCCATTCTGCTACAATACCATGTTGAAGTCCACATGAATACAATACCCACTTTTGGTGTCTCAAAATTGGTGTATAGTATGGGCCACTAGCATTTGGCCTTTAATATAATGGATTGGGAATCCACCATTCTAATATATAGTAATAATGTATTATTCAAAATATTTTATTTATTTCTAGGTATTATCATATAGGATAACTTGAAATTAAAGTAAAAAAGTGTATATATTAAAATACTATCTTTCATGCTGAATCACTTCTATATTTTCCTCAAGTAATTCTTCATAAATTTCTTAATCCTCCCTTTATTTGTGTCACAGAAAATATACATCCCAATAAACATTTTTTCTAGTCTTAAGTCCTATATATGAAACTCCCTGGACAAATATTTCTTTGTCTTCTGAGTTTTATCTTTATTGGGGCCTATAATTAGAATTTCATCCTCATAGAATAGACGGATGATAAAAGCAATACCATTAGAGACCTTTAAATATTCACAAGGATTCAAATGATGTTTGTTTTTTATACAAGTATCCTGATATAGAAATAAATTTTTTTATATTAATAACAAGGTAACTTCTTGAGGTTATACACATACGATTTCAACCTGTAGTCTAATTTATGCTTGAATTATTTTGTAAAAACATCTGGTTGGAGATTATAGATTTCTTCTTCAAGAGAACCATAGAAAAAATATATCTTTACATATAGATTTTCTATATTTAAAATGTATGTAACATACATCACTATAACTACACGAAGATTCAGGAATCAAATAGAAGGAGATAATAATCCATTAAAATCAATACCTTCCTTAAAGTATATCCTTGATCCAAAATTTTCTCAATATATATTTCCTACTAATATTTTCAATCTCCCTTGATAATAAAGGCCAATGTTTCTGATGGAATTCCTTTTGTGATGTAATATAATAAGATCCCAAGTATTATTCTTATATAAGGGTTTATTCCATTATTTCACTATTTGCATACATGAGGATATGTTTGGACTCTAGGTTACCATTATAAAATAATATGTTTATCTATCATCCAGTAATATATAGTATGTAATATATCTCTCACTGATATAATCTAAGTTCCATATTGTTTCTATCTTCTCCTAGGTTTGTTATCATGGTCGAACCTCAAAATTTACTTGATGATCATACTCTAGTAATGCTTAAGATGAAATATGTTATTCCTTTGATTTATTTTTTACATAAACTATCATATTTTATTTATTCTCTTTCTCTCTGTCTTTATTAATCATTATTTTCATGTTGTATTCTATAAAAATTAAATCCCTACAAATGATAATTTTGTGGGAAGTGGGGTCCCATAAACAATACCCCTTTACTCCCCAGGAAGATTTAATTTTTTTATCTTGAGTCAAAATTTGGTCTTTATTAGCGATTAAATAGTGTCTATATTGGTCTTCAAAAATTATGGAATCAATAATTTTTATTGGTTTTTCTATTCCACTTGTCGATTAGTTTTTTTGATTAATCACCATTGTGGGAGAGCAATGGTTGTTTAAACTATAGGTCGTAATATTAGATTTATTTTCAATTAGAGTTAGTTGTTACAAATGAAAAAAGATGGATAATTTTGGTGAAGGTTTGAAAGGGTTCTTTTAAATTATAACAATTGTTATAGCGAAACCAATATTGATCATGCCATTAAAAGATGAATATGAACTAATAAAACTTGAAGGAGATGGAAAAAAATTCCATAGTAGTTTAATTAATGCTGAAAAGTAGGGCCTCATATTATAGTGGGAAGCCCATGAAATTTTGTGTGTTGTACTTTATAAAATGGTGAAAGTAGAAACATCCTAATTGTTTTCTTCATACTATAATGTGAAATATATATGATTCGTTGGACTGGATTGTAGGTAAGATTTTTAGTGCAATTCATTAGCTATAAATAATTACTGCTAATTTGGTTTTTTTCTAGTTGGAATGTCATGATGAACTATTATAATCATCCCACAATAGGTTTTTGATATGAAAAAATTTCTAAGTATCATGTTGTGATTGTCATGGTTTTCAAAATAGTATTTTTGTAACATCCCAGTTCTGGAAGCCACCCAGAGGTGCCCAGTACTGGGTTTGTCACATGACCTCAAGCGCATTTCCCCAAATGCAAGAGGTTGTTGACTGACAGCGAGGGCCTTGGGTGTGATAGTGGGGAAATTATGCCCCCATTGGTAGAGTACACAATGTAATAAAAATAAATAGACAAAAAAAGTAATCGTAACCATCCACACAGGAGTAAACGATAAACAGCGGAAGACGAACAGTAAACAACTGAATCACACACACAGATATATATAAAATGATGCATGACACATATGTCTAGGAAAGCAGCCAAACAAGTCACAATGATTAATACAATACTATAGCTCTACAGCAAGTCAAGTACCTAAAGTTGAAGGGCACTTTCCCTAATCTATACCTACAACAACATAGTCTGTTTGGGCCCAAAAGAATGGACCAAACAGGGTGTGAGACAAGGTCCCAGTAGGAAATCACCCAAAGATATGTGCCTAACAGTCAGTGAATACATGGAAAGTAAAAGTACAGGAAGCAGTAAACAGAAAAGCACACATCAACTACAATCCACAGTGTCTAGCATATAAAGTACACTAGTAACATCCAAATCAACAAGTAGAACAACAGGTAACCCCCTGGGTATTTCTCACAGCCTAACCCTTATGGTTAACCGACAAGTACTAGAAACCCTCTGGAGGCACACACAGTCTCACCCCTCTGGCTCAGCTGAAGAAATAGACTCTCGGAAAAAGCACTCACCGTCAATTCCCCCTATAGTCTTGTATCGTACTAAAGGCTCTCTAGGGAAGCACTAAACGTATCATTCCCCATGTGTCCCACGTCGAGGAACTACAGACTCTCTTAGGAAGCACTCATCGTCAACTCCCCCTTTGGTCTTGCATCGTATTAATAAGACACCCTGGATAAGCCCTTACGTCCATTTTCCCTATGGTCCACTACACTAGGTTCTCATAGCCCCATGTAAAACAAACATGCATAGCGCACATATGACCTTAAGTAAACCTCAAGAAGTACTTGGATATCATTCTAAGGAACGAAATCATAATAGTACAACAGTTCCACTATCCTAAAACTAGGCATGGCAACTGGAAAAAACTCCTAATAGGAAAAAAATGCATGAAAAAACATCCATAACATAGTAAAAATTACCCTATTCACAATACCACGTTCAAGGGAATTGGTGGAATTGCACAAAATATTCAAAGAATTCCTACAGAAAGACACAAACCACCTACCTCGATGCTAGGAGATCAATATACATGAACCACGATGATTACTTCTCCTTAGAACGTTGAAGATATGAGAAAACGTCCAAAACGCTAAACCCACGATATCTTGAGAAAGAGGAAAAATTGGAAAACAAAGATCTATGAGAAGGAAGAGCCTACCGCTGCGGTTCCAACGCAATCGACGTCGGTCAATTCGGAGAACGGACGAAGGCACAGGGGGTCGGAGAAGATTTGCGGCTGTAAGGGTCACTCTCAGACGAAGAACGTGAAGAAGAAGTGAGTTCTGTCCGTCAAGCGTGACCCCGGTCCGTTTAATGAGAAAAAAGAAAGTACACGACATGTACTTCTGGGGTACAGGGCATGTACTCGTATTTTCCATACTCCTCATTAAGTAGCCTCCACATCACCCCTACACACCTTGTGTGTGGCCCGGACACGGCCAACACACAGCCTGGCGCGACATCAAAGTACATGGTGTGTACTCCGAAAATTTCCAGATTTTCCTCTTTTCCTAAAAAACAACCAGAAAAGGAAAAACATACCTAAAACAAATATCCAGGTTCTTACAAACATTCCCCCTTAAATAAATTCATCCCCAAATTTCCCCAACGAGGCGTAGAAGAATAAACCTCGAACAGCTCTAGCTACTGCGATCGTACATCAGCCTCCCTGATCTTTGTAATGTCCTAGTTCCGGAATCCACCTAGAAGAACCCTATACCCGGTAGGTCACATGGCCTCAAGCACATTTCCCCAAACTCCAGAGGCTGCAGACTAGCAACGATGGCCTTAGGTGTGATAGTGGGGAAACTATGCCCTTATTGGAAGAGTACACAACAGAAGAAAAACAAATATACAAAAATAGCAACTGTAACCATCCATACAAGAGTAAACGATAAACAGCGGAAGACGAACAGTAAACGACTGAAGCATACACAGAGATATATATAAAATGATGCATGATATATATGTCTCGGAAAGCATCCAAACATGTCACAATGCTGAATAAAATACTAAACCAAAGTGCGAAATAAAATAGGTATACTCCTCAGCATCACAAGCCATAGCTTGGTCCCATGCTCTCCAGCTCCACATCAAGTCAAGTACATGAAGTAGAAGGGTGCTTTCCCTTATCTATACCACCAACAACATAGCCTGTTTGGGCTCAAAAGCATGGCCCAAACACGGTGTGAGACAAGGTCCCAGTTGCAAACCACCCAAAGATCTATGCCTAACAGTCATTGAATACTTGGAAAGTAAAAGTATAGGAAGTAGTAAACAGGAAAGCACACAACTGCTACAATCCACAGTGTCTAGCATATAATTTACACAAGTAACATCCAAATAAACAAGTAGAACGACATGTAACCCCCTGGGTAGTTCTTACAACCTAACCCTTATGGTTCAACCTAGAAGTACTAGAAACCCTCTGGAGGCACACACAGTCTCACCCCTCTAGTTCAGCTGAAGAAATACTCTCTAAGGAAGCACTCACCATCAATTTCCCCTATAGTATCGTATCGTACTAAAGGCTCTCTGGGGTAGCACTCAACATCTCATTCCCCATGTGTCCCATGTCGAGGAACTACAAACTCTCTGAGGAATCACTCATAGTCAATTCCCCCTTTGGTATCACATCGTACTAATAAGACACTCTAGAGAAGCCCTTACATCCATTCTCCTTATGGTCCACTACACTAGGTTCTCACAACCCCATGTAAAACAAACATGCATAGCATGCGTATCACCCCAAATAAACCTCAATAACTACTTGTCTATCATTTTAAGGCACGATATCATAACAGTACAACAGTTCCACTATCCTACAACTAGGCATGGAAACAGGAAAAGACACCTAAGAGGAAAAACATTCATGGGAAAACATCCAGATCACAGTAAAAATTACCCTATTCACAAGCATTAACCTCTACTCAAGAAATCAAGAAAAGCAGGAAAACAATAGGGCAAACATAGGAAACACACAATACCCCGTTCAAGGGAATTGGTGGGATTCCACAAAATATTCAAATACTTCATACAGAAAGTCAAAAACCACTAAATCGATTCTAGGATATCGATATACTTGAACCACGATGATTGATTCTCCTTATAACGTCAAAGATCAGAGAAAACGTCCAAAATTCTCAACCCACGATATCTTGAGAAAGAGGGAAAATTGGAAAACAAAGCTCCAGGAGATAGAAGAGCTTACCGATACGGTTCCAACACAATCGATGACGGCCAATTCGGAGAACAGACAGAGGAACGGGGGTCTTGAAGAAGATTCACAGCCGTACGGGTTGCTCTTGGACGAAGAACCTGAAGAAGAAGCGAGTTCTGTCCGTCAGGCGCGACCCCAGTCCGTTTAATGAAAAAAATGAAAGTACACGACATGTAATTCAGGGTTACACGGCGTGTACTTGGATTTTCCGTACTTCACTTTAAGCGGCCTCTACATCACCCCTACACACCGTGTGTGTGGATCAGACACAGCCAGCACACGGCCTGACGCGGCATCAAAGTACACGGCGTGTACTCCGAAAATTTTCAGATTTTCCACTTTTCCGAAAAAATGACCAAAAAAGGAAAAACATACCTGAAACGAAGATCTGGGTTCTTACAAACTTCCCCCTTTAACGAAATTTGTCCCTGAATTTCCTTAGCGAGGTGTAGAAGAAGAAACCCTGAACAGCTCCGGCCACTGCGATCGTACATCAGCCTCCCTCTCCCAGGTCACATCCTGTACTCGCCTGTGCTACCTTAAAACCCATACTAGAGGAACATATCGACCACAGAGAACCTTTATACTGTGATCAACAATCCGGATAGGATGCTCCTCAAACGATTCATCCTCTTCGAGCTCAACCTCTTCGGGTTGGAAGACATGAGACGGGTCTGAAAAGTAATGTTGGAGCTGAGAAACGTGGAAGATGTCTTGCATGGCCCGGTACCTCTGAGGTAACTGCAACCGATAGGAAACCGGGCCAACTCTCTCCAATACCTCAAATGGCTCGACGTACTGCGGTGAAAGATTACCCTGTATCAGAATCCTCTTATGTCCCAACCTCGGTGCGACACGCAGGAAAAACTGATCCCTGACCTCGAACTCCAGAGGTCATCTCTGCTGATCAACATAAAACTTCTATCGAGACTGTGCTATAGCCATCCTCTTTCGAATCAACTCTATCTATTCTGAGGTCTCCTGAACTAGACGAGGTCCCATTAAAGCTGCCTCTCCTACCTCCAACCAGCATAATGGTGATCGGCATGGCCTACCGTACAAAGCCTCGTAAGGTGCCATCTGAATAGTCGCCTGAAAACTATTGTTCATGGAAAACTCCAAAAGAGGGGTATGCTTCTCCCAAGAACCACCAAAGTCTATAATGAAATCTCGGAGCATATCCTCAAGCACTTGGATCGTACGCTTGAACTGGCCATCTTTCTGGGGATGGTACGCTGCACTCAAAAGTACTTATATACCCAAATCCCTCTGAATCCCCTGCCAGAACTGAGAAGTAAAACATGCATCCCTATCTGAAACAATGGATTGTGGAACTCCATGCAGACGCACAATATCTGGGATGTATATTCGTCCCAGATCATCAACACTGAAGGTCTCCTTGATCGGTAAGAAGTGAGCAACCTTCGTAAGCTTGTCGACGACAACCCAAACAACATAGTTCCCTTGAGGTGACCTCAGCAATCCGGTGACGAAGTCCATCCGGACATCGTTCCACTTCCACTCTGGAATGGGTAACTACTGTAAAAGGCCTGGTGGTCGCTGATGATCCGCCTTCACCTACTAACAAGTAGAACACCTTAAGATGAAACCAGCAACATCTCTCTTCATACCTGGCCACCAATACTGGCGATGAAGATCCCGATACATCTTGGGGATTCTAGGATGAACTGCCCAAACTGAGGAATGAAAATCCCACATCATCTCCTCGCGCATGTCTACTGGCACTCATACGCCTCCCAGGAAACACATGATCTCATCCTTGCCCTCTTTCCATCCAGGAAGTGGGTCCTCTCCTGACACACTCTCCCACAGGACTAAGCCTTCTAAGTCTGATAGCTGCCTCATCCGTTCCCGATCAAGAAGTGTAGAGGTAACAGCTACAGAAGATAGGTAAGTCTATCCTTGTCTGTCGTGCACCTCCAGATGAATCTCAGAGAACAGATCCATAAGATTCCACTCACTACTGGCCTCCTGAACTGGCTGAATCTGAGTTCTCCTACTCAACGCATCTACCATTGCGTTGCTCTTTCCTGGTGTATAGGCAAGCTCAAAATCAAAAGACTGAAGATACTCAACCCACCTGCACTGTCTCAGATTCAGATCACACTGAGTGAAGATGTACTTGAGACTCTTGTGGTCGGTGAAAACCACAAAGTGCTCTCCCAAAAGGTAATGTCTCCAACAGCGCAAGGCATGAAAAACAGTTGCCAACTCCTGATCATGCGTCGAGTAGTTCCTCTCATGTGACCTCAACTGCCGTGACCCGTACGCAACGACTCCATCTCCCTGCATAATCACAACACCCAACCTGATACCTAAAGTATCACAATAAACATTATAGCTCTTGCATGGCTCTGGCAAGACTAGTATTGGTGCTGACGTCAACCTTACCTTCATCTCCTGAGTGGATAACTCACAAGAATCTGACCCTAAGAACTTTGCCCCCTTATTGGTCAGACCTGTCAATAGTGTTGCTAGGCATGAACAGGCTTGAATGAAGTGTCTGTAGTATCCATCCCGCCCTAGGAAACTCCGTACCCCAAAAATGTTCTTTGGTTGCTCCCATGAAACTACAACTCTCACTTTCTTTGGGTCCATAGATACTCCTACCTCTGAGATGACGTGACCCAAGAAGTGAATCTGATCCATCCAAAAGTGGCTCTTCAAGAGTTTATCATAAAGCTGATGCTCTCTTAGTGTACTCAGAATGACCTCAAGATGGGTAGCATGGTCATGTCGAGTTTGAGAGTACACCAAGATATCGTCCACGAAGGCCACAACGAAGGAATCCCAGTAAGGATGGAACACTCGGTTCATTAGTTCCATGAAAACTGCTGGCTCATTCGTGAGACCGACCGACATAACCGTATACTCGTAGAGACCATACCTTCTCCTGAAGGCTGTCAGAGGTATATCTGATGGTCTAACGTGAAACTGATGATAACCGGGCCTCAAATCGATCTTTGAGAACACCCGAGATCCTCGAAGATGATCGAAAAGAATATCAATCCTCGGCAAGGGATATCGGTTCTTGATCATCAACTAGTTCAGCTTCCGATAATCCACACAGAGCCTAAGGGTACCGTCTGCCTTCTTCGCAAACCGGACAGGCGAACCCCAATGAGAATTACTGGGTCGGATAAATCCCTTTGCCTATAACTCCCCCAATTGCTTCTTGAGTTCCTGCAACTCAGGTGTAGCCATCCTATAGGGAGGAATGGACACCAGTGCCACTCCTTCCATGAGCTCAATAGAGAAGTCTACCTCACGTTCCGGAGGCAAACCTGAGAAATCCTCTGGAAATAAATATCTGAAACAATCCACACTAGAGGAAAGTCCAACTGTGAAGTCCCATGATCATCCAGATAAAGACTAGAAATCTGGGCCGTAACCCTTCCTATCCCATGATGATCGTGTCCTTCTCGACTCGCCTGAACATCCCACTCGCCTCTATGAAGAAAAGATTCACCCTCTGGTGAAATGAAACTCACCCTACGGTGATAACAGTCGACGAATTCCTGGAAGGTAACCAACTAGTCCATCCAAAGAATGACATCATATCTTGTCATCTCTAGGACATAGAGAACCCATAAGAAACAATACCCTGCAACCTCGAGAGGGTACTCTCTACACTGACGTACACTAGATTTCCTCATCCCAAAAGGTGTGTCTAGTGTCAAAAAGTCGACAGAAGAAAATATACAGTGCCCAAGGCTCTCCACAATAGAAACAGAGATAAATCTATGCGTAGTAATAGTATCAAAAAGAGGTAAAGATAAAAATGATGCTACTAAAATCGTACCTCGAACTGTAGAAGGTCCAGGATCCTGCTCCTGATAGGTCTGCTCCACTGCAAAAGTCTGGCCTGATCTGCAGCCCTGTGACCCTGCCTGAGCGCTATGAGCTGATCCTCCATACAGACGTTGAAAGGCTGGTGATTGACTACCATGACCTCGATCTCCACATCGGCCCGAACGGCCGGAAGAACTCCAGTTCCCCGACTGGTGAGAAACAGATAGTGCTGCTCCTGAACGAGGAGTCACGGAAGAACCCCCATCACCAGATAATGGTGAGTAAACCTTGCAGAAACGTTGAAGGTGACCCATCTTTCTGCAAGATCGGCACTCCACTGGGTCTCTCTGGCACTGCGACCTCGTGTGTCTTGCCCTTCCACACTGGTAGCATACTACATGGCTACCTGAAGATGTATCTCTCCTCCTCGGATCACCACGCGTAGACTCCCTACGGCGCTACCTGCTGTCAACTAGAGGAACACTAGCTTTGGAAGTAGAGCTTCCCTGGATCACAGCTTCGAAGTCTCTCAGATTGTGCTCTACAATAAGTGTCTGGTTGACAATAGAAGTTATGGAAGTCAACTGGAAGATATTCACCTGCGATCAGATCTCCTACCTGAGACCATCCCCAAACGTCCTTGCTAAGAACATCCCATCTCCACCCTAGAGGGGTGTGAAACGTTGCAGCTCAGTGAAACGATTGGAATACTCCATAATAGAAAGAGTACCCTACTCTAGACTCATATACTCCTAGGATTGATCGGCCCTTTGGGTCTCTGGGTAGAATTAGTCGTAAAACATGCGCTAGAACTCATCCAAAGACATAACCTGCTGATGACCTGCCTGTGAGATCACGTCCCACCACCTCTTCATGGAGTCTCATAGCATATAGGTAGCGAGCTTGACCTACCTCTTTGGAGGAGTTTCCAGATGCTCACAGATAGTCAGCATGGATTCTAGACATGACTCTGCAGCCTGTGGTCCTCCTTCCCCTAAGAAAGTAGGAGGATGCTGCTGTTGGAAAACCCGCGTCCAGTCTTCCATAGTCGTGGCAGGAGGCGGTGCTACCTGAAGGGTCAGAATAATCCTCATAAAGTCTTCCCTAAACTGCGCATCAGTAGCTACAACTGTTATGACAGCCAGTGCTGAGGTTGCCATGACTGGAGGATCGGCAGGATGTCCCTGATTAACCATATCTGGCGTTTGATCACTATCCGGGAACTGACGTACAACCGGAGGGCATCTCAGAGGCATAGATCTGAAAGATAAAAAGCATACCTTTGATCAGGAATATCAAGGATAGAGAAAAAAGTAATACATAACAAAAACAAGAGAAGGAAACACTCAAGTTTTAGAAAAAATTACTACACGGCATGTATAAACTCAACACGACGTGTACTTAACTCTATTCCCATGCCCGAGTCTCCTTGCATAGCTAACCCACACGGTATTCTCAAAATGAGACTACACGGTGTGTTCCCTGTGGACATGTCGTGTATTAGACAAGTTTTCAACGACCCATGTTGTTAGTTACATAGCCAGTTACACGGCTGAGACTACACGACGTGTCGCGAACAAACACGGCGTGTACTTGAATATTTTTCCTGACCCGTGTTGCTGGTAACACGGCCGTGTACACGAATGACCCTTATACGGCATGTTTCGAACAAACACGGTGTGTATAGCCAGAGATAACACCGTCCCGCATTGTTCGTGACATGACCGGGTACCTAGAACAAGGCTACACGACATGTTCATACAAAACATGACGTGTATGAAACGAGCTTCCTCGACCCGTGTTGTTAGTGACACGGCCGGGTACACGACTCACTGCTACACGGCGTGTACCTACCGTACACGATGTGTTCCTGGAGATTTTTTAACAACCCATGTTTATGCTCACACAGTTAGTTACATGGTTTAAAAACTACATGACAGGTATATATAAAGTACATGCCGTGTATTCTGGGTTTTTCTGGGCAGTAGCTCTGAAACTGCACCGAAGCCTAGAAAACACTAAAAAACAAGCATGAAGGTGCCAAATTCCGATCCGCAAGGGCCCATAATCCCCGTGAATCAAAGCTTGGCATCTCCTACATATCATATATAATGGAAACAAGTCAATGATCCACCAATTTCCGATTTATGGGGGCCCATAACACCTCAAGAACCAAAATTTGGCATTCATTTAAGTAAGGTACAATACAAACAGCCTCTCTATAAAACTACATGGATTCTATCAAGGTGTATATCACAACAACATGCATAATCTACACAACATCTATCACAACAACATGCAATTGATAATGCACCCTAGATGGCATGGCAAGAATGCATGGAATGTGATTTCTAACAAGTTCCTATATGATGCATGAGATGGCATACCCTCATCTCAATGGGTTGCGATAGAAATAGAACCAAAATATCAACAACAATAAAAACAAAAAGCATGTGAATCACTCTAGTTGAAATTAGATCAACTGTAACATATCAAAACCAGAAAACTGTAATAAGCGAGGTAGATTAGATTTTCCCTGTACACAGGTTAGATACTCCCGAGAACAGCTTAATACCAAGTACCAAATCTGTCCTATCACTGGATAAAGGATTAAAATAGTAAATCAAGAGAAAATAAACCCTCTGATACCACTTTGAAACGTCCCAGTTCCGGAAGACACACAGAGGCACCCCATACCCGGTTGGTCACATGGCCTCAAGCACATTTCCCCAAATGCCAGAGGCTGCTAACTAGCAGTGAGGGCCTTGGGTGTGATAGTGGGGAAAATATGCCCTCATTGGAAAAGTACATAGCGCAAGAATAACAAATAGACAACAGCAGTAACCATAACCATCCATACAAGAGTAAAAGATAAACAGCGGAAGATGAATAGTAAACAACTAAAGCACACACACAGATATATATAAAATGATGCATGATACATATGTCTAGGAAAGCAGCCAAAAAAGTCACAATGCTGAATAAAACACTACACAAAAGTGCAAAAGAAAATAGGTAAACTCCCAGCATCGCAAGACAAAGCTTGGTCCCATGATCTCTAACTCCACAACAAGTCAAGTACTTGAAGTAGAGGGGAGCTTTCCCTTATCTATACCTGCAACAACATAGTCTGTTTGGGCCCAAAAGCATGGCCCAAACAGGGTGTGAGACAAGGTCCCAGTAGGCAACCACCCAAAGATCTGTGCCTAACTGTCAGTGAATACGTGGCAAGTAAAAGTATAGGAATCAGTAAACAGGAAATCACACAGCAGGTACAATCAACAGTGTCTAGCATATAAAGTACACAAGTATTAGCCAAATCAAAAAGTAGAACAACAGGTAACCCCATGGATATTTCTCACAGCCTAACCCTTATGGTTCAACCTACAAGTACTAGAAACGCTCTGGAGGCACACAGAGTCTCACCCCTCTGGTTCAGCTGAAGAAATAGACTCTCTGAGGAAGCACTCATCGTCAATTCCCCATATAGTCTCGTATCGTAATAAAGGCTCTTTGGGGAAGCACTCAACATCTCATTCCCCCTGTGGCCCATGTCAAGGAACTACAGACTCTCTGAGGAAGCACTCATCATCAATTCCCCCTTTGGTCTCGCATCGTATTAATAAGACACTCTAGAGAAGCCCTTACGTCCATTCTCCCTATTGTCCACTACACTAGGTTCTCATAGCCCTGTGTAAAAAAACATGCATAGTGCGCGTATCGCCCCAAGTAAACCTCAAGAACTACTTGGCTATCATTATAAGGCACGCCACCATAATAGTAAAACAGTTCCACTATCCTACAACTAGGAATGGAAAATGGAAAAAACACCTAACAGGAAAAACATGCATGGAAAAACATCGAGAGCACAGTAAAAATTACCCTATTCACAAGCATTATCCTCTACTCCATAAATCAAGAAAATAAGGAAAACAATATGGAAAACATAGGAAACACAAAATACCCTGTTCAAGGGAATTGGTGGATTTGCCCAAAATATTCAAAGACTTCCTATAGAAATGCAAAAAACACCTACCTCGATGCTAAGAGATCGATATACTTGAACCACGATGATTGATTCTCCTTATAACGTCAAAGATCTGTGAAAACGTCCAAAATGCTCAACCCACGATATCTTGAGAAAGAGGGAAAATTGAAAAAAAAGCTCTAGGAGAAGGAAGAGGTTACCACTGCGGTTCCAACACAATCGATGACAGTCGATTTGGAGAACGGACGGAGGCACGGGGGTCTCGGAGAAGATTTGTGGCCGTACGAGTCGCTCTCGGACGAAGCACCTGAAGAAGAAGCGATTTTTGTCCGTCCGGTGCGACCCTAGTCCGTTTAATGAAAAAAAAGAAATTACAAGGCGTGTAATTCTTGGGTACATGGTGTGTACTCAGATTTTCCATACTCCGCTTTAAGTGGCCTCCACATCACCCCTACACATCGTGTTTGTGGGCCGGACATGGCTAACACACGGCCTGGCGCGGCATCAAAGTGCACGGTGTGTACTCCGAAAATTTCCAGATTTTCCTGTTTTCCTAAAAAACAACCAAAAAAACATACCTGAAACAAAGATCTAGGTTCTTAAAATTTTACTCTAATTTTATGTAGTTGTATTTTGATAATTAATCACAATGAAACATGATGTGCCACACCACATTAGAGAAAAATTGAGGTGTGTCACACCATAATGGGAATACATCATGATGTAAGGAATTATTTTCTAAACCATTTCTAGAATTCAAAAATAATTAAATTTTTTAAATATTTGTTTTCACCTTATAAGTTTTTTTAAAGAATTATGTATTGTTTTAAGCGTTATTAAAGATATGAAAAGAGGAAAATTTATAGAGATTAATTTAGAAAATAAAATTGATGGTATTATAAATAATAAGAAGTTAAATAGGATATAAGTATGAAGAGAATGATAAAGATAAAAAATATAAAATCGGATAGCCTTTATGGTGAGCGGAATTTAATAATGATCCAAACTCAATATAGAAACAATAACTCCACATTTGGTTTTATGTGGATTTTTTGTGGAAAATCATTGTGAGAGACGATCAGGCAAAACCTTTTAATTGAACCATTCTTTAACAAAATGAGTGGATAGGGAGAAAGAGGGAGTGACCCCTGGATTGAAAATTCAGCCTTTATCTTCATATAATTAACAAAAAATTCATAGTGAATCCCCTTGGTAGGTTAGCATATCATTTATGTGTGGACCTTAGAGTCACCCATTGTGAAGAATTAAGTAAAATATTTTATATAACAATATGCTATTTTAGTATTTGGATTTTTTATTTTGTGAATAGTCATGATATGTTTATATTGTTCATACTGACATGAGAACAAGAATTATAGGGATTTTGAAAAATAAATAGGTAACAACTTGATTAACCCCTCTTAAGGTGTGAAATAATGTTGTGTTTGTGAAAAGTGGTATCCTAATCACAAGTTTCAATATGAATAATCTACCAAAACCACTTTTTTAATCATGGACGATGCTATAAATTAAAAATTCTTCATTTTTTTGATGGTTATAATTAACTAATTTTTAAGAATCAAATTATATCCCAATTAAAATATCTTAGACTTAATGTTTATTCTAATTCAATACAAAGAATTCAAGTCAGGGATGTAACATATTTTTCAATGACCAAAGTTGATAAAAAATTAATCAATTCCAATGTAATCATAAAAATTCTTTGTGTAGATAAAATTTAAATTTTATTTATACGAAATTTATGAGTTATAAATTGGAAAAATAAAATTTGGATAAAATTTACAAAATCTATGATTGAAATAAAAATTTAAAGGTGCGGAAGATATAGGCGCTACAAATTTTTTTTATTGATTTGAAGATGATCCCAAATAAAACAATTGATAGTTTATTCAATTATCTTATTATGGTGGTGGGAGCTATATGCAGACTTAATAATGAAATAAAGGTTATTGAAATAGTAAATAATATTCTTAAAAGTTTTTGACCTTTTTATAACTTGAATGTATCATCCCTTGAAAAAAAAAATCCTACAAATTTATCACTTGATGATATTCATAGTAATATTGTTACTTACAAAACACGTATGAATCTATAAGGTATATATTCCAAATTTTCAAATTTGAATGCATTTTAGTCCTTGGAAATCATTGATATAAAAGATGATAGAAATGATTTAGAATATGTTTATGATTAGTGCTTACTACTCTTTGAATGAAATTTCGATCATGGTAAAGGTAGATTTATAGGAAAGATATAATTGGAATTATTTAATTGTGGGAATGTTGGGGATACAAAGGTTATATTTATAAGTAATTTTGATAGAAAAACTGAAGGATAATACATAAAAAAATAGTGAAGGATGTATTCTATTAAATTTTAATCCTGGTGGTACATCTAGTAAGAATTTATAATATAAGATTCTAGTGAGTAAAGATTAATATGAAAATGAGGTATTCTTTGAAGAATAAAAAGATGAATTTATTTTAGATATGAAGGTTATAATGACCCTAGATAATTGAAAATTAAACTAAGGAAGAAATTAAAATAGAAGTAGTTATTGATCTCAAAGTGGTACTTATAGGTTCTCTTGAGGTGATTGATATTAAGTGGGTGAGGATTATAAAGATACATAGTTTTCTAAAATAATATTCATAGTATATAAAACAACTCAAAGAAGAGTTCACTCAGTTATAGAATATTTTGAAAGAGCAATGAGTCACACAAGAATAATTTGTAGAAGTTATGGGATCTAAGATAAAATTTTAACAAAAAGTTAGGGTGATTGATTACATTAGTGTTTATATTTAAGAGTTATAAAAAAGGGTTGAAACCCTTGACGAAGAGGTAGAAACTATAAATAAGAAACTTAAAACCAATATAAGATTGAGTGGTTAAAATAAGAAAATGTAGTTTGGAAGGTTCTCAGATGAATAATTATTGTAAAAGTATAAACTTGGCACAAGTGGTGTTAATAAAGTTATAAATGATAAAAAATCCAATTACATATGTAAAAGTGGAATTAGATTCAAAGATGAACCATTAAAGGTAGATACAATGAATGAAAAAAAGGAAAATAGAAGGTTAAAGATACTTCTCAATAATTATGGTTTTATCAATAAAAGGTATTTATTCAAAAGAGGTGGATATTTGGAGAGATGATATTGATAAGATACTTCCCTTAATTAAGTTTCTATTTTTGGATATCTTAGTCACACTATATCTAATTGTAAAGGGGAAAAACTACTTGAAAACATAATAACCTAGGAGTAATCAATGTAGAATGATAACATACCCAACACCTCCAATAAATAAAACATTTTATGGATGTTGTTTCTATTATTCTAAATTTGGCCACATGGAAATTAATTGTAGATAAGTAAGGAGTCAAACTAACTCTAATGAAAATAAATTGTGGAAGAATTCAAAGAAATCAGTCACGATGGACTTAGAGAATTGATTCTTCCCTTTGGAAAAAGAAGAAGAATATGATTTAACTACATATACTGAAAGAAATAACAAAATTATTGGATATACATGGAAATTGGTGTATCATATTTTATGATACACCCTAAGTGACACCCACCAATATGGGTATAGAGATGACTCTACGGTAATATATAATGGTAATCAATCACTGTGTATGATAGAATTGAGATATGGGTTATTGAGTGCTTTTCCATTTCCATTTCTTCCACATGGCTTCCTTATATTATGAATCAACAAATTAATTCATTTATGGTTATACATGCATGATATAATCTTTGAAACATTCAATGCTTTTATAACACTAACGGGCCTGCATCATCATGTTACACGTTAGATTCAATGAATGGAAGTTGATGCTCTAATCCCTTCCATGAATAAAGGTATCCTATTTAAAAATATATTCCCCCCATTAGTGGTATGTGAAACGCAAAATATATAGTCAAAACTCTCTTCTTCCAAGTTCTCTTTTTTTTCTTCTTCATAGAGAAGATGCTAGTAAACCATACGTGATCATTGGGTCCTCTCATTATGAATAGGGATTTTAGTGCCCGATGTCATGTACATGGAGGTGAGACTCCTTAATATATCACTCAGTGGTCTCCATAAAGAAATATCCTATGAATTTTATTGAGATGTAGTTTTCTATAGTAAAGGTACCCTATTTTTTTATGTTCTTCGTTTATATATTGATTCTTTTGATGATGTTTCAAGAGTTTTTGTGAATTAATTCCATCTCTAGAATCATGTGATGATTGTAAAAAACCCATATTTTGTACTAAATCCACAATAATTTACAAATAAACATGTTCTTTTAATTTTTTATAAAGAACATGTGAATCATAATATACTTAATGCCATATCATATCATACTATATGATGTGGTTAAGTGTGAGCCACCAGATTGATTAGGTTTATTATATATGGTTTTTGTAATTGAAAAGAAAATAGATTCATAGTTATAGTATATTATATATCATAGGAAACAATTGGTCCATATATAAGAGTGATAACCCATATGTAAAAGTCTCCCCTTTTCCACCAAAAAAGAAAAAAATGTTATGTAAGGGTTATGTGATATGTATGGGTTACTTGATTAATAAGGGTCATCCTTTGGGAGACTTACTCTTATATATGAGTTACACCATATGTAAGGGTATCCCCTTTTCTATAGAAATCATACATAAGGGTGCTTGATGATTATATAACAACTTTCGATCGATAATTCACCTTTATCAATCTTAAATTATAAAATTGTCCAAAGTGGTGAAAATTTATATTCTGTCTTAAAGGACTTATAGTTTATAATTTGTTTTTATAAAATATAAGTGTTATACATTAAAAAACATCTAAAAAAAGTGATATATATGAAAAAAATTAGCAACATGCCAAAATTACTTATGGGTATAGGAAACCTCTAGCCACATACAACATATTCATGGGTATAGAGTGTAGTGGGAAAGAAAACAAACATGTGAATGTGTGTAGTTTTACAAAGAATACACTAAAAGGGACCCTATAGACATAATCATTTAATGAATGTGGCCATAGCCTCTAAAACAAGACTCTATAGCCATGAATGATAAGTGACCATGTTCATAGGCATTAAAACTAGAATCTATAGCCATTATCATTTCATTCCCATGGTTATGAGACTATAATTAAAAATTCTCATATATTTAAATATAAATATATTTGTATATCCACGGACCAGTTGACCACTATAGTGTAGTGGAATATGATTCTAAAAATAATTTGCAAGTCCTAGGTTTAGATCACTCCACACCTTTTATTTTTTATACCATAATACATATAATTATTTTTATATATAATAAAGTAATATTTTTCATAGGATAGTGGGATAGGTCACCCCATAAAGGGGTTAATCTTGGGTTCGAAGCATGATAACCATTTATTTTTAAAATCTATATAGATTTAGAAACATGTATATATAGAAAACCATAAACATATATATCATCAAAAGTAATTGTATTAGAGTTTTAGAGGTTATTGACATGAATTTTGTGGTTTAGTTTCAATTCCTAATTCCGTATAATTTTGAAACAAAACCCTACATCAATGGTCAGGTGACTGTGACAATAGGTCTCCCACATGGACTAGGCTATATCCATAGTATCCTTTATCATGTTAATCGTTCCATCATGGAATTTTTTCCACACTGGACCAATTATATCCATAATCAAGGCCCATGGATTTATAAAAAATGTTGTATCCATGAATTTTATATCCATGAACTCTATGCCCATGGTTATAACCCATTTTTTAGGTTGTGAAAATATGAAATTTTCATACCTAAATCAAATATGAAATTTTCATATTTATATATCAAGTTTGGAAAACAAATAAAATATTAATTTATTTGTTTATATATTTTGAATATTCATTTTTATAAATTTTTTATTAAATTTAAATATTATGTATTCTTGAATTTATGTGATAAATTGCTTCTAATAAAATTTTCATGACATGTTAGGTCCAACCAATTTTTTAGTTTTCATCGACCATGAACTTGGATTGTAATTAAAGATAATAACTTGAAATTAATTGTTTTATATATTTTATACATATTAAGTATTAAATTTTTGATGAATTATATTCTCTATTAAGTAAAGTATCTCCGGTTTGAGGGACTTTGGATTGAACTTCCCATTGGATTGGAAGCTTATGAACTGTTTTTTTGAATGTTGGGGGTTGGATATATATATCTCAATTATTACTCATGTGGAGATTATTAATGTCATATAATTCTTATCATTTTCATGAAAAATTCATATAGTCTATGAATAATGTCCATTTATATATGTATAAATATGTTTAGATTCAATTTTTGGGTGTGTTACACAAATAATGGACTACGTAAAGAGATACACATTAATATGATCTGAAAATATTAATTTGATGGAAAGAATTAGTATTCCAAAACTAAATAATTAGAATAATGAACATAGAATGGTATAAAAAATGTTATAACAATAATTGAGTTTGTTTCATTATTTATGAATTTAATATGACTATGATTCATATTAAATTGGTGATACTTTAAAAATAAAACCAATTAAAGACGAAGTTTGAGATTACTTCAAATTAGGTTCTTGTAAAGACCATGATCATTCAGTATGGTTGGACCAAATATTTAGGTTCTTATGTATTATCTTATGTATGGAAAGAAATTAATGAGGTTACCCTAATAGTTAAGTGCCTTGTTATTAACATTTTTTTAGGTTACACTTAGTTAATAATCCTTAATAGTTTGGATAATAGAGTAATAAAGTTGAGTTTATATATCAAAAAGGAATTTTTGTATAGAGTTTTCCACTCATTTATCCTTGTATTATATATAATATGATTTTTAATTTTTCTCTACCAGAAATAACTATGGATTATTTACATGATAAAGATGGTTTAAGTCATGTTGAAATATGTAATTTGGATCACTAAATGGATATAAATATGGGTCATTAATTTTAGTGGGATTACATTCATTAAAATAACTTGATGAAAATATAAAACATGGCACTCTCCTTTAAATATCTCTTTGGTATAGATTATGAAATGAAACATGTCTATGTTGTTTCGATCTCTTATAACTTTGACCTACAAAACAATTATATATTGGAATTTAATATTGATAAGTGTGATGAATACAAACTCAGAGATGAGAGAGAATTGATTAGATTTATGTGTCAGTAATGAAATAATATTTGTTTCATTATAAATGAACACTAATTATCTAAGTATACGTAGAATATATTTTTATGGAATTTATGAACTATTATTACATTATTTCCATTAAAATAAATTTCATTTATATATCTTTTTTACAAAAAATTTAAATTTCATTCATTATTAAGAATGAGTGTTGTTATATATATATGAATGAAATGTTTTATGGCCTTGATAATATGGAAAATATTTTATACATTCTAAATAAGGATAATCCTATCTATAACATTTAGAATAAGAAGATCAAGGTTAATTCTAATTTTACCTACCATTGACATTGTCCACTTAGATATATAATTGAGAAATAAATTCAAGGACTTTATAAAGATGGATTTTTTAATAATTTGATTATATTTTTTAAATTTCAAATATTATTATTATAAAAATTGACCAAAGAAAAATTTAGTTTAAAATGTGAGTGGGATAGTTGAATATTAAATTCTATATACAGTGTTGTATATGGAATAAGGAGTATATAAGAAAGTTGTGGGTTTAGGTATTTCATATCCATTATTGATGAATTTAGTTGGCGTGGTAATGCATTTCTTATTAAACAAAAATATTAAACTATTGAAAATTTTAATTAATTTTAGAAAAAAGTATATAATTATTTGGAAAACGTTTTATGATTCTATGACTAGATTAGGGTGGTGAATACACGAGATAATAATTTATTAATCATATGATAGATTATGGAATTTTTCCACTACTCAATCCTCCTAGAACACTATTATGTAATGGTGTGCCTTAGAAAAATAATCATATCGTATTGGTCATGGTTTGATCGATGATTATTCAACATGAGTTTCATATTTAAATTTGGAGGGTATTCTATAGAAACAACTGCATTCCTACTTAACAATATTCTATCTAATGAAATAACATATACACAATATGAGATATGGATTAGAAAATACCATTGTGCGTCTTTTTTGATTATTTGGGGGTTTTGAATCATATGTATGATGTTTTTATTCCCATAAAATCATCCCTAAATTATAGAAATAGTTATTTTTTGGTCATCCTAAAGATATTGTGGGATATTAATTTTATAATCCTTCTAAAAAATGTATGTATGGATTGACATGGTGTTTTCCTTGGAAAAGAGAAAATTTTTATAGGAGTATGTGATAATAATGATAAACTTAGAGAATTTCAAAACCAATAAATAGAATGTTTTTTTGAGATAGAAGTTAAGTTGGTTCCACAAAGAGTGGTTTAAGTAGAACTGGCTCGTGTTACACAAGAACCTAAATGGTCTAGTAGGATTTATCAAGAGACTATAAAATATGGATTTATTATGGAAAATGATGAATAAGTAATGTTCATATATGATAGACCTACTATTGACTGATAGGCTATTGATAGTTCCGATTACAAGAAATGTTTAAAATCCATGGAATTTAAAATAGACTCTATGTACACTTACCATGTTTAGAACATGGTGGATAAACCTAAAGGGGTGAGAGGCATATGGAGAAATTTTGTTTTCAATAAGAAAATGGGAATGTATGAGAGGTAATATACCGATAAAGTACACGAGGTGGTAAAAGGGTACAAAAAATTGACAGTATTGACCATGAAGAGACATTTTCATCAATTACAATGATAATTTCCTTTATAATATTAGTTTATATAAAAATTCATTATAATTATAACATATATTAAATACAATTAAAAACTGAATTCCCTAATGGGAATTTATTCAAGTACGTGTATATAATAGAACCATAAATTTTTGATGTTTCCAAATGAAAATGCTAATATTTTCAAGTTATATCGATTCATTTATAGATTAACATAATATTCTTATAGTTGTGACATATTATTTTATGATTAAATCAAATATTTTAGTGTCATAAAAAATGTGAATGATTGTTTTTCATACTCGCATATTAGTGGGAGTGTGGTCATATTTCTAATATTGTACGTAGTTGACATACTACTTATTGGAAATGATTTATTAACCTAAAAATTAGTAAATATGTGGTTGATAAAATGATTCTAGATGAAATAAATGGGAGATGTAGCCTAAATAACAAGTATAAAGATATTTAGATATAGAATAAAAGTTTTATTTAATTTAGTTGGAACACATATATTGATAAAGTCACAAAGCAGTTTAGAATAGAGAACGTCAGGAATGGGTCTTTACTAGCATTTCCTGGCATGGATCTTAGGAAGTTTCTAGATCATTCAAAAGATTTGGAAAACATGGAATTGATTCTTTATGCATATTCTATAGTATTTATCATGTATTCTATGTGTGTTCTAGAATAGATGTTTCTTATGATTTAAGATTTACAAGTAAATATCAATCTTATCCTGGTTAGATTCACTATATTTATATTAAGAATATACTTCAGTAATTAAAAATAAGTGAGGATATGTTCTTTGT
Source organism: Viscum album (assembly GCA_963277665.1). Taxonomy (NCBI): domain Eukaryota; kingdom Viridiplantae; phylum Streptophyta; class Magnoliopsida; order Santalales; family Viscaceae; genus Viscum; species Viscum album. The sequence continues at coordinate 2,139,663,523 of OY728123.1, forward strand.
ATTTGGAGGTGAGGAAGATCTTAGTGTAAAGGGTTAAACGGATGCTATTTTTGAATCCAATAAAGATGACTTGTGGTCTCATGTTGGTTTTGTGCCTTTTCTAAATGGAGGGTCTATCAGTTAGATGTGTTTAGAACAATCCATCACAGGAGACCCGATAACATTGGTATAGTACATTGATATTTTAGATTCTATAAAGAATTTTTTTGGATTAACATGTTCATCACTGAACTTTTGGTGGTTCATATAAATAGGGGAAAATTAAGCTTTACATTGATAAAAATGTAGATATTTCTCATGCTAAGGATCCTTGGTTTGACCAATGGACCAAACACATCCTCCGCAAGTGAAAAATTATTCGATAAATCATTGATAATGGTGATGTGAAGATCATTTATGTGTCTACATAAGAGAATATATCATATCCATTACCAAAACTATTATTATAGAGAATACATGATGGTCATGTTGAATCTCTTGTTATAAGATATATGAGATATTAATTATAATGGTTATAAAATGTATCATGATTTTATAGAAAAAGGTAATATCTGTTTATCATTCATTCATGTGTTTTGTATTTATATTAAATTAATAGTGGAATGACAATATCCCATCAAATAATGAATTTGATTTGTCCTTAATTGATAATCATTATGAAGTATTATAGGTTGTGATAAAATGTTAATATTAGAGTGAATAAAATCTTGTAGCAATACAAAGATTTATATATAATATATGAAGAATTTAATCCTAAGATAATAAGTCAAGAATTATTATTTGGATTGACTCACCAATGTATATCAGAAGGAATGTCATATGGTAATTTATATACTAATGGATGTATGATTATTTTTAATCCTCATTACCCAAGGGTGGGGAGATACCTAACATGAGAACCTTTATACTTTGATACCTTTATCATACAATCATTGAGGCTTAGCTAATCAAGGGTAGTTTGGTATGTTGTTGATCATGTTATCATTTGAAGATCAAACAATCTGGGATTTTTTAACCCCTATGATGATTTACATATTTATTGGCTCTTGATTGGATTAGACCGAGGAAATGAATTTCCATGGTTAGTTGAGTGACATGTGAAGTGATCAACTACTTGGATGAGTGATATGTGATGTGATCATCTGCTAGATGAATTATATATGATGTATTTATCTAACTAGTCAGTCTATTTTAAATAATCAAGAATGTATAATATGACCTATAGTATATTGAAATGTTTGATATCTAATAGTAAATTGATGTTATAGAGAAAGGTATTATATAGGAATATATACTATGTATATGATACATCTTACGGTGGACATGTTCATATAGATACATGTATATGTTTGATCGACATAAAACTGGACCCCTTTATTTGATGAGTATCACTAATGTTTTTCTATAGGCTGACCTTTTCTTACATCTATGAAATTAAGATTTAATATTTATTTTCAGTGATACAATGGACTGTGGGGTCACATGGTTTTTCCTTAAAATAAGGATCACATTTTGTAAAAAAAATTACCCCAAAAATGAAAAGAGTTTTATAAATTATATAAAAAGAAGATTATATATATTTATAGAGTTAAGAATTTTTTGATTAAACCCTCATGATAATTTTAGTAAATGTGATAAATTTTTGGAGAGGCACTATAATTCTTATATCATATTTTCTGATATACCCCGAGTCATAGAATAAAACATGGGAATATATATGCCACTGTTGTAGTATAAAACTCACATCTATCCTAGTGCATGATTGACATGAAATATGGGGTATCGAGTACATGTATAATGTTATATCTTCCACATGATTTACTTCAGTTATTGTCATGAACCGAATCTAGTCGCCATCAAAATCACCACCATACCCGGCCTGCGATACGACACAAATGGTGTTCCTGATCCCCACAGGCAGGCACAAGTGTCTGGGTTTCATAAAATGAAAAATGGAAACTATTTATCTGAGTTTATAAACATACAACAACAAAAAAATCCAATAAACCAAATCAGGATTTTTCAAACCAAACCATATTTTACAAAATTTTAGAACTGAATTAAAAAATTTAAAACAATGTTCAAAGACCATTAAAAATGTAAAAAACCCAAAAAGGTACCCCAAGAACCTCCACATGGAATGATGCACCACCCTCAAGCTGTCTCCATAACACCGCATCACGATGGACTACTAAAAACCCGAACCATTGGCACAAAAGTGAAGGACCCTAGACAAACCTGAGGGAAGGGGGGGTGAATCAAGGTGTGAACTTTTCCTCTTCTATACTAGATCTTGTTCCCACGTTGGTAGGAACTTGTTTAAACCTGTATGATGTATATGTGGAGTAATTAAAACTTGAAGAAGGACAACACAACACTTTTTACTTGGTTCACCACTAAGGGCTATGTCCCAGGAGCATACACCGACAAGTTTCTGGTCGTACCAAGTTCCACTAATCTTTACTAGCTATGGATTACAATGGTTTGGGCACATTCACTATATCCCAGGCACACTGCCTTTACAAAGGTTCAAGGATATCCTACTACTTCCCTCTGATCACTTCCATTGACTCCCCTTGGCTCACTGCCTTGGGATAGGTCTCACTCAGTTTATCGACTTAAAGGTCTCTTCAACAGATTGACATGAAAAGTCATTGTGTCTATTTAGCATGAGACACTGCTTGCATTGAAGTCATGAATTGATGCTCTTTTATATTCAATTTTCTCCTTTAGTGCAATTATAGAATGCACTTGAAATTCTCCCCTTTTTATTTTCTAGTATCACAAAACCCCTTTATGATTTTTTCATTTCCACAAACTATCCGTAATTCTATGGACTGTCTCTGATATGGATACCATTCCCACTCTGCATACCGTACTTGGTATGCGTACCATGCATGTTCCACGTACTGACCTTGCTCGGCATACCACACATGCTTTGCATATCTCCTCCACTCTACGTACCGCACCTGCTCCTAGCACTGCCTCTACGTAACTCCTCTGCATATGGCCTCTGTGTACCGCCTCAACATACTGCCTTTATGTTCCACCTTTACTTACCACCTTCGCGTACCGCCTTCACGAACCGCCTTCGCATACCGCCTTCGCATACCGGCTTCACGTACCCCTGCGCATACCGCCTTCATGTACCTCCTCCCTGTACCGCCTCTACATACAGCCTTTGCATACCAATTTCACTTACTGCCTCTATATACCGCCTTGCAGTACCATTTCTTCCTTTTACGGACTTCTTCTTCAAATTCTATTAATTATTTCATCTCCCACATACCATTTTTCCCTGACGCAAAATCTATTATGTGAACTACTCCTTCCAATTTTGCGAACTATTTTATCTTTTGCGTACCACTTCATCCTACATAGAGTCTCTCCTACGTACCACATTCAGACTTAGCCAAGATCATCTAAGGTGAGAATATTTTATTATTGAATTCATGCTTGCTTAATGATGGGATTTACACTCCTTATATAGGCAAATATCTCCGCAAATTCCACTAATTCGTTTTACCCAAATTTTCAAGGTGGGACAATCTTCACTGCAGACTATGCTCATTCTGCATACTGTGATCCTCCACCACGTACCACTCCTATTTTTCGAACCACATCAATCCCACCAAACTTTACCATTCCGTGTACTGCCTGCCTTCACTTCGCAATGTCGCTGCGAACCATTTTTGACAGCATTTTCTGTACCACACTCCTTCACCATGTACCGTTTCTGCAAACTATTTTATGTTCTATGTACTGTTCTGTGCACCATGCGACTTCACCATGTACCACGCACTTTCACCGCGTACCACACTACAAAATATTTTGGGTTCTATGCACCGCTCTACATAGCATTTCCACTGCCAGGTACGCTACTGTGAACCATTCCTGGAACATGGTACACAATCCATGTTCTAAGGTATGTGGTGAAGGTTCCGGGTGCAGCGAAAGTGCATGGGTGGATGTTCCCACTTGGATTTTTGTCATTATAAATGATCAATTCGGGAACAATATGATGATAAATTCCAGTCTCCACAGATCGATTAACAGAAATAGACAAAGAAGAAAAGTCCCGGAACCAAAAAATTGGATCGTCACAAGTTGATTATAATTAATTTAATTAATTGACAAGAAGTACCTTTTGTGTGTTCTTTCTTCATTGATATTCTTGATCACGTTCTAATGGGATTCCTCATTGCGTCGCAGAAGAAAAGTTTAGACTTTTTCTACCGGTGATCCACACGTGCACCTCGTATCTCTGGACGTCACCAAAGGAGTCTCCGGGTGCTAGCGTGGAGAAAACCTTTCTTGCGTTGTACACCTTAGATTGTCTTGATCCGATGGAAGAGGATCTCTCTCAATCTTGAGAGTGTTCTTAGTGGAAGAGGTTCTTTCTACCTTGAAATAATTCTCCAAAATTGTTGTGCACAATGATTCTCTTGTTCGGAAATGAGTTGGGGTTTTGAGGATATTTATAATCGGGTTTGAGGTTGTAGAGTTATGATAATAAATAAACGCGTTACACATTTTATTTATTTCATTGAATCTTATTGAAAAACCCCTTGTTGAATAATTAATTCCTTGACATGTGCCCATGCTGATTATAATAAATATCATTTAATAAAACAATATTATATCCTCAAAATCCCAACTAGAAAACTACACGATGTGTAATCATTAATACATAGCGTGTAATTGTTTTCCATAAAACTATGGGGCGTGTAATCATTAATACATGACATGTACTTTTTTTTCATTTCCTTTCCAAAATGAAAACTACACAGTGTATAATCATTAATACACGCCGTGTAATTGTTTTCCATGAAAAACTATATAGCGTGTAATCATTAATACACAGCGTGTATATCTTTTTTTTCATTTCCATCTTCCTCCGTCATTAAAACAATTTAGGATTACTTGAATAATTATTAAACCACATACGAGAATAATATTTATTCTACTTGAGATACTTGGATACACTTAGTGTGTGACCCTATAGGCCTCTTTCTCATTTGCATTAGGCAGGCTTGCCTAAAGTTGAAGATTACTGTCTAGCAATGGGTCAAGGCACCCAAGAGAAAGAAGTTGATGCCGCATTGACGTGTCACCTCATACGAAATCTTACTGTGTAATTTAATCCCATTGTCTCAATATCTCATCAAGCAGGTTTCATGGTAGTTTCCTAAACCTATATGCTTGATCTGTCATTCTTTGACTTCCAGAAATAAATTCGTCATGTCACCATGGCCGTGGAATTTGTTCGACAGTTCTATTTCAATCAAAGGTCCCGAGATATCTACTTCAATAAATATGGAAGGGACAAATCCTTCCTTGAATTATCCATTAACAACATGTCATTTGTGACGCACCCAATATAACTTACTTCCCGTCAACTGTCTTCGTGATGGTTTTTTTAGAAAATCTAACTGCGCGAGTCATGACTTGAGTTAATGATAACCTTCTAGTCTAAGGACCATTACACATGCTCATAGATAGAAATATCCAATGAAACCAAAACATGCAGAATTACTACTGGCGGGTCTATTCTCATAATCTCCCATCTTCGAGATTACCAAGTGCGAATTCCATGAGAGAGAGTCTCTTCTTCTTACGAGTACTCGCACATGACAGTTTGTATACTATGTGTCCTATCATAGTATGTCATCCAACCATAGAATTTTGTTTAAGAATATTTGTTATCTCATTTCAATGTTCTCATCATAGCGGCGATCTGACATGACCTTATTAATGCAACAAATATTCTAGGACATTATTATATTATAGTTGCCAACGAGCTCGTACCCGAGTGGTAAGGGATCCAGCTTGGCAACCAAGAGACCCATGTTCAAAACTGGGTGGTGGAAAATTTCCAGGGGTACTATAGCAGTACTATAGCATTACTGTATCAGGTACTGTTCGGTTCTATAATAGTTATAACTATTCACCTGATTTGGGCTTTTGGGCCACCGGTTTGGGCCTACGGGTCTCAAGGGACTTCGGGCCATCAAAGGCCTTCGGGCCATCAAAGGCCTTCGGGCCACATGGCCTTTGGGACATTGAAGACCATGAATTTCTTAGTTCACATAGATCAGGCCCTAGAAGAGGATTGAAGTACCAATAGCAGTCACCAGAAGCAGAGCTAACCAGATTGGAAGAATGAGAGGGTATGACAACCACCATCGGGACCAAGCACTGTGCAGCTTCGTACGGGGAAATGATACCTGGTCAGCAATGCAGGTGGGGAGATAAAGGAGATCAATGATGTAGAAGCCAGGGAGGGGCAGTTCTAGTGGGATGGGCCAATGAGTCATTTTATGGGCATGGTATGCCTATGGGCCTTCGGGTTATGTATTACGGGTCATGTTGGGCCTTGTGCCTTGGGCCTACGGGTCATGTACGGGTTCCCCTTCAACCCTTAAAAGAGGGATTATCTATAATAAAATAAAAAATAAGGCCTTAGGGAAATTAGTAGTATTATATTATAGTCATGCAGAATAATGAACAATATATAATAAGTGAACATTCATGTAATCAAAGTACAAAACAGTTGGTTCTCAGGATACCAGCCCTTACAAACATTCACTTAGACTAGATCCAACTGCCTACAACTTTTAGTCTGCTAGACCTCACATGATGATCATGTTTCTGCTAAGTCAAGGGTTTAGTAGAGGAGTCCACCACATTGTCTTTCATGGAAATACTGCTCACTGGAACTTCACCTCTCTGAGAAAAATCCCTCAAGAGATGATAATTCTGAAGTATGTTATTTGTCCGCTGATGTAACCTTAGCTCTTTTTCAAGTGCCACCAATGTAGTATTATCACAAGAGAGTGTGATAAGATCTTTAATACTAGGTACTAAATCCAGCTCTTGGATGAAGCTTCACATCCATACTGCTTCTTTAGCTACTTCAGATGTTGCGATATACTCGGACTCCACTGTAGAATCTTCCACATCTCTTTTCTTTGAGCTCTTCCAGCTCACTGTACCTCCATTAAAACTGAATATGTAACCAGTATGTGACTTCATGTCATCTTGATCAGTCTAGAAACTAGCATCTACATGTCCTCTAATGACTAGTTCCCCATCTCCTCCATAAACCAGGAACATATCCTTAGTATGCCTCATATACTTAAGGATAGTCTTGACTGCAATCCAATGGAGGTCTCCTGGATCAGCTGGATATCAACCTACCACACTTAATGCATAAGGAACATCTAACCTTGTACATAGAATTACATACATGACTGACCATATCGTGGATGCTTAAGGGATCCTTGCCATTTTTATCTTTCCTCATGTGTCTGAGGACACATTTTCTTGGAAAGATGAATTCCATGTGACACTGGAAACAATCCCCTCTTAGACTGTTCCTTACTGAATCTCTTCAGTATCTTGTCAATGTATGTAATTTGACTCAGGCCCAACATTCTCTTGGATCTATCATGATGGATCTCGATCCCAAGATTATATGCTACCTCACCCAAGTCTTTCATAGAGAATCATTTATCCAACCATGGCTTAACTGACTGTAAGATAGGTACTCTGTTTCCCATTAGTAATATGTCATCAACATATACTATTTGGAAAACAACTGCACTTCTACTAAACCTTTTGTAGACACAAGGATCACATTCGTTCTTAACAAATCCAAATTCCGTTATGGCTTCATGAAAATGAATGTTCCCTGACCTTGATGCTTACTTTAATCCGTAAATAGATTTCTACAAATTTTATACCTTGGTTGCATCCTTTGGAGTCACAAACCCTTCAGGTTGTGTCATGTAGACATCTTCCTGGAGGTTCCCATTAAGGAGTTCTGTTTTGACATCCATTTTCCAAATTTTGTAGTCATGTTAAGTGGCAATGGCCAATAGTATTCTAATGGATTTTATCATCGCAACCGGTGAAAATGTTTCCTCATAGTCAATTCCTTGACGTTGTCTAAAACCTTGTGCAACTAGTCGTGCCTTATAAGTGCTGAATTGTTCCTCTATGTCCAGTTTCTTCTTAAATACCCAATTATTACCATAAGGATTTACAACAACTAGAGGATGTACCAAAATCCACACTAGGTTTTGGTATATGGAATCCATTTCAGAATTCATGGCTTCTTTCCACTTGGTAGTGTCCATGCCTTCAACTGCTTCCTTGTAGGTAAGAGGATCATCATTTTCAACCAACAATGAGTCACCATCGTCGGTGACAAGAAAACCATATCATTCTAGTTCTCTCACCTCTCTCATGCTCTTACACAGTTCTTGTGTCTCTGGAACATATTGTTCTTCCACAGGGCTTTGTGGAATCTGTTCTTGTACCAACTCCTATCTCGACTTCATCAAAGTCTATCTCGCTCCCACTATCTCCTTTGGATATGTGCTATATCTCAAAGAATATGGCTTGTCTTTCCACTGTAACCTTTTTATCTGAGGGGTTGTATAGGTAATAGCCCCTTTTTTCCTTGGGGTATTCTATAAAGATAAACTTTGTGCCTCGGGGTGTAAGTTTGTCACCTGAGGAGGCCTTAAAAAATGCTTTGATACCACACCCATGTAAATTCGATAACATGGATTTGCGTCCACTCCAAAACTCGAATGGAATACCATTTATCGATTTAGTTAGTAATCGGTTTAGTATGTGTGCTGCTGTTTGTAATTAATATCCCCAAAAGGATAATGGAAGACTCGCATGACTCATCATTGATCTCACCATTTTCTATAGGGTGCGGTTCCTCCTTTCACTTACACCATTCCACTGAGGTGTGTAAGGAGGAGTGAGTTGATATAGAATCCCAAACTCTCGTAAGAAATCAATGAAGTCCTGATTAAGATATTCTCCTCCTCTATCGGAGTGGAGTTTCTTAATATTCTTACCAAGATGGTTCTCAAATTCATTATTTTATTCTTTGAACTGATCAAAATAATCTGACTTATACCTCATTAAGTACATATATCCATATCTACTAAAATAATCAGTAAAAGTTATGAAGTATGAGAACCCATCCCTTGCTTCAAATGGAAATGGCCCACACACATCTATGTGAACTAATTCTAGAAGCTCTTTAGCCCTTTCACCTTTCCCACTAAATGGGTATTTGGTCATTTTTCCTTCTAAACATGCATGACATACACCAAGTGGTTTTAGTTTGAGAGAATCTAAATACCCATCTTGATGAAATTTTGTCAAAATTTTCTCATTGACATGACCTAGCTGGTGATGCCAAATTTGGGCATGGTATGAGTCGTGTGAATTAACTTTGTCATTGATTTCCATTACTTGGTTTGTGTAGTCTAACACATAAAGGCCGTTATATAAATGTGCCCTACCAAAACAAATGATATCTTTATAAAAGTAGAAACATTCATTTCCAAACTTGAAGATGAATCCATCAATATTTAATCTGAATACTGAAATAATATTTTTGGCCACAGAGGGTACATAATAACATCCTTTTAAAACCAAGACCATCCTTGTAGGAAATGTGAGGTGGTAGTCCCCAACAACTACAACAACAAGTCTGGCTCTATTGGCTGCTCATAGATCTACCTCCCCTTGATCAATCATCCAGAATCTACTTGGTTCATGTATTTGGATAAATATGTGAGAACCACAATCTGTATCTAATACCCAATTTTCAGATACAAATATATTGAATTCAATTACAAACGCACCTAAAGCTTCCCCTTTCTTCCTTGGATGGGTGCAGTTTTTCTTCTAGTGGCCCTTCTTACCACAAGCGAAACAAACAACATCATGTTCCCCTTGCTTCCCCTTTGATATTCCTTTTGTTGGAAGGCCTTGAAGAAGCTTTGGTCTTAAATCTCTTCACCTTCACTTTCCTTTTATTCACCATAAGGATAGAAGGTTTTTGACACTTCATATCATTTTCCACTTGGTGAATAAGGATAAGAAGAACAGAGAGAGACTTATCAATGTTGTTCATGTTGAAATTTACAACAAAGTTAGAGAAGCTCTGGGGGAGTGATGCAAGAATGAGATAGGTACCCAGTTCCTCAGTGAGTTTAAACCTTAGAACCTCTAAGTGCTCAATGTAGCCAATGAGCTTGACTACATGATTCCCAGTTGGGGCACCCTGTCCAAGCTTGCTTTTAAATAGAGCCTTGGAGATCTCAAACCTTTCCTGTCTTGCTCTCTCATGGTATAGACCATAGAGGTTCGCGAGCATGATATTGGAATCCATTTTCTCATCAGACTTCATGAGCTCACTTGACATTGATGATAGCATCAAACATTGGACATCGAGTGCATCACTCAAATGTTGATCATAGACAAGGAAATCTTCATCACTCGCCCCTTGGGTAGGAGAATCAGGAAGTGAGGACTCCAGCATGTAATATTGTCATTCATGGCGTTGGATAACCTGAAGGCGCCTAAAACATTACTGAAAGTTACTACCGGTGAGGATATTGTCTTTATCCAGAATTGCTCGTAGAGAAAAGGTGGTTGACGAGTTTTTCATATTGATTCTACAAATTTGAAGAGCAGATTTATCAGTACTTTCTTGATTATATTTTATGAGAGATAATAAATTTTATTAAGTCTCTCACTATTTTATCAAGTCCCAATGGCCCTCACTATTTAACCCAGAATGTCTAGTTTCTTTGACATTCGAGTGTCAAGGATCCATATTCCCCTTCACATAACCCCAACAAGGGTTGGTCAAGCTATTTAAAGGTATTTAGGTAGGCAGGTCTTTTCCAACATTGAGCTTACAGTTCCTTGATCTATTGAGTGGACTCCCCAATCCTGAAATCTTGACCTGGATTTCCTCAACTCTTGCCTCCAATATTACATCCAGTATAGCAAGGGATACTCCTCTTGATGTAATATGGTTAAGTCAACCTGAAACCTTTCATAAGGGATTCCTTTATAAAAGTATGTGTCCCAACAAGGGTTGGTCAAACACATAGTTTTATTGAGTCTTTCCCTTAATCAGGTAATAGAAGGCATGGTCTGACTTAATATGGTATTTAGGGATTTTAATCCTTTATGCGTAGTTTCTCATTATCACATGCTTGTTAATATTAAGTGATTCTTGCTTAAGTGATTAACCATGTTCCGATAATGTTTACACAAAGTCCAGTTTTTATTTTATTCCATCTTTGCATGCTTGTTCATTTATTAACTATGTGATCATCAAAATACGTACATAATAAATTAACCATGAAATCAGACAGAAATAAAATAAGATGGCATGATCATGAGCTTTTATTGGTTAGCTTACCTAGTGGTTTGATAAGCTAACCCTGACCTAGGGAAAAACACCTTGAACTGATGGTTCATGTTTTGCAGCTCCCACCTGTCCACCTTTGTATCTTCTTGGGTAAGTTTTGCCTCAGCTTTAGGTTTTGAACCGTCTCCTCAAGCTTGGGAGATCCTCCATTACATGGGGTTTACATTAAAGAAACCATGGGAACACATGCCCTACATTTTATTGGAAGAAGGATCGCAGGCCAACGAATTTAAATTAAACAAATTTAAATGAAACTAAATAAACATACAAAGGGTCTTTGGTCTAGTTCATGATCATCCATAGCATGAAATGACTTTTACGCATATTTTGAATTCAAATTATTTTAATCGTTCTATTATTTAAGATAATTCATGCTTGAAATTAATTAATTATGATCTTATAATTGATCAATTCTTTATCTTAAATTCCATTTTGAATTTCCTTGAGATTCTTATCATCCATATTCCTTGTACTGGTGTTTGTACTTTTGGAGGAAACCTGGTGAAATTCCATTTCTAGAAAGTACACCGCGTGTAGTTTATATTTACACGGCATGTATTTCTTTTAACCCTTTATCCAAAGTACACGCCGGGGGCTTTGGCGTGTTTTCTCTACTTTGGAAATTTTGGAGTACACGGCATGTAGATTAATCTAACACGGCGTGTACTTTTTTGTTGCACGGTTACTGGCCTGGAAGTCCTTTGTACGCAGAACACAGCTTCTCCTTGTACACAGTTTCACTTGGGCTAGATCGGACTACATGGCGTGTTGATTCAACAGACACACCATGTATTCCGGTTTCCACGTGCCATTCATTTTTGGTCCACACAGTGTAATAAAACTTATATATACTCAATTCACACAACGTAGTTTGGCGGACCAGTACCGGTTTGTTGAACCTAAGTACATGGCGTGTATTTTTCACTACACGCTGTGTATTCTTGTGTTGTACAGACAGAAAGAGCGGCTCCTCCAGATGAGATACTCATTTTTAATTTAATCAAAATTAAAATTAAAAGTTCTTTTCTATGATTTAAATCAAGAAACGAAGGAGGAAGAACCGATCTCGTTCATTCAGTTTTATAGAATGATTTATCTTGAATGTAATTGAATATAAATGCATAAATTATCAACAAAAATTAAATAACTATAATCAATGTTGTAATGTCCCTTTGATACCAATTGAAGGTTCCAGGCGTAGTAGAAGCGCGTGGGTGAATGTGCCCACGTGGCTTTTTGTCATTAGCAATGATCAATCCAGGATCGATACGACGATAAAAGCCAGTCTCCATAGATCGATTCACCGAAATAGATGAAGAAGAACAAAAGTCATGGAACCACAAAAGTGGATCGTCACAGGTTGGTTATAATTAATTTAATTAATTAACAAGAAGTACCTTTTGGGTGTTCTTTCTTCATTGATATTCTTGATCACGTTTCGATGTGATTCATTATTGCGTTACAGAAGCGAAGTGTAGAATTCCTCTAGAGGTGATCCACACATGCACCTCGTATCTCTGGATGTCACCAAAGGAGTCTCCGGGTGCTAGCATGGAGAAACCTTTGCTTGCGTTGTCTGCCTTAGATCATCTTGATCTGATGGAAGAGGATATCTCTCGGTCTTGAGAGCATTCTTGGAGGAAGAGGTTCTTTCAGCCTTGAATGAATTCTCAATAATTGTTATGCACAATAATTCTCTTGTTCGGAAAAGAGTTGGGGTTGTGAGGATATTTATAATCGAGTTTGAGGTTGTAGAGTTATGACAATAAATAAACGCGTTACGCATTTTATTTATTTCATTGACTCTTATTGAAAACCCCCATGTCGAATAATTAATTCCTTGACATGTTCCCAAGGTGATTATAGTAAATATCATTTAATAAAACAATATTATATCCTCAAAATCCCGAATGGAAAACTACACGGCGTGTAATAATTAATAAACGGCGTGTACTTGTTTTCCATAAAACTACACGGCGTGTAATCATTAATACACGGCGTGTACTTGTTTTTCATTTCATTTCCAAAATGAAAACTACACAACGTGTAATCATTAATACATGGTGTGTATATCTTGTTTTTCCTTTCCTTCTTCCTCCATCATTAAAAAGATTTAATCTTCCTTGAATAATTATTAAACCATGTACGAGAATAATCTTTATTCTACTTGAGATACTTGGCTACACATAGTGTGTGACCCTCTAGGCCTGTTTCTCATTGGAAATAGGCGGTCTTGCCTAAAGTCCAAGATTGCTTTCTAGCAACGGGTCAAGGTACCAAAGAGAAAGAAGTTGACACCACATTGACGTGTCACCTCATACAAAAACTTACTGTGTAATTTAATCCCTTTGTCTCAATATCTCGTCAATCAGGTTTCATGGCAGTGTCATAAACCTATATGCTTGATCTGTCATTCTTTGACTTCCTGAAATAAACTCATCGTGTCACCATGGCCATGGAATTTGTTCAATAGTTCTATTTCAATCAAAGGGCCCGAGATATCTACTTCCATAAATATGGAAGGGACAAATCCTTCCTCGACTTATCCATTAACAACATGCCATTCGTGACACACCCAACATACCATACATCTCGCCAACTGTCTTCGTGACGGTTTTTATCAGCAAATCTAAGTGCGCGAGTCATGACACGAGTTAATGATAATCTTATAGTCTAAGGACCATTACACACGCTCGTAGATAGCAATATCCGATGACACCAAAACATGAGGAATTACTACTGGCTGGTCTATTCTCATAATCTTCCATCTTGTAGATTAGCAAGTGCGAACTCCATGAGAGAGAGTCTCGTCTTCTTATGAGTACTCGCACATGACAGTCTGTATACTATGTGTCCTATCATAGTATGTCATCCAACCGTAGAACTTTATTTAAGAATATTTTTTTATAGAATTTCAAGTTTCTCATCATATCAGGGATCTTCCATGACCTTATTAATGCAACAAATATTCTAGGACATTATTATATTATAGTCATGCAGAGCAATGAACAATATATAATAAGTGAACATTCATGTAATCAAAGTACAAAACAATTGTTTCTCAAGAAACCAACCCTAACATACAATTTGCTTCTTTTGCTAATTTCCTTCACTAATTTCTTTTTTCGTTCCATATCTCGTTCACTCTTATGCATAAATCCTTCAATTTCCAAAAACAAAATCCTGATTTTGAGGTCCAACAATTTGGGAAACACTGGGAAACAACACCACCTTAAATATCTTCTTCAGCAAGAACACCCATGCTAATTCATTTCCATATTTCTTCTTCAATAGCCATCAACTTTCATCATGAACTCCTTCCACCGTGATATATACTCTTTGAACGATCAGTTCTAGTGTCATCAGATTCTCCAGGGAAAGTACTGCCACTTACCAAATTCCATGTCTTCTAGAAACATCTTTCTTTTAAGTCAACACTGAATATGACTGAAATTATCTTCTCAGCTTTGTATGATAATTCTTAAATCATCAAATATCCATATGATCCTTCATGAAATAATGCATGTCTCTCAATAACTTTGGAGTTTTTATTTATCTCTTTCTTCATTTTGATATTCATTGAAAACTATTAATAACAAATACAACCTTATACACAAAGTGGTCCCAACAATCTCACCCTTTTTATTTTGTTTTTAATACCTTAAATTTCACCTCAAATGAATGATTCAATAACAAAATGAGACTCTTATCTCTCCACTTACTTTAATTTCACTTCTCTCCCCCTTATTAACAATAAATAAAAAGTTCATGGGAAAAGGGTATCAGTCCATTATTAATAAATGTTCCATTAATCATTTCACTCTAAGTCTACTTGATAAATGCTCGGTGTAGAAAAGAAGAGGATTTGATTTAGACCACAAGGCTGTCCATTATTCACTGATCATGATACCTCATGATATGAGAACTCATGTTCTTTTTCTTCAAGGGTTTTTGAATTTCATTACAGGCTAAATAAATTGAATATAATAGGGATTAATCAACCCGAAACTCCTGCACTCACTTCAAAAAATAGATCAGAAACATTCAAGTACACTTGTCAGGATAGGTGGCCTTGGGGAACTTCAATTTTTCCTATGTCACTGATTAATTTAGTTACTCCCCTTGTTAAAATGATCTTCATTCTTAGTAACCATGGATGAGTGATTGAGAATTGACATACCTTTTCCAATGACATGTTCTTTAAGGACGAGAGATTGAGAAATGACATACATTTTCCAATAGCATTCACTACTTCTCAGGTTCTCCCCCAAAGATAATTCTTTCCCTTAAATTCCCTATATTATTTGGACAAATAAAACACACAAATGATTAAGGGAATAAGGTGGTTCCTTCTTGCATCATCAATATGAGTTGCATGGTTGAGATGTTTTTCTCAACCAAGTTTCTTCATTTATTCTAGTCTTCATTCTTTGATATCTGAACACATGTTCTGATATATGTTGATGTGGAATGGCTCTCTTCACATTCTCTTCTTCATTGTATGGAGAATTTTTCTTCTTAACAACCATCATGAATGATACATTCTTACTCATCTTAAGGACTGGTTATTTCTCTGATATTAAGGTTATACAACCTTTTGTAATGTGACCAGATTTCATACATCTCTCACACTGAACTTCTTTAACACATGTGTTTCTCTTGGTTTGAAACATCTCATGCAATTTATCTTCATCATGTGAAAGTTTTCCTTTTCCTTTATCACTATCCTTGAACTTTTCATCTTTAAGTTTCATTATTCTTTTCAAAACTTTTTTCCAGATGACCAACGTGTCATTTAGATCTATTAGAGTAGGTTTGGATCTTCGAAATAGGTTCATTTGAGTGTCATCCCTCTTAGTTTCTCTTTTGGATGAATTTCCCATCAATTTAATGGATCTAAAATATATATTCTTCTCAGCTTCCCTACTTGAGATCTTCTCGTGGAAATGTGTGTTCACAATATTATTCTTATTTCTTCTCAAGATGGATGCTTAATACTTAGCCAGCATCATTGGTATTCTTTTCTTATCAACACTAGATGCATGTTGATATGGGAATGTACCAACCTTCTGACCACTTCCATTGCACACATCACAAATGTTATCAACCATTTGAAATCTGTTTTTGGTAAACAGATGCTTCTGGTCCTACAGATGTTACTTCTTCTTCTCTAGATTTCTTCCCGTTGTATATGATTTCTCTGTATTTTTTCATTGAAGGGAATGTACCAACAATCCAGTACATAATTCCCAAATCTATTATAGCACCAACATTGACCCAAAAATATTTTCTTCTTGATATCTTTTATATAAGGTTTTCGGGTATTCTTATTAATGTGTTGTGCTCTATCTTGGGAATGATCTTCCAGCTTCTTTTTCCTATCCACTCTTGCTATGGTGGTAGGTTCCTTATCCTCACCTTTCCTCATCCGTACTTGTTTAGAATTTTTCTTCTAACCTGCACTTTTTGTAGAAACATTTTTAGAAATAGTAGTACAGGTTGTTATGGATTGTACCATCACATTCTCAGATGCTAGTGATATATCAATGAGTGAAGTCATGATCTTTTTATCACATTTTGGAGGTCTTTTGAAAATAAAATCATCCAGTGATAATTGAGTAGCAATATAAACTGTTTCTTAAGATGGATAATCAACAGATGTCATGATCTTATTGTCACATGTTGAAGGTCTTTTAGCTTTAGAATCCTCCAATGAACACTAAGTACCAATAGAAACTATTTCATTCTTTTGTGAAGTATTAATATGTGTCTTCTCAAGATTGGTTAACTGAGATTCCAATTCAAGAAATTTCCCATTGAGGATGACTTTTTGATCTTCAATCATTGTAATCTTCTCTTCACAGGCCTTCTTCATTATAACAACTTTTTCTTCATGCAACATCATTTTATTCTGAATCAAGGAGTCATGTTCCATGAATTTCTTGTATTTAACTTCTAATTGTAGAACCTTGATATTAGTGAAAGTTTTTAGTGTCTTATTAAGCACACATGTCTTTTTCTCAAGGGACTTTCTAACTCTCTCTTCCTTTTCAACTTCTTTGTGCCATTTTGATGTATTTATTTCATGTTTCCTCTTTGTTTCATAAAAGGCTTAAATCTCTCTGGAGAGCCTTAAACATTCAATGATTTTCACTTCCAAGCCCTTTTCCATATTATCTGCTTTTCTTTCCAACTAGGTGATCTCATCATGCATACATTGGAAGATTCTACAAACAAAGGCAATTCTTTCTTTAGGAACATCACACAGATTATTTATTATTTTCTCAATTTCCAGTTCACATGATGTAAATATTTATCATTATCACCAACTGTATTGGAAACCTTATTTTTGGTGAAAACCTAATCCGCCTGCTCTTTATTTTCCAAGCCTGATATTTCTTCATTATTGGGAAATCATAGAGAACCAGAAACTTCGTCTTCTTATGGAATTATGGACTTTTTCAACTATCTCTTCTCTTTCTTTTTCCTATTTTTCACAGTATTGCTGGATATAGAATTCTACTCCGAGATGACTAAATATTCATCAAGACTAGACTTCATTGTTGACTTTAGGAAAGAAAATCAAATCCTCTTCTGAATAGAATAGCTAAAGAGTATCCAACATACGTAAACCTTTGTGCTCTGATACCAATTGAAGGACCCTAGACCACCCTAAGAGGGGGGTGAATTAGGGTGTCAAAGTTTTCTCTTCTATTCAATATTTTGTTCCCACATTGGCAAGAACTTGTTTAAACCATTATAATGGATATGTGAAGTAATTAAAACATGCAGAAGGACAACAAAGCACTTTTTTACTTGGTTCACCACTAAGGGCTATCTCCAATGAGCATACGCTGATAGGTTACTGTCCGTACTAAGTTCCAATAATCTTTACTAGTTGTGGATTACAAAGGAATAATGAATTTGTCCTAGGAACACCACCTTTACAAAGGTTCTGGGATAACCTAATACTTCCCTCAGATCACTTATGTTGACTCCCCCTGGCTCAATACCTTGGGAGAGGTTTCACTCAGTTTATCGATTTGAAGGCCGCTTCAATAGATTGGCATGAAATCTCTTTGTATCTATTTAGCAAGAGACAATTATTTTATTATAGTCCCAAATTTATTCTCTTTTATATTCAATTTTCTACTTTAGTGAAATTACTAAATGCACTAGAACTTATACACATTTCATTTTCTAGAATTATAAACTCCCTTTTTGATATTTTCATTTCTGCGAAATGTCCCTGATTCTGCAGACTATCTTTGATCTGCATACCATTCCCACTCTACGTACTGTACCTAGTCCGCATACCACGCCTGTTCAACATACCGACCTTGCTCGGCGTACTGCGCCTACTTCATGTACCGCCTCTGCTCTGCGTACCACGCCTGCTCCGTGCACTGCCTATGTGTACCACCTCTACGTATAGCCTCTGCATACTACCTCAACGTACCGCCTTCACGTACTAACTTCGCATACCCCCTTCGCATACTACCATCGCATTCCGACTTCTTAAACTGCCTTCATGTACTCCCTTTGTGTACCACCTGCGCATAACGCCTGGGCGTACCACCTTCTCGTACCGCCTTTGCGTACGGCCTTTGCGTACCGCCTTTGCGTTCTGCCTTCGCGGAATGCCTTCGCGTACCGCCTCTGCATACCATCTTGGCATACCTTTTCTTCCTTATACAGACTTCATCTTCAAATTCTATAAATTATTTCATCTCACGCATACCATTTTTACCTTATGCAAAATCTCTTCCACGAACTACTCCTTCCAATTTTACAAACTGTTTCATCTTTTGCGTACCACTTCATCCAGCACAGAGTCTATCTTGCCTACCACTTTCCGAATTAGCTGAGATCTTCCAGAGATATTATATTTTCTTATATAGTTTATGCGTTCTTAATGATGGGATTAACTCTCCTTATATAGGAAAATAACTCCACAAATTCTCCTAATCCATTTTACCAAAATTTTCAATTTGGGTAAATCTTCACTGTGGACTACGCTTATTTAGTGTACTATGATACTCCACTACATACCACTAATGTTTTGAAAACCATAGGAATCCTGAAAAACTTCATCATTCCACATACCTCATGCCTTCATCGTATACTATCGCTGCAAACTGTTTTTGGTAGCATTCTATGTACCGCACTCCTTCACATTAGGCTATCGCTGTGAACTGTTTTCGATTCTGCACACCATTTCGTGCACCGCATGCCTTTACCGTGTACTGCGCACATTCACTATGTACTGTGCTGCAAACCAATTTTGGTTCTGTGCACTGCTCCGCATACCGTTTCCACCACCATGTACGCAGCCACGAACCATTCCCGAAACGTAGTATGCTATCCATGTTCTGAGGTATGAGGTATGATTCCTTTTCCAATTTCCTTTACCGTTCCACATCTTGTTCACTCCTATGTAGAAATCATTCCATTTCCCAAAACAAAATCCTGATTTTGAGATCCAATAATTTGGGAAACATTATGAAACAACACCACCTTAAATATCTACTTTAGCAAGGACACCCATGATAATTCTCTGTCATCTCTCTTCTTCAAAAGTTTTCATCTTTCAGCACGATCTCCTTCAACTGTGATATATAATCTTTGAATGATCAGTTCCCACATTGTTAGATTCTCTAGGGAAATTACTGCAACTTACCAACTTCCCTGTCCTCTAGCAACTTCAGTCTTTCCAATCAACACTGAATATGACTGGCATCATCTTCTCAGCTTTGTATAATCATTCTTAAAAATTCAAATCTCCACATGATCCCTCATAAAATAATTCATGTCTCTTAATAACTTTGGATTTATTCTTTATCTCCTTCTTCATTTTGATATTCACTGACAACTGTTGACAAAAAATACAAGATAATACACAAAGTGCTCCCAACAAAAAGTTGTACCCAAACCTGCGAAAAAAATAACCAAGTCTACATACACCCAAAGGTGTAAGTAGGGTGTGATCGATATCCCAATAGGATACCAACCCTAATTGATTCCATGTTATAAACATTAAAATATGAAATGATTGTAAGTTTTCATAACTTAAAATGTTATTAACAAAATTTAAATATGAAACTTTAAAGAAAAATTGTTTTCAAGTGGGATATTTTAAAGAATCAACACTTTTAGATAAAGTACCAAAGCTAAAAAAAATTTCAGCAAAATACAGTATGATGACAGTAAACAAAAAATCATCTAATGATCACAAACAATGGGAAATAACCCCTAGGAACTAGCTCTGTATGGGTCCCAGGAACCTCATATATTAGTGAAAGTCACCAACATAATATTTGTTCTCGTGCACACCAGCCCCTAGTAGAGAGTATACCCATAACATAGTGGTTCCCAAACATCATCATAATAATTTTTTAGTTAGTGTTGTCATCGTTAAAATTGCTATGTGAAACTGGGTCCAAACCCCAAGAGATCACTAGAATACTAGTACACGTCCACCCACCTAGATATCCTGGTTTCCCTCTTGTGCTCAAACAAGTTCAACAAGCCATGAAATTTAATTTTTACATGCAATTACTGCTTCCACATTAAACATTTACCAAACAGCCCAGATACATGTCTCATAAAACTCTTTTCACAAAAAAATTCATTTTTCACATCATACTCACACAAAAAATCCCACAAAAATGTTTCACACCTTTCCTTAAATTTGATAAAACATTTAAACAATTTATAAAACAATATAAAAATGTTTGACATTGTAAATCACCTCTTTACCTTTCAAAAATCCATCTTATGTGAATACAATCCCCAAAACAGTACATGTACATCACTTTCCCACTTTGTTTAATTTGCTAAATCATTTTCAATTTTCATAAAACAAACCCAAGGGATGTAACTATGTTTTTCACACAAAACCCATTTAAAAACCCTATTTCAAGGCCAAAATCACACTAATACCCCTCCAACACAGAATTTTCATCCCTTGAAACATTTATTAGACTACTCTCAAGTGTTATAAAATTACCTCAAATAGTACCACAAAATATAAACATGAAAATCACAAATTTCCATAAAATACTTTCAAGAAGTATAAAAGGGTTTTACACATAAAACCCATTAAAAACCCCATTTTTATGCCTATATGATACTAAATTATTACTAAACCATATTTTTCATCCCCTTTAAACAATTAATAAATAAAATTCATATTTTATAAAACAACTATTCAAGATATCACACGAGTTACATTTGAAAAAAACACAACTTCAAACAAAAATATAACCTTAATACTAAATGCTTTAATAATGCTACCAAAAATGGTTTTCAAACCCTGAAAAATAAATTAGGAACATTAAAAATTAATAAACTAATCAAGATAACTCATAAATAATTTCTTACACATGGAATCGCCTACCTTTTGAAGCAAAACCCCCAAATCTTGGTGAGAAACTTCAACAACACCACTACCATACCATAAGAGAGTGAAATCGAGACCTAGACTACAAGATTTTACCCAAAAGACACCAAATAAAACCCTGGCTTATAAACAAAACTTTTATAAATGAGGAACTTCAAAAAAGGGGAAATAAAAAATAATGGAATATGGAAGAAACCAAGAGCAAAATTCACATACTTGAAATATCTTGAGGTTTCTCCACCAAATACTCCATAAAAAATTAGTTCCATGGGATGTTTGAAGATCTTGGTGCCCTCCCATGGATTCTAGTATCCAATGGGAGAATAACGGGGTGGATTAGGTTTATTTCCAGGAGGAAAAAATGGAATATCAAAAACGATTTTTAATGACTTTAACACCTTGCACAGTTTAGTAAACCATGCATCCTGTTCTGGGCACCAAAAAACATTAAATAATCATCCAAAATCAGTGGGGGATCCAAGGGCAAAACCTAGTGGGAAATATAGGGCAAGGATAGGGGAGAGAAATTCTGAAAACAAAGTACTCTCCTCATCCCAAAACTCATTCAATTCATGGGTACAAAACACCACAACAACATACCCCACAAGTGGTGCTACTAGGAGTGTCACAAAACCAACTACAAAAAATCACAACCTAATACCATTCTTTTTACAAAAAAGGAGTCAAAGTATCATAAAATACCCCAATACCATGGTTGTAGATCAAGAAGATAGCAGACAACAAAATTCAAACCCAGAACACTCGGAAACCCAAAGAAATTTAAGAAACAAAAGAGGATTTGAAACAAATCATGGAACTAAAAATATGGGTGTGACAATTATCCCCACCATAATTCTTTCCACCCCTAGAAAGCCACATAAAAGAAAATTCAGAAACCAAACCTAACAAAAAATCTAAGATGCACTCCTTTTCCAAGCTTCTCCCCCAAATGCCAAAACACCTCCAGTTATCAATTAAGGAAGGAATACTCTCACAAACCAAAACATACACCAATTTCATGAAATGATCAAGAAAATTTTTACTTTATCCCAAAATAAAACTTCTCAAAAAATATCTGAACAATACTCAAGCAATTTACCCAAATGAACAATAGCATTGAAAAAGGTTACACTTACCTTACTTTAACAAAACCGTTGGGCGCTCTCCAATCCCAATGTTTACCCAAGGAAGATGTTGGTAGTTAGATAGCTCCAAATGAGACTACCTCCTGCCAAGAGAAGACCATGGAAAAATCTGAGTTAATAACATAGAGAGACACAAATGAGATCCCTACTATAGGAGGCAACTAAAATTTTCCCGAAACAGAATCAGGACACTAATAGGGGGAGTCCTAAACGGACTCCCCGATACAAGGGGTAAACTTATATTTGAAATTTCAAAAAGAACTTGCATAAAATTCATAGTGGGTATCCACACCATAAGAACCAATCAACTTAACCGACCAGAACGGGACGACACAAAAAGACCCCAAAATTTAAAGGGTTTGGACGACCCCACAGTTAGTCTGCACAACTTGGGGAGTCGTGCACTAACCATGCAGATCATTCTGTTTTCATGGATTCCTTGCACGCAGTCACTACTAATCATTCAAAAACCACATGCTCAACCAATCTAGACAAATTCCCAACCATACTCCAAATACACAATGGATACCAAAGGGGAAAAGAATTACATTGGGTGATAACATGGGCAAGAGGCCCTCCACCTCCTTCCACCGAATGGGAACAATAGAAGGAAGATAACGACACTAGAGATTTAAAATCTTCCTATATTTCATACTAAGGATATAAATTTGTACAAGGGTTTGAATGAACCAGGGATTTCCCCTGACTACATGTCAAATTCTCTCCAAGTCCTATGGATGGATCTTAAAGAATTGAAGCATCTTCGACCTCATAGTTAGGTTTTGGAAACCCTTGAATGAAACTTCTTCTTACAATGCTACAAACAACTACACCGCAATCCGAGATGGGTTTACCAAGGAATAACACAATATAAAACTCACTTTACCCCAACTCGACATTTCACTGAAACAAGGTCTTAGAGGATGCACACACATCACACCTTGTTTATTTAGGTGAGAAAAAACAGAAGGAAAGGATGCATATAAACACATACCACTAAAAAAGAAGATTTTAAAGTTTTTCCAATGGAGACATACTCACAACATAACATAGTCTCTCAGAGGATTGCACAACGTTCACATTTATTGTCAAATGAGAATACAACATTACAAGGCATAACCGAAAACATGACTGTTGCAACTGAGAGAAACAATACATGGAAAGAGAACTTATGTCAAGTCCCCAAACAACACAAAATTCCAAAAGTGGCCATAATAGCCTCTCATCACCAGATTTCTCAAGCTGTTGGGTTAACATGAACTCTTGATTTGAAGAGACTACGAAGGAACCATAGTACCTCTTAAAAACCGAATATATACTCATCCACACTAACAACTCCATATCACTTCCACCTTCGATGAATCAGGTAATTAAAAAAAAACCAAGGTCTCTTTCAACCTTCCACTTACACTCTCTCGCTAAAAGAGGATACACCAAAAAAAGATTGGAAATGGTGTAGACTCAATCTCCAATGATTGAGAAAAATATTTCTTATATTTATCAAATGGAGGCTCTTCCAGCAGTGAAACAAACTGGGTTGCACTTCAGTTGTGCACTAACCCTTAATGGGAGCGTACCTTATCAAATAAAAGAACCCAAGGACCCAAACAATCGGGTCTATTGGTCAAAAAATTCCACAAACTAGAACTAAAAACATGAAGGGAAACACCGTAAAGGAATCTTGGAACATTTCTTAGAGGATACCACTAACCGACCCTTCAACCCAGCTTAACGACCAAACACAAACCCAAAACACAATTCAAACAAGTGGGGTTCTTGGACTCAAAACATCACAAAACATAAAATTGTTCAAAAATGCATAATACACACCATCCCATACCATTTATCAATAAATCCTTCTTTCCTTTAAAATCATCTCTTTGAAAATAAATGGTTCACAGATTAGAATATCCACAAATGGTACCCCATGGACCTCACACTTTCATGTTTCCGTGCCACACCAGGAACCCTCCTCATATCCATCAAAACACTCATCTAGTCATTCCGTTAACCATCCATTATCCAATATATTCCCCATGGATGCTGTTGCTCATGGAAATACCAATGTTTAAAACAAAAAATGCTTTCCACTTTTCAAAACCAAACCAGTCAACCAATACTTACTTTTTCTCCAAACTGCTAACCACAAGATCAAAATCCCAATTTACATCTTACAAAACATTTCATAAAGACACAATCATTCAAATAAGAACTCACTTTCAAGTCATACAAATTAATATCAAAATATATTAGACCATTTCAAAACACTCTCAGTTATATGAAAACTCCCTTTTATCAACCCCCATTCCTATGAAAACTCATCTCATCTTATTTAAAACAAGGTTCCAATGATTCAAAAAAAAATCAAAATATCACCAATCATTCAGTGAAAACTCACTTTCAATTTATGTGTATTAATTTCAAAACATTTCATCACATTAAAACACCTTTCAAAAGTTTAGATAACTCTATTGATTTTTTTTTCAAAACCAACTTTAACATAGTTCCTTCTTTCAAAAGAAGTGCAAACACACCAGTTACCTTTCAAAATAATTCTAAAAATTCAGTTCGAAAATTTTAAAAATAAAACCATTCCATATTTATTAGAAAATCATTTCAAAAAAACTTTATGTTTCTTAAAACCACATAATTTTTTCTTTAAAACCAAGCTTCCAAGATATCAAAACTAAATAACACAAGATAAAGCGAGGGGAAACTAGTTTTAGTGGGTGACATGAATATATGGTTGGCAGACATTTTCCAATCACTTCACCATCACAAAGTGTGTTCTAGGGAAATATCCCCAACTCCACATGTCTTTCCAAGTCCTGCGAGCTCACTTAGACTATTAAACCAACTCTCTTTTAATTTCTACTAACCATCATCAAACCAAGAAAACCAAAGGACTCAGATAAATCACAACTTCCCCTGGAAACTCGAATCCCATAAAGAGGTGTGATAGCTAGGAACACTACCCATAATCATAATGTGAAGTCCCGAAAATACTAGCTCCACACTATCTCGACTGTTCCCCAGATAACATAACCCAAAGAGAGAAAACCTCATCTGATACCATTTTGTCACGAACAGAATCTGGTCGCCATCAAAATCGGCACCATACCTGGCCCGCGACATGGCCCAAAGGGTGTTTCCAATCCCCACGAGCTGGAACAAGTTCTTGAATATCCTAAAATCAAAAATGGGAATGATTTACCCGAGTTTATAAACATATAGCAACAAAAAAATCCAATAAACCAAATCCCTTTTTTCAAAACCAACCATGTTTTAGAAAATTTTAGAACTGAATTACATAATTTAAAACAATGTTCAAAGACCATTACCAAGGTAAAAAACCAAAAACAATACAGCCCAAGAACCTCTATATGTCAATAGGCACCACCCTCAAGCCATCTCCACAACACCGCATCACGATGGACCGCTAAAAACCCGAACCATTGGCACAAGAGTTGTACCCAAATCTTCCACAAAAATAACCAAGTATACTTACACCCAAAGGTGTAAGTAGCACTACTAGAAAATGGACCTATCCCCACGGTTTTCCCCAAAACCATGGGGATAGACCCCCCTATTCCCACGTTTTTTGAAAACCGTGGGAATAGGTCAATTTTCAAGACCTATACCCATGGTTTTGAAAAGCCGTGGGTATATGGGGGTCTATCCCCACGGTTTTCCAAAACCGTGGGGATAGGTCCTGAAATTCACCTATCCCCATAGTTTTTGAAAACTGTGGGTATAGGGGTACCTATCCCCATGGTTTTGGGGAAAACCATGGGGATAGGTCTACGTTAAAATACCTATACCCATGGTTATGAAAAACTGTGGGTATAGGTTTCTCGTGTGTGCGCGGGATTTTTTTTTTTGCGGGAAGGAAATTTTTTTTGGAGGGAGTCCTATACCCATGGTTCTTCCCTCTATACCCACTGTTTATATAACTATATTAAACTAAATACAAATATATATACATAAAAGAGGTTTTGGGTAGTGGTTAGGTGCTTCGTCTATAGTGGAGAGGTTACGGTTCGAAACCCGCAGGCCGCATTATTTTAGTACCTATACCCACGGTTTTGAAATCGTGGCGAAAAGCCTTTGACACCGTGGAAATTGGGTATGTTTCGTCTAAACGGTGGAAAAACACCCATACCCATGGTTTTGGAAAACAGTGGGTATAGGATGGGGACCTATACCGACGTCGTTCCAACCCACGGTTCCCAAAACCGTGGGTATAGCCTATTCCCATGGTTTTGGGGGCTATACACACGGTTTTGAACCATGGGTATAGGCTGTTTTTCCAGTAGTGTAGGGTGTGAGCCAAATCCTATTAGGATACCACCACTAATATATTCAATGTTATAAACATTAAAATACAAAAATCTTTCAAGTTTTTATTACATGAAATGCTAGTAACAATTTATAAAAGATGCAACTTTAAATAAATATAGTTTTCAAGTGGGATATTTTAAAGAATCAACACTTTTATATAAAATACCAAAGCTACTGAATTTTCCATCCAAACATACCATATGCCGATGTTAAGTATAAATCATCTAATGAGCACAAGCAATGGGAAATAACCCCTTGGCACTAGCTTGCTGTGGGTCCCAAGTACCTCGTATCTCGGTGAAAGTAACCATCACAATATCCATTCTCATGCACACAATCCACTAGTAGGGAGATTACCCATAACTTAGTGGTTCCCCAACATCATTATACTCATTGTTTAGTTAGAGTTGTCATTGTAAAACTTTCTATGTGAAACTGGGGCTAAACCTCATGCCATCACTAGCATACTAGTACACATCCACCCATCTGGATACCCAAGTTTCCCTATTGTGCTCGAACAAGTTCAACAAGCCATGAAATATAATTCGCACATGAAAATAACTCCTCCACAACAAAAATTCACCAAAAAACCCACATACATGTCACATTATATTCCTTTCACAAGAAAAATTCATTTTTCACAACAAACTCATACGAAACAGCCCACAAACGTGTTTCACACCTTTCTTGAAATTTGATAAAACATTTCTACAATTTATAAAACATTCTGAAAATGTTTGACATCATAAATCACCTCATTAAATATCAAAAATCCATATTAATTGAATATGATCACCAAAACTATATGTGTAAATCACTTTCCCACTTTGTTTAACTTGCTAAATCTTTTTCAATTTTCATAAAACAAACCCAAGGGGTGTAACCATCTTTTTTCACACAAAATCCAGTTCAAAACCCTCCTTCAATGCCAAAATCACACCAATACCACTCCAAAATAGAATTTTCAGCCCTTTTTACATTTATTATACCACTCTAATATGTTATAAAATTACCTCGAATAGTACCACAAAAGATACACATGAAAATCACACATTTCCATAAAACACTTTCAAGAAGTATAACATGGTTTTACACATGAAACCCATTCGAAAACCCCATTTCAATGCCCACATGACACTGAAGAATTACCAAAAAAAAATCGGATACCCTTTTAACAACTAATAAATCACTTTCATATTTTATAAAACTACCACAAAATATATCACATGAGTTACATTCGAAAAACACACAACTTCAAACAAAAATATAACTTTAATACTAATTGTTTTACTAATGCTACCAAAAATGGTTTTTGTACCATGAAAAATAGATTAGGAATATGCTAAATTAATAAACCAAGAAATCTAACTCAACAATAATTGCTTACACATGAAATCACCTACCTTTTGAGTCAAAACCCCCAAATATAGGTGTGAAACTTCAACGACACCACACCCGCACCACAAGGGAGTGAAATTGAGACTTAGACCACAAGATTTGACCAAAAAGACACCAAATAAAAACCCATGTTCAAACCCTAACTTCTGGACATGAGGAACTTCAAGATATAGGAAATAAAACTAAAAGAAGATGGAAGAAACCAAGAAGGAAGTCACTTACTTGAAAGATCTTGAGGTTTCTCCACCAAATCATCTATAAAAAAGAGATCCATGGGCGGTTTGAAGATCTTGGATGCCACCCATGGCTTCTAGGGTAGATTGGGAGAATAATGGGGAAGATTAGGTTTATTTTCAATATTGAAAAAATAGAATTGATAAATATTTTTAATGACCTATAAACCTTGTACGGTTTAGTAAAATGTGCATAGAAACTGTGCACCCTATTATGGCCACCCAAAACCATGCCATAATCCTCCAAACTCAGGGGGTACAAGGGGTTAACCTTGGGGTAAATATATGACAAGTTTAGTGTAGAAAAATTCCTAAAACAAAGTACTCTCCTCATCCCAAAAAACATCCAATTCATGGGTACAAACCACCTCAACAACTTACCCCACAAGTGGTGCCATAGGAGTGTCACAAAACCAACTCCAAAAATATTAAACCTAATATCATAATTTTGGAAAAATAGGAGGCCAGGTATCATAAAATACCTCCAAGACTAGGTTCATAGATCAAGAACATAGGATACTTCAAAATTCAAACCCAGAACACATGAAAACCTAGAGAAATCTAAGAAACAAAAAAGGATTTGAAACAAAGCATGGAATTGAAAATTTGGGTGTGATAGTTATAAATCAATTGATTGAATCATTTATTATTGTACATGCATGATATAATCATTGAAACATTCAACTATTTTATAACAATAATGAGTTATAAATTATTTCAACATATATCGTCCACCATATGATGGCAGGTGACACTTGAATCCCATCTCTAAATGAAGGGATCCCACATAAAAATATATGATCCCCATGTTAGAGTTGTGAAACACTCATAATATATAACTAAAACACACTTCTTTCTATTCCCCCTTTTTCTACATGGATAAGGTTCAAGAAGACTATAGGATATTGTGGATTCCTCTCATTTTGAATGAAGATTCTAATGGATAGTGTCATCCTTGGGGAGGGTAAAGTCCTTAGGCTATTAATTGTTGGTATCCGTCAAGAAAGATCCTATGAATTTGATAAAAAAGAAGTGTAAGGACCTATGATTAAACATTATATAATCTTGAGTTTTAAATAAATAATTCATTCTCTTAAATTTGAGGATCTTTTTAGGTTTATAGTTTCAAATAATTAGGTTATAACTCATACATAACAAAAATATATTTTACAAAGTGAAAACTTCTAACCAGTATACATTTTTCACATAATATAATACCTTTAAAATGAAACATGTTTTATTTTCATGATAAATATTAATAACTTTCAACTTGAATTCTTTATTTCCCTTAATCATTCTTAAAACCTATGAAAAACATTTTAAAACATGGTATGAGTACAAAAATCTTGGTAAGGGACATAAAAAAAGAAGAATAGATCCGTTAATATAACGACCCATAATTTACATGCATTGTTATTACTTCAGAATTGAAGCATACTTATTACAAAATATAACAAAACCATGATAGGACCGTATATGTATAGTGTCTTTAGAAACTGGGAAACATAAACAACTTGTTCATAAATCATCTACATTGTCTCCCGCTTATTTCATCATATCTAGAGTCCCTTTTGACATATCCTACTTAATACCTTTCTTCCTAACCTAGGGAAAAGAAAACATACAAAAGGGTGAGATCAGATGCTCAATAAGGGTAATCAAAGGAAATATAAATCATATCATATTCATAAGAACCTAACATTTTGAAAATCTTAACCTGCAAAAGAGATCATAATATCATGACATGGGATAAATCATAGTAGGGAAATGTAATCCCAATAATCATAACATAAAACATGAAGCTTTGTAGAATACACACATAATCATAGAAAATAATTTCATATTAGTCAACACTTATATCCAAGAACATCATAGCAGACAAATTCCATTACTGAACCGAGTCCACTCCTCGTTCCCGTCCTATATCACTGAACCAGATTAACTTGTCGTTCCAGCCATGTATATCTCATGAGATATAAATCTTTACCCAATGCATTAGAGGGAGATATAGGTCCCACCCCTCTCATAATGAAACCATTCTTATGTGTGCCACAAAATCATATATCATACATCATAACATAACCCATGGAAAATAATTTTGATAAAACATTTGAACTCTATTCTTGAGGAAAATATCCTTTTTTACTTCAAAAAAAATTTCCTTTCTCAACATGTCATACTAAAAGAAGTTAATTGAAAATAAAATTGAAAACCTGTAAAGGATGCTTCATGGAAATAATGTTATATGAAATCATAAAAATCCATTCAGGCCATATAAGTTAAAAAAACATTATTCTCATACTTTGGCCGGAAAAGTCAAAATGTATCTCATACTGAAAACGACAAAAGATTTCTTTCATATATTTTACTAAAAATTCACCAATAGGTAAAATTCGAATTAAAAAATTGTTGGGGGATAATATTAAATATTGAAGATACATGTATGTGGATGATAAATATTCCCTAGTAAATATCTATGTATAAACAATCTCGGATAAAAATTGAGATTGCGAGATTTTCCATTACCATAGGTCTGATATGCTTGGTACGTGTCTGAACCTCCTGTATAATGATTTAAATATTGTCATTAACTTATTCTATAATAATATTCATTGTTATGATATAATAATGGTCACATTATTATCTTCTAATTAGTAATATTTCATTTCTACTTGTTATTCAGATGTTCATTGCTTTATGTTTTTATGCGTGTTTTGTGGAATAAATTCTTATTCCTTGTTTTAGGTTATAGGTACATCATTTACAGAATGGTATTAGTATAATATATATCAGATTTATTCATTCAATCCATTTATATAATCATGGTTTAATGAATATCATGTAGAATGAATCACATCGCACCGTGGAGACGGTAAGCCGTACGTACGCACGAGCGATGATATCGTTCCCATAATTATTTAATGGTATTGGAGTGGATGATAGAATATCTTAGAAATATTATCATGTTATAATAATCATATATAGTTATTATTTACACCATTATACCCATCCAAATAAGTTGGTGGTGGCAAACATATTACACCACAGCGTGGAGACGGTATTCATAACACAGAAGTTACAGTAATTAATTTAAAATTAATCCCGTTGTTAAGAAAACGGGTTTTAAAAGTTAAAACATTGTCAAAGATTGAAATGTTTTTACCTATGAATTAAATGTAAAATTAATGGTAATGAAATAAATTATATTAAATGGTAAAAATATATTCTATTTATATTTTAAAACCATTAAATTGTATCATTTTACCATATAAATTATCTTGATAAAAAAAGTTGTTTTTAAGAAACATTTAGCGTATTTTCACTATTCATCTAAATATGAAAGTTATCAGAAAATTATAAAAAATTTATCCAATGTAAATGTTTATATCCTAAATCAAAAGAAGAATTTTATTTTGTCAAATTGAACTCATAAAATTTTCAAAAATTACATTTAAAATGGGTGTGCCATTATAAGGTGGAAAAACTGCATTTTCGAAAAAAATAATTCTTTTATCCGAAAAAATTGATTTTTTCTCATGTAATATGTAAGATGAATTATAATGTTATATAAAATTCAAAATGTGGTTAATAATATTTATAATGGCTAGTTTATATAATATTTTAAAAACATATCGTTGTTTAGTGAAACTCGATATTGCGTACAACACAAGCTATCGGGGAAGGTTTCTCTTGCGTTTAACGCAAGAAAAGCTAGTGTTGCGTGTAGTGAAATCTTCCTTTAGTGTTGTATATAACATAAGAGAAAAAAATATATATTTATCATAAAATATCAGGGTGTTACAGTTAGTCTAGTGAAAAACATGAAAACCCATGAAATTTTTACCTTTATCTTTATTTTATTTGAGAGAATCAAATAAACAATTTCCACATGAAAAACAATGAAATTTTTTCTCTATCAAAGTAATAATTTGAAACATATAGAAAGTAAATAAAAACCTTTCTTGGAATCTTATATTATCACATTCATTGCCCATTTCAAAACCATGTTAGAAATAACTAGGTCCTAGTTAAATCCATTGGAGAAACCATTTGGTAACTTACACCTTATTTCATCAAAAGAAACAATAAATTACCCAATGAATTTGATTTCTATATGGGCTCACCCATCATATTAGCTATATCAGGCTCACATGGGGCTATCTAGGTGCACCCATCATATATGCAATATTGATCTCACTAGCGATCCATGATGTGGATCAACCATTCCTATAAGATGTATCAGGATCACCCATTATACATATTTTGGCATTTGGTGGCCTAGAACCAACTAATTTTTACTTTATTCATTAATAAATACCTTATCACATCTTTATTGTTCTTCTGTGTGACAATGCATGTGATAATGTCCTAAGGATATCTATTGCATTAAAGGGTTATAGAGGATCCCTACTATGATGAGAACCCAGAAGTTCCATAACACTATTCTTGAATATATATTCTAGAAATGAATGATGTTATTTGAGGGACACAAATAATACTGTCCATTAGGGGTGAGGACTCATAAAACTTTGAAGCGCCTTCTCATGGTGTGCACCCTTGGTAATATCAAGGAGGATATAATGAGAATGAGACCCGCCAGTAGGAAATACACATTTCATAGTGTCATTGGATGTCCCTATCTACGAACATGTGTATTGGTCCTTAGACTTTAAGATTATTGTTAATGGGTATTAAAACTCACACACTTAGATGTATTAACGAAAACTATAATGACACATGGTTTACAGTGAGGTAGGATACGTTGGGTGCGTCATGAGTGATACTACATTAATAGATAATGCGAGAAAGGATCTGTCCCTTCTGTTCCATAACATAAGTATATATCTTAGGCCCTTTTGTGGAATTGATATAGACTAAATAAATCCATGTACATGGTGAGGAATGGAAAATTTCAATTCTAAAAATTCAAAGAAAGAATAATCGAGAATATGGGTTGATGGTACTAGCATTCAACCCTCTTGATTTGAGATATCAAGACAAAGTGATTACATTACACAGTAAGCGTTCATAGGAGGTGACACATCATTGCGGCGTTAACTTCTTTCTCTATGGGTTCATTTCCATGTTTTAAGATGCTAACCTTTGTCTTTAGGTAGGATCCAACTAATTCCACTGAGAAAGAGGCCCAAAGGGTCACACACTAAGTGTGTCCAAGTATCTCAGTTAAATATTAATTTAACAAATTGAATAAATATTATTACTGACTGTGGTTTAATAATTATTCAAGAATGCCTGATTACATTTTTTTCGACACTAGTTATTCGAGAGAATATATTGTGGGTGAAATAATATATTTATTAGTGAGTAATGGAGTGATATTTATTTGATAAATAAGTATCCATTATTCAAGGAATAATAAATGTGGTAGAGGAAATAAATAAAAATGGAAAAACAAAAGTACACATCATGTATATTAAATATACAAGCCATGTATTTTTTTGGGAATTTATGAGAAATATTAATATTTATTTAATTAAATAATGTTAGGTGTAATTAAATGGGAGCATGTAAAATAATAATAATAGCTAGTTGTTATTATTAGACTTGGGGTATTACTAAGAATTAAATGAAATGAATAAATGCTTTCGAGAAATTAATTCATTTTATTATTCTATGTAAATAAAAATCCCAATTTTATATTTCCCATTAGCCTAACCATTTTTGGGGGTTGTGCACAATAGATTTGGAATATCTCTAAAGCCATGAGAGAATTCCTTTTCCACCAATAATCCTCTCAAGATACAAGAAAGATATCCACCTCCACCAGATCGAGGCGATCAAAGGTGGACATCGCAAGCGAAGGCTCTTCCGCGCTAGCACCCAGAGACCCCTTCGATGACATCTAGAGATATGTGGAACACATGTGGATCACTGCTAGAGGAATCCTACACTTGGATTCTATGATGAAATTATGGATCACATCATATCATTATCAGAAACATCAACAGAGAGAAAATTCCATCATGGTAATTCTTGTCAATTAATTAAATTAATTATATCCAACATATGATGATCCTATATATAGTTTCAGGACTCCCCTCTTTCTTTATAGTTATTATTATATTCTGAAGATCTGGCATTTTATTATCGTGACGGATCTCTGATTGATCGTTGTAAATGATAAAATCATAGTTGGGTACACCAACTAACGCGCTTACGCAGCGCTCGGAACCCACAAGTGGTATCAAAGGGTTATATCATTGATTTTAATTATTTATTTTTCTGTTGGTTATTTATGCATTTAATAATTTAGTTGTTTCAATTCATGTTAATCATTCTATAATTCTGAATCTCAAGATCTGTTACTCCTCTCTCATTTCTCGTTCACATTACAAAAATGATTTTTTCTATAATTTTGATTAAAATAAAATAGATGATCTCATCCAGAGGTTCCAAATGTTCCTGTCCGTACAACACAAGAATAAACGACATTTATTCAGTAGTACACGCTGTGTAGTCTATGTTTAATGCATCAGACTGGTCCGCCAAATCAGGTTGTGTGTTGGAGTATTTCTTAGTCTAAAATGACAGCGTGTTTTGACCAGAAATTGGTGGCACACAGTTTCCGGATTACACGTCGTGAGGTCCACTGAACACGAAGTGTAGTCCCTTCAGGTTAGGGTTAGATCTTGTACCCCATACACATCTTTCCAGACTAGAAACCATGTAATGTTGATACTACACGATGTGTGTCCCACTGAACACGCCATGTACTCTGAAGATTTTCGATGTACATCTACACGCCATGTCCCTGGGTGTGTAATTCAGATGGATGGTGAACAAAAGTACACTCTGTGTTGTCGGAACTACATGACGTGTACTCATCAAAATTATGTAGATTTATTAAAAATTATTATTATATTATATAAACACTTGAGACGTGTACCGCAGTGAATGCATAAAGATGAGGCACAACACGTGATAGGTGTTAAATATATATATGTTTAATTTAACATCTGTGTATTGTTCATTTCTACTCATTGGGTAGATATGAACAGGAATTCACCTGGTTTCCTCCAAGGTACAAGTTACGCACAAATATAATTTTAAATTAATTTATTTGTTTAAAATTATGATAGATGAGAATCTCATGGAAATTCATAAAAAGGGTTTAAGATAAAAGGATTGATTAATTAAAGATAATTAATTGATTTGAGCGTGATTTATCTTAAACAAGAATGATTAAAGAATTGAATGCAAGATTTATTTATACGTAAATATTGTTACATGTATGGATGATCATGAGATAGAACAAGACCTTTGTATGTGAATGGTTTCTTTTAATTTATTTATTTATATTTAATTTGTCTGCCTACGAGCCTTCTCCTCATTAATATGTAGGTCCTGCATGCCCAAGGTTTCTTTTATGTAAAACCCCATTCTACCCCACACTTGTGAGTGAGATAAAAGCATATGTAACAGATGGAGCTGCCAAACTTTTTTAGGCGGCTCAAGTTAGGAGCCAAGGTAAAACCAGTCCAAGGAGATACAAAGGTAAACATGTGGAAAGATGTAAACACGAACCGAAAAGGTTCAAGGTGTTTCTCCCCTAGGTCTTGGGTTAGTTTATCAACCGCTAGATATACTAACCAATAGAACAAGATCATGATCATACCATTTATTTTATTTTTATCAGTTTCATGGTTTATTTATTATGTGTGTGTTGTCACAATCACACAATTAATGAATTAAACAAGCATGCAAGATGGAACTAAAATAAGGCCAGATTATGTGTAAATATTATATTAGACATGGTTAATCACTTAATTATATCGCAATTAATATTAACAAGCATGTAATCAGAGATATTAAAAAGGAAATTTATGTATAAGGATAAAATTCCCCAATGAAAATATCAAGTCTGTATAGCCTTATATAATCTTGGTTAGAATTGAACCATAGTTCAAAGTGATTGACTAACCCTAGTTGGGGTGCTTTTATTTATCGGGGAATTATAATTCATGGTTTTAGGTTGACATGACTTGGTTTGAATCAAGGGTTGACTACCACAATAGGACTTGGTGTGACCAAGAGGCAAAGGTTGAGGAAATCCAAAAAAAATTGATTTTAGGATTGGGGAGTCCACTTAGAGGATCAGGGAGACGTGAGTTAATGCAACTAGCATTTGGAATGCCTATATAAAACCGTTCAAGTTGCTTGACCAGCCCTAGTTGGAGTAATGTGAATGGAAATATGGATCCTTTCAATCAGATTATTCAGGCAACACAATATTCCAAAGTCAATGGTGAGGGATATTGGATTTTGATAAAATTGTGGGAGACTAATAAGTATTAATTTATTAATTTGTCTCAGTTTTATCTTGAAAAAGTAACTAACATTTTCTCATATTAATTTTTTCAAAAGGAAAGGAAAATGACTTCAAACATATCATTGCGAACCATACTCATGAAGGAAAACCTTATCACCGAAACCAATTTCTAAGAATGGTAGAGGCGTTTACGCGTCATCATTTCCCACAAGAGGAAATTGCACGTGTTGGAGGACCCTATTCCAGTTGCGCCTAGAAAAGAGGCCAGTGATAAGGAACTGTCTCTGTTCATGAAAAATATGAATGATTCCATATATGTCTAATTTTCCATGCTATAAGCCATGTCTAATGAGTTCTTGAAGCAACATGAAAATATAAACACGTATAGCATGATATATCACCTTTAGGACCTCTACAAATAAAAGGTGAGACAAGAGAGATATGAGATCCCTAATTCTTAGTTTACAACTAATCATGGAGAGTCTACAACAACTGGGCATCATGTAGTCAAGATTATTGGCTACATTGAACCCCTGAACATCTTAGGGATTAAGTTTCCGAATGAGTTGCGCACAGATCTAATTCTATCATCACTACCCCAGACCTTCTCTAGAATTATTGCCAATTATAACATGATAACTAATGAGAAGAGTCAATCATAACATTTAACCTAAATTCACCAGGTATATGAGGACATGAGGTGTGACAAACCCACAATCATTATTGTGAATAAAAAAAGGAAGGACATGGAAAAGGGGCAAAAGAATTATAAATGGTCTGAAGCCCTCGAGCATCGTCCCTCCAAGAAGGGGAAGATCTAGAGGCAGGGCAAGGAATGGGAGACAATATGTTTTTCATATGGAAAGCAAGGCCACTGGAAGAGGAATTGCACCCAAAAGCATTGGGAAGCTAAAAGTTCATTCTTTATCGAGTGTAATCTTTCTATTTCTACACATTGGGTATTAGATACAACTTGTAGGGATCACATCTGTAGTCAAATGTAGGAACCAAGTAGATTTATAAAGATTACTAGAGGAGAGGTTGATCTTCGAGCTGCCAATGGCACAAGGCTGGTTGTGTTGGCCATTAGAGATTACCATCTCTCATTTCCAACTAGGATGATTTTGATTTTACATAACCGTTATTATGTGCCAAGTGTTACTAAGAACATAATTTATGTATCATGTTTGGATATTGATGGATTTATTTTAAAATTTGGAAATAATTTTTTTTATAAGAACAACATATGTTATGGTATGGAGCATTTAAATAATGGTTTGTATGTATTAAATTATGGAAACCAAGTGTTGGAAATCGATAATGAAACAAACTCACATGACTCATACATCACCCAGTTGTGGCATCACCGTGTCAGTCATGTAATTGAAAAGCATTTGACAAAGCTCTATCGAGATGGCTATTTAGAATCTAATAATCTAAAACCACTTGATAGATATCAGGCATGTTTACAAGGTAAAATTACCAAGTAGCCTTTCGGTGGATAGGGGGAAAGGGATATAGAGCTTCCAGGATTGGTACACACAGTTGTGTGTAGACCATTCCCAGTAGAATCTAGTGGTGGATATTCTTACTTCATTACTTTTACTAATGATTTGAGTAGATATGTCTATGTCTACTTAATAAGGTATAAGTCATAATCTTTTGAGAAATATAAGGAATTCAAGAATGAAGTAGAGAATCAGCTTGGTAAGACGATAATGAAGCTTCAATTGGATCGAGGTAGAGAATATCTGAACCAAGAGTTCATCAATCTTCTACAAGATTATGGGATTCTATCTCGGCTCACACCTCCTTATACACCATAGTGTAATGGTGTTAGTGAAAGTAGTAACTTCACCATGTTGGACATGGTGGGGTCGATGATGAGTCATGCGGATCTTCCATTATCCTTTTCGGGATATGCATTACAAATTGCAACATCCAAAATAAACTGAGTACCAACTAAAGCAGAAAATGGAATTCCCTCCGAGTTATGGAATGGAAAGAAACCCAATTTGTTGCAAACACATGTATGGGGATGAAAGAAATTTGTTAAGGCTTTCTCAGGAAACAAACTTGTATTCCAAGGCATGAGGTATATCTTTATACTATATCCCAAGAAAATGTAAGGATATTACCTATATAACACTTCAGACAACAAAGTGACTGTCTCCAAACAAGTCGCCTTTCTTGAAAGGGAGCACATCCTCAGAAAGGATAGTGGGAGGAAGATTGGCTTCGACAAAGTTGATACTCAAGATACATAAGAGTTGGTACAATAACAACTTCCACATGTCCCCATGGAAGAGGTTTCAGAAACACTAGTACTGTGTAGGAACTAAAGAGATGTAAGGGGACCCGAGAGATTAGGTTTCCTAGTCACCGAGGATTTTGAATCGTTATTGTTGGAAAATGATGAACCTATATTATAAAAAGAAGTAGTAGAAAGTTGAGAAGCTACAAAGATGGCTAGAAGCTATGAATTATTAGATGGATTCCATGTATCAGAACCAAGTTTGGGTTCTGGTCGATGAGCCAGTTGATGTAAAGCCTGTTGGATGCAAATGGGTATTCAAGAGAAAACTAGACATGGAAGGTCAAGTTAGCACCTATAAAGCGAGGATAGTGGATAAAGGATTCAGAAAACATCATTGAATTAACTATGATGAACCTTTCTCACCAGTTTCCATGTTTAAATCCATAAGAATCATACTTTCCATAATAGCTTACCATGACTACGATATTTGGAAGATGGATGTCAAAACAACATTCCTTAATGGGAACCTTCAAGAATATGTGTATATGACACAACCATAAAGGTTTGTGACACCAAGTGAATCCATACGGGTTTTCAAGTTACAGAAATCCATTTATGGATTAAATAAATCATCCAGGTCATGGAACATTCGACCTGATGAAGTCATAAAGGAATATTTTTTCATTAAGAATGAATGTGATCCATGTGTTTATAAGCGGAATAATGGGAATGCAGTCGTTATCCTAGTAGTATATGTTGAAGACATATTGATTATTGGAAATGATGTACCATTTTTATAGTCAGTTAAGGATTGATTGAACAATTGTTTCTCAATTAAGGACTTGAGTAAAGCAGCCTACATTCTAGGGATAAAGATCATTCGTGATAGATCCAAGAGGCTTCTTGGACTGTGTCAAGGTACATACATTGATTGGATACTAAAGAGATTTTGTATGGAACAATCCAAGAGGGGATTGGTTCCAGTGTCACATGGACTACATAATTCTAAGAGAATGTATCCTCAAACACAACAGGAAAAAGGTAGAATGAGAAAGATCCCATACAATTGGGCTATAGTATCCATCATGTATGCTATATCGTGCACCAGGCTTGATGTTGCCTATGCACTGAGCATGGTAGGAAGATATCAAGAAGATCCAGTAGAATAACATTGGACAGCTATTAAGACAATCCTTAAGTATCAGAGAAGAACTAAGGATATGTTCATGGTGTATGGAGGAGACAAGGAGCTTGTCATTAGAGGGTATGTTGAAGATGGATTTCAGAAAGATTAGAACAATCTGAAGTAGCAATCTGGATATGTTTTCTATCTCAGTAGAGGAGCTGTGAGCTGGAAGAGTTCAAAGTAACCAATTTTCGATGATTCTACAATAGAGTCTAAATATATAGCAGCTTTTGATGATGCCAAGGAAGCCATCTGAATTGAGAACTTTGTCCTAGAGATTGATGTGGTGACTAGAAGTAAGGATCCTATCACACTGTATTGTGAAAATACTACAATGGTGTCTCTTGCAAAAGAACCAAGTTCACATCAATGGACAAAGAACACACTCTGGAAGTATCACCTCTTGAGTGATTTCCATCAAAGGGGTGAAGTTGCAGTGAACAGTGTGTTCGCAGAAGAGAACGTGGCATACCCCAGGACTAAAGGCCTATCTCAATAGAAGCATGAATATCATTTGAGAGCTAGCGGGTTAAATTTTTTTAGCAGTTTTCTCTAGTCCAAGTGGGATTCTGTTGGAGTTGGTGGCCTAGAACCAACTACTTTGTACTTCATTCATTAATAAATACCTTATCAAATCTTGATTGTTCTTTTACGTGACAAAGCATCTTAGGATAGCTATTACATTAAAGGGTCATAGCGGATCCCTACTATGATGAGAACCTAGAAGTGCCATAACAATACTCTTGAATATATGTTCTATGGATTGATGATGATATTTTAGGGACACAAATAATACATGCCTTTTTGAGTGAGGACTCATAAAACTTTTCGACAACTTCTCATGGTGTGCGGCCTTGGTAATATCTTGGAGGATATTATGAGAACGAGACCCACCAGTAAGAACTCCACATTTCATAGTGTCATTGGATATTTATATCCGCGGACATGTGTATTGGTCCTTAAACTTTAAGATTATTATTAATGTGTATTATAACACGCACACATAGATGTATTGATGAAAATTTTGACAACACACTGTTCACAGTGAGGTAGGATACGGTGGGTGTGTCACGAGTGATACTGCATAAATAGATAATGCGAGAAAGGATTTGTCCCTTCTATTCCATAACAAAAGTAGATATCTTAGGCCCTTTGATGGAATTGATATAGGCTAAATAAATCCATGTCCATGGCAAGGAATGGTCATGTTACATTATGGAAAGTCAAAGAAATAATAATCAAGCACATGGGTTGATGGCACTAGATAAAACCCGCTTGATTCGAGATATCGATAAAAAGTGATAACATTACATGGTAAGAATTCATAAGAGGTGAAAAATCATTGCAGCGTTAACTTATTTCTCTATGGGTGCTTTGGTGTGTTGCTAGACGCTAACCTTGGACTTTAGGTGGGCTCCATCTAATGGCACTGAGAAAGAGGCCTAGAGGGTCACACACTAAGTTTGTCTAAGTATCTCAGTTAAATATTAATTTAACTAGTTGAATAAATATTATTAATGACTATAGTTTAATAATTATTCAATAATGCCTAATCGCATTTATTTCAAAATTAGTTATTCAAGAGAATATATTGTGGGAGAAATAATATATTAAATAGCAATTAGTGCGGTGATATTTATTTTTGAAATAAATATCCATTATTAAAGGTCTAGTAAATGTGGTGGAGGAAATAAAGAAAAATGGAAAAACAAAAGTACACACTGTGTATATTAAATATACATGCTGCGTATTTTTTCTGGAAATTTATGTAAAATAATATTATTTATTTAATTAAATAATATTAGGTGTAATTAGCTGGGCACATGTCAGATCATAATAATAGTCAAATGTTATTATTAGACATAGGGTATTACTAAGAATTAAATTAAATGAATAAATGCTTTCAGGTAATTAATTCATTTTATTATTCTATGTAAATAAAAATCCCAATAATATATTTCTCATTAGCCTAACAATTATTTGGGGTTATGCACAATGGATTTGGAAAATATCTCAAGCCAAGAGGTAATTATTTTTCTACCAAGAACGTTCTCAAGCTATGAGAGAGAGATCAACCTCCACCAGATCAAGGTGATCAACGACGGACATCGTAAGCGAAGGCACTTACTCGCTAGCACCCGGAGATCCCTTCAGCAACGACCATATATACATGGAGAATGTGTGGATCACTTTTAGAGGAATCCTACAATTGGATTCTAAGACACAATGATAGATCACACTGGATCGTGATCAAAAACATCAATAGAGAGAGAATTCCATCAAGGTAATTCTTTTCAATTAATTAAATTAATTATAACGAACATATAATGATCATATCTATGGTTATGGGACTCCCCCATTTCTTTTTCATTCTTTGTTCTATTCTAAAGATCCTGCATTTTATTATCATGAAGGATCTAGGATTGATCATTATAAATTCAAAAATTAAAGTTGGGTACACCCACTAACATGCTTCCACTACACTTAGAACCCACACATATAATACTCAAGTATCATCTCATAAAAAAAATTTATACTTTCAATTTTAATTATAAAAACATTGAAAGACTCTTTTAAACCTGTGTGAAAAATACTTTCAATGATCGAAATATCCATTTCTTTTAAAAACCCTTTTTCATTTCCAAAATACCCATAAAAATGGAAATATGAATTTTCATTGAAGAAAATATGAATTCTTGTAAATTAATCCAAAAATAAAATAACATTTATGGTGGTGGTAAAGGTTTTTGTCATCATAGATGTTAACATATGACATTCCTTTTTTCTTTGTAAAGAAAAATAAAACATTGTGTAAAAATATTCCTTTTGAAAATTTTGAAAGAAATTAAAAATAGGCATAAAATATCTTTTATAAATATTTTATGTTCAGATAAAAACATCTATAAATATTTTTAAAAATATGGACATGGAAGAAAATTAGTTTTAAGGGAAAATTTAAAAGAGTATTTTTAAAAGAAATCTTATTACCTTGAATTAAACTCGTCACACACATTATTTATTTTCCTAAATAATAAAATTTTGTTGATTATTTACTTTATTTTTGAAATTTTCAATTTTATTATTTCTTTTATTTCACTTATTATCTTGTTATATACAGTTACGTAATCATTTAAATGCACATCAGAAGTTTTGTTGATATTTAGATCATATGTACAAAATGAATTTCATAGGTTGACTACAGTCAAACAAGTCATTACATCATCATATCAAGAATAATAATAACAATGAAATAATTATAATTTTTATACATCAATTATAATTTTAAATCCGACCATTAAATATCATTATGAAAAATGATCTACATTACAATCATAGAGATGGTGGATTGTACATACGTAAGATTAAAGTTTCCATTTTTCAATGATTATTATATACGAAAAGTATTTATTATTTTATATTTATTGAATTATAATAATATCAAAAATATCATATAAATTTTTAAATATACTTATATATATCATCAAAGTGATATGGTGATAAAAAATAAATCACATCCCTTCGTGATGGTGGTAGTCCACACATATGGATGAATGATATTATAATTTTTTAGTGAATGGAAAGGTAACAAGACAAATTACATTATATTTTAATAATTATAAATATGTCATGAATAAAATATATAAACATTAATTAAATCATTATAATCCAACCATGAGAGATGGTGTTGGAAAAAAAATTGCATCAATTCATAAGTCGGTAGTCCAACAAACATAGTAACGATGGTTTATTTTCCCTATTCGATGGAATAAGAGATGGATATAGGTTATTCCATTAACATAATAAAATTTAAGTACAAAAGTTATACTATTGTGGTTATTTTATGATGTTTAAATATGATTTAATGAGGTTTAAAATAAATAAAATTAAAACAAGTGGTTAAAAAGTTTACCTTTTCCTTGGATAATATCCTTCTCTTAACACCTTAAGACCTATAAGATTGGTATTATTACAAAAATAATTATGGTTCTAGGGGTATTAGAACCGCGGTTGGGGCCAGCGCCCAAATTTAATTTTTACCATGATCAATGTTTATTCTGGGATCAATATGATGATGAAAACTGGTCTCCACGGAATAGAAATAAAGATTTATATAAAGAAGGAAGAGGCCCAAAACCTTTAGAGAGGATCTTGCACATCATGTTTTTAATTAATGTAATTAATTTCATAAATAAAAGATTACCTGGATCTTTAGTATTTTCTTTGTTG
This sequence comes from Viscum album, assembly GCA_963277665.1. Taxonomy (NCBI): domain Eukaryota; kingdom Viridiplantae; phylum Streptophyta; class Magnoliopsida; order Santalales; family Viscaceae; genus Viscum; species Viscum album. The sequence goes on from OY728123.1 coordinate 2,139,708,262, forward strand.
ATGATGTTGATTGCCCAGAATGACCTTTCCAGATTATCTCATTATGATTGCAAGGATCCAAACTAGAATCCCTCTAGCGGTGATCCACACATGCTCCAATGGCCTCCGATTGACATCGGTCATTCTCTGGGTTCTAGTGAGACAAAGTGACTGTCTTGTATCGGTCGTTATTGATCGATTGTTCTTCGGCCTTGAAGAACGTCTCTTGTTCTTGAGAGGGGTGGGAAGAGGATTTGAGAGAGAAATTTTTTGCTCAATAACTCTTAATTCACCAGGAATGCAGTTCTGTACTTGGCAAAATAGATATACATGACTATTTATCTACATGGGGTTTCAGTTTCTATATTTAATTGTATAACAATAATTAAATTCATTCACAACCTTAGTGAAAACCCATGATCTTAGTAATAATACACTATATTATTTATGGTGCTCCAACATGCACAAAATGAAATTATAAATAAAATACTGTGTCACAAAATAATAACAATGTTATTATTATTTTAACTTCTGAAAACTATTAAAATAATTTTTTATCATCTTGAAAATAATTATTTTACTACCAGATCAGCCTTGGTCAGCTCGAACTCTACTTCCATTTATTGAAAACCTGAATAAATAAATAAATAAATTTTCCTCTTAAATAAATATTTTATTTACAAACTTGTAAATAAATATTTATTAAATATTCAATAAAATAAATAAATATATTTTACTCCCAATCCAGTGAATAAATATTTATTTAATTTATAAGATCATTTTACCTTGAATAAAATCATTCCATTGTCTTCAGAATAATATTTATTTCATTAATTAAATTCAAATTGAATTTAGCTAAGACTGCCAAAACCCCTTAGTGTGTGACCCTCTAGGATCCTTTCTCATTGGCATTAGGCGGGCTTTACTAAATTCCAAGAGTACTATCTAGAAAGGGGTCGAGGAACCCAAGAGAAATAACTTAAAGTCGCAATAATGACAACCACATACGAACATTCACTATATAATACAATCCCTTAGTCTTAATAAATCATCAAGAAGGTTTCATGGCAGTGTCATTAAACTTTGTGCTTGATACCTTTTTATTTGACTACCTGAAATAAACTCATCATTACACCGTGGCCATGGAAATTTTCACGATGCTTCTATTTCAATAAAAGGTCTGAGATATCAACTTATATAAATTAATGGGATAAATACTTCCTCGACTTATCAATTAATAATATGCCACTCATGGTGAACCAAACGTACCCTACATCCCACCAACTGTCTGCATGAAATATTTCATCAGTAAATCAAAGTGTGCGAGTTGTGACATCTATTAATGATATTCTTAAAGTCTAAGGACCATTACACATGCTCGCAAAGATGAATATCCGATGACACCAAAACATGCGGAATTCCTACTAGTGGGTATGTTATCATAATCTCATATCTTAGAGATTACCAAGTACGAACTTCATGAGAGGTAGTCTCATATTCTTACAAGTACTCACACCTAATGGTCTGTATAATATAAGTTCCATTATAGTATGTCATCCAACCGTATAACTATATTTAAGAATATTTTCATAGCACTTCAAGGTTCTCATCCTAGCGGGGAACTATTATGATCTTATTAATGTGACAAATACTCTAGGATATTGTTACACTATAGTCATGTAGAACAATGGACAATATGTAATAAGATATTTAATATTTAAATATATTAAATATTCTTGTAATAAAAGTACAACATGTTGGTTCTGGGACACCAAATCTTACAAACTCCCCCTTGGACTATAGCTAACTGCCTACGAATTTCAGTCCGCTAGACCTCACATGATGATCATGTTTCCAATGAGTCAAGGATTTAGTCAAGGGGTTCTCCACTTTGTCTTCCGTAGAAGTAATGCTTATTGTAACTTCACCTCTCTGAAAAAAAATCCCTCAAGAGATGATACTTTCTAAGTATGTGATTCTTCCACTAATGTGACCTTGGCTCTTTTTTGAGAGCCACCACTGTAGTATTATCATAGTACAGTCTAGTGGGATCATTACTATTAGGTATCACATCCAGCTCCTGGATGAAGGATTGTATCCAAACTGCTTCTTTAGATACCTTAAAATCTATAATATACTCGGAATCTACTATAGAATCTGTGACCAAACTCTACTTTGATCTCTTCTAGCTCATTGCACCTCTATTCAAAGTGAAGATGTATCACGTTTGTGATTTCATGTCATCATGATCATTCTAGAAACTAGTATCTGTATATCCTATTTCTATTAGTTCTTCATCTCCTCCATAAACTAGGAATATATCCTTAGTACACCTTAGATACATTAGGGTAGTCTTGACTACCATACAATGGAAGTCACTTGGGTTTTCTTGATATCTTCCTACCATACTCAATGCATAGGTGACATCCATCCTAGTACATAGCATGTAATACATGAATGACCCCATCACTAAAGTGTATAGAGACCATTCCATTATCTTTCTTTCCTCATGTGTCTCAGGACACAATTTCTTGGAAAGATAAATGTCAGGTGATGCTGAAAACAATCCCATCTTGGATTGTTCCAAATTGAATGTCTTCAGTATTTTGTCAATGTACGTACTTTGACATAGCCCCAACAATCTATTGGATATGTCATGATTGGTCTTGATCCCAAGAATATATGCTACCTCTCCCAAGTCCTTTATGGAGAATAATTGATTCAACCATTCCCTAACATACTGTAATATTGGTATCTCATTTCAAACAAGTAATATGTCATCAACATATACTGTTAGGAAAATGACTCCACTCCCACTAAATCGTTTGTAGACATAATTATCACATTTTTTCTTGATAAAACAAAAGTATATTATGGATTCATCAAAATGAATGTTCCATGACCTAGATGCTTTCTTTAATTCATAAATTGATTTATGAAACTTTTATACCTTATTGGAATCCTTTGGAGTCATAAACCCTTTAGGTTGGGTCATGTAGACATCTTTTGAAGGTTCCTATTAAAGAAGTTTGTTTTTACATCCATTTTCCAAATCTCATAGTCATGGTAAGCAGAAATGGAAAATAGAATTCTGAATTATTTTCATTATTGCAGCTGGTGAAAAGGTTTCTTCGTAGTCATTGCCTTGATGCTGATTGAACCCTTTTGCAACCAGTCAAGCCTTATAGGTACTGATTTGTCCTTCCATGTCTTGTTTTTTCTGGAATACCCATTTGCAACCAACATGATTTAAATCAAATACAGTATCTTCCTAAATCTATACTTGGTTTTGGTATATGGAATCAGTTTTACAATTCATGGATTCTTTCCACTTTTCAACATATGTGGCACTTAATGCTTCATTTAAGATTAGAGGATCATTATTATCAACTAATAATGAGTCACCATCCTCGGTAACTAGAAAACCATACCATTTCAGTTCTCTAACCTCTCTTGTACTTCTACACAGTTCTTGTGTCTCTGGAACTATTCTTTCTTCTAAAGGGTTTTGTGGAATCTGTTCTTGCACCGACTCTTGTGTACCTTGAGCCTCGACTTCATCAAATTATATCTCGCTCCCACAGTCTCTTTTGGTGATGTGCTCCCTCTAAAGGAATATGCCATGTATTTCAACTATAAATTTTTTTTATGTGGGGTTTTATAGGTAATATATCCGTGTTTCCTTGGGGTATCCAATAAAGGTACACTTCATTCCCCAGGTTGCAAGTTTGTTACCTAAAGAGGACTTAATAAACACATTGCTTCCCCACACATGTAAATTCGATAACATGGATTTCTTACCACTCCAGAACTCATATAGAATACCATATATCAATTTAGCTCATACTTGATTTAGTATGTGTGCTACTGATTATAAAACATATCCCCAAAAGGATAATTGAAGACTCTCATGACTCATCATTGTTCTCACCATGTCGAACAAGGTGCGATTCCTCCTTTTTCTCACACCATTCCAATGAGGCATGTAAGGAAGAGTAAATTGGGATAGGATCCCAAACTTCTTTAAGTAATCAATTAAGTATTGATTAAGATATTCTCTACCTCGGTCTGAGTGGAGTTTCTTAATCTTCATACCAATATGATTCTCAACATCATTCTTGAATTATTTAAACTTATGAAAAAAAACCAACTTATACCTCATTTATTAGATATATACATATCTACAAAATTAATTTGTAATATTTATGAATTATAGGTACCCTCCACTTGCTTCAATTGTAAATGGTCGACACACATCCATATAAACCAATTCCATAAGCTCTTTAGACTTTTCACCTTTCCCACTAAACGAGGATTTGGTCATCTTACTTGTAAACATGAATAACATAAGCTAAGTGGTTATAGTTAGAAGGAATCTAAATATCCATCTTGATGTAACTTTGTCAAGTGTTTATCATTTACAAGATATAGCTAGTGATGCCAAAGTTTGGTGTGGTATGATTCTTGTGTAGTATCTTTGTTATCGATTTCCATTACTTGGTTTGTGTAATCCAACATGTAAAGACCATTGTATAAATGTGGCCTACCAAAACAAATGATATCTTTGTAAAAGAAGAAAAATTCATTTAAAAACTTTAAATAAAATCCATCTATATATTATCTGTATTTATAAATAATGTTTTTACTAACAGATGACACATAATAACAACCCTTTGACACCAAGATCATTCCAGTTTGTAACGTGATGTGGTAGTCCTCGACAACTACAATAGTGAGTCTGACTCCATTGGATGCTCATAAATCTACCTTCCCTCGGTTAATCTTTCTAAATCTACATGGTTCTTGTATTTGGATACATATGTGAGCACCATAAGTTTTATCTAATAACCAATTTGTAGAAATAGATAGATTAAATTTGATAACAAACACACCTAAAGCTTCCCCTTACTTCTTAGGCTTGGTGAAGTTCTTCTTCACTGTGACCCTTCTTGCCACATGTGAAACCAGTAAATTCTTGTTCCCTTAGACCCCCTTTGATCTTCCTTTTATTTTAAGGGAGTGAAGAATCTTTGGGCTTAAATATCTTCCCCTTCCCTTTCCTCTTATTCACCATAAGGACATAAGTCTTTTTTCGCTTCATATCTTTTTCCTCCTGGAGAATGAGGATAAGAAGACTAGATAGATACTTCTCAATGTTGTTCATATTTAAATTAACAACAAAGATGGAGAATCTATGAGGGAGTGATGCAAGAATGAGATCGGTACCCAATTCTCCGGGTAGTTTAAACCATAGAACCTCTAAGCGCTCAATGTAGCCAATGTGCATGACTAAGTGAGGCCCAGATGGGGAACCTTCTCTAAGCTTACTCTAAAAGAGTGTGTTGGCGATCTCAAACCATTATTGTCTTTCTATCTCCTAGTAAATACCACAAAGGTTCTCAAGCATGTTATAGGCATCCAGGTTTTCATGAGACGTCATGACCTCACTAAATGTTGATGATAACATCAAACATTTAATGCTGAGCGCATTGTTCATATGTTTCTCATAGACCAATAACTCTTCATCACTTGCCTCTTGGGTAGGCTGATAAGGTAATGCTGACTCCAGCATGTAAGAATTTTTTTCATGGAATAGAATAACCCAAATGTATATAAACCATTACTGTAAGTTACTACCAGTGCAGATGTTTTCTTTATCCATAATTGATTACAAGGATAGTGTGGTAGAAGATTTTTTCATTTTATTCTACAATTAAAATAGGAGATCATTAGTACTTTATTGATTACATTTTAGGAGAAAAATAAATTAATTTTATTAAGTCTCCCACTATTATATGAATTCCCAATGACCCTCACCATTGAACTCAAAATGTCAAGTTTCCATCAAATTCTAGTGGAAAGGATCCATATTTCCCATTGCATAACCCCAAAAGGGTTGTTCAAGATATTTGAAGGTATTTAGGTGTGTTGGTCTTTTCCAAATGTGGTCTTAGAGCTCCTTGATCCATTGAGTGGACTCCTAAATCCTGAAATCCTGACTTGGATTTCTCAACACTTGCCTCCAATATTAAACCAAGTCTAGCAAGGGTTACTTATCTTTATGTAATATAGTTAAGTCATCTCAAAACCTTTCCTAAGGGATTTCTGTATAAAATTAAGTTTCCCAACAATGGTTGGTCAAACATATAGTTTTATTGAGTTTTTTCCATAATCAAGTAAGGAAACGCTAGGTCTGACTTAATATTTTATTTGAGGGATTTTATCTCTTATGCATGAAATGATTATTATCATTATAACATGCTTGTTAATATTAAGTGGAAATTACTTAAGTGATTAATCATTTCTTGATAACTTCTATGCACATGATGGGTTTATTTTAGTTCCATCTTTTATGATTGATAGTTCATTAATCATCTGATCGTGACAATACATCCATTATAAAAAACCATGCAACTGATAGAAATTAAATAAAGTAAAGAGAATGATCATGAGAATTTTTCTAATGGTTATTTTATCTAGCGGTTGATAAACTTACCCTGAACTAGGGGGGAAACACCTTCATGTTTATAGATTTCCACCTGTCCACCTTTGTATCTCCTTGGATTGGTTTCACCTCTACTCCTGACTTGAACTTCCTCCACCAGTTTGGAAGCTCTATCAATTACATATGCTTTTTAAACTCACATGCAGGTGAGGGGTAAAAATGGGGTTACATAAAAGAAACCATGGACATGAAGGTCCTACATATTAATGAGAACACATGGTTCTCCTGCCAAAAATTGATTTTATAAATAAATTAAAAGGAAACCAATCACATACAGAGGTCTTGGTCTATCTCATTATCACCCACATACATGCAATGAGTTACACATTTAATAAAAATAGAATTCAATTATTTAGTCATTCTTATTAAGATAAACCATACTATTATAGATTAATTATTATCTTTAATTAATAAAACCTTTTATCTTAATCCTTTTGCGAATTTCCTTGAGATTCTAATCCTAGTACATAAATTCACCATTGAGGTATCTTGGTAAATACCCGTTCAAATCTACCCAATATTTATTATATTCACATACTATTTGAATATTATGAAATATGGAATACAAGATGTTTCAATGCATAGAGTAATAACTAGTAGTATGATTTATACATGATATGTAGTTCTTAACATTACACAAACATTAAAGTTTTAACTTTTTATAATTTAGTAAAGTACATGACATGTAGTTTCGACTACACTGCATGCACTACCTTCACCATCTGTCCTAAAATACATGCCTAGGGACTCGGTGTGTGAATTTTAATTCAGAAATTTCGGAGTACACGACGTGTACAGTGGGCTACATATCATGTTGTCCCTGCATTACACGGTTACGTGTCGACGTAGCCGTGTATGAGATACATGGTTTGTACCCTAATGCAAAGGTACTACATGCCATGTATAGTGGTCCACACATCATGTAATCTGGTAAACATGTGCCTATCTGTCTGGGTCAACATGTGGTATAGAATTAATTACACCGCGAAAAAAAATGCGCACAACTTGAGTAATTTCTGAATTACTCCCAATGCGCTGAACATGACTAAAGGGAATGTAGTCTTGATTAGATGGAATTTATAGCTGATAACACGACATGTAAGTCCAAACACAGGGTGTGTAATTTTGTTTCACCTAGGAAGAATCATTAGTCTCTCTGGATGAGTTATCCATTTTAACTTTAATAAATAAATCATTCGTTTGTGTAATATATTCGAGAAACGAAAAGAGGGAGAAGGGATCTCGAAATCTTGATTACAGGAACTATTAAACTTGAATTTAAAAACTAAATTATCAAACCATAAATCATTAATGAATTATTTATATAATTATAAACAATGATAACATCTCTCTGATACCACTTCAAGGTCCCTGGTGCAGCGGAAGCATGGTTGGGGCCGTCTCCCAACATTAATTTTGACCATGATGAATGCTTATTATGGGATCAATATGATGATGAATTATAGTCTACATGGAATAGAATCAAGTATTTAGATAAAGAAGTAAGAGGAGAAAAAACTTTATAGAGGATCTTTCACATCATGTTTTTAATTAATTTAATTAATTTCATAAATAAAAGAATATCCAGATCTTCAGTTTTTTCTTCGTTGATGATGTTGATAATCTGGAATGACCCTTCTCAATTATCTAGTTGCACCTGTGAGTATCCAAACTAGAATCTTTGTAGTAGTGATATATATGCTCTCTAATGGCCTCTGATTGACACTGCTAGTTCTCCAGGTGCTAGCACGACGAAGCGAGTGTCTTGGGTCGGTCGTTTTTGATCGCTTGTTCTTCGGCCTTGAAGAACATCTCTCGTTCTTGAGAGGGGCGAGAAGAAGATTGGAGAGAGAAATGGTTTATCACAAAAACTCTCAATTCACCAGGCATGAAGTTTGGGACTTTTCACAATAGATGTATATGTTTATTTATCAATAGAGGGATTCAGTTACAATATTTTATTGCGTAACAACAATTAAATACATTCATAACCTTAGAGAAACCCCATTCTCATAATAATAATACCGCGTCATTATTTATGGTGCACCAACATGCGGAAAAATGTAATTGTAAATAAAATTCCATGTCACAAAATAATAGGAGCGTTATTATTATTCTTACTTGTGCCAACTAGCTAAATAATTATTTACCATCTTGCAACTAATTATTTTACTACTGGACCGACCATGGTCTGCTCGAACTCGACTTCAATTTATTGAACACCTGAATAAAAAAATAAATATTTTATTATATTAAATAAATATTTTATTTACAAAATAGTTAATAAATATTTATTAAATATTCAATAAAATAAATAAATATACTTTACTCATAATTCGGTGAATAAATATTTTTTTAATTTATGTGACCATTTTAACTTGAATAAAATTATTCCCCAGTCTTGAGAATAATATTTATTTCATTAATTAAATTAAAATAGAATTTAACCGAGACCACCAAAAACACTTAGTGTGTGACCCTCTAGGATTATTTCTCGTTAGCATTTGGAGGGCTTGCCTAAAGTCCAAGAGTATTTTCTAGCAATAGGTCAAGGGACCCAAGAGAAAGAACTTAAAGTCACAATAAAAACATCTAGATACGAACATTTATAGTGTAATATAATACCTTTGTCTCAGTATCTCATCAAAAATGTTTCATGATAGTTTCATCAACTATTGTGCTTAATATGTAGTTTTTTGACTACCTGAAATAAACTCATCGTTACACCTTGGCCATGGAATTTCACATGAGAGTTCTGTTTCAATTAAAGGGATGAGATATCAACTTCCATAAATCAAAGGGACAAATCCTTCCTCAAATTATCTATTAATGACATGCGACTCATGATGCACCCAATGTACTCTACTTCACACCAATTTTCTTCCTGACAGTTTTCATTAGTAAATAAAAATTTGCAAGTCGTGACACATATTAATGATAATATTACTTTCTAAGGATCATTATATAAGCTCCTAGATACGAATATATGATGACAAAAAAATATGCGGAATTTCTACTGGCAGGTCTGTTCTCATAATATCCCATCTTGGAGATTACTAACTACGAACTTCATGAGAGGAAGTATACTCTGCTTACAAATACTCTCAGCTGATGGTCTTTATACTATGTGTCCCATTATAGTATGTCATCAAACCCCAAAACTATATTTAAGAATATTTTCATGGAGCTTCAAGGTTCTCATCATAGTGGGAAAATTCTATGACCTTGTCAATGAGAAAAATAATCTAGGAAATTATTACACTATATTCATGAATAACAATGAACAATATTAAATAATATGTTTATTATTTAATTATATTAAATGTTTATGTAATCAAAGTACAACCAGGTGGTTCTAGGACACCAACTCTTACAAATAATTCCTCTTTAATGTGGTTAAATAAGTTACTAAGGTATTGGGGTAGATATTGGATTAGAAAATAGGATTTTAGGTGTGAATAAATGAGATGAAGTGGTGTCATTTTATAAGAGAGGGGTGAGTTACTTTTTGAATTTCTTAAAATATTTAAATATTATAAATTATGTTTGATTCCCAAATGGCTCAAAAAGTGATAATAATAGAAAATAAAATTATTATGAGTCCAAATAATCTCATAAAATAATATTTGGACAAGTTTGGATTACATTTTAAACCTTATATCTTGGTTTTAAACACCACAGTATCCCTTTTCACACATACCGCAATAACAATGTTTTTTACACTTTGAGGGTAAGATAGTTGCTATAAATAAAAATGAATCCCATAAATAAATAATGGTTGATATTATAAACAAATTAATAATAAATTGGATTAATATAGGGGTTTTAGTAATTTTATATCATTTAATAAAATATTATTTATTATAAAAAATTATTAATGTCAATTTTAGAATTGTTCATTTCTTTGACTTTAACAACATCAAGAAAACAAATTAAATTCAAAAATATTATTTTAATATATCACACAGAAGTTATTTTTGTCTATAAAATTTGTGGATCACATTAATGATTTCAAATTATATTACTTTTAATATTTTTAATATCATTTATCTTATTTTTTTCATTAATTGAATAATTAAAATATTATCATTATGTTTAATGTTATTATTTATTCACTAAAAATTCAAAATAAAATACCATGATTAATATAAACCATTTATATTTCAAATAAATATTTTTAACCAAAAATATTCTCTATTTATAACCTTGTTAAAAATATTATAGTTATTAAAAACTAGTGTGTGACATTTTTGACTTTTTTGTACATAAAATATTGCAAAGAACATAATCATATACAAATGGAAAAAGGTTATATAAATGAATAATAGGTTAGTATGGGTGAAATTAATTTATAAAATAAAATTAAGTTAAGAGTTTGCGTTATTTTATAGTCCTTATCATTTTACTTTTAACCATTAATTACCCAATTTACCCATTACCATGGTAACAAATATTACTATGATTACTATTCAAAATGACTAAAATTAAAAGTGAACTATTTACTATTTTTAACCATATTATTAAAAATTTTCAATCCATTTTATAAGATTATAAACACATAAGTGGCAGAATTTAATTTAAAATTAAACCGACAAAACAGATGGAAAACAAATTTTTAGAAAACATGTACCTTTTAAAGTAAAAATTGTTTTATACTAAATTAAAGCATAAAAATATTTTCAGAAACTGTATATGGATTATTTTAAATCAAAATTAACTTATTAAATTTTAAAACTAATCCAAAATATATTTTTAATTTGTAAATAATAGAAAATAAAATACAATTTTAAATGAAAATCAGTATTTTCACTATTCCTTGAAAAATCAATTTTTTTAAAAAAATAGAAAATTTTAACCATAAGATAATTTTGATATTATGATTTAAAAATTTATATATTTATTATAAATTAAAATTTATAAACTTTCAATAAATTAATTATAACATCAGAATAAAAAAATCAATAATTACAATTTAAAAAAAGATGTTTTTTGAAGAATAAAATGTGTTTTCAAAAAAGTGAGTGTTTATTTAATAATAATTAATAAATTAATTTATAGTGTCTAGAAACTTTATATATATATATTTCATAAATTATTTAACCATATTCCTACAATACAATTTAATTGCTAGGTTATAACTATTATATTTAAATAATAACATTTTAGGGTTTTTTTGGGATCGATGTTGTGTATAGTATAAACTATTGAATATAAGATTATTTTAAAATATTAAGATATTAAATTTTACCAAATTTAACAAATATACTCATTTCAATTTGAAGTAAAACTTTGTAATAAATTTTTTAATATTTTGAAGTACCTTTCTTGAAATACCACTTCTAAAAAGGGTTAATGAAACTTCTATATGAAAAGAGAGTGAGAAGGGAAGTGTGAAGTTCATCTAAAAATAAAACATGGAATGTTAAAAAATAGAATAAATTTAGTTTTATGTGAAGATATAGACATGTAATAAAATAATAATTTCTAAATAATGACTAATACTTACAAAGATCATTGATCACAAGAAAGTGAATTATCACGAGAATGTTAACAACCAAAAAATTATAAACCAAAGAGTAGTGAAAAAGACCATAGATTCATCAGAAATAGAGGTAATAAGATTATTTGTTTTTATTTCAAGTCACATTTCATATATTTAATGAATTATTTTATAATCTAGATAAAGAACATAAGTAAATATACTTACTTGACAAGTATAATCACATCATTTAATCAATTTACACCACAATATCATATTTTTCCCCAAATGGTGAGTATTCAAGATAAATTATTTTCATGCCTGAAACACTTCTATCATATCATATATTTACATATAAGGTTAATAATTCATTTTAATTATCATTAAAAATTAAGAAAAATAAAAAAATGAGATAATTCTTAAAATGAATAAACCTTCATACGAATAAATAAAACATTAATATATAAATACTCAATACCAACACCCATGGTTCTACTTAGATCATTCAATAAATAAACAACCTTAATGTCCTTCAAAATATTCCAGACTATAACTGAAACCCTAAGATTAGAATGATTTTATCACATATTCTTCGAAAATAAAATTAACATTTTTCTTCAAATAACATCAAAAAATCATAATATCTTATTTAAAAAAGTATATTCACTAATCATATAATCCCCGAGATATGCTAATCATTCCCATAAATGACCAAAATATCTATAAATACACTTTAAAATCATATATTCCTCTAAAAGATAATTCAAATTTTAATACTCAAATAAAATACCATAATACTCTATTTACCTAAATCATGTAAGGTTCTAAAAAAGTGAGCTTATTTTGAAATCACTCAATCACCAAATCGGTTTTTCAATCCCATGTTTATCTCCAAAATAAAAATTATTTTCCCAAAATAATAATAAACTTTATATATCAGATAGTTTAAGTAAATAATAAAAATATCATACTAATCCGGTCATTATGTAGGCTAGTGGCAGATAATACACCCTTTTCCCTTCATTTATGGGTTAAATCCCCATGACCACGCTATATGTGACAAGTTATCACCTAGCCTGTGGGTTTTCCTTTTTCCAAAATTGTATAATAATTATAACATTCCATAAAACAAGTTTAACATCTTAAAAAATAACTTTAATCCTTAAAGATCATATAAACCTAAAGATTATCAATATCTTTAAACTTATTTACACAAAATAAAAGGTAATTCTTCCTCAAATAAATTTTTTACATATTAAACATGAGGGTCACATATACCTCAAACATCTATCAAAACTCTATAAATTTCTCCCAAAGTTCCCCCATCACATTAAACCTCCAAATGGGTGTCTAAGGCTTTGGAACTTGTGATCCACCTTGAAAATACCACTACATCATAATTTTTGAATCCTTATATGTAGACACATTAATTATTCACCATTATTCATAATCCTTTAAAAATGATTTTCTATATTATTCCTCAATTCTTCTTTCTAATAAACAAATTATGAATCATTTACTAAGATGAAACAATATCTAAACATAACCCATTATATATTCTATTCCTTTAATATGTCATTTCTAGTTTCATCATTTTAAACTATCATGGAATAAGAAATTTCAAGACATTTGTTCTTACGGATTCCATTCTTAAACATCCCCCTAGGACATCAATTTGCATAATTCCTATATTCACCACATTTAAATCCTTTAGTTGACACATTGGAAATAATTTTATTCCCCTTCATGTAATTAACTTAATTATTCCTTTTCCTTAGAATATTATTTCTTTATTCCCTCCCTTACCACATATAAAAAATCTTATCATCCTTTTAAGACATTTTCTTATATGATTCTTCCCACATTCTCGATATATAGGCCATTGAATAATTTTACCCTTTTGGTCTCTACCATTTGAAATTACTAGAGAATTATTTTTATCTTTTATTATGCATTATAAAACTCACATAAGTTCAAGTTATTAATCACAACTTTGGATAAATGGTGCAGAATAACCACATGAGTTTTCACTAGAGATCATATTCCTTTTGTTTGTATGTTTAGACAACCATTACATTTTATTTCACATCCATTTTTAATTTGGATCCTACTTGATCAATTAATTTACTAAAACTAGAAATGTTAATGTGAGTATATCAATAAAATCGTAATTAACCATGTTATGAGGGGGATAAACACTAAGATATCCTTAACCATGCTATATTTAATTCTTTCTATTTATCTAAAATAATCATAATTCTCCATAACATACTAAAATTTATGGTTATAGATTATTTTTTTGAACTTAAGATCATATAAAATCATAACTTATAAAGTTAACTAAACCATCCTATGATACCATCTATAAGGAACCAAACATAACCATTAAATAATCTTTAGTTTTATGTCATGAATTCATTCGCTTATATTTGAGAATATTTTTTGGATTATAGTTTAAGATAATTAGGTCATAAATAATACATACTAAATTCTTATTTTGTAAAGTGGACACTTCTAACCAATATCTATTTTTCCAATAATATATATATTTATTTAAAATGAAACATATTTTATTTTTTTGAAAAATATACATTTCTTTAACTTGAATTTTTTCCATTCTTTTTCCCATTATTAGACCCTATGAAAAACATTTTAAAATGTGGTACAAGAAGAAAACTCCCAGTAAGGGACATAAAAAATAAGAAGAGACCCGTTAGTCCATTAGAAAACATAAAAATCCATGTAATTATTACTATTATTACAATTTTATGTGAGAGAAAAAAATAAATCCTTTCCACATGAAAAATACACATATGTTTTTATCAAAGAAAGCATTTTATACCCATATCAATAAAATAAAAACATTTTTAGGTAACATAGAGCATTACATTCATAAACTATTTTAAACCCATGTTAGAAATACCTAGAGCCCAATTAAATCCATTATATAAGCTATATCAAGCTCACCCAATGCTACCTGGGCGTACCCATCATATAAGCTATATCAAGCTCACCCAATGCTATCTGGGTGCACTCATCGTGTAATCTATATAATGCTAACCCATGATCTATAATAGGGATAAAACATTAAAATAATTTTTTTGGGATCATAAGTTTCATATATTATTATCAAGTATCGTTTCATGAATACATTTTTTATTCCTTTAGCTTTCATCATAAAACCTTTAAAAACTCTTTTAAACCCGTATGAAAAACACTTTCGAAGATAAAAATACCCATTTCTTTTAAAAATCCATTTTCAATAATAGGATACATATAAAAATAAAAAAAAATTAGTTGAATAAAATATGAATTCTTATAAAGGAATCTAAAAACCAAAGAATGATTACGGTGGAGGGAATGTACTTTGTCACCGTATATTTTAAAATAAATCATTCTTTTTTCCTTTTATAAAGAATGTAAAAACAATACTTAAAAATATCCCTTTTGAAAAACACTGAAAGAAAGTCAAAAGATACATAAAATTAACTTTATAGATATTTTATCTCCGTATATAAACACCCATAACCAAATTTTAAAATATGTACGTGGAAGAAAAAGTGTTTTAAGGGAAACTTTAAAAGAGGATTTTTAAATAAAGTCCCTTACCTTGAGTCTAACTCATCACATATGTTATTTATTTTCTTGAATAATAATATTTTGTTAATTATTTAATTTTTTTATAACATTTCACAAGATTATTATTTATTTTATTTCAAATAATACCATTTTACATACAATTACTTGATCATTTAATTTCATGTCGTAATTTTTGATGATATTCGACTCATATTTCCAAAAATGACTCCGGTAGGCTGAATATTTTCAAATAGGTCATTATTAAGTACAAAAAGAATAATAATAATAAAATTATTATTATTTTATACATCAATTATAATTTCAAATCCAATTATTAAATATGGTTATAAAAAATGAACTACGTTACATTCACAGTGATGGTAGGTAATATGTACGTTTGAGTAATGTTTCCATTTTTCAATGATCAATATGAAATGAAGGTAAGTATTATTTTATATTTAAATAATTATAATAATATCATAAATATAATTTTAATTTATAAATATTCTTTTAGATATCTTCTAAGTGATATGGTCTTGGAAAATGAATCACATCGGTTTGTGAAAGTGGTAGTCTGCACGTACACACTAACGATGATTTCGTTTTTCAGTGAATGGAAAGGTACGTAATTAAATGATATATTTTATTTAAAAAATGATAAATAAATCATGAATATAATATATAAACCTTAATTCCCTTAATATAATACCATAGTGAGAGATGGTGGTGAAATGTGAATTACATTAGTTCATGAGGTGGTAGTTCTCCGTACAATCGGATGATGGTTTCATTTCCCATTTAATGGAAAATAAGGTGGATATTTGTTATGCCATTAAAATAATTAAGAAAATTATAAGGAGAATTATAGTGTTGTTATTTTATCAGGGTTGATGAATATTTATGGGGGGTTGAAGTTAAAATAAAACTAAAACATGCAGTTAAAAATTATAGCTCTTCTTTGGACTATCTCCTTTTCTTAATGCCTTTATACTTATAAGATTGGTATTACTTCCAATATAAAACCTATAGAACATGGGTATGGAGTTAAATAATGAATTTTATAACATATTTTTTGACTAAAATAGGTTTTTAAATTTTAATAAATGTGATTAATTGGGATCATTTTATAAGTGAGGGGAGGGTCACTTTTAGAATTTACTAAAATATTAAATTAATATAAATTTATTGTGATGTCCAAATGGATAAAAATTGATAATATTAAAATTTTAGTTGATTATGAGTATAAATCCTCTCACAAAATAAACTGTTAACTAGTGTGTATCACATTTGTATCCTTATCTTTTTAATTTTACCCTCACTAACCCATCACATAATTATCTATAAAATGTGTGGATCATATTAAATTTCTAAAATATATTAATTTTAATATTTTTAATTCCATTTATCTAATGTTTTCATTAATTTAATAATTAAAGGATCAATGTTGTGTATTAATTTAATGTTAGTATTTTTTCACTAAAAATTAAAAATAAAATACCATGATGAAGATAAATAAATAATTCCTTAAATTAATTATTAAAAATAAACATATTCTCTGTTTACCACCTTGTTAAATATATTATAGTTATTAAAAACAAGAGTGTTACATTTTTTACATTTGTTTATATAAAATATTATAATGGTTATAATTCAAGAAAAATGGAAAAAAAGATCATATAGCCGAATATTGGATGAGTATGGAAGAAATTGGATATTATAATTAAATTATGGCCATTTTAGGTTCATTTTATAGTCCTTATCATTTTATTTTTAACCCTAAATTACCCAATTCATCCTTTACCTTGGTAATGGATATTTTTACGATTACTAATCATAATGAATAAAAATAAATGGAAAATATTAAAAAATTATAGGCCTTATAATTATATTTATGGATTCCATATTTTAATATTCAAAACATAGAAGTGGTATTTTTTAACTTAAAATTAAACTGACAAAATGCGATGAAATTGTTTTTAGGTAAATTCCATTTTTAAAGTAAAAGTGTTTTATACTAAATTAAATTATAAAATTTATTTAAAGTCTCATGTTTTTATCATTTCAAATCAAAGGGAACTAATTAAAATTTAAAACTAATGGAAAATATAATTTACTTTGTAAATAATCGAAAAGAAAATATAGTTTTCAATAAAAATAAGTATTTTTCACTATTTATTGACAAATCAAACATTTTTGAAATATGTAAAAATTTGACCATTGGATAATTTTGATATGACAATTTCAAAAATTATATATTTTTTATCATTTTTTTAATTTTCTAAAAATTAGTTATAATATTCACTCATAAAAATAAATAAATACCATTTTTGAAGAAAATATATTTTTGGAGAATAAAATGTCATTTATAAAAATTGATATTTATTTCTTAAGAATTTTTCAATTAATTTATATCTAGTAGTATCTTTATATATATATTTCATAAATTATTTAATCCTATTCATAACCTCTAACTTAAAGGCAAGGTTATATCTATAAAATTTAAATAATAATACTTCATTGTTCATTTAGGCTTGGTGTTTCACATCTTATAGACAATTGAACATATTATTATTTTAGAATATATGCATATTACATGATGTTTTCAGTAGTTAAGGCATGAATATTTTTTATGCTATTAATTTACATATTTATTTTATTAATGATAGAGTGTCCATTTTTATGGATTTCTCCCATTTATATTATGATACGATGAACCTCCAAAACCCATAAAAATAACTAAATGATATATTGTTTAAAATATTTAATTAATTCAATGGGTTTTTATTCATATCACATTTTATTATTGGTAAAATTCATATGGTATGACATGGATTCAAGGAATATTGTCTACTATGATGTTTGTGATATATTAATCACTATATTAGATAATTTTTTATTTTAAGGCACTAGAATATTTAATAGGCAAACATTGAAATTTATCCCAATGGTTATCATTAAGAAAGTTGTTTCATAAGATGAAACACAAAAGGTTTCCATTAAAATAATGAATTTATAACTATCCTAGGCATTACTCATGTATTTTTTTTACACATGAATAAATG
The DNA here is from genome assembly GCA_963277665.1 of Viscum album. Lineage (NCBI taxonomy): Eukaryota > Viridiplantae > Streptophyta > Magnoliopsida > Santalales > Viscaceae > Viscum > Viscum album. Next base: position 2,139,726,866 of record OY728123.1, read on the forward strand.
TGTCTAGCTCCCAAGAGAGTCTTGAAGTCCATACTAAGGATCCTAATGACATATTATGGTAGTAAGATTACTTGTGCATTATTTCTTGATTATATCTTGATACCATAACTCTCTTAATCTTCACCCTTATCTCTCACGAGTCACTAAGAAGATGTGGATGAAGAAAGGGTCCCACTCACGCATTAAGGAATTTAGAATATACCATAGATACATCTAGAATAGGGATATTATTTGACTACATATTTTGTGATATTTATCAACCATAAATGATGATGATGTATGTTTCAACACTATGGTGTAAGGTAAAAATAAAATTAGTTTTTTAATTTTACAATAACATAATTTCATTTATCAATCATGGTGTTCTTTGATTTGGGTTTCATATTGTTTTCGGTTTCCTTGTATAAGTGTTATATAGTCCAATGAAACCTATAATTTATATTTAAGTGAATATTGAAGAGGTAACATATTCCTAAGAAGTCTCACTCATGAATGGTGATGAAGAGTGGCTCTCCACCTAGGAGCTCTGTCGTTATGTAGAGATTTGTATTCACCAATAATTGGGGAAATTTAGTGTTTTTATAGGTTCATATGAATCTGATGATAGATTTATTTATATAGGGTCGGTGTTCCCATCACCCATTAGTGGTATTAGAGTATTAATATATTGTTAGATACTGGAAATAATTTTTTTTAAAAGAACGACTATAACAAATATTAAATTATATGATAATGTAATCTGAAAATTATGACACTGGATATCATAATGTTTTTTTTAACTTTAATCAAATTTATTTTATTTGATAAAATAATGTTCATTTGTTAGTCATAGTGTTAGGAACTAACCTAGGTACCCTTGTAACCTGCTAACCGAGTCGATCCTGACGTATCCTGAAGGGAATTCTTGATCCCCACGGGTCAATGAATAGTACCTAGAAACAAACAATCTGAAAGTGGGAATGATTTTGCCACCCAAAAATATAGATAGAAAAGAAGACAAGAAAATATGCATATTAAAGGACAACTCTATTTGGAGTAAAGTACCATAAGATAAACACAAAAAACCGCGAAATTATTAAAACTGAAGTACAAAAAGAAGGAAAATATCCCAAAGTCCCTAATGACACAACTCACCAAGACCAAAGTTCTTCAGTAGGATCCACCTCTAAGATATCCCTTTCCTTTTCTCGAACCTGTAATGAGAAAATCTACAAACACATTAAGGCACAAGTAGGGTTTGAGCTAAATCCCAAAAGGATTTCACCCAAAGATTCCATAACAGATGCCAATATCAATTTAACCATTGTGTACTTTCAATTCTTAAAATAAAATAGTTTGGAATTAATAAATAACATTTAAAAAAATAATGATATATAGTTTAAAAGAAGGAAATACCCTTATAAAATTATTATATACATTTAAAATTATGGATAAAATTTCAAATGATTGAATTTTCCATTATTCAAAGGGCACTTTTCATAAACAACAATTCTCACAAATGGATTAATTAAAAACATTATATAAATAGTGTATATAAATTATCAAGTCATGTAAAATAGTTTTTTAAAAATTAGAATATAAACGTATTCAAAAATGAAAACAATCATGTAACATGGTCATGTTATAAATAGGTACAATAGTCTAGACTATAGGTTTCCAACACTGTGAACATGGAAAAGTATATAAATACACCCCTTTAGAACTAAGGTAAATGGATATGATCACTATTTCCTAAGGAATGGGATGTGATGATATGAGGTTTTAGAACCTTGTAGAATCGTAAAGTTCCACCCAAGAAACTCAATAAATACCTAAGGATTTCATGTGCTCAAGTAAATATCAATTTTCGTAAAGTCATTTTATAACATAAAATACAATTTATCCAATTCTCTATTTCAATTATGCCAATTTCTTCTTTAAAACCCATAATGAGTTTTCAATAAATAACATGTCTTTTTACCATGACGATATACTACAGTTTCCATCAAAACATTTTAATACATTTTTTCACAAAAACATGGATTTAAAACTAATTCATGAAATTTCACAATCCATTCCACATTTTCATTAAACAATTCAATTTTCAAAACAATTCCATCAATTTCAAGCCAAAACCCATTTCCCTAAAAAACCCCAATTCATTGAAATTGGGTTTTTCCAAACAAATCAATTGAAAGACTTTTTATTCAAAAACAATAAAATTTCAATTAATTCAAACAATTTAAATTTAAACAATGCAATTTGGTTTAATAAAATTTGAGCATCGTAATTAAACCACCTACTAAAAACCACATATCTCTCAATGCCCAATCCTAATCTAGATTTGTCCACGAAGAACGATGAGCATGAAAATGGGAATAAAACCTAAGTTTAAGATCTCAAAAGAAGGGGTATAATATCCATAAATCAAAGAAAAGATTTATGGAACCCCAAGGGGAAAGAGGGAGAACTTGGGAGGTAGAGAAAAGGAGGATGAAACTACCTAGATTGAGATTGAAGATCATTCCCCTGGCTTCAGATCACATATGAGAGGGGTTCGAGGCACCAAAAATCTCCCTTGGGAGCTCTAAGGAAGGGATAAATGGTTTAGGGTTGAAGAAGGTTTGTACAGGACTAAAAAGGGGCACTTGGTAAATTTTTCTAAAAATTTAGGATCTGGAAAACGTTGTTCGCATGGTTTTTTTTGGGGGTGGGGGTGGAGGGGGGTAGGAATACCTAAAAACAGTAACGGGATGCTATAACCTCCCCACTATAATAACTTTCTATCCCCATAAATCCTACTAAGAAGCCTCTATTCCAAAAATATGAGTCCATTGCACTCTCATCAGTGTCTCTCTCTCCCATGTCACATGAGAATCAGAACCATGTTTCCATAGCACACGAACAAAAGGTATCATTCTCCCATGAAGTACCTTGGTCTTAGAATCAACTATAATGACTATTCATTCAGTCACAGATAATTCTGGTTCCACTTCAAGATTATGGAAACATAGAATATGAGATGGGTCAGATAGATACTTTCGATGCTAAGATACACATTATGTTTTGATGTCAGATGCGGTGGTAGTGCAATTGGTATGAAAATTTCCCCACCCACTCAATAATCTCAAAAGTGAGGAGCAAGCTTCCCTTTCCTCCAAAGACATCGACGACTCAACCAGGGTGAAACTTTCAAGAACACTTGGTCACCAACTGATAACTCCAAAGGTCTACGAAGACAATTAACATATGATTTTTATTGGCTTTGAGCTATCAACATTCTCTAAAAAATAAACTAAATCTTTTTTGTCATCTCTTGGACCAAACATAGTGCAACCAAGGAACTATCACCGATCTCTAACTAAAAAAATGAATATTTACAAGGCCAACAATACAAGGCCTCAAAAGGATCCATTCTGATCACTGATTTGTAACTATTGTTATAAGTAGATTTAAGCATACCCAAATGATCATCATATGCTCCACCAAAGTTGAGAATGCAATATTGGAGCATATCCTCAAGAATATGAATAGCTCTTTCTATCTGGGCATCCGACTGTAGATGGTTTTCCATGCTCAAACGGACGTGAGATCCCAGCACCTCCTGAAGGCCTTTCCAAAAGTGAGAAGTAAACCAATGATCTGTATCAAAGACTATAGCATATGGAACTATTTACAAAAGAACAATATCTTTCACATAGAGACTTCCCATCTCCTCAACTATCATCATATCTTGAATGAGTATAAATTGATCCAATTTCATCATCCTGTCAACCGCTATCGAAATTGCATTCTTCTTCCTTGGCGTACTTGGAAACCCAACCACAAAGTCAATAGAGATCTCATCCCACTTCCAAGTCAGGACTGGAAATGGATGAAGTAACCCTAAAGGTTTCTAGTGCTCAGTTTTCACCTATTGGCATGTATAGCAACGAGATAAAAAAATCAGCAATTCCTCACCTCGTACCTTGCCACCAAAATTTCCACCTCATGTTTCTGAACATCTTTGTGGTTCCTGGGTACACAACCCACTGGGAGTTATGGAAATACCCCATCACAACGTTCCTTACAAAAGACAGTACCACAAGATGATTCTAATAGCGTAGAATTCCCTTTATATCAAACTACCACTGGGAAGCTATATCCCCCCATTAAGAGAGTCTCTAATGCTACAGAATTATTCATCATGTTGTTGGTCCCGAAGTATCATTTTAAGAAGAGAGGATGTCAACTGAACACTATCCAAGGAAACCTTTTCCCCTGGCTCCTAAACTCCAATATACAATTGTGCAATGAGAGCCATCAAGTTCCACTCTTATGAAGATTCTCCCATTGCTTGTGTTGGAATATTCCTGCTCAAAGCATCAGCAAAGAAATTCCCTTTCCTCGGGGTATAGGTGATGTCAAAGTTAAAAAATTGTAGGTATTCCCCCTAGCTCCTCTAGAAAAGATTCAAATATTTTTGAGAGAACATATTACTCAATATTTTTTGGTATGAGAACACAATAAACATTTCACCCAAATGGAAATGCCGCCAACTCTTGAGAGCGGGCATCAAATATTACAGTTCAAGGTAATGGGTCAAATAATTATTCTTGTGCATCTTAAGATAATGAGATCTATAGTAAAAAAACATGATCACCCTGCATAAGAACACAACCCTTTCCTCACCCAGATGCATTGAAAAATTCCACATAGTCTTGACCGGTTTCTAGAAGAGTTTAAACCGTCATAGTAATGAAATGATGTTTCAGTGCACTAAAATAAATCTTGAATTTATTAGTCCACACAAACTTTACTTCCTTCTGAGTAAGATAAGTAATCATAGAAGCCAATTTTTTTGATTCCTTCATGAAAAAGAGATAATATCCGGCTAAACCTAAGAAGCTCAGAGTCCTGAATACATTCCGTTGTTATTCCCATGTCATAAATGATTTCAACATTTTAGGGTCAACTAATATCCAATGTTCCAAAAATATGTTTCCCAAGAACTTCACTTCCTGAATCTATAATTAACACTTCAAAATCTTGGAATATAGTTGGTGATTTCTCAGAAAACACAGTACTGTTCTTAGATGATGCACATGATCCTCCTTGGACATATAGTACACAAGGATATCATCCACGAAGACAACCATAAAGGTATCGAGAAACACATAGAGAATCCTGTTCATTAAATCCATGAAAACCTCCGGAGCATTTGTTAGACCAAATGGAATGATAAGGTACTCATAATGTTTATACCTGCTCCGATAGGTGATTTTCACAATGTCATATTATTTTATCCTATACTAATGGTAACCCGGATGAAGATCAATCTTTGAGAACAACTTGACCCCTTCAACTGATCAAACAAATCATCAATCCAAGAAAAAAAATTCTTGTTCTTTACCGTTACTCTATTGAGATTTTGATAATAAATGAAAATGTGGAGTGAACCATCAACCTTATTGGAAAATAGAACTGAAACCACCCAGGGTAACATGATTGTGCGTAAAAATACTTTATCAAGAAAATCGTCCAACAATGACTTCAGATATTTCAATTCAGATGGATACATGTTTTAAGAGGGAATTGATACTGGTTGAGTACAATACATCACATCAATGGAAAACTCAATATATCTTACCAGTGGAAAACTAGATAAGTTGAAAGGAAACATGTCGTGAAGCTAAATGACGACTGGAGGGAGATCCCCACTCCAAGTCAAAGGAAAAAACTGATATTACTTTCCCCAACTATGGATAAGATGGTTTGACCCTGGTTGAACTTAGGTCCCATTATCCTTGAAACACGAGAGACACAACACCTAGTGTAGTGAAGGAGACTTTTCAAAGGTAGTAATAAATTCAGGTTATATTGTGAATGACACAATATATCCCAAGGATGATGTTGAAAGATTTCATATCGAGAACCATAAAGGTCCAATATAACTCAACATCTGATAGAGAGAAAATACAAGAGGGACTAGAGAGACCCTTCTCCATCTTTATACCAAGTGGTATAGTAATATCCATTGCACAAAACAAAATATCCATAAGAAGATTAAGAAAATTGACAACATGGGTTGAAATAAACAAATGAGATGAAACGATATCAAATAAATCAGTCACTAATGGAGAATCTAAAGTGATAGTACCTATCAAGGTTGTTGGACTAGTTTTTTCTTCTTCTGGAGACTCTTCCACTACGTGAAGAATCTTTGTTCCACATGCTTGTGGATATAACCCTTTTTCACGTGAAGCATCTAATTTCCCCAAAGTTTTTGGAGCACCTGATGATCCTATCCCACTATGCGGAGTGGAATAAATATAGAATAACCTATGTGAGTTCCTTGAATTCCCTGAGGATCCACAATTCTTGGGTGCTTTAGTTAAAACCTTCTTCAAATTCCTTGGCTTGCCACACTGGCAACAAATATAAGGACTTTTACCTAGTTCAGATGGAGGTTTAGAAAAAACCCACCATTATAAACTTTCATAAGAATAATCACACTTCCTTTTTCCCTTAAAGGAACCCAAACTTCCACTAGGAGAAATATAATCTTCTGAAAACACTGACTTACGATGGAGGTCTATCTCGACCATCAGTGTTCTATCCAGTACATCGACATAAGAAGGAAACTTCAACAAGAAAACCTGATAACGAATATCATGGTGAAGCCCAAACTCAAACCTTTTAACCTTTATCCTCTCATTCTAAAATATCATAGGTGTGAAGTATAAAAGCTCAGAAAAATAGTTTTCATACTCTTCCACAGACATGACGGCCAGCTCAAATCTAAAAAATCTATAGACTTGGCCAACAACATCAAATATGGATATAATTGGTCAGTGAAAATGACTTTGAAGTCTTTCCACTATATACCCTCAGGTTTCTTCATCATCACCATAGTGTCCCACTGTATTTATCTCAGTTCTTCTAGAATGAATGTGGAACACTTTACCTTTAACGACTCAGGTGTGTCCAAAAACCCAAATAAGCACTCCAAACTTCTCAACCACTCCTTAGCCTCTTGAGATTCATTTGAGCCCTTAAATAGTGCATGTTTATGGAAAAGTAGCTCTTGAGAAATAATCTTAATAAGGTCCCTATGATGTTCCTTAACAGGAGCCTGAACAGAAACTGGTGGTGGTTCTTGTCCCAGAGCTTGGACTGTGTGCACAATCACCCCAATCAAATTCAGATCCACAATAGGATTCGCTCACTGAGGTTTACCTGTAGCTTCATCCTATGTCCGATTCACACATCTTCTCCGAGGAATGATTCTACAAAACATAATAGAACAACAAGGAATACATGAGGTAGTCCTCAAACTGAACAATGAGGGAAATTAATCCCAACAGATAGGATGTACAATATTTGGATTTCAATCTATCCAAATCAAAACAGGGAAAGAACTAGAACTAAACTACAAGAAATATTTCCCTTACCACCCCTAGAAACATAAGGTTCATTTCAGTGAGAGCTATCCAGACAATCAATCAAAACTAAATCCCAATTCCTTACGATATTTCACAAATGTATACTGACTTCAAATAAAGGATTAAACTTCCTCTGACACCAATTTGTCACGAACCAAACCGGGTACCCTGGTAACCCGATAACCGAGTTAGTCCTTACATATGCCTTTGGTCATTCTCGATCCCCACAAGTTGATAACTAGCAACTGGTATCATATAAACTGAAAGTGGGAACGATTTTACTGCCAACAATGTAGAAAGAAAAGATGACACGACAAAATGCATATCAAAGGAAAACTCCAATGGGAGTAAAGTACCAAAAGTTAAATAGGAAAAACTTCCAAAGTACTACAACTAATGTACAGAAAGGGGAAAACAGGACAAAGTCCCTAAGGAAACAACTCACCAAGACTAAAGTTCAGCAATAGGATCCACCTCCAAGAGATCCCTTTCCTTTTCTCTAACAAGGAAGGAGAAAATATAAAAACACCTGAAGGAATAATTATGGTGTTAGACAAAGACCAATAAGATTTCACCCAAAGATTCCATAATAGATGTCAAATTATTTTAAACCAAAATGTGCTTTCAATTTTTAAAACAAACAGGTTTGGCATCAACAAATCACATTTAAACAAACAATGATCTATTGTTTAAAAGATGGAAATACCTTTAGTCAATCGTTCTATACATTTGAAATGATGGAAAACATTTCAAAAGATGTAATTTTCCTTTAATCAAAGGATACTTTTCATAAATATCAATTCTCACTAATGGCTTAACTAAACACTTTATATAAAAAGTTTATATAAATTCTCAAGGCATGTAAAAAAGTTTATAAAAAATGGAATATAATTGCATTCAAAAATGAAAACAAGTGAGAAATTTAGTCACATGACAAATAGGTATGATAGTCTAGACTATAGGGTTCCAACACTATGAACACAAAAACGTATGTACTTATTTCTCTTTAGGCCTAAGGTAAAGGGATCTCATCACCATCGCCTTAGGGATGGGATTTGATGATATGATGTTTTAGAATTTTGTAGTATTGTAAAGTGCCACCCAAGAAACTCATTAAATTCCTATGGCTTGCATGTGTTCAAGTAAAAATAAATGATCGAAAATTCATTTTAAAACAAAAAATTAAATTCATCCCATTTTCTATTTTAGTTATGCGAATTTTCTCTTTAAAAACCATAAAGGGTTTTTAATCAAAAACACGTCTTTTCACCCAGATGATACCCTGAGGTTTCCATCGAAACAATTTAAGCCATTTTTCACTAAAATGGGGATTTGAAACCAATTCATGAAATTTCACAATCCATTCATCATTTGAATTATACAATTCAATTTTCAAAACAATTCCATCAATTTCAAGCCAATACCCGTTTCTCTCAAAAAATTTAATTCATCAAAATTGGGTTTTTCCAAAAAAATCAATTGAAAGCATTTTTATTAAAAAACCATAAATTTCAATTGATTCGAAAAGTTTAAATTTATACAAAGAAATTAGGTTTTAAAAAAATTTAGCATCGTATGCAACCACCTTCCGAAATATAAGAATCTTACAATGCCAAATCGTAATCAGGATTTGTCCATGAAGAACAACGATCACCCAAACGGGAATCAAACCAAGGTTTATAATCCCAAAACAAGGGGTAAAAGATCCAAAAATCAAAGCCAAGATTTATGGAACCCTAAGGAGAAATAGGGAGAACATGGGAGGAATAGAAAGAGAGGAGGAGACTAAATGGATTGAGATCAAAGGTCATTCCTCAAGCTTTATATCGCATCTGGGAGGGGTTCGAGGAAACGCAAATAAGCCATGGGATCTATAAGGAAGGAAGAAACAATTTAGGGTCAAAGGAGGCCTGTCTAAGACTAAAAAGTCTGGATCAAGAAATTTTAATAACAATTTTGGATATAGAAAAATCCATCCACACGGTTTCCCAGGAAACTATGCATGGTTAGGGAAAACCATGAATAGACAGTATAGAGGCCACTATCCAAAACATGGAACTGGTGCACAATTTTCCCTAACCATGTATAGGCGGTGCAAAAAATGTCCCCCTGCACATAAAACTCCAGAATTCTCATAAATTCACCTGGAATAACCCCAAAAGAAACCCAACCAAAGCTCAATCAAGAGGGGGGGGTTAGGAATACCTAAAAATAGTAACGGGATGCTACACATAGGGTCTGACAGGTTTTATCAAAACACTACGATACAACAAAAACAACAGTTTTGTTACGAGTAGACTCAAGAATAACAGCAACATATTTTACATTATTTCCATAATTGAAACTTTACATCTCAAAAAAATAACCAAAAATACTAGAATATAAACCTCTAGTGTATTTGGAGATTATAAATATAAATATCTTATTTCAAAATATTTGTTAAACATGTCACACCACATAAATTCCTCCAAAGAACATTCTGTCATGTGATTCCCTAGGGGAATAGGAAATATTATAATTAGTGAGATCAAATAGTCAGTAAGGGAAAAAATTATCAATTATTCATAAAGGGGTAGATCGTAATCACATGAGAACACTTGAACATGAGAGAAATATTTGATTAAAAAGAACTCTGAATCATAAGAGGTTCCCATAACTCATGATAAAAGGAAATATATCCTCATGGGGATTATCATGAATATATAACATCTAAAATTGAAAAGTAATTTTTAAATCATAAGACATGGGTCATGAAATAGGCATGTGGAATAAACATAACCATAAGAAAATATAATATTTTGAAAATAGTTAATCAAAATCATTTCCATGTATAAGGTTACAAACATAGCTAACCACAATCATATCCGTGAATAATATTGCGAATATAGCTTAAAAAATCATATTAACATACACTGTTGTGAACATAGTTAACCAAAATCACGTCCGCACATAAGTTTTTGAACATATATATCCGCAATAATGTTCACACACAAGGTTGTTGATATATCTAAGGTAACTCCACAAGATTTTAAAAGAATAAAATTTTATTTGATAGTGTAAAGGATACACCCAAATGAGTTTTTCTTACATTAAAAACAAAACTACGATCAACTTGAGAAACACACAAGATCTAGTTTATCTTTAGTTACATGAAATCCCAATATTTGTATGTTCGATAGTGTATTCAACATGAAACACCGAACTTAAATGACCCATGATATATATTACCGTCATAACTTAGTCATTTAATTGTTATGGATTGATATTATTAAATACTTTATGAAACTTATAAATAAATAAATATATTTATATATTTATATAAATTTCTTTCTCTATATAAATTATTGATAAATTTTTATTAAAAAATCAATTAATTTTTTAAAAATGTGATTTTATTCTTTAAAAATATTTTTTCTTCCGAAATTATTTTTATTCCTTTTCATGGAAAAAATATTATAATTTTTTTGGGAACTTTTATAAAATGCATTATATAAAATTAAATTAAATTTTGGAATCATAATACCAATATTTACTTTGGGCAAAAGTTTTGGACTTTTAAGAAAATATAGATTTTTTAGTGAATATTGAAAATACTAATTTTTGTAAAAAGTATTTTCATTTCTATAAATTAAGTAATTTCAAAGACCCAGTATGATTTTAATTAAACTAATTATTATTTATTTATATTTAACAAACATAATTTATTTTAATAAAAATTATATTGGGTTTTAGTATAAGTTTATTTTTGGATTTAAAAACGGATTTGTCTAAAAACTATTTTAAAATGCACAATGATTCTCCATTTTAATTAAATAAAATAATACCTAATGGGGAATTTTTAAAATTAAATTTATAGAATATATATCATTAAATATTAATTTATTTTAATACAATTATTATTATTATTCATAGAGTTATTATTAAAACATCTTTTTTCTAAAAAATACTCTTAAAAACTTGATATCTCACAACATCGATGGGATTAAAGTTAAATTAAAAATTTCAACAACTGTGAATTAAATTTGGAAAAATAGATTTCATATTTGTAATCATAAAAATTTAAAAAAATTTAAAAGTATAACTTAATTTTTTACCATAAATATTAGTGAAAATAGTTAAAATTAATCACAATGATTAAGGTAAAAACGAGCTTACTTAGGGATTTAAATTTAAAATTAAGGGGAAAAATGACATATAAAATTTTAAAACAACCATTTTAAGGACATATTTTGACCTTATACCTTATAAGATCAATAATGGACCATTATTGGGGCTTGGTGACATTAGAAAACATGGGTGGAATTCATATTTTCAAAAAATTACAAGTGTGCCACTCACCCCACTTATAAAAGGCCACCCGATATTTTCTCTTTATCACACATATCAAGCCACTTGGATTAGAAAAAACTAGAAGAACTAAGTTAAAAATTTCAACAAACAAATACTAAAATCCTTAATCTATTTATAAATCTAACCAAGGAAGACTTTTTATGGAGACATAAAGGAGTTACCTGAAGAAGAGATAATGCTCATCAACGAGATTTTTGGTTTTATTTATTTCTACAACCCATTAAATTATTCTTATACCATGATTATATAATAAATTAAATATCTTAAATATAATTATTTTGTTTTATGTTAGTTTTATGAACTAAAATAATATAAAATTTCATCAAATGGGTTATTAAATCATCATTTGTGTGTATGTTGACTTACCACCTTACAAAATGAAGTCATTCATTTTTCCATTACCACCTCTCACGATTGGGTATGACGATGGTTATAAAGTTTATATATGATATAATTAAAATAAATATACCCATTAGTTAATTATATCATATATAATCTTTTATGTTCCATTTTGTAAGGGATATAAAGACTTTTCTTGTGTGTATGGCAGACTATCGCCTCGTTAAAGGAGGTGATTTGTTTTTAACTAACATGTTACATGGAAGTTAATAAGGGTATATATGATAAATATATTAAATATAAATAAAATATTTATGATATTCATGACATATTTATAATTATTTAAATATAATATATTTTGTTATTTTTACCTTTTCACACACTGAGAAAATGATAACGTTGTTCGTGGAAATGTGGACTACTACCTCCTCAAAGTGATGCGATTCCCTTTTTCACCAAAATATCACAAAAGATTCCATATATAAATATATATAAATAATTAATATATTATTTATGATATTATTATCAATATATAAAGATAAATTATTAATTATTTTCTATCCATAATAATTATTGAATAATGGAAACATTACTCATGCGTACGTATGACCTACTGTCTCCATAATCGTAACGTTAGTTCATTTTTGATAACCATATTTAATGATTAGTTTTAAATAATAATTTATTTATAAATAATATAATTATTTCATCATTATTATTATGGTTACATTTTAATAATTATCTTCTTTACCAGAGTCAAACCACCTTAGTCATTTTTGACACACATGCCGAATATGGTTAAAACACACGGTGTAAACTGAATCGATTAAGTAATTGTATATAACATGTTAATATTTTTTTTAAATGTAATAGTAAAATTTTAAGATTTTTTAAATAAATTAAATAATAAACACAAGTTTGTTATCCAAAAATATAAAAGCACATGTGACAAGTCAGACACAAGGTAAGACTTTCCTCATATCACTTTTATTTCTATGAGATATATGCCATATTCACCACTTATTTTTGTTATGTGGTCTATATATTTCCCATGAATTTATTGTATTGATATTATAATTAAAATTACGAGTATTTAAATATCTATTTGAATATCTATATTTTATAGAGTTTATGGTTTCAATGTTACTAAAGCGGTGAGGGATTGTTGTGTCAATTTTTCTTGTTTGGGACATATATCGTGTTATACACATGTCTTATTTTAGGAGGTGAATATACCAAAAAAATTAATTTTATATTTCATTAATATCCATATTTTAATGATAATATATGTTTAATTTAGTGAAATTATTTCCTGGGTATTTCAATTCAAAGTTACCATAGTAGTAAGTGTCTTATGTTATAGTCTTATCATTTATCGGGATTATTTTTTTATTACGCTTACAGTTATGAGAAATTATGATAAATTTCTCAATAAACCCATTATTTTTCTTATCATATCTTAATTTATTGAGAATACATATTTTCCCTTCATTTTTATCTCTTTTTGTACTCAATATTTCAAAATATTGTTTTTATGAAAAATCATCTTTTCAGCTAAAAACTCATTTTCTTTCAAAACCATGTTTTCCAAAAATGTTTTCAATTTTTAATTTTTTTTTAAAATATGAATTGATATTTTCCTCAAGAAAATTTTTAAATGATTTTGAAAGATTAATTTATATTTTTTCATATATATTTTAAAATAAAAGTATTTTTAAAATGTTTTGTGATTTAAAAAAGTGTTTTTCAAAATAGAAAGGGTATTTTCCTCAAGAAAAATTTTTAATGATATTTTAATGGTATTTTCATTCATTAATGTCAAAAAATTTGGTTTTTTACATATTATTCAATGAGGATATTTTGTAGTGATACCATCCTCATTCTTTATCTGGATGAATTTTTATTATTTTAAATAGTTTGTTATGAACCCTATTTCTTTTCCATATGTCAATTATGTTTCAAATAGATTGACATGAAATTCATTTATTTTCAATTATTTTATTAGGTTATAAAAGAATTATATTTTTATGAATTTTTTGATGAAATGAGATCTCTTTATACTTTAGTCATGTTCTAGTTCTTAGAAATTACTAATATAATAGGGTTATTCATATATCTCTGGGTAATCCTTTTAAAATTTATATGATGGGGAGACCAAGATAGTACTGGGTGATCCGAGTACATCTTATATAATGGGGTGTCCTAGATAGCATCAGGTGATCCAATTAAAGATTTAATGATGGGTGTACCGAGACAACAATCCAATTCATTGTGTAATGTACATTTTCTTGGGAGCTAAGATGGAGGGAGTGACCTGAGTGTTTCTCTTATAAAGTTTTTGGGAACCAATTATTTTTTACATGGGTTTAGCATGAATTTTTAAGAAAAATGTTCCAATCTACCAACACATTTTTCTAATGCTTGTTATTTGTTTATAATGTTTCTTATGATAAAGATTGATGTAGAATGGATCATGATTATTGATGCTGATGACTCTTGATTTTTTATTATTTTCAAATTTGATGATCTAGGTATTGATGGGTATGATTTATTTTATTATTCGATCATGAACATTGATTATGTCATCAAACCCTTATACACTTAGTATGCTCATTGATGAAATTCCATTGTTAATTCTTATTATTACCCTTACTGAGTATTTGATATCACACATCTTCTATTTCTTTTCCCCCCATCTTATAAGGAATAATTTTTAATGAATTATTTCTAGAAGGGATTTCCTATGGATGATGATAATGACTTACTGTGAGATAAGGAATGCTGTATTAAGTAGGATAAATGATCATTTAACGATATAAGTACTGTTTTTTGTAAAATATTTCCCTAATTATCTAAAACTATAAACCTAAAAGGCCCTAAAGAATTAAAGTGATCTAATATTTCCATTTTATATTGTTTGTTTTGGATGGAAAAAATTGGTTCACCTCTATCGGTATTAAGTCAGAAATGTAAAGTTTAAAATTTCAACACCGGATGTTGTAGTACGAGTTATGGGTTGTCATAGTTAGTTTCAGATCAAAGGTTTATATAAATTTGGATATTTAGATATTTTTATGTGAGGTTATCTTAAGATTTATGGATACAATTATTGGTCTACTAGATTTTAGTTTATCATAAGTTCAAATTGATAGATACCACATTTGATGGTTTAATGTTGTAAAACATTTGAGGTTATTAATGACATTTTGGGATACATTTTGTTGGGTTTAGGTATTTTTAATTCATAGGATCAGCACAATGAGTTATTAAGGGAAGAATTTTTTTTATCATGTCTAAAAAAAGGGTACAACCCAAAGGTTGGGTGAAAACCTGTCACATTCGGTAAGGCCATGAGGCTTGAACCCACAAAGAAGTTTATTTTATTGATTCAGGCATGAAACATTCATCTGGAATACTCATCATTTTGAGATATGGATGATATTGTGGTGGAAATTGACAAAGTGTTAGAATTATCCTCCTCAAGTAAGTATGTTTCCTTATGCTCTTAGTCTTGATGGGAAATAATTCCTCAAATATAAGAAAGGTATATTGAAACAAAAATGTTATTGTTTCTGACGCTTTTAGGCTTCGGCGTGTACGCACGTCTGTCACGCAGGGGGGGGGACGCGCGGCTTGTAGGCCCGCATTCCCGCTTTCCAAAGGCGGGTGGAATCCGTTCCTTGTTCAGGGACGTCTGCTCCTTGATCAAAATTGGGATGATGTGATGTCGGTTCTTCATTCCGTGGATTCCTACTCGGAGCTCGTCACCTAGTCCGGGTCTCCCTTATAGATTTAAGACGGGTTCGTGAAGCTCGTTCCCGGCGCCATATCTTCATGGACGCTAGTTAATTACGCTGCTTCCGTCGAGACGCTCTAAGGGTTCTGGTCGGGGCAGCAACCTTTGGTGAGGAGAATGGTCACGTTGGGGTGTCGTCGGCGCGCCTTGACGTTGGGGATTGGCATGTATGTCTTCTGTAACTTATTATAGGGATTCTCGAGGGCGCGAAATCCCAAGGCATCCGACATCGAACGCAGGGAGTTGTGTATCATATGAGGTTTTCCTCAGCTTCCCATGTTTAACACGGGGTATGCCGCGAGTTTAATGTCTTACGGAGACGGATCAGACTGATCGAAACACTGAGAGTGGATCAGATTGAAGGACCCCCTAGGGGGAACACAGATGTTGGGGCCAACTTGTGGGCGACTTCTCAGATACTATGGAGTGGAATGAGGTGGCATGATCCCACCGGGATGTGGTGACCTGGGTAAGGATCAGGATGGGTGATGGAGTGAAGGGGTTAACCCTCATGGAGGCTTCCTACATAGCCCCATGGCAGGGAATCAAAGTCCGCATAGTTCGCTGATACGGTGGGACACCTGAAGAGGCGACCCGTGAGAATGAACGAATGGATTGGTGCCTGGAGGATGTAAGATCTCTGGGCTAGGGCTTGAGCTTCCCGAGGCACGTGGGCTCGAGGGAGAGGTCAGGATGAGACATGGGTGTGAGGTATGGGGCTTACGCTCTGAGGCGGCCCATAACGGTGGTTGTGAACTGACGCGGAGGGGTCGGAACAACTGAGTGATGGGCTTGAACCTCGTGGAGGCTTCCTACGTACCGGGTGTTAGCACGGATCAAAGTCCATGTTGTTCGGGGCATACAATTTAACATCATGCAGGATGAGGGCATACAGTTTAACATAATGTGGGACGAGGGCATACAGTTTAACGTCATGCAGGACGAGCAATCTGAGGATTACGCTCTAAGGCAGCCCAAAGTATTGGCGAACCGACGTGAAGAAGTCAGAACGACCGGGTGGTGGGCTTGAACCTCATGGAGGCTTCCTAAGTACCATGCATTAGCACGGATCAAAGTCCACATAGTTCGCTGGGATGGGGCTTATGCTCTAAGGCATCCCATAATGGGATTTCATGGTTGATGCTCGCTCTAAGCTCATGTGAGTCATGCTCGGTGTGAGAAACAAGAGACGGCAAGGACCAGATGATCACGTCGTGAAGGGTGCGTCTGTGAGAAGCGGAAAGGGGCTTATGTGTTGAGCAGCCCAAAGAAGAAACAGGGGCTTACGTGTGGTTAGTGGCCCTTAGTGTCAGGGCTTACTCCAGGATGGAGGCCCGTACAGAGGTGCATGGGTGCTTCCTTCCGCTAGAGAGGCTAGGGGATTACGCTCTGAGGCAGCCCTTCCCCCATGGACAAAAGCCACTCCGGCAAGGAGGATCTCATTCCATGTGAGGAATAATCCATTCCCGTGGAGATGAGTGGGCGTAAAGAATGTCCGAGCCAGGGGGACCCTACGTACAAAGCACGGGGTCGGACCACAGTTTAACGTCATATGTTAAGGACGAGGTGCTTGGCAGTTTAACGTCCTGCAGCTCGGATGAGGTGGGTTTGCTCGACACCCCTAGGGCTTACATGCCCAATGCCCTCTACCCCTTGTGGGAGGGAAGGAATCGGCAAGGCCATATTGAAGGGGGGGCGCAGGGTGAACCACCAAGAGGTCCACGTTAGCATGGCTATGCGTAGAAGCAATAGCCGTTAGCATGCCTATGCGAAGAACATAAGGCAAAGCAATGCAACGGGAAACACCGGGTCAGCGCACAATTCCAGGATGTGCCCGAAAAAGGCCGGGTCGGAATGAAAAAGAAGGGATTGCGTGAAAAAGAATGAATAGCACGCAATGTAAGGGGTGTGCGCGCAAAGGAAGTATTGCGCGCAACTTGGCCGGCCTGCGCGCAAACGAAGGAATTGCGCGCAAGGGGCGGACCCCGAAGGGGTTCAATTTTAGTCTAAGCCATGGGGATATAGCGCAAAGGCAGATCCTGGGGTGACTTGGTGCTGAAAATAACCATAACTCAAGGCCATATTGCGCACGCAATTATGCGCATGGGAGTTGGTTCAAATTCCTCAACCTCAAAACGGTTGGGGTCGCCTTCTATTTATAGGCATCCATCGGCGCGGAATCCAGGCGGCGCGCGAAATCTTTCGCGCCGGGAACAGTCGGCACGAAAATCCTCACCGTGTGGAACTGGGCGCGAAAAATTGTGTGCAATTCCACTGTTTTTACGCGAATCCCGGACTTCCTTCACGCAGACAACATTTTTTCGCACAAGTCCTCCTTAATTTCGTGTACCACTCCCAGGCTATTCGGACCGGGCCTCTGAGTCTGAATATGCCTTCGCTTCGTCAGTTCGAAACTTCTTCTAAGAGTTACAGACTTTTTTCGGCGTCTAAAAATGCCCCCCCCCCCATCAGAATTGGACCGGCGAGAGGTCACAATGATCGGATTTCGAGGGAAACACTGAAACACCGAAGTAGTGCATCTTCTGGGCATTTTGCGTGCAAAAATCCAATGGGGCGCGCAAAACGACGGATCAGCATGGAATTCACTTTACACGCGGCGCGGAACCCTAACCTCACCTGAAAAAAGGGGAGCTGGGTCCCAAGTTCTGTACTCGAGCTTTTCTGCATGATAGGCATACCGCTCTCGTGCGCGCAATTGCTCCGGCGACTGGGTGTAAAAACGCTTTTCCAGCACATCATTCCTTCCGAATTTTGGCCGCATTTGCACGCCTACTCGGGATATTTCGTGCCTAGTGTGCCGATTGCGCACCCAACTCCTGGATTTCATGCCGAATCTTCAGATTTCGCGCAACTCTCTCCAATTCCGCGCACTACATCCTGATTTCGTGCAACTCCCGAAATATTCGAGATGGCTACAAATCAAGTTGATGATGGGGAAGCCGCCGCTCGTAGAGCCAAAATGGGGGAGAACGAGGAGGTTTATGGCTCCAAGGTAATCATTTCCAACAACCTAACCTTGTTCAACCTGCTAACCCCCGCCCAAAAGGAATATCCCTTATCTGACAACCTCCCTCTCTGGAACTTTGGAATTCTGGAAGAGGTTCCCCTATCGGGCTTCGAAGTGGGCACACCGCCGTCATGGGTGACACGGGAGGACGAGCTTCCCCGCTAAAACATCACCAAAAACGGCCATCTTGCCAGGGAGACCAGGCATATGGACGTATATGTCCTGAACCCGAGGACCAGGACCATTACCGGGGATGAGCCTGTCACAGAGAATTCTTCGTCCCTCTATGCGAGCACGTTCCGTCAGAGCGTCACAAATGACACTAAGGGTTGGCTGAAAGACTGGGACCTGCGGTCCGGGGGAAACATTACCAGGGAGTGGGCCTGGGCATTCTGGGTCCGCCATACTTACGACCAGTTTGGGGCCGAGCTGCGGCATATTGGCCAGTTCGAGGTGGTATGGACGTCGCAGTTCCACTTCCACCATCAACCTGAGCTTGGGCCGGAGATATTCACTCGGTGGTCCCCCGATACTAAAACATTCCACCTTCACCATGGGGAAGTTGGCATTAGCCTCTGGGACGTTCACTGCATCAGAGGTATCCCACTGGAGGGCTACCAATACGACGAGTTATTTCCTCCAAAGAACACCTGGGAAGACAGGTCACGGACGCCCATGCTGACGTGGCACCTGCTGGAGCTGGCCAATGAGAGGCTGGTGGTCAAGGAATTTGTAAAGTACATTGCCTACCCGGGCTGGTTCATCTAGTTCCTAGAGAAGGACCCGGAAATCAAGATGTCGGGATGGGGAAAACGATGCCCAACCGCAGCTCAGAGGAGCAAGGATGGGTCGTATTGGAGGACCCTGGAGGTGGGGCAATACCAATTATGGGGATACCGCATCATTGAGGCCCGGGACCTGAACGTCCGGTACGCCGGGTTCCTTTCCTCCTTCCTGAGTGGGTGTCTCCTGCCAGTGTGGGTCACGATGATGGGCGTCCATCTAACAACATTGGTGATGGCGGGCACCAAGGCCGCCAAAAAAAGGTTCAACTTGGGGGTCCCCGTACTGGCCAAGTTGTATGTCATTCTGGGACGCATCTCACAAGGGGGGTCGCCTCGGAGGGTATGTGGCCCCTTCGAGATCTTCCACGGCTGGGTGGCGGCACATCTCGGCGGGTACACTTTCCCAAATTCCATCCATCCTCTGGGAAAGGACCTGCGACCGTCCCTGTTTAACATCACCGGCGTGGCGCCGATGATGCTCAATGAGGAGGGCGCGAGGATCTGCATTGGTAACCACGCCAACTTCAACTTCAGCCCATTCCCCACCCCGATCAGACAGATGGTGGACAATGGGAGAGGATCTCTGGAATAGCAGGAGTATTTTCAGAGCATCCGGGGTGGTGTACTCATGGCACGGATCGACGGGAAGGTGATTTGCGAGCCTTACGTGCCATCCCAATTCACCAGGCAATTCAGGTGCCTCCAACGAATGATGAAGAAGGTATTCACGGCTGTCTGGGTGGAGAAGAATCCCTGCATTCTATGCTAGATGTGGTTGATGTTCACCACTTTCGGATCTGGCGACATCATCACTCTTCCTCCCACCGGGGTTGACGTTGTCCTAGCAAATGAGTATGCCGACCACTGGACCATTACGTACCCTTAGGGGATTTTACGCATGCAATTCAGGCAACTGGAGGCTACCCACGCAGAAACAGGACGACGGGGGAGCAGACAAGGTTCTACTAGAAGGGGGGAACCAGGGGTGCGTCAGGCAGCGAGGCCTGCGCAGGTCGGGACCTCAGTGACGGTAACATCACACAATGCCGCCGCGACCTCGTTGCTCGTAGGGAGGTCACAGGAGGCGGCTAGGGAACTTCCCAAGAAGCATATAAGATACCTACTCGAACCTTCCCAAGATGAAATTTTACCAGCACTGTGGTCGACCTGGATGACCCTGCGGAAATCACTGGGCGTTGAAGCCATCTGGCAGAAGATAATGCAGAACGAGATCCAGCTTCCTGAGGTCGGGCTCATTTGAGTTACCGAAAGAGTAAAATTCCATCAGCGACATGCCTATCTGACGTCCATGGACACATACGCGTGCCAAAGGGGTCGGTGTGCGGAGCTAACTTTCCTAGTGAAAGTAATGCTCGGCCAAGGGCATGATCTGGAAGTGATGCCACCAGGAAAAGGAGACAATGATGAGGAGTCAGAGGGGGAGGAGGAGACCAGAGAAGACGAAGGTGAAGTTTAAGATGAAGGAGAAAGAGAACCCGAAGGTGAGGGGTCGCAGGGGGCGACCTACCAAGGGAGTCTCCGGGAGAGCGATGAGATTGTCGGATCTGATATCGATATAACCGAGATACTCAAGGTCTATCTTTATCTACATTCATTTTCTTTCTTCGTCCATTATCCTTTGGAATTTCCAACCCATCTCTCTTCCTAAATCAGGAGTGCCTAAGTGTTGGTCAGGCTTCCCCACTAGAGGAGGGAGGAGAGGAACCAGTGGGACAGGATGGGGATCCGACGCCCATCATTGAATTGACAAGCAAAGAGGGGTATCCTGTCATGGCATCTCCTGTAGCGGCCGGAACACTAGAGGCCGACGCCCTGGGTTCCTGTAAGTCCCATGCTTCACTACTGGCACTTGCTATCAAAAGATCCCAACTAATAAGGGTACGCCTTGCTCAGTGATCTCAATATTGGAGGCTCGTCAGGCTGCGGAGCCCGGGCCGTTCGTGAGCGGACCAGTGGAGGAAATACCACCTTGTTTAGAGCATGCTCCCTGCACTGAGTCAGCCCCGAAAATTGGTGAGTAGGGGGTGGCGGACATCAGTGGCACTGTCCTTGAGGCAAGGCTGGAAGCTGACGGAGGAAACGTCGCTATCGAAGCAAGAGAGGAAGGTCGCCCAGATGTCGAGGGTCCTATTCCTCATGAAGACATCCCTGAGGCAGATCCTGCTGCCGACCTACTGGCTGCCATTCCTGTGTATCGGCCCGCTGATCCCGAGGAGGTAGATGACTCGGACTTAGAAGCGGCCAAGGAGAGCCGGATGACACAACGCAAAGGGTGGAAGTGTATCTAGTGCTTTCTCAGGCAGCCCCAGTTGGATTGGATGAGGCGGATGAGATCACTCCAGACCTGGCTGTGTTTCATGTGCGCCGGAGGGGCTGATGCTCAGCGCCTTCATCTGAAAGTCCGTGATTAAATGGCCAAGAAGATACGCGAGAGTAGCCGGCACACCGACGTTGCCCAGTGTCAGGAATGATCAGTGAGCACCCGAGCATTTCTGAGTGTGGAGTGGGAGGTCTGGTGCCTCGAAGGACAGGCGGCATAGAAGGATGCCTTCATTGCAACATGCTCTGAGCTCGTGGAACAACTGACAGCCCAACTGGAAGACACCCAAGAACAACTGACGGAAGCGAGCCACCAGATGGCCATACTTCAAACCGAGCGGGCGCAGGCACAGGCCAGGCTTGGCATGCTATGCTTTGTGGCTACTGATGAAGAGAGGTTCTTCAAGGAGAAAGAAGAAGTCCTAGAGGCTACCAGCCAAAGGGTAATAACGTTGGAAAGATCTATCCAGCATGCTAATCCTTAAGGGCTTTGTTTCGTCCATCTCATGAACTTTTTTCTTTTACTGCTCAAAATTTTGACCCATGTATGGACCAATCTATTTATCTGTACCTTTGGTCTAATATGCTCACCATAATTATGAAATAAATAACAACTCACCCCTAAGCTCCTGTGGGTCGCACCCAACGCGAGAAGTAAAGGGTGCTCGTGTTATAATTCCATCCAACTATGGGGAATTAACCAAGCTTCAGGCATTTGAACTCGGGGCTGGATTTCTAAGGAGAAGAGGGATGTCCAGCCGACGGGAGGGGACCTCAGACCGATCGATGTATCATCTCCTCCACGTGCCCTAACACATGAGCGGGGCAATGCTGGGGGCATTGAAATTCCTTCGAACATAGGGAGATGAAAAAGGTGAATCACGTTACCTGAATTTGGAACACAATGGGGCATGACGATGGAGGATAACTATTAACTGTGGCGGAAACACAGCATCCATATCGCATTGGCCTGAAATGGGGACAATAAATGAGGGCTGATCACTGACTGTGTTCGCAACACGGGGCCTAACTCAAATATCGCCGATCAGTCTTCCAGAACATTGGCCCAGGACAGTAGGCGGACTATAGGTCTATCATCCATATTGCTACAATAGGCAGACCAACGGTCTATCATCCATATTGTGGAAGCAGGCAGACCAAAGTCTATCATCCATACTGTTAGGGGGTCCCATCAAACATGACCAGTCCTCTGGGACATTGGCCCAGGATAGTAGGCAGACCGTAGCTCTATCATCCATACTGTTAGGGGGTCCCATCGAACATGAAATAGGATAAGGATCCAAATAAAGGGGAACGCAAAGCATGGAAAGTGGAGTGGTGGTTTGTTTGAATAGAGTCCAACACTCCCAAAATTGCGCCATCGTGACGGAGGCGCATTAGGCGGACATACCAACCTGATCACGGATTGTCCCAATTTTCAGACAGGACCTCTCTAGTGAGAGAACTTCCACTTCCCAACATTACTATGGGGCATCCCGAACTTATTCGGGGTAGATGTCACAATTACACCACTCCCCAAGAAGTCAGGCCGAGGGACCGACAGTAAGGAGGGACGAGATTTGGTAATCCCTGGGGGTGGACCCAAGACAAAATGTCCAGGAGTTCCTATGTATCTCATAAGGATGAGAATCAAGCCACACGTAGTTCTAGAAGCAGAGTTTAACATCGTGTAGGATGAAAGGATGAGAAGGCTAATTCTTTAGAATGGGGTGCACGGGGTACAGTCGTCGTAAACCCGACGTGAATGAGGACATGATCTCGCACTATGCCACGTAGTCCCGTGGTTGGGGTCCCAAAGGTGGGACCGAAGAGAAAATTAGCTGAACTCGAGCTGGACCCAAGGACAGGAGGTCCAGGCGTTCCTGCGTATCCCATTAAGATGGGAATCAAGCCAGACGTAGTTCTTAAGAGATCTTAGTTTATGGTCTTAGAGCTCGGACCAAAGGGGCCTAGATATAGGAAAAAATGCAGTTTAGGGTCATGTAGGACCGTGAAAGGATCTTAGTTTTAGGTCTTAGAACTCAGACTAGAGGATAAGGGGAATGAGAGACACACGGTAAAGCGGTTGCAATACCCGACGTGAATGGGGGCAAGGCCCTGCTTACTATGTGTTCCTAGGGACATGTTTAGGCCGAGGGACCGAACACGAAAAGTTAGGCTGGACCCATGGGGAAGTGCCCAGGCGCTCCTACGTATCTCATAAGGATGAGAATCAAGACATACGTAGTTTTTGAGAGGTGCCGTGGCACAACATGGAGCCTGCACAAAGGATGAGGGAGACGTGTGGGTCTAGCCATCGCACCAAAAGAAGCGGCATTTGATATATCTTGTTTTTCCTTGAAGGTGAGTGGTTATTATTTTGTGGAGCGACCGGCCTGGGGTAGAAACTCCTGGAGTCGCCACAATAATCAAGCCATAACGGGCGTTGACAAATGGTATGGCAATTGACCAATACCCAACGTGATGTCCCCTATGGGGAGGTCACCACAATGCAGTGCCGTTTCTCGTCGTGCGGCCAGGACGATATTATCACAGTTTATGGTCATGTGATGGGACCAAACAACACAGTTTAAGGTCGTATGGTTTGGACCTAATAGCAAAGTTTAAGGTCGTATGGCTTGGACCTGAAAACACAGTTTAAGGTCCTATGGCTTGGACCTGACATCACAATTTAAGGTCGTATGGCTTGGACCTGACAGCACAGTTTAAGGTCGGATGGCTTGGACCTGACAACACAGTTTAAGGTCCTATGGCTTGGACCTGATAGCACAGTTTAAGGTCATATGGATTGTACCTGACAGCACAGTTTAAGGTCGTATGGCTTGGAACGTACAACACAGTTTAAGGTCGTACGGTTTGGACCTGGGGAATACGCACGATGAGGCGAGGCGTACCCGGTGTGGATGAGGGCATATCCTCATATCGTCACTACGGGCGATTCCGGGAGAGGGGTCTCAGGCCAAAGGGGCCTACGAGGGTCCAACAATCAGGGGGGCAGGAGATGCTAGCTCCCAGCTACGCTGGGCCCGAAACACAATGTCTGGGTGACTCCTCGTTTCTCATGGGGATGAGGGTCAAGCTGCATGCAATCCTTAAAGAAAAAACCCAAGCACATACTCTAGATCACAGATCGCAGGAGCCCCGAGAGACACTGTTACGCAGCTTGGTCCATCTGATGTGTGGGGGTGCACTGAGGGTTAGTGCAAGAAGTGTCAAGATTCCACCTTGACACGGTGGGGTGGAACATAATGTGAATCATGAAACCAACATTCAGGGCCTGAAGAAGCCAACGTGACGACTGAGGATTACTGTTTATTGTGTTCGAAACACAGCATCCTGTCGCGTTAGCCTAGAGATAGGGGAAAAAATGAGCATCAACCGCTGACCACATTCGCAACGCGGGATTTGTATCAATTTGTTGCCCTAAACCCTTGGGGGCGTTGGCCCGTGACGGTAGGAGAGCCCTTAGGCGTTGTATCCAGACCGTTCTTGGGGGTCCCTCTAGGTGTGAAAGATAATGGGGCCCGAATGAAGGGGAGCACGACGCTTGACAAGTGGATGACAACTTGACTAAGTCGAATCTAACACTCCAGGTCCTAGACCAGAGTACTCTGAACACATTATCAGACCACTGGAAAGGGTTGGAGGGCTCAGTCTGAGAGTGGCCAAAAGATGTCGGATTCCCAGGGGAAGGGGGCGTAGTGCCAAAAACCCTGTACCACACTTATATGTCCCCCCGTGGGGATGGACATGCCAAAAGACCGAGGCGACTAGGAGATCATGGGATCTCCTAAGAGATGGGGCTGGACCTGAAATCTAGCTGTTCAGGTGGTCCTACGTATCCCATAAAGATGGGAATCATGCCACACATAGTTCTAGAAATGCAGTTTAACGTCATGCAGGATGAAACAGGGCACTTCTTCCAGGGGGTGTGGAGGGCGTAGCGGATAAACCATCACGAATGAGGACCTAATCCTACACTGCACCACATGCTCCGGGTGAAGGCTGGGGATGATAGGTCCAAGAAGGGCAAGGGGCCTGAGGCTGGGCCTTGGTCAGGGATTCCTAACCAGCTTGCAGTTTAACGTCTTGCCATGAGGACGAGCACGTGGTTTAAGGGCACGCAAGACCATAAGGTTCTTAGTTTAAGGTCTTAGAAATCGGACCGAAGGGGCCCAGATGTAGGAAAAAATTTAGTTTAAGGTCATGCTGGACCATGTAAGGATCTTAGTTTTAGGTCTTAGAACTCGGACCCATGGGACTCAAGCAAAATACCGTTTGAGGAACCTAGCATTTGGGGGAAGAGTGACACGCTCACTGTCCATAGTCACCAGGGAATACACGCCATTGGGATAAACCTTATGGACAATGAAAGGGCCCTCCCATTTGGGCTCTAGCTTGGGTGATTTCCTTCCAGGAATCATTGGTGCTCTGAGATCCAACACCAGGTCAGCTTGTAGGAAGGAGCGGAGGCGGACCTTCTTGTTGAAAGCTCTATCCATCCTGCTCTGATGCCTTTCCAAGTTATGTAAAGTGCGAAGCCTATTTTTGTTCAGCACTTCCAATTCAACTAGATGGATTTCGGTAACTCTATCTGGCGCTTCATGGCCGTAGACCGTCGTGCGCAATGAGGGAAACTGAATCTCGATGGATAGGATGGCCTCCGCTCCGTACACCAGGGAATACGGAGTCACCTGGGTGGAGTTACGAGTCATCGTCCGATAAGCCCAGAGGGCGTTGGGGAGCTTTTCCGGCCAACTTATCTTGTTTTGAACAACCATTTTTTGCAGAATGTTAGAGAGGGTTTTGTTAAATGCCTCGATCTATCCATTCGCCTGTGCATGATAGCGGGAGGTGTGGTTAGAGCGAATGTTGTACTTGGCGTACAATTTCTTCAGCTCGGCTGCTCGAAAGTTGGTTCCATTATCTGTGAGGATAGTGTGAGGTACTCCAAATCGATAAATGATGTTGGAGCTCATGAAGTTAGCGATAGAACAGGATTTGACCTCCTTGAGAGTAATTGCCTCTTCCCACTTGGAAAAGAAATCCATAGCAGTCCGGAAGAACCGGCACTAGCGGGCCGTCACCGGCGGGTAAGGTCCTACGACATCAATCCCCCAGACTGCAAAGGGCCAATAATACTTGGTAGTATGGAGAGGCTCCGGTGGCCGATGCATGAAGTTGGCATGAACTTGGCACGCATGACACCTCTTGGAAAACTCGATGCAGTCGTAGATCATGAAGGGCCAGAAGTACCCCAGCCTCTGAATCTAGTGGGACAACTTTGACCCATCCTGGTGGGCACCACAAGAACCAGCATGAACTTCTTGCATGACCTGTGGGATCTCGACTCCTTGAAGGAAACATAGGAGAACACCATCAAATCTGCATCTGTAAAGGAGATTCTGAAGGCAAGGACCGCTCTAAAGGGTAAACTGCGGCGCGCGACATCGGATTCGCTCGCGCTCGGCTCGATCCGACGGATGATTGACATGCTAGAGATATTCAACCAAGGGTGTCCTCCAGTCAGGAACCATTTCGATTACCGCATCTGAAGTCCCTGGGGATCCTGATGTAGGGGCACCAGCGGTGAGATGGTTCACCCGCGGGCCACGATCATCCTCTGGGATGATGGGAGAAATGACTCTCTGGTGTGCTACGTGGATAATCAGGTCGTTCTGTTCGGGCTCCACAAGTGATGCGGCCAGGCTGGCCAAAGCATCTGCTCGACTGTTCTGCGACTAGGGGATATGAACGACCTCTGGCCGAGAAGGGAACTTAGACATTAGACGGAGGGTGCACTCCAGCAATGGCACAAGTTCTGTATTTCTAACAACATAGTCACCATTGACCTACTTGATGACTAGCTCGGAGTCCCCTTTCACATGCAGATGGGGTACGTCAATCTCGAGAGCCAACTCGAGACCAGTGATGAGGGCATGATATTCTACCTCATTGTTTGTGCAGCCTTCTAACAACAGGAATGAATACGGCAGAACGGCTTGCTCTGGGGTGATGAAGATGACACCCCGACCCACTCTGTTGAGCCTAGGATCATTGAGACTTCTACCAGTGGGGCTCCAGGAGGCACCATCAAAGTACATCTGCTAGCATGGGATGGCATGATCGACTGAGAGGATTACCTCATCAGGAAATCCTAGATCCAGCGGCTGATCCATGGAGGTGGGATGAGCAGCTAATAAGTATGCCAACACCTGTCCTTTTATAGCCTTCTGAGGTATGAACCTGATGTCAAACTACTGGAGGATCACCGCCCAGCGCGCCAATCGGCCAGTCAACATAGGTCGGTTCAGGATGTATTTCAACGGGTCTACCCGAGAGACCAGTTGTACCTCGTGGTGCTGCAAGTAGTGCCACAGTTTCTGCACGACAAATACGAGCGCCAGGTAGCTCTTCTCGATGGGAGAATATCTAATTTCCGTATTGAGGAGCATGCGGCTGAGGTAGTAGAGGCTATTCTATGTTCCCTCGCTGTTCTTCTAGGCGAGAAGTGCGCCGAGGGATCATTCCAGGGCAATCACATAAAGGACCAGCGGCTTTCCAGAAACGGGTGGCATCAAGACCGGAGGTTGCAGTAGATACTGCTTGATTTCCTCAAAAGAGATCTGATACTCTTTTTCACATTCATAGGCGGCACATTTCTTCATGAGTCGGGAAAAGGGCTTACACTTGCCGGCCAGATTCGCAATGAATCGGTGTATATAGGCTAAGTGGCCTTGGAGGCCTCTCAGCTCCCGAATATTACTCGAGGGAGGCATCTGCCTGATGGCCTTGATCATCTCCGGGTCGATCTTGATGCCTCGGTATCTAACAATGAAGCCAAGGAACTTTCCGGAGGTGACCCCGAAGGAACACTTCAATGGGTTCATCTTCAAGTGGCGAGAACGGAGGAAGTCGGACACTTTCTCAAGGTCTTTGAGATGGTCCTGGCACTGGAGAGATTTAACCACCAGATCATCCACGTAGCATTCCACCAATGTCCCGAGAATTGTCTTGAATATGCGATCTACGACCCGTTGATAGGTGGCACCAGCATTTTTTAGGCCGAAGGGCATAACCTGGTAGCAGAAAGTACCTTGGGGGGCCCTAAAGTTAGTGAACTCTTCATGCTAGAAGGCCATCCGGATCTGGTTGTACCCGGAGTAACCATCCATGAAGGAGAGGGCTTGGAACCCGGTCGTGGCATCGATGAACAACTCTGTCACTAGAAGGGGAAAATCATCCTTTGGATAGTGGCGATTGAGATCACGGAAGTCGATACATACCCTGATTTGTCCATTCTTCTTCTTGACCAGCACAATGTTGGCTAGCCACCAGGGGTACTGAACTTCTTTGACAAAGTTGGATTTGATGAGCTTATCAACTTCGGCCTCAACCATGGAATTGTGAGAGGGGTGCATCTTTATGGGAGGCTGCTTGAACCCACAATGGTTTGCTGGAAGGCCAAGGCGGTGGACGGCTACATGGGGATCTAGTCCTGGCATCTCGTTATAACTCCAAGCGAACACATCACAGTGCTATCTAAGGAAGTCTACGTACTGTTGCCATCTCTCAGGGGGCATAACGGCGCTGACCAATGTGGGTCTTGGGTCTGCCTCGCTACCGAGGTTCTCCTGCAGTAACTCATCAACTGTGGTGGAGACGCCCTCCTCAATGGAAGGGGGGTGTATCTTCCATGTCCTCCTCTCCACTTGTGGAGGGATCATCCATGGGGAGAGCCGTTTCGGGGCTGCCAGACTCTGATGGGAAGCTGGTGCCAGCTTGGGCAGCAGAGGTCGTCACGTTAGGAGACTCATTCACTACAGAGACCATGGAGACAAAGGCGGTTGATCCAATCCCATCTAGCCTTCGGCGCAAGGGGCCATGCTTTATGACATCAAAATAGTAGTGGCACGTCGGCTTGAGCCGGTCGATTCCGGCCCGACGAAACAGACACGTATGACGTACTACCGTTGTCATGAGCCTAACGTCCCAATATCATACATGGGTAGGAGGCTTGGGGATCACCTAAGCCTGGTTGGTGTAGGAGTACGAGGTGATTTCCCGTCGCCGCTTGGACCCGGAAATATGCCTTCCTCTGGTACTCAAAACAACAAAGCACTACCCCATGTCGGGGGTTGTGGCCTCCAACCGATGGATTGGGAAAACATAAGCATCATCCAAACCTGCCCAGGGATCACTTGTGACAGTGGCGGGCTCAACCTCACTTGCCAGGATTTGCTTGTCCTTGCTCTTGTAATAGTCGGCGTCCATATAACGGGCTTCACAAGAGGAAAAAGGAGACGCATCTCCTTGGAGCATGCCTACTCGACCCTTAAGGGAGTATTTAAGGCACTGGTGATATGATGAGGGGACCGCTGCGTGAAGGTGGAGCCACGACCTTCCCATCAACGCGTTGTAGGCGGTGTCCTGAGAGACAACCATGAATTCGGTATTGGCAATTAGGCCGCCGAACTGGGTCTTCAAGCGAATCTTGCTGAGTGGAGTTTTCTCGGTCCTTTCATACCCTTGGATCTTGAGGTCGGAGGGGGTTAGATCATCCTTAGACAACCCCAGCTTCTGCAGTGTTCGAGTTGGGATTAGGTTAATCCCGGAACCCGTTTCAACAAGACAGCGTTGGACTTCCACGCCATTGAACTGGACGGTGATGTATAGTGAGCGAATGTGCCCCTATATGGGAGGGTCTTCATCTTCACGAGAGAATGAGATAACTGCCTGACATTCGACATTCTAAATCGCCTCGGTGTGGAAGGATTCTGCAGCAACTACCTCCGTCTCAAACTGGAGGGGGCTCCTTAGAGCCTGGGCGAGCGCCTCACGCATTTCAGGTGACAGGCGAAGAGCCTCAAGGATAGAAAGCCTTGCCGGAATGCTGGCCAGGTGCTTCAGAACATCATACCATCGAGCCAAATGCGAGCTTTTACTTACAGGAGTCTGCTCTACGATTTGAGGCATGACGGGCTCCGCTGACTGGATCGGTGATTGACTGGTACTAGGCACGTCTCGCTGTTCACTAGTCGAAGCCCGTGAAGTGGATGCCAAATTAGGACCGGAAGGCTGTGGTTGGCTGGTGGTAGGACAGAGCTGGACGCGGCACGACCGAGGTGATTATGCCTGATCCAGCAACACAAACGATGGTAAAGGAGAACCTGTTGACACTGGATGAAGGGGCCACATGTGTTGAGCACTGTATTGCGCTTGCTGTCTGGTTTCAATGGCATGCACGACCTGGCTAGAGTGCCAACTATCGTGCCCTGATGATTCACGTAGCCATGGGTCCGCTGACGTTGGCGATGGCTGGGGAAATTGGGAAGGTCCACCAGGCGTTCCTCATCGTCCGAAGTCAAAAAGGGATCTACCAACTCTACGGTGTTAGCCGAAGTGTACCCCGAGCTTTCGCCTGAGGAGTCATCCACTACCGGATGGATTCTCGGAGGGATCCCCATTTTTTGGGGCATAAAATCTCCAGGAGTGCGGGATGATGACGGCATTGGCAGGGCACTTTCTTTCTTCTTGCACCGCCCCTTGCTCTTCTGGGAAGAGGTTGGCTGGGACGACGATGTCGAGGTGGCACTCGAAGATTCTGAGGGCTTCGGCTGACTCAGGCGGGCACGGATGATGCCATGGGCATGGGCGACTGTCCTGCGGGCCATCCAGTCATTATACTTCCAGGACCCATGGTCGGAAACCTGTTTCCACTCATCCTCATTTCCACTACTTCCATATGATCTCACGAAGACACCTGCCACTTGCGTCGGGGCTGGGCCCAACCTGACTATGTTGTTGTCAATATGGTCATGGAGCCAGTCCTTGAACACATAACATCGTTGTATGGTGTGCCCCAGGGTCCGTTGATAAGGGAAGTAGTTAGGTTGATTAGTGAGATGCACCTCTTCTGGCTTCCGACACTCAGGCAGCCGCACGATTCTCTACTCCAAGGCACTACGGAAATAACCAGGAACCTGGGCCTCATTGAACGTGTATGTCCGATTCCTTCTGTCTGGATAGGGGGCTCTAGGAGGCTGGCCCAGACCAGGGGCCAGAGGAGCATGCCGAGGAGGCGGAGCCTGATTATCTCGCCTAGGTGGTGGCGGTGCGTTACGCGGAGGCGCCTGCCGATTTTGAGGCGGTCACTGCTGGGCTGGAGGCTGTGCCCATGGGGGTGGACCCCTATGGAGCTGTGGAAATGGCCTCACTGGTAGTAACTCTAGCTACCCGTGGGCCTCTATCTGGGCCACAACAGCAGGCTTGGCACTAGCGTCTCTCCTTCAAGGGATCACAGGAGGCAGCGGGCATGCCTGACTGGCCTGCTGCAGGGCTTCTTCGAGGCGCTGAGCGTTGTCTGAGAAGTCCCGGAACCCTCCGGGGTAATTCTGAGTGATCAGAGAAGGAACCAGCTCTGCCTTGACGTTCCCTATGCACATTTTCAGTAATTTCTCTTGTGGTAGTGGCATGTTAAGGGAGTACGTGTGCCCCTTCCACCGGGCGACGAAGTCCGCGACTCGCTCATCGGGCCTTTGTTTTCACCTGAAGAGGTCTGCAATGTTCGTCTTCTGGGTTGTGGAACTGAACTGGTAGAGGAATTGCCTACGAAGGTCCCCCAAGCTAGTCAGAGATCCAACAGGGAGCTGGCTGTACTAGATGAATGTTGGTCCTTCCAGTGTCTGAACGAAACAACAGAGCTTGCCGGCCTCCTTCTGTGCTAGAGTCTCTAACATAGGCCCACAACTCGAGTTGAAGTGGGCCAGGTGCTGTGGCGGGTCACCGGTCCCGTTAAAGCGGGCGAAAGTGGGGTTCCCAAATCCCGGAGGGGCCGGTATATCATCCACCCACGCTGGGTATGGCTTATCGTCCGGTGGGATTGTCGCCTGCCGAGTTTCAAGGGACTCTAAGTGGGCGATGAGTGCTTCCATTGGATCGTCCGGACGTGGGTTCCTGTCCAGACGGTGATCCCTAACCACAAGCACATTGCCGGGCTCTTCAATCTGGTAGTCAAGCTCAGCAACTTGCGGGGCGGCAGGCGGAGCGACTCTCGGGGCAGCGGCAGGAAACCGAGCAGGGTCCCTTAGGTGATCACGCCGCTCAGGAGGGTTCGGCGAAACGTATTGTGCCCGCTTGCCATGGGCTCCGGCCTTTCCCCTGTCGGCGAACGTAGCATGGTCATAGTTTCCCGAGGGAATCTCGTCAAGGTGTAGGTGCTCCTGCCCCTGCTGTCCTAGCCTAGGATCACCGTAGTCAGGCCGCCGCTCTGCAATGCGTTCGGCCAAGAGCTCATCAACCAGCCTCCTTTGCTCAGAAAGCTGTTGGTGTAGCGTGGCCTTCTCGGGATCTTCCTCTGCCTTCGGTACCGAGGCTGATGGGTTGGCGAGCTTGACAGCCCCGACATGCTCTTTACCCTTGACGATGTTTCAGCTCAGTGTTAAGGCTTCAGTGGGTGTGGGAAGACCTATGAGGCTCCTCTGTTGGCGAGTAATCCACCCAGATGGGTCCAGTAGAGGCTTGTCCTCAGGGAGTGAGTCCCCATCAAGGAGTTCCACATCATTTTCCTCACCCGAAAGGTCGGTCCTGTTAACCACCACTGCCCTTGGTGACATTCCCTCAGAGTTGCCCAGTGAGTCGGGCTGTCGGCGAATCGCACAGAAAACAAGGGCAGCGTACTGCCCCCATCTGCGGACGTGCGCGTGGGGGGTGGCTTCCTCGATAACCTTGCGGAGTATTTTAAAACTCTGGACGCATTGTTGCTGGAGGGCCTTGTGGTTGCCAAGTGACTCGGGGTGCCGAACCGTGGGGAGCACAGCCAGGTCGACCCGACGACACTGCTCGCCGATATCCTCGAGATGTGCTTGACTCTCGGGATAAGGCACTAGCTGATGGCAAAGACGGGAGTGAGTCACCCGGAGAGTCTGGAGGAAACATTCAAACTCTCATGGGGTGAGCGACTCTAGCATATCAAAATCTGATCCTGCGACCAGCCAAAACTTCTCGGGGAAGTGGCCTGCTGCGAGGACTGTCCAGAAGCTCCACGACACTGGTTCGGGATCCGGACCTTACTGCCCCTTCTCATCAACCTAGAATGGCTGGGGAACTGGTAGCGGTGTCGAGGCAGGCCGCTGGGCTAGTGAGCTGGCCGACGAAGAATATGGCGAGCAGGTCGATTGGCCGCTGATCCCTAAGTCGTCCTCCGAGGGTTGTAGTGTCCTTGATGCCACGTCACGATAGGATGGGCCGGAGAATAGGACTCTCGTCACAGCGTCGGTTCTTGTCGAGGGTGTGTCATTTCACGACTCTTCCGTCGATCCCCAAAAAAGTTCCCCACCCTCCCTAACTGAGGTGGAAGGTGCTTCCAGGGAGGCCAACAGTAACTGTAAGTTTGATCCCTGGGGGTATTCCAAGTCCTCTTATTCCTAGATATACATTTGGAGGGAAGCGGGGATCATACGGATCTCACATTCGGGGTGTACGAGGCTGATGCGCCGCGTCCCCACCCTTTCCCTTGACTCATAGGACCAGGGGGAGGGCTCCATCGCCGAGTCGTACTCTGCCTCAGAGTCTGAGAAACGGGCTGGTTTGATTTCCATTCGGACTGCCCTGAAATTCCTCTTACGGCGACGACGTCCCATCTTCCTGCCCCTGGGTGGCTCCTCGGGGCAGGGCTGATCTCTATCGAGGAGTCCCCTGTCCACAATGGTGCTGGGGTAGAGAGGACTGAAGGCCGGGGTGCGGAAAGCACCACGACAGATGTCGAAAGGGACATGGGGAGGACTTCCATGTGGGTGACTGACCAGATACGCAACAGATCTATACTCACGGCCAGTGGTAGGGGAAGTGACCTCATACCCAGTGCAGTGCACACTGGAAAAAGCCATAACCGGAGCATAGCTGTCGTGGAGAAGCCTTCTTCTTTCCTGATCAGTGGCACGGAATGGGTCTTCATGGTGGGTGGCACTACCGCAGATTGGTCGGCGGTGGCCATTTCCTGTGCCAGCGACTGAGAGAGTGGACCCAACCTGCCTGCAGGGCGGTCGAGACCTCGATCCGAGTCGGGCATGTGACTGCCTCTGCTCAACATGTGCAGGGGTCTGGTAACAGGAGTCAGCAGTGGCTCGGGCCACAGTGGTTGCTGATGTTGGTGCCCTAGGGCGGGCATTCTCTTCCACTCGCGCCCGACACTAGCGTCGGGTCAGATGGGTTGCAGCCGGTGGTGCGGGCATGAAGATTGCCTGCTCCTCGGCCCGAGGAGTCGGGTGGTGGCGTCGACGCAGCCTGGCGGGGGCTCTTGCCATGAACCCCTAGGACGTGTCTTCGATCGGGTGGACCCAAATATCCCCCACCTCATCAACGTAGGGGAGGGAGGTGTCAAGGCGCTCTGGGGATAGACTCCCTAAGCGGTTGAACGTCGGAGTGGGGAGCGGCGGCTCCCTGCGCGGCCCTCAGGGGTGGCAACGGTGGTGAGGCGCAGCTGGCTCTAGATCCAAACGAGCCATGTACCTGGTGGGGATGACCCCATCCTCTTCGTACCTACGAACCAAGTCGTTGATCACCCTTCATTGGATGATTTCTGATGGGTAGAGGGGGCGTGAGCGCCCGGAAGTTACGGCGGTCGGAGTCGGAGCAACTGTGGAAAAGGCGGGACCACGCGGGGTAGCCGCGTCAGTACTACCCCTACGCCTGCACCGGTGTGCAGGTGGCGATCGAGCTCCGGATGCAGCGATCTGATTCCTGGAAGCATGGAGATGAACCCATTAGTACTAACAGGAAAAGAAATCGACAACCAATAGCCCAGCGTCATTCCGTCTTCCGTGGTCGGCGAGAGGGATCCACGCAGACGACGTCGCAGAATGGAGTGCTCAACGTCTTGACTACCTCAACCCCTGGCGGGTTTCACGTCCCGGTGCTAGGTACCCGGACCTGGTGACATGCTAATCTTCCGACACCCCGAACGCTACCAGTCTCCGTATTGAGGAGAAGAGCTTCACGTCGGGTTCACCATTTTCCGTTTCCGACGATTTTACACCGGCGCGCGCGCACGCGTCCGTCACGCGGGGGGAGGACGCGCGACTTGTAGCCCCACTTTCCCGCTTTCCAAAGGCGGGCGACATCTATTCCTTGTTTAGGGACGTCTGCTCCTTGATCGAAACCGGGATGATGGGATGTCGGTTCTTCCTTCCATGGATTCCTCCTCAGAGCTCGTCACCGAGTCCGGGTCTCCCTCATAGATTTAAGACGGGTTCATGAAGCTCGTTCCCGGCGCCATATCTGCATAGACGCCAGTTAATTACGCTGCTTCCGTCGAGATTCTCCAAGGGGTCTGGTCGGGGCAGCAACCTTCGGTGAGGAGAATAGTCATGCTGGGGTGTCGTTGGCGCGCCTTGACACTGGGGATTGGAATTTCTATCTTCTGTCCCTTATTATAGGGCTTCTGGAGGGTGCGGATGCCCGAGGCATCCCACATCGAAAGCAGGGAGTTGTGTACCATCTGAGGTTTTCCTCAGCTTCCCATGTTTTACACGAGGTATGCCGTGAGTTTAACGTCTTACAGAGACATATTGGACTGATCGAAACACTTAGAGTGGATCAGATTGAAGGACCCCCTAGGGGGAACATCGATGTTGTGGCCAACACGTGGGCGGCTTCCCGGATACTATGGAGTGGAATGAGGTGGCATGATCCCACCGGGATGTGGCGGCCCGGGTAAGGATCAGGATGGGTGATGGAGTGACGGGCTTGAACCTCATGGAGGCTTCCTACGTATCCCCATGGCAGGGAATCAAAGTCTGCGTAGTTCGGTGATACGGTGGGACACCTAAAGAGGCGACCCGTGAGAATGAACGCTTGGATTAGAGCATGGAGGAAGTAAGATCTCCAGGCTAGGGAATGAGCTTCCTGAGGCACGTGGGCTCGAGGGAGAGGTCAGGATGAGATGTGGGTGTGAGGTATGGTGCTTACGCTCTGAGGCGGCCCATAACGGTGGTTGTGAACTGATGCGGAGGGGTCGGAACAACTGAGTGATGGTCTTGAACCTCGTGGAGGCTTCCTACATACCGGGCGTTAGTACGGATCAAAGTCCACGTAGTTCGGGGCATACAGTTTAACATCATGCGGGGCAAGGGCATACAGTTTAACGTCATGCTGGAAGAGGGCATACAGTTTAACGTCCTGCGGGAGGAGCAATATGGGGCTTAAGCTCTGAGGCAGCCCAAAGTATTGGCGAACCGATGTGAAGAAGTTAGAACGACCGGGTGGTGGGCTTGAACCTCATGGGGGCTTCCTACGTACCATGTGTTAGCACAGATCAAAGTCCACGTAGTTCGCTGGGATGGGGCTTACGCTTTGAGGTAGCCCATAATGGGTTGTCATGGTCGATGCTCGCTCTAAGCTCACGAGTCATGGTCGGTGTGGGAGGCTAGGGGCTTAGTGTCGGGGCTTACTCCTGGATGGAGGCCCGTATGGAGGTGCATGTGTGCTACCTTCCGCTAGAGAGGCTAGGGGCTTACGCTCTGAGGCAGCCCTTCCCCCGTGGACAAACGCCACTCCGACAAGGAGGATCTCATTCCTTGTGAGGAAGAATCCATTCCCATGGAGACGAGTGGGCGTAAAGAATGTCCGAGCCGGGGGGACCCTGCGTGCGAAGCACGGGGTCAGACCACAGTTTAACGTCATGTGTTAAGGACGAGGTACTTGGTAGTTTAAAGTCCTGCAGCTCGGACGAGGTGGGTTCCCTCCACACCCCTTGGTCTTACATGCCCACTGCCCTCTACCCCTTGTGGGAGGGAAGGCATCAGCAAGGCCATAGTGAAGGGGGGCCGCAGGGCGAACCATCGAGGGGTCCACGTTAGCGTGGCTATGCGTAAAAGCAATAGTCGTTAGCGTGCCTATGCAAAGAAGCATAAGGAAAAGTAACGCAACGGGAATCACCAGGTCAGCACGCAATTTAGGGATCCACGTGTAAAAGGCCAGGTCGGCACGCAAAGGAAGGGATTGCGCGCAAAAGAAGGAATTGAGCGCAATGAAAGGGGTGTGCGCGCAAAGGAAGTATTGCGTGCAACTTGGCCGACCTGCGCGCAAATGAAGGAATTGCGCGCAAGGGGCCGACCCCAAAGGGGTTGGAGTTTAGTCTAAGCCATGGGGACCTCATGCAAAGGCGGATCATGGGGCGACTTGGCACGAAAAAGAACCATAACTCAAGGCCATATTGCGCGCACAATTACGCGCACGGGAGCCGGTTCAAATTCCTCAACCTCGAAAACGGTTGGGGTCACCTTCTATTTATAGGCATCTGCCGGGGCGGAATCCTGGCGGCGCACGAAATCTTCCCCGCCAGGACTAGTCGGCACGCAAAGCCTCACCGCGCGGAACCGGGCACACAAATTTGCGCGTCATCCCGGTGTCTTTACGCGAATCCCGAACTTCCTTCGCGTGGACGACATTTTTTCGTGCAAGTCCTCCTTAATTTCAAGCACCACTCCCAGGCCATCTGGACCGGGCCTCTGAGTCCGAATATGACTTCGCTTCGTCAGTTCGAAAGTTCCTCTAAGAGTTACGAACTTTTTTCGGAGTCTACAATTATCCTATTACATTTCACCAATTTGTTTTTTCGATTTTCAATAAATCACTTTATTGTTGAGTGAGAACCGAACAAGAACAAGCCCAATGGGATCCACCATTGTAGACATGAGACAAAACAAACCCAAAAAGCACATGGCTGAGTGAGAACTGCAAGTTACACCCAAAATCATCTTCATATATACCTTCAGAAACATCTTGTTCCCTCTTAGAATCGAGAATCGAATCCTAAGATGCAAGACCAAATTGACGGCTGATGGAGCGAGTACACGTCCTACCCAACCAACCTACCTCCTCCCTGACATTGACCTATGAGGAAACACCCTAATTGAATAGACCTCTTGCTTTTCCCCTGTAGTTTTGGCTATATTTTTGGTTGGGTCATAGTAACGGGAGCCACTTGCTCCCCAAACGCACCAACTGCAACAGTGGCACTCCCTTTGGCTCTATCTGTTGTTGGTAAACTTTGCATTGGTGGGTCGTCTATTCTCCCATTAGGGTCATCCCTTCACCCATCAATGCCAGCCACCACACCATGAACAAAATTGGAATAGGAAGGGCCGGCACCCCTAGAAACCACAACAACGATTCCCTTACCTTTCTTATCTCCCCTCGGCTCAAGCACCTTTGGCACAAAAGGAGGTGCATGGGCAGTTGAACCTGGTAGACCAGCATCAGGTGATGAGGGCTTGCTAGGGCTCGAAGTGGCCGAAGCCCGTTGAATGCATGAGAGGGTGGGAGGTGGGTGATGACCATCCGACGAAGATCTTGGACTCACTCCGACACCAGACTGAGACATTCCAATAGTAGCCTGAGGGAATGTGGGAGCAAGGGTGTTATTAGGATGAGTTGTCACTCCTTTATGACCTCGCCTCCCATGTCAAGAGCAGAAAGAAGGCCAGTGGCCTTGTCAATAGCAAAGAGAACAAAAACCAAAGGTTTCTTCATAATGAATATGTTCCCAAAAACCAAATGCACCTTCCACATGGAGACAAGATGATTTGGGAGGGGCACTGAGAAGTCCATCTCAACGCATAGACGAGCAAAGCCAAGTTGCTTCATGAAAAGAGTATCATTGTCAATTCAGAGAAAAAACCGATCCTACCACCAATACCTTTAAGGACGGATGGGTTCTGAAAGGGAACCCGAAGGCGGGGAAGCCGAATCCAAAATGCTGCATGCTTGAAATCACGACCACGATCAAAGTCGACTCTCAAGCGGAAGAGAAATATGCGACGATTATCATATAGGCGTGACTCCGACGACCTGGCACGTGTGAAATCATCATAAGAAAAAAAGTGAATGCTCAGATGCCGATGATCCAGAACTCCCACTACCGCCTGGGAATGAAGACCCCATGTCGAGTT
Source organism: Viscum album (assembly GCA_963277665.1). NCBI lineage: Eukaryota > Viridiplantae > Streptophyta > Magnoliopsida > Santalales > Viscaceae > Viscum > Viscum album. The sequence continues at coordinate 2,139,766,879 of OY728123.1, forward strand.
GATGTAACCCTGAAATAACTCTGCAGAAGGTCGATCAACACCAAATATGGCCACAAGCATCCTGGAGTGCTAAGCGGCAACATTCTCAAACTCTGACGTGGAAATAAGAAATGCTGGGGATCCCTTTAAAGAAGATGTATCCTTCTGGGAAATTGTAATTGGGGGAATCTATGGAAAACGCGGAATAACCGGAGAAGAAACTAAGGAAAGAGGTCACGATAGATCTGAACCGAACGAGAGGAGGGGAATCATCGGACGGACTTCCCCGCAGGCGATGGCTCTAGCTCCTTCATTGGGATCTGGAGAGACTTCTGACTGAAAGGGGTTTCGCTCCGTGATTTCTTCCTGCCTCTCGTCACTTTTGTCGCCTGCCCGAGGAATCCAGTGCCACACGAGGTCACCCGCCAGAGGTCGTCACCAAACATCACCACCCAAGAAATCCTGCCTGGCGTTGTCATCGGCCTTCTCCACCTAAGGCTTGTGGTCGATTAGGGTTTCACCTCCCGGCGGCTCGCACCTCATCCCGCTACGTTCATTTATTCCCTATTACATTAATATATGATGAAAAAATGGTATTTTTTTATATCTTAGATTTATGGTATTGAGGTCCTTACTTTCAATTCAATATCATATGATCAATTACCTCAATCATTCTCTATAATTATTTATACTTTTCTTCCATTCTCACCCATGTTCTCATATTTGGAAGCCTGGTTATGTGTTTTTCCATACAGCCTACGTACTTCATTTTATATATTATTGAGAGGACGTTTTATTAAACCTTTTTACGATGTGGATTTACAAAAAAATTATTTTCAAATGTATAAACATTGGTTATCAAGATAATGTACAAATTGTGAGGACACAATTTATTAAGCGGGGGGTGTAAAACTCTGAGATTCTAAAAGAAGAAAGTTTTATTTGATAGAATAAAGGAAACACACTACCGAGTTTATCTTGAATTACACACAAAACTATGATTATCTTCCATTACACTCTGTAATCAATTTATATTTCATTACACATAACCCTGAGATTTTTATGTTCAGTAGCGAATTTTACATGAAAATTGAACATAAACGACCCATGATATTTATTACCGTTATAACTTAGCCGTTAAATTAATGGGTACGAATAGTATTAAATACTTTAAGGAATATATATATATATATAAATTTCTTACTCAATATTAATTATTGATAAATTTATAGTAAATAATCAATCACTTTTTAGTAAAGTGATTTTATTCTTCAAAAATATAGTTTCTTCATTTTTTTTATTCATTTCCAATAAAAAAAATTATAATAATTTTAGTATCTTTTTGGAAAAATATTTGATAAAATGAAATTTTTTTTTTGAACCTGAATATCAAAATTTATTTCTGGTAAAATTTTGGGACATTTTAGAAAATATTGATTTTTAAGTAAATAGTAAAAAATACAGATTTTTTTAAAAAGTATTTTCTTTTCAATACATTATGAAATTTAAAATTTACAACATGTTATGAATATTTTTTCAAGTAAAATAACAATTAATTATTTATATTTAATCCAATTAATTACGTTTAATGAACTTTATATTGGTTTTTAGTATAAGTTTGTTTTTGGGTTTGAAAACTGGTTTTTCTAAAAACTATTTTAAAATGCATAATATTTTTCTAGTTTAATTAATTAAAATAATAAATAATTGGGAGTGTTTGAAATTAAATATATATAATATATATCATTAAATAATAATTTTTTTTTCAAAAAATTATTATTATTATTAAAAGATTTCATATAGAATCATATTTTTCTAAAAAGTACTCTTAAAAAACCATTGTCTCACTGCATTTTCCAGATTAATATTAATTTTAATTTTTCCAATATTGTTAATTAATTTTTAAAAAATCGGTTCGACATTTTTAAATAGAATAAATTTAATGTATACTAATTCCTACTTAATATTTGACTATAATCATTAGTGAAACTAGTTAAAATTAATCACAACAATTAAGGTAAAAATGAGTTTACTAGGGTGTTAAACTTTAAACATAAGAGAAAAAAAGGACCTATTGAATTTTAAATATACCATTTTATAGACTTATTTAGACCTTATACTTTATAGGATCTATTATGTACTATTATTGGTTCCTGGTGACATGGAAAAAATGTGAATGGAATTCACTCTTTCATAAACTTACAGGTGTGCCACTCACCCCACTTATAAAAGGCCACCCTCTATCCTCTCATCATCATAGATCCCAATCCATTTATCAAAGAAAATAAATTACCAAATCACTTACAAAATTCTCTCTAGTCATCCAAAAAGACTTAATTTGGTGATAAATCCAAATAAGTAAGGCCTTTGGTGAAAACATTAGAGTTACCTGAATAAGAGGCAACGTTCATCAACATGCTTTTTTGTCATATTTCATTTTATACTAAATTAAATTCTTCTTATAACCTGATGATGTAATAACCGATGTATGTTCTATATACTTGGATGTTTTTTTGTTAAGGGTACAAAATACAACCACACACTTCTATCAAATAGGTTACGAAATCATTATTCGTATGGATGATGGACTACCGCCTCAAGAAATGATGTCATTCATTTTTAGATTACCACCAATCATGGTTGGTTTTATGATTGATATATAGTTTTTATATGATATTAATAACATAATTATACCTACAGAGTCATTATATCGTATATAACTTTTTACATTCCATTCCGTAAGGGATACGATAACGTCGCTCATGTGTACGACAAACTACCACCTCACAAAGTGATGTGATTTGTTTTTCAATAAATCGTTACATGGAAGGAAATAAGTGTAAAGATAATTAATATATATGATATAAATTACATATTTATGATACCCATGACAAATTTTCACTCTAGAAATATAATATATCATTTTATTTTAACCTTTTCACTCAATGAAAAAAAATGATAACATCGTTCATGGACATGTGGACTACCGCCTCATCTAAGTGATGAAATAATTGTTTTTCACCACCAAATCGTATGAATGCCACATATAAGTATACATAATTAAATATTATTTTTTTCTGATATTATTATCATTATGTAAAGATAAAACATGACTCAACTTCTTTCCCTAATGATCAGTGAAAAGTGGAAATGTTACTCATGCGTATATACGACCTACAATCTCCCTGATCATAAAGTTAGTTCATTTTCCAAAACCATCTTTCATGTTAGGTTTAAAAAGTATAATGACTGTTTTTATGAGTTTTATGATTTAATTAAATATCTTTTTTACTTTTTCATGTTGTATTTCTTGTACATTACTTATATTATTGGGTGGCCCAAATGGAATAATGTAATCCCATAAGAGACTATACAATGGGGCGACCCAGATAGCATCGGGTGATCCCGTTATAACTTATATGATGAGGCGACCAAGATAGAACTGGGTGATCCCATTATAGCTTAAATGATAGGTACACCCAGATATCAATCCAATTCATTGGGTAATGTACCTTGTCTTTAGAGGAAAGAATGGGGGAGTTACTCAAGGGTTTCTTTTGTGGATTTAACTCAGCTCCAGTTATTTCTTACACGAGTTTGAAATGAGTTATGAAGAAAAATATTCCAAGACAAACAAACATTTTTTTATGATTTCTATGGGATTAAAATGTTTCTTATGATAAATATTGATATCACATGGCTCAAGATTATTGATTTTGATGACTATTTCCCTTTCTATGTTTTCTTATTTGATGATCTAGGTATTAACGTGTATGGGTTCTTTTATGATTCTCTCATGTACTTTGATTATTCCACCATTACCCTATTCATTTCTTATTCTCATTGATGATATTTAATTGTTAATGATTATGTTTACCCTTACTGATCAATTTAGGTGACCCATCTTTTATTTCCTTTTCCTCCAGGTTATAAGGAATAAGTTTGGATTAATTATGTCTAGAAGGGATTTTATATGGATGATAATGATGACTTAATGAGGAATAAGGAAAGATATATTAAGTGGGATAAATGATCATTTAATGACATGAGTATTGTTTATATAACAGTTTTTCATAATTCTCTAAAACCCTATACCTAAAAGATTATAGAGAATGTAATTGATCGAATATTTCCTTTTAAAATTTTCTGTTTTGGATGGAAAAAATTGGGTCACCTCCATCGATATCTATTCCAAAATTTAATGTTTATTATTTCAGAACTAAATCTAGGAGTGCGGGTTTAGGGATCTTATTTATAAACAAAATCATTTCCTTGCGAATGTTTTTGAGCATATTGATCAACAATCTTCTAAAAACACATGGTTCTGAACATATATAACATCAATAATGTCCACAAAAATGTTTAGAACATAAAAAACCTCAACCATGTCAATGCATAAGTTAGTGTACGTAGAGATCTATAATCATGTCCATCCAAATGGTTTTGAGCATAGCTAACCACAATAAGTTCGAAGATAAACATAATTATCTCATGAGATATAAAGATTTACTGAATAAATTAGAGGTAAATATTAGATATAGTAATAAAATAATGATAATATATACATATTTGTTCCATTTTAAATAAATTATATGTATTATGTTGAAAAATACATAATACAACTAGGTTATATTACATTTTCATATGGTATCTAATAAAATAAAATCAATAATTGGATTATCTGATATAAAAAAATTCATTCTTATAAAGGAAGAATATAATAGGATTATTTATAGGGTTCAAAAAAACATAGCTCCATAAGAGATAGATATATTGTAGATAGAGAGGAAAATAGAAGTGAAACCTTAAAATGAATTTTATTAGAGCTTTTATAATGTTTTAAGAAAAATAAAGTTACAATTCTCTTTCAAAATTATTTTCAGAAAGGTGATAAAAATACTTATGAAAACGCCATTTTGAAAAGAATATTTAATAAAGGAACCTTTAAAATAAATAAAATAAATTTATATGTAATGTAGAGTGGAATATAAAAAAATCAAAAAAGTGAAAATGAATTCATTTTTAAGATTATTAATAAGTTTTAGAGAAATCCTATATAGATGAAGAGAATATAAAATAAAAAATATTTTCATTTTAGAATAATAAAATAATAAAATTCCGCTAAGAAATAATATGAGTATGCAGAGAAAGTGTTAATAGAGAGGATGAGAATTATTCTTAAAATTATAATATTTCCTTAAGAATGGAAACGTAACATTCCAAGATATAAAATTATTTTTGCTTTTAAAACCTAATGTGTTTGAGAGTTTGCTTCACATGGAACACCGAACCATAATGATATGTATAACGCTATATAAACATTATAATAACCGTAGAACTGCAGGGTAAAAATAGACATAATAAAATTATAAATTATTTGAGAAAATGAAAAATAAATTCATTATTAATACTAAGGTAAAATGAAAATCCAATTAGTGTACCTAAGTAACCAACAAGACCAATATTTTATTTTAAATGAAACCCTTCTAAAATTATAATTTATACATTTAATTTTAATTCACTAAATATATTATGGATAAAATACATTTGGGATATGAATAATATATTAGCATCGATTGTTTTTTTGTAATTGATAGGAAAAAAGAATATGAATTGTTAATATTTTCAAAAAGATATTTTCATATGAAAAGAGTTTTCATTAAATTTTTATCTTTTTTAAAAGTTAAATTCTAATATTTTATAATTTAAATTTTTAAAAACCTACCTTTTTATGTTTATAATGTTAATATAATTTTAATATTAATTTTTGGGATTTTTTTGAAATAGTTATTTTTAGGCGAATAGTGAAAATACACTTCTCACCAAAATTGTAACTTTTATGACATTATCATTATATAAGAAATAAATATAAGTTTATAAAAACTTTTAATCAATAAAATATTAATTTAAGGAGTAAAAACGTTTTTTTAATAATACTATGTTGAATTAAAAAACACATGATTAACATTTTAAGGACTTAAGTAATATTTTCCAATAAAAATTGTTTTTGGTGGTTTATTATTATTAAATATTATTTTTGTAAAATTGGATTTTGTATTGATTTAAAATAAAGATTTTATAATACACCAATTTATATCATAAAAAAATACATCCATAATTTTACAGTAGACATAAAATTTAATCTTAAAAATATAATTTTTCAAGAGATGAGTGTTTGCGCATTACATGAGATAATTTTAATGTTGAGTTTTCATACACATATAAATATTATATGAAAAGATATATTTAACATTTAAAATGAATCGATCAAAATTTTATGATAATGGATATTTTATTTTTTGGCATAAAAAATGATTTACTTATATAAAAAATAGTTTCCCCTAGTAAACCAAAAATGTTATCATTGAAAATTATATAAGTAAAGGACCTAAAAAAATGTTTGAAACAAGTGTATAAATGAATAGTTAAATTATTATTGAACTTATCTCATCAACTACTATGTTATTTTCCATTTTATAATCCTTTTAACTTATCAAACATGTGCACTCTTTTTTATTTGAAATATTTATAAAAATGTCATTCTCACCACTTATAAAAGGTTACTCTCCCCACCCCTTCAAGACCAGTCAAAAAATTAAGTTGAAACTTGAAAATATAACCTTTTAATATTCCATAAAATAATATTTTTTCCCAAAGCCTCTCATCAAAAGATATTGGCCTAATACTTTTATTTCCAATGAATCATCTAAGGGAAAGCCCAAGTCCTCAACATGAGTATTTTTTTTCTAACTGTTTTCTTTTCACTATTACATTAGAAAATATAATTCACTAATCACTATATTTTTATATCCATATTATTTGTATAATTAATGTTATGTTTCAATGGTAATGACTATTTTCTACCTTTACCCTTTTTTATTAAGAAAAATGAAACCGTAATTCGTAAGTCGTGCAGACTATCACTTCCATGAATCGACGACTTCCATTTTTCACCACCACATATCTTAGCTATTTATATGGGTAAAATTTAAGAATAAATTTTGAATATATAATATAATTATGATTATGAGGATAAAAATTTTAATCTACCTTCTTCCTCTCACATTATTTAAGAAATGAAAATGTTAATCATGCACTATAAGGACTACCACCTCTAAGAAGTAACATATCTCATTTTCTATCTATTTTCATTATTATCTTTAAAAAAATCTTAAAATAATATTCAAAACCATAAAAGTATCTAAATAATATCTTTATTCTACTATAATAATGATATTATTCCAAAAAATAAACCACTTTTATAATCATAATCAGCCATTAATTATGGTATGCTCTTGTTTGGGTCGGTCTAACCACCTAATTAAACAATGATATAAAATAAAATAATGAATATTTATGAGAGATTAATTATTGATAATATATTATATAAATAATAAAACTATATTTTTATTCTAGTTTTGTAAGGTTAACATTAATTTAAATCTCATTAATTAACATTCCAATTTCCATTCATGTAAAATTATTGATTCATGCTCATTGTTAATTGCGACTTTAAAGTTCATAACAAAAAATCCTATTTAATTATATTAAAACATTATAAAAAATTATAAAATATAAATTCCATTCCATTGTATGATTTGGTAATGATTAAATTTGTGAGAATAATGAAGAATAACACTATTATTAAGAAACTAGTTCAAAACCATCGACATTACTCACACCCGATATTGAAAATATATAATTTTTAGGTAATATACATATAAATAATAATTATAAATTAATTTCATGAAAGTTTTTATATCTATGAATAATTTCATTAAATAACTTATTAATATATTTATATTTGTTATGTAGGATATTAAAGCACTTTAGTTGAAGTTTGAAATTAATGTAAGGGTTTATTTTTTTTATTTTCACCTCTTAAGACATATTTATTATTATACACCATGATTTATATTGTAAAGTGTGTCTACTGACCTATTTAATATTTAGTATCAAGATCATTTAATTATTAATGGCATTCAATGTTTCATTTGATATTATATCCTACAAGGGGTTTTAATTCGAAGGTTTCTAAAGCTGTAAGTGTTATTTGTATCAATTTTCAATTCCATAAGACCTGTTTGATATTTCACACCATATTTTATTGTATATGTTGTATTAATTTCCCTATTTATCTCAGGTATAATGAGTATCTTTGATTTCATTATTTTTTAATTTCATGGATTCCCTCTCATATTCTTTTGATCCTTACATTACTACTACTATTAGGGTTTTTTCTTCTCAATTTTAATTCATTGAGATATGATTAATATTCATCAATTTATTCCTTTTCATGATGTTTATATTAGTCATGGATTAACTTATAAATCCCTTAATAATATTTTATTTTAGTGGATTAAACACATGGAATTCCATCACTGCATTTTTCTTTCAAAATCATCATATGTTATAGGAACAATTTTTCTTCCAATATCACCCCATGTCAGCACTCTCTATTTCCCACCTATGATTAGACGGTGTTCCCCTTGATTCCTTAGGTTAATTGATTAAGGAAATTATTGAGTTAACCTTACATCCCTTGATGTATATGGTTTTATTTTTATGGGATTCTTACTTGGAAATATATTCCATTTATTTATTTGGGAGACATTGAAAATATGTATACTTATTCTTCTGATACATATATTTATTGATTACTCAAGTAGAATGATTATATATTGCTTGACCATCCACCTAATTTATTTGGATGGATAATGTTAATTTATTGACTGTAAAAGTAATGACATACCAAATTTTTGTATCTATATAATTATGTTTATTTATTACCAAGTATAGGTGATTTTATTTGAATTGATATTCATATAATTCACTAGGTGAATGTGTTAAATATAAATATGTAAAGGGAGTGGATCAATATTATATATACCCATGATGAGTAGGCTAGTTTTGGTATGTATATTCCATTCAAGTATTTTACAGCATTTTAATACATTGATTTCTATATTAGAATGTCATCGCTCTCTCGTTCTCGACCTTCCACCATTGTGTAGGGTATAGCTGCGCCACTGCCTCCCCTCCTCGAACCGCTTTGGCCAGGGAGGGGGGGATCATACCTGTCCATCTCATTCGATTCCCCCTCATTTACCCTCTTTCTCCCCTTTCACAGAACCCTCCTCTCTTCCCCCTTTTACTACGATCGATATAATCCCTAAGATCTAATCCTTTTCTAATGGATTTCATTCAGTTCATATTTCCCCCTGGAGTTCATAGAAGCCTCAGCATTACTAGACCTCACTTTGGTATCCTGATTCAGGAGGAATCATCCGTCGGTCGAGGCGTTTGATCGGTTTGTGTCCTCCTTTTGGAATTTGAAGGATCGTGTAATGGTAGGTCTTTTAGATGTGAGGAATTTATAGATTTGATTATCTAATGAAGATGACCTCATGTTTGCTTGGGTATTCGCTCCGTGTTCTATGAAGGGGTTCAGGTTCTCTCTATTCCGTTGGACTTTCGATTTTCACCTGAGGTGGGATCCTCCGAACTCAGCTCTATAGATTTCCTTACCTGGTCTTCCACTACCATTTCAGAACCCAGCTATCCTACGGTTGATAGGAAATCTTGTTGGTCGATACCTTTGCTTTGATTCCCGCACTAAGGTTGTCTGTCACCTAGTTGAGCCAAGGATCTGTGTCAAAGTTGATTTATCGAAAGGCCCACTGGAGTCCACTGTCATCGAAATTTAGGGAGAGCTCCGATGGCTTCAGATGGTATTCTACGACTACTGGATTCCCTTTTTATCGGATTGTTCTCGCGTAGGACACAATGTTTCCAGGTGCCGATGAAGCCTTTCTGGCCGAAGAAGGGAGGGCGACACTGTTGAAGTTTGTGATTCCCCTATCGGAACCCTTTCTTAGAAGGGTGAGGATGTTGTGAACCGACACTGTATTAGAGAGAATCAAGGGGTCGCGGATCCTTCGGATTCTAACAGAGTAAGGGAAGGAGGATGGATGAAAATTCAAAGGTAGATGATGTGTTTGATTGGATAAAACAGAACCTGGGCATACCGTTATAGGATCCGGGAGAAAATGCGGAACATAAATTCTGCACTAGTTCTGAGAAGATAGTTGATACATGGACTGCAGTGGAGATGAAGAAATTCACTCAAGGGGATCAAGATTGTGCTGCGATAGGGGCTGGAATCCACGAGGAGGCTGAACATCCTGGGCATTCAAGGCAGGGGGTGCCTTTTCTATATACTGCAATGCGCCCCCCTAACAAAGAGAGGCATATATAGGGGAGGGTGACCGAGCCTCTGGGAATACAGGAGGTTCCTCAGTATGCTGAGGTAGTGGAACATCTATGTAAAGGGAGCCTGGAGGAGGGGAGTGTGTTGGGTCCCTTGAATCCAAACATTCTCCAATCCCCATCATATCTAAAGGCTGCATCTGCAGGGGTGAATAGGCTGTCCCCCAGTGATCTGAGCAAGCGGTTTGGGTTGAAGCCCCCCAATAAAGGCCTGAGGGTCGAGCTAAGGAACCGTTTTGATATTCTGGTGGATCAATATCAAGCAATGTTACATGAGGAGGACGATTCATGTGCTGATAACTATAGCCAAATCTCAGTGGACAACTGAGATCATTTCCATGGGAAAGGTCCTCACAGAACAAGAAGGACGAAGGGACTAAAAGGAAAGCATGACTCTGGGAAATGCATTGTGGTAATGGGGAAAAAACCAAAGGGAAGTAAGGACTATTCTTAATTTCCAAAACCAATGGAAACTAGGTTGACCAAGAAAGGTGGAAGCAAGGATATCAAAGTCCTTCAAGATAGGGATAGTGGTGATCTAAGCAGAGAGCCAAAGGTAATAGAAGAAGAGGTTGGGGAGTGTATGAAACTCATTTTTCACTCCATGGAAGAAATGATTGAGAAATGCATGAGACCCAATGCCTCAATTGAGGAAATTGAAAGAATTTATGAAATAAGGTTGCAAGTTGATGCCACCATGGAGTAGGAAGCATGGATTGACAAGCAAGATCGAATAATTGCTCAGGGTTTTAATCAAGGCAAAATATCTCGGGAAGAATTCATTTAGACAACGGACATGATGATCTCTCATCTTTATGAACTTCTCTGGGAGGATCTAAACACACAGGTTAGCACTTTGCACTGGGAATTATATAGAGTGGCTGATTCAAATAACCTTAGTCCGATGTTTAATAACTTCGTGAGCTCCTTTAGCACGCAGTGGCTTTTGTTTTCGAATGTTTGTTTCCCACTTGTCCTCAAAGTGGATTTTTAATAAAAAATTAAATTTGGTGGGTGGTGATTTCTTTATTTAATTGATTAATCTTACTAATTTGAGAATTATGTGATTTTTTTTTGTTTTATTGCATGATACAACCTTTGTTCGAAAAAAGAGTGAAAATAGATGAATATAGGAGCTAAAAGACACTTCACACCTTTAGTGAAGTGAAGTGGCTCAACACCATATTTTTGATTCCACATGATAAAATTACAAGAAGTCAGGGCATGATACAGAAGTGGAGGAATCCATTTACATGACATGTATTTCATTACATGATGTCAGTTTATCAGGAGGTTGTTTCCAGTAAGGAAAAGTAATGAAATAATACACGTTGTGAAAATACCTTACATGTAATGTGAATTATACATGATGTGAATGTTCGAGACAGATAACGATACAAATAATGAAATGATTATTTGGATTAAACAATTTGTAAATTTATAAACTATGATAGTTTCAAGAAACTAAAAAAATAGAGATACATGGGACACGTTGGAGGATGAGGGTTGACATAAACCCTTATAAAACAATACCCTCAACCGTACACCAGAGAGATATCAGGACCATAGGGGATGATGCAAGATGACCCAAACTAAGGCACAATCATAGATCCCTACTGCTGCTACTATTTCTTTAGGGTTTTATTTATTAATTTTCTCAATCGCTAATAGTTAGCATGAGTGGGTGATTTATTCATGCTTTGGTATATGTGATGAACAAGGATTTATTATGTGAGGAATTTTATTTATTATTGTAGTCTGTGTAGGGGTTTCATATTTGTTCCTTAATTATATCCATTTCCCAATCTCTTTTTTTATGACCATGGTGAGAAGGGTTAGGAATTAGGTATAATTTCCTTATTTCTTTGATAATGACCATTTCATGAGTTGATTGAATACCATTATTTAATGTGAGATATAGGGTTTGGACTTCTTCCATGATCATTGGGTTTGTCTCACACTTATTATATTTGTATTTCCCTATGATATTAATAAAAGTACTAAAATTTATGCGCATATAAGATTAACATATGAGGATGATTTTATGGGAGATGTTTAAGCCTTATTATGGATTATGTAATGCAATATATAGTAAAACAAATGTTCATTTCATTAGAAGGAAATTGGATTTGTTAGTTAAATTATTTTCATAACTCTATAAATATCTAAACCTAAATGGTTCTTCTAAAGTATGCGACTAAAAATTTTGTGGTGATATTGTAATTATTAATGGTTAAAATTGGGCCACATTGATTAATTTTAAATTAATTATGTAAAGAAGGTATTTATGATCACTGGGTTTGAGAGTGCTGTCCAAGGTCATCACAGTTGGTATAAAAGTTTTGTTTAAATAACATTAGAGATTAGGATTTTATCATTGGAAGATAATTTAAGAGTTATAAATTCCATCAAGGTTTGATAAGTAATGGTTGATTATAACTTTAATGGTATTAATAATCATTTAGGGTTTTTAAGGTAACATTAAATATTTTTTGTTGTTTAGGGATTAGGCTAAGAAAAACTTAATGAAAACCCTAGGGATAAGTGTAACATATAAGTCCATGTAAAGGATAATATCTCAATGTTTTTTAAAGGAGAGACTGCGTGGTTTATTAGAGATTACATCACTATATGGATACTGGAAAGTGGATACAAATGTGGCATATAAGCACCTAGGGGTAATCACCTAAAAAAGATAGGTTGAGCATTGAATTGATTTCAATCAATTCATGATGATATGACCTTAGACTTCACACCTAGAGGCACTCCTGGGGGATATGCTTAAGTAAATCATATTCTCTTTATAGCATATTATGAATGATTTATTATGTTAAGGAATTAGGTTAAGGAATATGAGAGAACTCAATCTTATGAAACCTATATTGAATTAAGAATTATTAAAGTTGAACTATAATCTAATGTTTTAATTTCAAAGAGTGATGCATTTTTTTTGTTGAAATTATCATATAATAACTCTCTTGTGGTGTTAATATTTCATCACTCATGACTAACTAATTAATGTTTTACTAATGGTTAAATTGTAGAGGAACGAAGTTAATGATAGATTCCATGGAAAACATGGAGGTTATCATAATAGGAAACCAAATGGGATAATATTTTAGGGAAAAAATATTGTGATTATTCCAATCCCTCTATTAGAAATTATGATTAACAATGTGAACATAGTTAAACTCTAAAAACAATAAAAGAATAAAATTGGAGTGTTTCATGGAAGTTCAAGGAAAAAGATGATAAAGTAAATAATATTAAATTTCATACAAGTCAACAACATGGGAAAAATCATTGGGGAACATGTCTCGAAAGAACTGGAAGATGTTTCACGTGTTGAAAATAAAGGCATAGAGCAACAAATTTTGGAGAGAAAATGAAGTAATCGGTTAATACATTGAAGGTAAACGATTCGTTTCCTAGTAATTCTTAAGATATTATATTGAAACCTCATTTGAAAATATATCGTGAGTTATATATATTTTAGATACCCATGAATAATTTTTTTTATGTGATAATTAAAATTTCAAGGGATCAATTTATTTAAAGGGGAGGATGTAACACTCTGAGATCTAAAATTATATTTTCCTTTAAAAAATGATGTGTTCTATAGATTTGTTTATATTCAACACCAAACTACAATAAACCATGGAACATCATATAATTTTTAAAATTAGACTTATAATTTATGGGTATAAATTAATGTAATTGAAATATGAAACATATATAGAAATATAAAAAAATACTATTTTTAATACTAAGACATTGATGTAAATTCAATTAGTGTATCTAAGTAACTAGTATGAATGATTTATGCTTTAAAATGGAACCCTATGAACACTAATTTTATTAGTAATGTATAATAATTAAGAATAAGAATAGTTAATATTTTTATAAAAGTTAGTTCCTTAAGAAAATATTTCCATTATAATTTAGGTTTTTATTTAAAAGGTAAATTCAAAAGTTTTAAAATTTCAATTTTAAAAAAATATATTAATTATTAAATTCATAATTTTAATATTAAATTAATATTTTTTTATTTTTTTGAAATAAATTATTTTTTAGTGAATTGTGAAAATATATTTTTATCAAATATATAAAATTTATGAGTTTATATTTATATAAGGAAGAACAATAAGTTTATAAAACCTTTTCGTTCTTAAAATAAATATTCATGCAGTAAAACTATACATTTTAAAAATATTATGTTTAATTTATAAAACCTATGATTAATATTTTGATGAATTAAGTAATGTTTTCCAATAAAAATTACTTTTGGTCATTTCTATTAATTAAATATTACTATGGCTAAACATGGAGTTATTGTGATTTTAAATTCAAATAAATTTATTTATTTTATAATAAACCAATTTATATCATTAAAATCAATGACCTTATTTATTTTTCCCTACACATGAATTTTATGCTTAAGAATACACTTTTTCTAAAAATAAGTTTTTTACATTTTACATGCACTAATGTTAATATATAATTTTAATACATGTAGAAATTTTATATAATGAAATTGATTTCATATTTGAAATCATTATGTAATAATAATCTAATATTTTCCACCTTAATTTTAGGGATAAAAATTATTGACTTAGGTAAAAACTAGTTACCACAGTAGAACAATAAATGATAAATGTGAATGTTCTAAGAGTAAAGGACTGAAAAACATGTTTAAACATTTTTTTAAAATAAATGGTTGTGTTATGATTGACCTTATCTCATTACACACTCTGTTATTGTGTATGTTGGAGTGTTCATGACATGTGAAGCATGTGCTCTCTCTATGTTAAGATGAAATATTTACAAAAATTCCATTCTCATCAATTATAAATGGGGCCCTCACCACCCCTTCAACACCATGAATAAATTTCAGGTTCCTATTGAAACTATAGAATTTTTAATTCCCCTATAATGTTATTTAATTTTCTTAAACAAATGGACACAATATATTGGCCTAATATCTCAATTTTCAAGGTGTATTTTGATGGAAATCATGAGTCCTAAACATGAGTACTTATTTCCTAACATCTTTTCTTTTAATTATTACATTACCAAATATAATTTAATAATTAATATATATTTATTGATATTATGATATGGTTATAACTATTAAAAACATTTCCCCTTTTTTATAATGAAATAAAAACATTAATTCGTGTGTTGTGTGTACTACCACCTCCACAAAGAGACAAGTTTCATTTTTCACCACTACCAATCTTGGATAGTTATATAGGTGAAATAAAATAATAAATTAAGAATATATAATAAAATTAATATTATTTAGAATAAAATTATAATACACCTTATTTCCCTACAATTCTTAGATAAAAGAAATTGTTAACCATGTGTTGTGAGAATTACCATCCCTATGAAGTACTGTATCAATGTTTTCATATATTTTCAGGTCTATTTATTCAAACATATTCAAATATGATTCAAAACATTAAAGGTATCAAAATAATATCACTATTATTCTTTAATAATGATATTTTTCTAAAAATAAACCACCTTCATAATAATAATCATCCATTAATTTTAGTATGGTTCTGTCGAACCCCCTACTTGTATAATGTATGAAAATAATATCATGGATGACTATGATAACATACATAGTGATAATATATGATATAAACAAGAAAAAAGATTTTATTTGTATTCGTTAATGTTTAAATTGCTTATAAACACATTAATTAAGATACCTACATATGTTTATAAAATGTCACTAAAAAATGGACATTAATGATTTCATCTTTAATTATCATAAAAAAATTCCCATATAATGAAATTATAACATTAAAAATAATTAAGAAGCATCAATTTCGGAAACTTTTATTATATAAAAACACCACTATTATGAAACTAGTTAAAAAAGGTCAAGATTACTCACACCCGATATTCAAAATAGATAATAACTATCTAATATAAAATTAGAGAATAATATAAATAAATTTTATAAAATTATATATATATGAATAATGTTGTTTAATAGGTTAATGATATTTTTATTTTTTATAAAGGATATTAAAACACTTTAGTGGTATTCATGGATTAAGGTAATGTTTTCTTGTTTCAATTTTAACCCCTTGGAGATATTTATTATTATACACCGTGTTTTATTTTGGATGGTTTATCTACTACCCATTTAATATTTTTTATCATGATAATATCATCATTCATGACATTTAATATTTTATTTTAAATTCTATCATTTAAGAGGTTTTTATTAAAAAGTTTCTAAATCTGTAAGTGTTATTTGTCTCTATTTTAAGTTCCATGAGAGATGTTTGATATTGGACAACATATTTTATTTTATATGGTCTATTCACTATCTTATTTTTTTCTTGTATAATAGATATCTTTTATACCAGTATATTTTAATTTCATTTTAACCCTATCATGTTCTTTTAATTCTTATGTTACCACTACCATAAGGATTTTTGTTTCTCAAATTAGATTTATTGAGATACGATTCAAATTCACTACTCATTTAAATTTTACTATGTATATATTTCTGAGGTATTACCTTATAAATCATCCCATAATATTTTCTTTTAGTTAATTTAACATGTGGAAATCCATCACATCATTTTTTCTTCCAATGTATTTCTCTATTATAGGCACATTTGTTTTTAAATACATTTCCTCTATAAACACTTTTTATTTACTTCATTTGATTGATGGGTGTTCACCTAGATATGATATATCAGTTGAATATTTAAATTATTGATTTAAATATATGCTCCATCCTATATAGGGTGTTAGTTTGATGGATTCTTACTTATAAATCTGTTCCATTTATTGATTGGGGAAATATCAAAAATTCGTATACTTATTCTTCTGATATGGATGTTTATTGATTATTTAGGTATATTTATTATTTATTGTTTATTACCTATATGGATTATGTTAATTTTTTAAACAAAAATGAATCGAAATTTCATATATTTTCAACTCAATACATATGTTTATTGATTACTAAGGAAAGATGATCATGCATTGAATTGATATTCATATCATTCGCATGGTGAATGATTTAGAGTTAAAGAAGTTATGGTTGGATCAATGTATTATATATCCCAATGATGAATTAGTTGTTTTCATGAGGAAAAAAGTTTTAGTATTTTGTGTATACCTACCTAATGAAAGCATGATGTCTTTTTTGTGACCTCAAAAGTAAGAATGATTTTTTTACTGTGTCCTTGATATTGAGAATAATGTCTTGGATGAGGCCTTGATGGTAAAAATAAATATGTATGAAATTAATAATTCCATAACCACGAGTTCAATTATTATTATATTGGTGTTTGTTTATATTTCAAACGATGTGTTTGTGTCATGATTATGTGATCAGTTATATGGAGTTATTTTATTATCATTGGATTCCTTCCATATTGTTCATTCCAATTTCATGCCTTGATATCTTATGATGTACTCATTCACTTATTGAGTGTTTGATCTCACCCTTCTCATGTGGAAATTTCCTCAGGTTATGAGATAACATATTACACATGATATGTTTATAAGATTATAATGTGCATTGAATAATGTGGGTGATGTTTAAGATTTATTATGGAATAAGTAGTTTCTTATATTTTGGAAATAAATTTCATTTAAAGAGAAATACACAGGTTTTGTTTGATAACTGTTTTTCCAGACTCTCTAAAACTATAATTATAAATGGTACTTCAAATGTATGTGACTAAATATTTTTCGGTGATATTGTAACTATTAATGGTAAAAATTGGGTCATTTCGGTTCATTTTATTATTGATATGTAATGAATATATTTTAACCACTAGTACTGGGTATGCGGGCCTAATACATCACATGAAATCCGTCAAATTAAAAATAGTTTCATAATATGAATAATGTATTAGTGCAGGTAAATTTATAAGCAAAACCCTTATCATGGATTCCTACTTGGTCAAACGCAGACGAATATCATTGAATAAATAAAAATTCTTTTTGAAAGCCTCTTGGAAGTGAGGGATTTGGGAGACCTTCTTATGATTAGATGTTTAAAAACATGATATGGGATTATTATGGTGAGAAAATATGGAAGGATTCAAGAATAAACCAAAGTAAAAGTGTGATTTAAGGTGGCTAGAGTAGCGATCCTTTTATAGATGAGAAGTGGTGGTATTTTTGTAAATAATTTTTTTTGAATATAAAGTAATGTCATTTCAAAGGCAAGTGGATCCATGTTGAAAAAAAAAACAATGGATAAGGGTAGTTAAAGCATACCCTACTCAAACCATTTAGAGAATTGTTTGATGATAATTTAGTACCTTACCCCTTTATTTAATCATTTTACATCATTTTAACTTTACCATTGTAACAAACTATTACCTTGGTAACTTATATTTATCTATGAAACAAAAATTAAAATTAGTACCTTATTTGGAAATTATGATTATAATTATTTAATCTATTTTATTAGATTCAATATTTAAGGGTGATAAAACTTAATTTTAACATGAGAACGCAAAACACATAAAAAAAATTTTATTTAGAAAAATGTATTTTTAAGCATAAAAATGAATTTATTACTATTATTCACTATGTAATAATCGATAGATGATTGTTAATTTTTTTGAAAAAATATATATATATTATTCATTTCATTATAATCCTTTTATGAATGATATTAGTTTAATTTTTTAACATAAAAATATATAACATATTCAAAAAATATATTTTAAGGAATATGCCTTTTTATAATATTAAATAATTTTATCCTCATTACCAATGAATTAGTAATAAATTATTGAATATTTATTCATTACATATATATTAAAAAAATTTAATTTAATCTCATACTCTATATATGATAAATTTAACTTTTAAATGAAAATAAATAATATATGACAAAAATAATGCCTTTAAAAACCATTTTTTATTTACCCATAAATAATTAAAATAGTGTTATTTATAGCTATATATATATATATTTGATTTTATTATTTAATTTTACTAATAATTCCTTAAATTATATCAATATATTTTATTGGTATCATTATTTTAAATTAATAAATTTAATAAAATAAATAATCCATAAATTGATTTACTGGGATACAATAGTATATTACCAAGTAAATTAGAATCATTTAATTCTATTAAAAATCAGTTATTTTTTTAAAATTAATAAATTATAATTAATTTTTATTCTTTTTTAACATCTAACTAAACTTTATGTATATTAACTACATAATGGTAATTCCAAATTGGTAACATGTTTAATGGTATTATACCCAATGATTATATACCTTTTTATAGTTGTCAAATAAACACTATATTTCCCCTTTTACATCCTATATATTAACCTATTCTAAATTATTAAATCACACTTATCATTCCTTTAGTTCTGCTTAAGTATTTTTTCAAAATTCATTCTCTATTAATGATGTATTTTTCTCATTATAGGTTTAGTTCTACTAAGGGTGATAGTCAGAGGTGAAGATAATCCTAGGAATTTTCTAATTGTGAATATATTATTCTTTTCTATTTATTATCATATTTTAATTTGTACACCTTCAAGGGATGTATTCATTTACATAATGCAATAATCCATGTTATGTAATACATGGTTACATGTACTTTTTTTGATGTTTCAATATGATTGAGTAAGTTGTTGTTAATTTTATTCATTTATTATACAATTTATTTCCTACTTATGTTTCAATTGATTAAAAAGAATAAAAAAGTATCTTAGGGAAATAAAATTCATACTTATACATAGGATGATACATCCCCCCCTCTTAAATAAATTACATCCTCAAAATTTTTATTTTTTCACCGATGGAAATATATTAGTGTATTATTAATATAGGTGTGACTTTAGATATAATATATAATGATATAGATACTTTATTATATTTGGTAAGATTATGAAACTCATATTTTCCCTCATAACAGGTATATATAATGCACTTGTGTTCATGTGTTATTTCCATATCTAAATTAACATTGGAAATGGTTTTGGAGGTCTATTGGCATGTTTTTATAGCCTTAACATCTCTCGACGGGTGGGAATTAGTCATCCAATGAATGTTCAAGGAGATTTGGAATGAACCAAGAATTTTGGAGGGAAATCACAGGAGTTTAGACCCATTTTATAGGGTGCACTTTTACTAATAAGTCACCAAAACAGTGCACTATAGCCTATAAAACCATGAAAATCCTAAATCAAGGATACAAAATCAGCTGATCACCCTTTGTATGATCAACTAAACTATTAGGATCCTCCACTAAACCATGTAGGGTAAGATTTTGGGGAGGTAATGGTGACTTTCTTACATTCAGCATAGTTAAACTAACTATGTGAACAAGCATTGAAACCATACGAGATGGAACCAGTGGTGACAGAACTGTGTATATAGTTTTCACATGGTTAACTAAACTGTGCGACCCTTCTATAAGACCATGCACCTCAAATCTCGAAGGGCATACCAAAGATCATGGTTGGTTCATGGTTAAACTAAATGTACACCTTAATCATGCACCCTTCAACAGACATCCCCTACCTGACATCTACCCCCTTAAACACACTTTTACTTGATATTATGACCCCTAACCACATATTGACACTAGGGTATGACTAATTAATGATCCTTTAACGATTTTAGAGTGGGTGATCATCTTGTAGAGAGTCATTAGTCAATAGGAGAGATTGAAACTCATTCTAGATTTTTTAGTAGAACTATCTTGAGGTGGTTTGTGTTTACTTATTCATTTATTTGTCATAATGAATATGATTGGTAACATTATATTTTTGGTTCTTATTTTCTCTATGACTAGCTAATATCACTAATGAATTAGGGCTATGGATAATGAAGAACCATGGGTAATTGATTTAGCCTTGTAGTTTTTTGTGTCGTGTCTCTCTTATTTCTCATAATTCCATTGAGATTTTTTATTTTTAATTACCGGTCACTTCATATAATATCAAAGATAGTTCATCTAGGGTTCTCTAGGGTAATAATGATGAATAATACCAAGACCATTATGTGAATTCATTATTTTCATAGGTTTTTTTTTCATAATAGTTTTTAAGAATAAATTGTGAAAACAAGAAATTAAATTTTATATACTTAAATAGAACTTGTTAGACCAAAGAAGTTTCAATACAATTGAATCCCAGATATGGGATTTCTTATGAGAAACACAACACAACAAAAAAATTTATTTTTGATGATCTTTATAAAAAATCCACAGCCACGACGTGTTTCACTTATTGAGTGTTAAAATCAGTTTTTGGACATCTTTATTTAGTTGAGATAAAATCCAAATATTTTTGGAAGTGCACTGACTAGGATCTCCAATGACTTGTATGAACATAAAACAATGATTCTTAATTTAGTAAATCATATATTAAGAAACTACAAATTCATGTTAAAAAACACACTAAGTCCCCCTATGGATTGACCCTATACTTACACCGTAATCATAATAAAGTTGGGAAATATTCAATTTGGGATATCGAATTAAATTATTTGGTCAGAAAAAAACCAAATTATTTCACCATTTCTAATCAACTTTTAAATTGTGTGATTTCGGTTCTATTTTAGTTTAATTAAGTTATAATAAAAAATCATAAATTCCAAAAAATTATGCTCTTAACCCCATTTCTATTTTTGGTTATTTTTGGTTTTACCTTTTATGCTTGGTGTGTTGTTTTGTTTTGTGTAGAATCATAGCTGTGTGAGTTGTCTCATCACTCATTCCTAGTGTTCCAAGTTAGCAGAAATATGATCATTTGACCCTAAAATCAAAAAAATAATATCAAGGAGCCACCGAGAAATTATGAGAGAGCACATCCAGAATTACCCTATAGA
The DNA here is from genome assembly GCA_963277665.1 of Viscum album. NCBI lineage: Eukaryota > Viridiplantae > Streptophyta > Magnoliopsida > Santalales > Viscaceae > Viscum > Viscum album. The sequence continues at coordinate 2,139,788,982 of OY728123.1, forward strand.
AAACGTGAAAGAGGAAGAACCATTTGTTGTCCATGGATCTACAAAATAACTTTTTGTTGAAGGTAATAAAAAAAATCTTTCAACTGTTGGTGGATCTATTAAACATCCACCATATAATTCTATATAGTATATTCCATAGAATCATCAGCAACCATGAGCGCAATTTATTTTGGGCTATGTGAAACAATAATCATAAAAATATCTTCCACAAGAGTGGTGAACATAAATGAATCCTAATTAATGAAATTAGTATCCATAGGAGTATCCATATATGCTGAAAACTCCTCAAGTATAATAGCCACCATACCATACACTTATGGAGTCCAGATATCTTCTAATTCATGGTGTAGATACAACCATTGTTTGGCCACCGATAAAAGCACAACAATTTGAATTCAAGAATGTCATCATACTTATCATACAAAATATAGTCCAATTTGGGTGTTTTCCAAGTGGATATCCCTATTATCATCTAAATAAATTTCTAGAAATTTGTGACATGTTCTGTTACCACGTGGTATTATATGATGCTATCAGGCTTCATCTCTTTCCCTTTTCATTGAGGGATAAACAAAAAATACCAAATTAAAGAGTTTCCCCAATATTCCATCTTCAAGTGGGGACTTTTGTCTCACGATTTTACGGAAATATATTTTCCCTCCAAATGGTGACATTGAGGAATGAAATTTCAAACTTCCAGTAACATGAGTCTAAGTACTTGTATAAATCATGGGAGTTCTCTAAGGAAATTCTAGTAAAATTACCTCATCATGGACTGCCATTGTGGATTTATGTTTAGAAATTTTATGGGGGTATAAAAAATACTAAGTCTATGGTGGATGTGGTTTATTGGGGAACTATCATGTGGAAACTTCCTAGTGAATTAATTGATCAAGTATTTGTTGGGTAACAACATCTAGTGGTAATCTAAGTGGGGAACCTAGAAAATAGGGATTCATAGGTTAATTCCACCATAATTATAGCTTCACAATTAGATGCAATGTTTAGGAATATTTATTTTATGAATTTCAATTATTGTTCTAAATTTCAATAGGTTAACAATCCAACGCGCATTGAGATTGGAAATAACCACATAATGGGTGAATGTCAAAGGAAATGTGACATCCCCTCTACCATCTAAGTGATCTATATCGCTCGAAATCAAGTACCAAACTTATTTACGCATTATGAGAACCCCACATAAAAAAAATAAAAATTTAGGTTATAGGAAGTATTGAAAATCCCCCAATAAAGATATCAAAATCCACCTGGGTATGGCCCGCATCAATATCAGAATCCGTACCCAAAGAAAACAACAAGGAAATTATTACCAGAAAGGTTTGTATTAGTAATAAGGGTATCAAAACCTTCATTATACTTAACCTCATCCTAAATAATAGCATCAACAAGTAATTCAACTTCAAACATGGAATAAATACATCAATGTTGTAGGAGATGATGTCTAACTTCATTATAACTATAAAAACAAGGTTCCAAAATAAAAATGGGACCATCTGGAGCATATAACAACAGATTGTAAAGCATTGAAATTAAATCTTCATGATCTAACATTGTACACTACCAAATAATACTAAAAATAATGCTTGAGATGAATCTAATGAAGTAACTATAAGGAGTGGGATGGAGCTCCCTCAACCAGTTCCCAAAAAAAAAGAATATGATGGGAGATGAGAAACACGAATCAAAAGCCCAATAATTTGAAAAATAAGATGAAGTACTGATATATTCATCGTTGAAGGACTCATAAAAAGGGAATTAAATTATAAATGATTCGGAAAATGAGGATATAAAAACCTATATACCATTATTTCCATTCCAGCAGTAAATGAACGAAAGGTAGTTGGATCAACTATATGGGAAATTCATGGAGGCGATTCAGAATATCTACATCAAGATACCCTTTGTAGAGGAATTAAACTAAATTCCCAATAATACAAAGTTCATGAAATAAATTATCCAAAAAAAAATAAAATATGGGATATTTGGTACTATCCCTCTTAATGAGGAGTACTCTGTAGTGGCCCAACAAGAAATACCACAAATGATTCAATATATTGGAAGTTTTTATATCCTATAAAAAATTGGATCTTGTGATTTTGTTAAGGCCCTTGGTGATTGGGAGATAGTGTCAATATGATGCATTTTTTAGTATTCAAGAAGATGGGGATTAATGGATTAAAGCCTACCCATGTGGCATTGTAACTAGCTAACATTTCCATTAAATATCTAAAGGATATATTAGAATATGTTCTCATGAAGGTTTGAAAGTTATGTCTTCCAGTCGACTTCATTGTACTTGACATGGAAGAGGACACTAATGTGAAATTAATTTTAGGAATTCCCTTCTAAGCTACTGAAATTTTTTGATTGATGTTCATCAAGGGGAATTGATCTTCTATATATGGAATGAAAATGTATCTTTCAATATCCCAAATGCCATCAAACAAGAATAACTTGTGGAGCATGACAACTATTTTATGTTATCCACATTAGGTAATTTTATGGACTGAAATGAACCTGACATAAGCTATTATCTATTGATCAATCATTTTAAAACCATCGAACTCTACCCCAAATACCAACTAGAATAAATACATTATATTACTGGTTAGGGTAATCAATATTGGAAGTGATAGGTTATTCCAGATATTCTAGAATGAGAAATGACGGACCACCTAGTTCCCTTAGTGTTTAAGGCATCTTAGATTGAACTAAACCCTCTATCATGATATCTAAAATATGGCTATTTGGGAGATAAATACACACTTAACATCATTCTGAACTCATACCTCACTGAAGATCAAGAAAGTAAAATTTTACAGGTTTTTAAAAGAATAAAATAGGCTATTGGATGGATTGTGGATAACCTTAAAGGAATATATTCAATAATTTTTACCCACATGGTTCTTCTAGAAGAAGTTGAAAACCATCTATATAGCCTTAGTGAAGGATTAACCCTCCAATGAAAGAGGTCAGGAAAACTAGGTGATTAAATTAATAGATGTTGGAATCGTTGATCCTATTTTAGATAGTCTAAGTGTTAGTCCCTAGAATGTGTAATAAAATGGATAGTATTTCTATCATGTTCAATGAGAAGAAAGAGAATATTCCAAATCAAACATTTATAAGATGGACAATGTGTGTTGATTACTGAAAGTTAAATGATTCCACATGGAAAGACCAATTTCGATTTCCATTCATGGATCAAATTTTAGAATGACTGGAGGGGCATGAGTTTTATTTCTTAATAGATGGTTATTCCATATATAGTTATATTTCTATAGCCACCAATGATATAGAGAAAATCACTTTTATATGAACTATAGATTTTTGTAACTAGAAATGGATTCTAGTTTGTGTTTTTTGTCAATCCACATTGGGTTGATCAGAGATTTTTCAAGAAAGGTTAACTTATGGTACAAGTTGACTACAATGTCAAATGTGATGTCATTTTCCAGTGTTTTCCAAATTTTTGAGTAAAAAATTTGGATAATGGAGAAAGGTATTTTTTGGAAAAGGAATTTGTGTCAAAGATTAAAGGTGGATCTAAATGTTGATTGAAAGTTATGTTTCAACATTATCTCTTCAAAACAAACCAATTGAATAGTCCATGAGAAAGATACATTTTTTACATGGAAGAAACTTACACACCAAATGCGACATCAAAATGGTCTTACGTGCATGTGGTGTTTCGCATTCACCACTTCAAAATATGGAAAACTCAAGAGATGCATGAAAAAGTTAAAATTGTGTGAAAGGATCTTACACACCAAATGTAATGTCAATTTCAGTCTTACGCACACGAGGGTGGGCATGTTGGGAACTTGCATGTAGGTTCGTGCAGGTATATAAATATATGGCTACCCCCATTCAAGACTTAGTAATTTTTTCCACAAATATTCAGTGCCTCTTCCTTGTGAAAGAATATCACGTAGAATACTTACACATTTTAAATCTTACATGAAAAGTGATCATTAAGTCTATCTATACCAAGTGAATTTCATAGTGGTGTTGCGTGAAAAACAAGGGTTGTGTTAAATAAGTCTTGCAAGAAAATTGAAAAACTTTTACACAATAATAAGTGTTACAAGAAAGTACATAATTAAGATACTTTCAAGTTTTCAATATCATGTTTGCCTGATCAATGATTTCAAGTGCATCAATTCAATAAATTTGTTCAAGTAGATTATCATGATAGATAGGAAAATGTATTCAATTGCAATCAACTGAAGTTAAATTAAAGTCTTTAAACTGAGCAAGATTTATCTCATAGTAGTGTGGTAGGTGGATTTGATTGAAGTGTTTCGATGGAGGTGGTGTTCCATATTTAAAATCTTATAAATTCAATGTTCTTGGGATAGATTGATTGTGTCTAAACTTATGTATTCCACAACTAGTGAATATTAGTGGATTTATGTAAAAACAACAGACTCTTGAAATATTCTCTTTGGACTATCCCTTAGTGGTGAGCCATGTAAAATCATTATGTTGTCTCTTTTCTTGTGATTGTTTGTTTCCTACAGGTTTCCATAAGACAATTTTAACTGGTTCCTACCAATGCAGGAACAAGATCCTTCACATTAGAAGAAAAAGTTAACACCCTGATTCACCCCTCTCCTATGAGGGTGTTCTAGGGTCCTTCAACTATAATATGCTAATATGGAATATTCTCTTACCATCACATGTCTTTTGGTATGTGTAACACTCCCACCACTTTCCAATTATATATATTATATATTTTCCTTAATATGTTGGAGAAAATTATTGAAGTTTTCATGGATGATTTTTCTATCTATCGTAAATCTTTTGACATGTGTTTGAAGAATCAGGAGCCCGTTTCAGAAAGGTATTAATAGACCAACCTGGTTTTGAACTGGGAGAAATGTCACTTCATGCTTCAAAATGGAACTGTTTTGGGCCACCAAATTTCTAGAAAAGGGACATAGGTAGACCCTTACAAATCCAAACTCATATCCAACCTTCTAATCAAAAAATCAGTCCAAGAAATCTATATCTTCTTAGGAAACGTCGGCCTCAACCAATGATTCATCAGGGATTTTTCAAAAATTACTCTTCCACTAACCAATATTTTGACAAAGGATTCTATTTTTGAATTTTAAATACTATGACTAATAGAATTTCAGTTTTTTAAGTAGAAGCTAGTGGAGGCTCCATTCAAGTTCTTTCTAAACTAGAATAAACCATTTGATATCATGTGTGATGTAAGTGATTATGCTGTGGGATCATTTCTGGGGCAATGTTTTGATCTTATTTTCCATCCTATTTAGTATTCTACCCACACATTGAATGAAGAAAAAATTAATTATAACAAAAACGAAAAGGATAAACCAGTAATGTTTTTTTAATTTGACTAATGTTTGTTATATTTAGTGCTATCAAAAGTTATTATATACACAGATCACTCGATATTCAAGCATCTAATAAACATGAAGGTTGATAAGACTCAGTTGATTCATTGGATACTTGTATTCCAATAATTCTATTTAGATATTTGTGAAAATAAGGGGAGTGAGAAATTTATTACTGACTATATCTCCTTCTTGGAGTTACCTCACATCGAAAATTAAGAGAATAGAGAGATAAGGGAAGACTTCCTAGTCTAACACATTTTTTTAGTGATGGATGAAACTAAACCCTGGTTCATGGATATTGCAAATTACATGGAAATAGGAGTGATCGAACCTAATATTAAGAATAGAATAATTTATTTGATTCATAGGTGAATAAAAATCTCAAGGAGGATCTGATGTAATTCTTATAATTTGGAGAAGGTATAATGCATTGTTGTGTACCTGAAATTGAAATACAAGATATCACTCATATCCTACTAGTGGGTACCATGGATTGGAACACATAGTTTCCAGAATCCTAAAATGTAGATTTTTTTAGCCGAAAATACATAAGGATTCCCACCATTTTTTTCACATTGTGATAGATTCCAACAGACTAACAATATTGGGCATATAAATGAAATTCCACAAAACCCTAACTTAATGTGAAAGTATTTGAAATGTTGGGAATCAATTTCTTGGAAATTTTTTCACTTTTTTATAGTTACAAATAAATTAAATTCTATGTAGAATATGTTTTAAAATGGGTGGAAGCAACTGCCACAACTCAAAACACAGTGAAGGTTATCATCACCATTCTTAAAAAGAACATTTTCCATAGGTTTGGCATACCATAGGTCCTGATTTGTGAAAGAGTAAAAATAATTAGATATCTCAATATTGAGGAATGTCCTAATAAAATGTGGGGTGAAATATAATATAGGGACACCATACCATCTGCAATATATTGGAAATGTGGAAGTATCGAACTGTGAGATCAAATAGATTTTGTAAAAAATAGTGGGAGCATCAAGAAAAGTCTAGTCTAGAAAGATTGATAATGATTTATGGGCTTAATAGAAAATTTTTATGGCTCCACTATGTATCTCTCCATTACTGTTAGTTTACGGATATACCTTACATTTTATAGTGGAGCTAGAGAAAAAAAGTGTACTGGGCAGCAAAATCGTTAAATTTCGATCATAAAATCGGAGAAGAAATATAGAAATTTCAGTTATCGGAACATGATGAGATCTGAAGAGAGGTGTATGATAAAACTAGCCTCTCTAAGGATAATAAAAAGGAATTTTATACCTACATAATTTCCATAAAATCTTTTGAGATTGATGGGTAGGTACTTCTATTTAACTCATGACTACCATTATTCCCTGGGAAATTGAAGTTTCGGTGGTTTGGGATGTTCAAACTAGTCGAAGCATTCCTTCATGGTGTGGGGGATATTTTTGGAGGAGATGGTAAAATTTTCATGGTCAAATGAAAACATCCTAAACCTTATATTTAAATACAAGAAATGGTGGGAATAGTCTCCACCAAGCAATTTGGGTGAGCGAGAGGCTAAGGTATGTCGAGTTTGAGACACTAAAAATAGAACTCACCAGGAGGTAACATGAAATTTTAAAAATTCATAAAAAAACTTGTTTATTTCTATATTTCCTTAGAGTTCACGCTTTATGTATTTTTAATTATGTTTTTATAGTTATATTATTAATAAAAAGTGATAGATTTTTGGTTGGATCTATATTATATAGATCGTTAGACATTATATGAAAACCTAAATCACTTATTTAAAAGTTGGGGGAATATATTTTTAATGTTTAAGGGATAATTTATTTTAAAATGTGGTAAAGACCATTTTTTTTCAAAAATATTTTGCGAAGAATTGATTTCACATAGTCAAACTAACCATGAACATTAACCATATGGGGTGGGAACCATTTACAAATGTAGGTGCATAGGTCTTACATGGTTTAAAAAATCATCCGAGTTAACCATATGGATTTTAAAAACCTCCAAATTTTCAATGATAGAAAAATAAAAAATTTACTTTAAAATTCCAAATCATGTAACAAACCTCATCCTAGACCATGAACACACCTTATATCTTCCCTTTATCTCACCCCTTCTTTTGTTCCTCTTATTCTTCCTATGAATCATAACACCAAGTTATGTTTTTTATTCTTTGTTCTATTCTATTCTCCCATCCTCTTCACTTTTATCTCTTTAATTTTATATTTATTTTTCCTTTTCCTAGATTTAGGGGTTCCCAAAGTTTTTTGCATCCCCTTTCTGAATTTCAATTTTGGCATTATTTTAGTGTTTGTTTTTGTTTTATTTCTCCACACAATTGTTTCCAAAACACCATGAATCACCATTTTAACAAACAACCTTCACCAAAACCCCAATTTTATATTTCCCATTGATATGATTTCCATGATTCCATAGAATTTATCTAGTAATTATATAATGTTAATTCAATTTCATATCTATCATTTTATAGTTTTCATCATCATTGTGTTCTTTTATTATGTTACCTATAGGATACCAATCATTTCCATGGACTCCTCCTACAAGTGTTATTGTGGTGCTAATTCAGATTTACTAACCGGGTTTGCTATAAAATTATACAAATAGGAGTAAATAGAAAGATAATGTGTCCTTACAAATTAAAATTCCATCCCCCACCATTATTTTCTGGACAAAACCCTTAAGTCACATGGAATATATGATGATTTGTGCAGACTAATTTTTAATGGTCACCTTATAGGGGATCTATTTGTACACAATCCCAGTTATAAATAACTATTTATGGAGTTTGATTTTATATTTCAATTCCAAGACTATTACCCCACCGATGAAAATGGGGAGTTATTAGACGAAAAAAAGAAGTTCAATTCCGCCTACTTAAAAAGCATTACAGTAGGGAGCTATGGAACTTTTATACACTAGTCGGTATTTGTGATGATAATTTTGTGGGGACCTGGGATTATTCCAAGGTTTCACTCACTTGTAACCCATTTTTTGCTTGATAATTTTAGGGCATAATTGCAAAAATTGGAAAACCCTATGTTCCCCAAATTTATAGGGCTTCTAAGATTCTCAACCCATCCCACCATGTCATTCACCACATCCTTACCACATCTTTCACCGCATTCTATAATAGTGAATGAAATGAAAGCCTATGTGATTTAATCCTTTTGTATTCCATGATTTCAGGACACACCATCAACGTCACCTATGTGTTCACTCAATACATTTAATATATTTTTACAAATCTAAAAGGGGACATTTTTGGTGGCCCTTATATCATGATCTTCAATGAGGGTCTCAAAATCTAGTTTGATAAAGATTAATTTACTAATATTGATCCAACCCCATATTTTGACATCATAACATAAAGATGAATGAACATTCTCAAGTATAATGGACACTGCTACTGAATCTGAGCAGACCATGAATAGGCTCTCGAGCTTGCCTATTAATAACCAACCCCACTGGATACTTCTCATCACTCCACCCCCTCCGAAGGATGAATGTAGTCCTTCTACCATGACCGTATCCACACTTCAATTCAAAAAACCTCTATACATCCACCAATTTACTCTTCATACTCAACATACCCTAATATTGAGGATACACCATTTAGAAAACCAGATTTGCAGTAGATGTGGAACCATGAATTTTATACAATGTTTGATAGGAAAGTCAAGTTTACTTGAAGTTATATGATGGGAATCAGTTTCTATGATCTCCCTTCCCTAACCTCTACCAAACCCTACTGATCCACCCCCTTACTATAGAATATACAAGGGTTATTCCTCCCACTTGGATCCTTCTTGGGCCTTATGTCCATGATTTTACTAACCATCAATGACTCTTGTAGTGGGAAGTCAGCCCGCTCCTCCACTATTAGATGAAAAGAACTATGACTAGGCCACTAAAGATCTATTATGGGATGAGGCTGCCCATGAACAATTACAAGACCCATTTCCCATAGAACCTCCTATTTTTTAGCACTGATATTTAAAACTCAAAAATATTTCTATTTTATGTTCCTCATGTTTATGTATGAATATGACTTCTTCTATTACACTTTGTTGTGTTTTTCAACTATGGTTTGACTGTGTTCTCCAATTTGTTACCACTAATGATACTTTGATTTTATTGCTACACCTCTTCTAGTTTCTTTTTCTAAGAGAGGAGGTGGATGGATACTTCCTCATGAAGAGACTCTTCCACTCAGTGGGCTCTCTCACACCAACTACCGACCATTCTCAAACCCTTATTTGGGGGAATTTTCTATCTTATAATTTTCTCATTCTTTGAATATTTTTCTTTCTCCCACCCCTTTCATGTATTTTTCCTCCCACCATCATCTACATAACCACATTCATAAGGGACCATTCTAGGTTTTAAATGTGGGGGAGGACACTTACTTTTGGCTCCCCATTTGGTCATTACCTTAAAATTTCTAAGGATAACATGTTTTTCATTGATGATATATTAAGGGATGTCATAGGTTTAACACATTTATTTTAAAAAGATAAAAATGAATTTTGGAGAATTTTTTTTGAAATTCCTCATATGTTTGGATTGATAAGTATTTTTTTTGAATAAGTGTTGTAACACTTAAAGAGATGCCTCTAGATCATCATTCCAAATGAAATATGTTTAAAGATGAACATTTTGAGGCATCAATTTAAATTAAGGGACCCCTTTAAAAGGATGTTGATTTATCCATAAGATAAAGCGAAACATTGAAATTTTTTACATAACAAAAAGTGGTTATTTCATGGTATTAATTTTATGTGCTCTTGAATTACCTTTAAAATTCATCAAGATGATTCATGGAAAAATACGGGTACAAAATTTTTAATACTAGTATCTCACTCCCATAAAAATAATTCCTGATATACAAAATAATTTCTAGGATGTTGATGAAGTTTCATCATTCCTCAATGATTCAGGTAAATGATATTGTTATACCAATTAAAGTGATAGCCCACCAATTCATGTCAATGATATCTTAGCCTAAATTACCCAAGTGTGTGATGAAATGGAAGTAGAGGATGGAAAATTATTTTAAACAAAGAAGGATAATTTTTTCATTAAAAAAATGATTATTTAAGAATGAATATTTGGAAATTTTTAATTGAGCTGACTTTGTTGGATAACTTCAATTATTTGTGATTCACAAATAATTCATGTAGAAATTTCCATAATTATTCATCCAATTTTTCATTCATTTAGTTGATATCATATATGAAATTTATACTTGTTTATTTTATGGCCCCTTAAGATTATTTTTTAGGTAAATTCTTGAGGATAATAATTTGATCAAGTGTGGGGAAGTTTGATGCACTTGTGTGCCTGTATTATTTCAATATCTAAATCAACACAAAAAACGGGTTTTGAGCTCAATTGTCATGTTTTTAAAGTCTTAAAATTTCTTTATTTTTGGGAATTAGTCATCCAATTAATGGTTAATAAGACATGGCATGATATGGAAATTTAAGAGGAATATAAAAGGAGTTTGGATCCATTTTTCAGGGCACACAGTTAATACTAATCCACTCAAACCATGAAGCCTAGCCCAAGAAACTGTGAAAATATAGGAGAATGGAAAAATAATCAGCCACATCTCCTAAAAATGATTAAAAACCCCATTTTTATCCTCCAATGAACCGTTCGGGGTGAGATTTTTGGGAGATCATGGGGGCTTACATGCTTTCCACATGGTTAAAATAATCATCCTGAATAGCTCGCAAACCATACAAGATGAATCTAGAGGAGATAAAACCATGAATATAGATTGTTCATAGTTAAATAAACCATTATAACCTACCATAATACTATAAAACTAAAATCTAGAACAAAAAAAATCGAAGAGTATGGTAGGAAAACTATTTAACTAACCATGAGCCTTAACCGTACACCATTCAACAGACAACCACCTACCTTCCATCTACACCCTTAACCATCATTTGACTTGGTATTATGACCCCTAACACCTTATTGACATTGGGGTTTGATCATTTAATTATTATATAGACATATGTTAATTGTAGAATCATCCTGTAGGGAATCATTTGGCACGAGGAGATCTTAAAACTCATTCTAGACATTTATTTGGGACAACTCTCATATGTTGGATTTTTTTCTTCATACTTTCTTTGATATAATAAATACCATAGGAAACATGATATTTTTTTTTATTATTTTCCCTATGATTTTTTTACCTCCAATTAGTTATATCTGTAGATAATAAAGAACCTCAGATAATTGATTTTACCTTGTTGTGTTTGTGTTTTGTCTCTCTAATTTATCCTAATTCCCTTGAATATTTTCCATTTTAATTATTGGTCACTCTATATTAGATTAATAATGGTGTCTCCAGGGATATATAGGGAAATGAAAATGAATAATATCAGGACCATTGGGTGCATTTTTCATCTCCAAAGGGTTTTTCACAAATATTTTCGAATTAATTCTTAGAACAAGAAGTTTATTTTTGTAAAATTAAATGGAAATTATCGGACTATGGAAGTTTCAATACTATTAAATATAATAAATATGATTTATTATGAAAAAAAAACATAATAAGAAAATTTCCTTCTAAATATCTTTCTAAATAATCCATATCGTTTATGTGTTCCCCTTAATGAGTTTTGAAAACAATTTTTATTTATTTTGATCCAGTTATCAAAGCCTCTAAATGATTTCTGAAATGAATAGACCATGATATCGAGAGAATATTAAAACCATTAAAAAAATTAAAAATCTATTAAAAATTTAATTAATCAACCAAAAACTAAATTTAACAAGAATCATAAGACTTCCTATGGATTGACCCCATAATTACACTATACTCATTGTGAAGTTGGTAAATTTTCAATTTTTTTCTGCCGAATGTAACTCTTTTTCTGGAAAAACAAAAATATGTTTAGATTTCAGTTTCACACATAAATTTGTGTCAAATATGACTCTATATCTATAAATCATGTATTATTGATATTAAATCTAGGTATTGGGTTGGTGTTAAATTTTCACATGGACCCTTAATTGACATGAGGCCTGAGCTACCTCTATGTGATGATGGAACATCCAAGTTCCTAATTTATAACATCATTGTATATCAGAAACCCTTATCCACTATAAGGTAGTGTATTACAAGTAAAGTGAAAAAACCTATCTTAATATCCTTAAATGTTTCTCCATATTCATTTATCTAGAGGTACTTGATGACCTTCCGAGTAAGCTTTGTTAGTCAATTTGATTTTTTTAGAATTTCCCATAACGAATAATTAGCATCCAACCAATATAAGGAAACTATATATCTCTATGATAGTGGTTGTTATGATCTATTATTTAATTACCTATATCATTTAAGTATCCACAAATATACCCCCACTTATGATTACATGACTAATGAATGATACTTTTTTATAGCCAAAAATCATACTTTATAAATTTAGCATACAATTTCTACTTTTTTAAGGCCTTTATCATAATCCTCCAATGACTGAAATGATTTCATTTACTCTTAGAATATAAGAAAATATCATCTATAAATACTACCTCAAAATGATTAATGTAATATTCAATGTCTCCGTTAATTAGACTAATAAATATAGGGGGATTTTATATGTCCAAGTGGAATCACTACATCCTTATAGTGTCAATATCTTGTATAGATGAATTTCTTGTCCACATCCTCTCCTTTCACACTCAATTTATGATACCCATATCAAAGGTTAATATTGGATAAGTATTGATCCCCCTATAGATAATCAAACTAATCATCAACATGATACTTATTCTTGGTCATAATCTTAATAAGTTCATTGTAGTCAATTAAAATACACATTGATCTATAATTCTTCTTGACAAAGAGGAATGGTGTACCCCATGGTGTGGAACTTGAGTATATAAAGATCTCATCCAGATTATATTATATTTTATTTCTATATTACTATAATTAGACCAAGTCCATTCTATAAATATTCTTCGATATAATCATACTGTAAAGTATGATTTCTATTAAAAATATATCTTCAAAATATTGGGGATGTACAAACAAATCTTTTTTAAATACATAGTCGCATTCCTGAACAATAAAAATATCTTAAATATTGAGTTTCTCCCAAGAAATTTGAGCGTAATATCTCTCATGATTTGGAATTGATATCTATATAAGGGAAATAATTTCCATAGGGAGTTTTTCAGATTCCATGAATTAATATATGATCAAAGTTTGGTTTATAATATGAAACATTACTTCCTTATATTTTCAATTAACATGGATTCAAGGTTGGGATAACAAATACCTTCTTAAAATGATTTAAAATTTAACTAAAGGAAGAATAATAAGTTCTATAAGAATCTTATTCTAACGAAATTTTATTATAGGGGAGTTATAGTATTAGGATGTAATATTTGTACCACTAAGAGTTTTCACTAGAAACACAATATATAATCATTATGGTGAGGATTTTATACTATATGAAAACATTATTATATATAAAGGATTGGGTAGAACAAGAATCAAATAGAACATTTATAGTTCTTGACTGGATGATGAGTGTAATTTTCCCGACATCATTTTCATGTCAACTTTAGAAGTTATGATTTCATAAACCGTCCCTTTTTTCCTGAATTAAAAGGTTGTTTTCATTTATTTTCCCCATAAACCTTTGGGGTGGTGTATCTATTTTAATAGTTAAAAAATTCACCCTATATAAAACATTAAATTCTTAGTGGTACATTATGAAGATCTTTATTTTCCTATATCATTTTAAACAAACTATTCATTTTTCCCAAAAGTTTGTTTCTTGATGACATCCTTTACGATACATAAAACATCTTCCAGTTCCTTTAGGAAATTTTACTAGGGTCCTATTTCCACATTTTTGACATGTAGAAATCTGAATCTTATTTCATATATGGTCTTTGTCACTTGAAATTCCATAAAACCCCATTTTATATTATTTTTTATGTTTAAGAGTTTGATCTGTTTCATGTTTTTAATCACAACTAATGATAGATGGGTAAACATGAATATAATATTTTCAACACCAACTCCTAAACTATTTTGTTTTTCAAGGGATAATTACTTCTTTTTCCATACCACTAATTATTAAATCAGTTTTTTTCTTTTTTCTTCTTTATATTAAAACAAAAAAGGTCAATGAGATCATTATTAAATAATAACCAAATTATGGAATAATGTAACAAAGGAACTCATTCCTAATATGTCTTTTTATAAAGGGATAAATTTTTACAAAATTCAATTTCTACTCAACTATAACAATGTTAATTAAAACTATGATACCATCACTTCAACAATAACACTTTTACTTTGACCTATAATTATTTTAGTTCATAATAGGTTTATATAAGTTTTATCCTCCAAATATCAATAAAATAATCCCAAAAAATTACTACAACCTGATTTAATACAAATAGAAATGAACTGACCAGAATAAGAAATTTTTTTACATTATTTATATAAGTTAACTATTAAAACTCAAAAATAAAACACACAATCCCAGAACCAAAAGGTTTAATGTTAATGGAGATTATATATAAAATATTTCATTACGTATTATTTCATCAACATCAATGATAAGATTCTCCCCACATGATTTACTCATTAACATACAATTGTATTTAATTCCTTATTAAAATAGGAATGATAAGAAAGAGTGATATCAAATGATTTGTAAGGGAATTACTTATGAATGAGTCATAAAGCGGTATATCAATGGCATGTGAAAAGACATGAATATGAGAAAATTATTTTATTAAGAATAACATTGATTCCTAATAGTTTTACACAAGGAATGATAGAAGGATATTTAACCTCAAAAGGATTATCATGAAAGTATAACACATATCATGGTATAAGATTATAGAATTATGGAATAATAATCATGATCCATGGAAAATAATGTAGGCCTGTGGAATAAACATAAGATTAATAAATTAAAACAACATGAACATTACTAACTACAATCATTTTACACACATAAGGTTATGAATATATCTAATCAATATCATATTCATGAACAACGTTGAAAAAATAGTTAATTGCAATCATGTTCATGCACATGTTTGTAAATATATATAACAAAAATCAAGTATACATACTTGTATGAGAATATAGATTACTAAAATAAGGTCCAAGAACAATGTTGTGAAAGTAGATAACTAAAATAAAGTCCATGAACAAAGTTATTAAAATAGTTAACTATAATCATGTCCATATAATTTTTTTGACCATATCTAACTACAATAATATCCACTTACAATATCATTATCTCATGAGATATAAATAAATATCCAATTAAATAGAGTTAAATATTACATCCACCCATAATGATAATTCATACCTATGTTATCCATATAAAATCAATTATATATCTTATCATGAAAAACCCATGAAAAAAGGGTTACAAAACATTTTTAGATGGGATCACATAAAGTTAAGTGATGAATTGGATTAGTTTATATCAAAAATTCAATCACCCAATGGAAATATATCATAAAATAATTTAGGGGGTTATTTATAAAACATAACTATAGAGGAGATATATATTTTTAATATAGTGATTAAAATATAAGTGAAACTATTAAAATAATTCTCTTAAAGCATTTATATTATTGTCATGAAAAAAATTACTAAGAACTGTAAAGATAATTTTCAAAATGGTGACAAGAAGAATTTTTGAAAATACTATTTTAAAAATGATTCTAAAAAAAATAATCCTTAAAAATAAATAAATTAAATTTTTATGGAATGTAAAGTGTAAGATAAAAAATATATAAAAGAAAAATGAAATTCTTTTTTAATATTTTTTGGCACTTTTAAAGGAAACCTAAATCGGAAAAGTTTTTCCAAATTTACATTTGTAAAAAAATAAAGATAAATTTCAAGTGAAAAAAATATAAATCATATTTGGATTTAAAAATAAGAAAAGAACATTTTTTTTGGTCTGAAAGAATATTAACATGTAGAAAAATGAGATAATAGAATGGATGAGAATTATTCCTATTATCGTTATATTTTTTAATTAAAGGAAATCCATCAAATAAAATGATTTTTTTATGGAAATTTAATTTAACCATAGGGGGAAAAATAACATATGAAATAGATAAATAATATAATATAACAAACTTAGAAGTAAATATTAAAGGTAGAAGGATTATGTCCCAATGAAATGAAAATTGAGTCAATGGAAACCCTTTTGAATTTTGTAATGAATAAGGAAATTGAAAAATAATGAGGGAACTTGGATTGCAACTTTATATAGAATTAATTAAATTATAATTATGATAGAATATATCAAAGTGTTTGTAAATAAACTATGTAAATGAAAATAGGTTCATAATATTCAGCATGTCTCAATGAAGTAAAATTGAGATAAAAACACTTACCTTAGATTCCTGTTTGGTCGGACATGCTTTATCATCATTATGGATTTGAAAATTCCATTATATAGCCCCTTTTATATGAGGGATTTTTGAATCCTTATTACTAGATATACCAAAATGTGGGAGAGTATTATTTAAGAGAGAATTTGGGCTTTGATTCAAGAAAAAATTGAAGGAAAGGTGTACTTTTAGGTGGGTAGAGAAGGGGTCCTTTTATCATTTACAAGGGGTGAAGTTTTGGTAAATAATCATTCCATAATAATAAAGGACCTTCATTTTCAATGAAAGTGGATCCAAAGTAGAAAAATTATTTACATGGGATAAGGGGAGGTTGATCATGCCCATATCTACCCATTAAGAGATACTGTTTTGTAATATTTTAAGACTTTACCCCTTAACTTAACCCTCTCACCTCATTTTATCTTTATCATGGTAAAAACAATTTACATTGTTAAAATTTTTTATTTAAAAAAATTGATCTTATTACCTAGTTTTAAAATTATTATTCAAAATATGTAGTCAATTTTATTGGATTCAATTTCTAAAGGTGATAAAAATTAATTTTATTATAACAATATATTTTTTTAGAAATATTTATTCTAAGCATAGAAGTGAACTTATTTTTATTATTTACTAAGAAATAATCATTAGAAAATTTATAATTTGTTTGAATATATTTATGAATAATTTATTTCAATAAAACTATTCTTTAATAACCATAGATTTAATTTATAAAAATAAAAATACATGACATAAAGGAAAAAATGATTTGAAAAATATATATTTTTAACAATAAATTATTTTAACTTTATTACTAACTAATTAACAAAAAATTCATGAATTTGTATTCATTTATATATATATATAAACAAAATATTTCATAAAAATTCATACTAATAAATTGAGGTTTTAAATAAATTCATATAATATAAAATAAAAAAATGTTTCTAAAAAAATATAACAATAAGAAAATTTGTTTAGAAAAATTCTAAGCTCTATATATTTCTTAACACATAATATCGATCTTTAAGAGAACTCTGATATACTATAAAAAATTATTATTTAAATGTGACCATTATAACCATAGTGTTAAATTAGATGTATTAATAAAAATAACCTGATTATGAAATATAATTAAAAATTTGTATATAAGAAAATGTATTTATTAATTCATAATTAATACATACCCACCTTTTATTGAAGTCAACTTATGCTCAAAAAACACATTTTATTCAAAAAAAATTTTATTGTATTTTCTGCATGGAAATTATAAATAAATTCTATTATTTTTTGAAATTTTATTTGATGAAATTGATTTAATTTTTTAAAGAAACTTTTCAATATTAGACTTGGGTGATGTTTTGAGACTTTTTCTAAAAATATTTATATTTCAACGAGTAGTGAAAAATATATGATTTTTGTAAAACTTTCATTTATTTTCCTTAAATCAAGTAATATAAAAGTATCATTATATTTTTGATTGGGTTTTAAAGTAAGTTAAGATAAATTTTATTAAACATAATCTAAATAATTCTATATGAATCAACATTATATTTTATTTTTGGTATAGTTTCATATTTATGCTTAATGACACAATTTTCTAAAAACTGTTTTTGTTGCGTTTTACACATTTATATTAAAATTGATTACTACTACTACTAGATATCGAATCTAGAAAAATGGATTATATACTTTTAATCTGGACGTTCAAAGTTTTTTAAATAGGACCCTTTTATTTTTATTCATTGTGAATAGTAATTGTGGTAAATATTTGTCCCACAGTAAGGGTAAAACAAGTAAAATATGGTCAAAACTTTGAGGTAAGGCCTAACAATCTCCTAAAAAATTTCTTTTATCCAATTGGATGAGTGATGATCAACCAAATCCATTATATATATGAAAATATGTCAATTTATTTCCACAATAATTTTATTATATAATTTATAATATTTTAATAAAATGATAAATACCAAATGTCACCTTCTAGATTTTAATTTATCATATATGATTTCATAGGGTTAAAAAGAAGTTGTGTAGTGACCTTGAACATATAATACTAGATCTGTTAAAAAAAATATAACTTACAATAATATTATTGATATACATATGTGATTATAATATCATTCACACATTTTCAAAACAAAGGACCATTTAGTTTAGAGTTTTAGAGAAATAGGATGAATCGCCAAATAATAAAACCAAAGTATTCTCATCAAATAGAGAACATTTTCCACTATATAAGTAGATAATAAATACAAAATAGGTCTACAACATCACACATGAATCCTATAAAAATATATTCTATTCTAGGATTAGAAAATTTAATAATTTCATTCATAACCAGGGGAAATGGAAACATAAAAAGGGGTAAGATCGGATTCTCAGTAAAGAAATAATTAATGTAAATCATAATGGTGAGACAATGTATCCAAGCCATGAGGCATAGATGATATAATAAATATAATTATCATAAGCGTGAGGGTATAGAATAAATATATGATATCTTATGAACGTGTATTAAAAAATGATCATAACATAAGAGAATGGAATCATAGGAATTTGGAAACAAAAACACATAACTCATAAGTCATGGATACTCGTATTATTAACATAACATAGTTAGACTAGAAAACTTACCCCACACCACAGTTGGCTAGGATCACTGACCACATACCAGGATATATAATGATATGGAAATATTACCCAATTAGTTGTAGGTATATATAATTCTGGTCCCACCCATCACAGAACATTTACATTCATATGTGTGCCACATGAAAACCTATTTTCTTATCGTAAACAATTCTATGAAATATAATGGGATCTATATCATTAAAATGTAATTGCATAAATAAACCACTCATAATTCTATTAAAAATCAAAATATGATCACACATGAGAAAGAAATCGGTTTCCATTGACTCATGGTATTAATCAAGGTAAATATTATTTATTAAATATTATTAGATATATTTTTTTACACCATATATTAAAAGGATATATTTCCTAAAAAAATAATTTCCCCAATTAATTGAGGTATTACGAATCTAGGCGAGAACTCTTAAATCCAAATAATTGTACTTTGGGCATTCATAAAGTAAAGTCATTGGAATAAAATCATGCCTATAAAAATGAATGATTTGGGAATGAAAAATTAGTGATGGACCATCCCATAAATGAAATAGATCATTTCAAAATCCATCGAGATAACAAAATTAGATAAAATCATTATAATAATACCTTTAATCAAGCATACATCATAGATAAAGAACACTCTTAGAAAAATAATAAAATTTCTTTGAAACTAAGAAGTTTACTTGAACTTTGATTTTTTTAAAAAGGAACGTTTTATTAAAACAATAGAATAAAAATATCATTTTTTTAAAACTTGTAAGCACATAGAGGACATATCTTAGAAAATGAAAAAGGAGATATAAAGATACTTCCACATGAAAACATTAAAATAATACCCCTTCCATTGCAAATGACATGTGTAGAAGAAAATAAAATGAATTTATTTTAATTGTATTAAACAAAATTCAATGTAGTTGACAATAAAATTAAACCAATTAATAAAAATTCATTTTGGAATATTTAAAACATTACTTTAGAAAAAATCATTTTTAATAACTAATCTTGAATAAAACATTAAAAGTTAATTAAATCCTTTTAGTGAAACCCCCATCATAAAGAGGATGATACAAAATTTCATTTATAATAGGTGAATATAAGTATGAGGGTTACTTTACACATGATAAAAAATAATTTGTTTTGGTAAAATAAAGATATTGAAGAAAAAGAGCTCTCTTCTTAGGTTGGGGACCATTCCTTTTAGTAATACATTTTCAAAGAGAATGCGATACCCCAAGGAGAAATTTTTTAATTAAAGGGATTAATTTACTCAAATAGAAAGGAAATAATACAAATTTAAATGGAAATGGTAGGATAAATGATTTTTTAATGTTAATGTCAAGAACAAAATTTACGACTTATAGAAAAAGAACTTGAGTTGAGACATGAGTAACTTTTTAATAAAAAACCTTTAAAGAGAAAGAGATTGAAAATGAACCTCAAATTCTAGGAATAAAATATTTTGAATGATAAAATAACAATAAAAGGGAATATACATAATAAAAAGTAAATTATTACATAAAGTAAAATGTGTATCAATGAAAGGGAGTTTGAGATAGAAATCCCTTACAATATAAGAAAATACTAATAAAAACCCCTTTAAAGAAGGAGTTCATGATTTTAATGTTAAAATACTATGAATAATGATAATAAATGATAATAAATTACAAATTGGCAGTATATATTACTTTTAATAGAAATTCGGTTCAAAAAAATCATATGTCTCAAAGAAGGATATTTTGAGAAGAAGCCCTTATGACTTTAATAATTTTTGAATAAAAAGTCTTTGGAAGCTTAAAATTCATATGGTTATTTAAAATGCAAGAATTTAATCATTAATTATTCTAGAATAAATTCTTGGGTAGTGTATACACCATAAAAATAAGAAATTTGTGGATAATAATAAAACATGTCTCAAAGAAGAAGTATTGAGACATAACCCTTAACTTTTTGTATGAAAGCGTTATGCACTTGTATTGTAATAAACATATTTTATAAC
Source organism: Viscum album (assembly GCA_963277665.1). Lineage (NCBI taxonomy): Eukaryota > Viridiplantae > Streptophyta > Magnoliopsida > Santalales > Viscaceae > Viscum > Viscum album. Next base: position 2,139,810,435 of record OY728123.1, read on the forward strand.
TAAATTATATTCATTAAAAAAATTATGAGAACTTTATTCATCCATTAATAATTTTTTAAGTTATACTTATCATCACATGTTTCTAATTTATTAAATTGTTTCCACTTATGCAGTTTACTAAAGGTGGTTCATTTTATTTTCACAAGAATCTCTTTTCATTAACATGGTTAAGTTTATTTTTAAAATATATTCACAACCTAAATAATATAAATAGTGCGGTAAATTCCATTTTTATACATCAAAAACTTTTTTAAATTAATCCTTGAGAGATGGTAATGGAAAAAAATGTGCGTCTATGTACATGTGGAAATCATCATGAACACACAGTCAAAAATTTTATTGTCCACAAAAGGAGAGGGAGGTAGAAATAATATTTATTTACCATTTCAAAATGATAATAATTTTATAAATAAAATATCAATTCATTAAAAAAACATTTTGTAAAATCCATGAAACATTTTTAATAAAAATGGAATATGTTGTTCATGGATGCGGTAGTCCATATATACACATGAGGGCATTCTTATTTTTTGAATGTTTTTGTAGGAAGACATAAAATGGGTATTCTAGTAGTATAATAACATAACAAAAAATTAGATGACTTTTGTCATGTAAGGTTTTTCGAGGACATGTAATTAGGGTAGAGTTTGAAGTGTAATTAGAATGGCATGTCAAGTATGGAAGAGGTGGAAGTTGTCTCCTTATATTAGTGAAGTACATGGAACTTTCCAGGGGAAGGGAAGTGAAGTAAGGGGTAAGAATGGAAGTGCATGAATGTTAGGTGTGATTTAGTTGTTGAGACTTGTGGGTAAAACATTACAACATAACAAAGGGTTTCTATATGGTCAAAAGGTTATTCAAATATAGGAAAAATCAAGTCACTTTAGATTAGTAATTTAAGTACTTATTACTATTAAATAAATATTAATCATGTCAATTGTTTTATTAATAAAGATACAAGCAGAACCTTTCCAATACTTTTTAATGTTATGAATCCTCATTTATCCTCCATTTAACAAAATTAATTTCATAAATCTATGAAAATATTATTTAAAATTAAACACACATAACACATAAAATTTGTTTTTTAAATAAAAACTACTTTAAACATTAAAATTATATATAATATATATTTTTGATGGTTAATAATTTTAACGATTAATTTTATTTATTATAAAAAACTAATTTTATTTGACCTTAAAATCAATCCATAACCTAAAATTACCAAAATAAAAATTAATTAAAAAAAATAGATAAAATGTTTTTCTTTGTTAAGGAAACCTTTATTTGTTTTCTTGAATGTTTTTATGGTCTTCTAGTACATTCTTACCTCTTTTTAAAGTCCTTAAAAAATACAATTTCCATAAAACCCCATTTTTTACTTAAAATTGATATTTTTAAAATATGATCAAAACGTTTTATTATGTAAATTTTGATATTCTAAATTAAATAAAAAATTTTAAAAAAATATAATTTTATTTAAAAAAATTATACAATTAACTTTTATGTGAAAATACACAATATACTAATAAAATACTTTTATTGACCAAAGGTATTTTTAATCATTAAGAGTAGGTAATAGTATTTTATAAAAAAATTCCTATTAAAAGGATTTATGTAACAACCCAATGTTTTTCAAATGAAATTCCTTTCTTATAAATATGTCCTTAAATCACAACATAATGAAATACTAAGTGCTAAGTAACCTTTAAACATATATTTTTCACTTCTGTGTTTGGAATTTTGGAAATCTGACATTCACAGTTGCTATCAGTAAGTTATTTGGAGTCCGATAAGAAAAACATAATTTTGGTGAATAATAACACACCCTTATGAATAGTAACAGACCCTTATGAATAGTGACATACCCTTATGAATAGTGATATACCCTAATGAATAGTAACCTTACCTATGAAATTATATAAATAATATTCAAGTTGAAAGTACGATATACCTATATTTTAGAATTAATAAATGAATGGTTTTTGATAATAAATTTAGTTTTAATTAAATATTTAAATAATCATATTTAGAAAATTATTTTTGAAAAATGGACTTCATTTTTAGATTATAGACATAAAAAAATGGTCAGGGTGAATTTTTGATATTTTTTCTGAAATACTTGAATTTTTAGTGAATAGTAAAATACATTAATTTACCATATAAATACACTAGTGAAAATCTACTATTCCTGATATCATAAGTAATGTAAGCACCCAAATCTCAAACTCACATGAATTTATAACTGTTATTGGTCATGTAATACTCACTATTCGTTGTCTTTTAAAGAAATAATAAACTAATGATTAAAAAATCATCAAAACCCTCCTCTCCTCCAATATAAAACCCCCTCACTCCCTCTTCTCTTCAGTCCTCTCAAGTCTTCTGCCTTTCTGATATTCTGACCAAATATCTAAACAAGATCTTCCCCCATGTCCAAAATCTCCCATATTCTTCAAAATACCAAAACCTCTCCCCTTAAGAGTTTCTCAAAGGAGGATGTCTCAGGAGTTAAATTCATCTGACCAATTCCTTTATTTTTTTAAGTTCTTTTCTTTTTGTTTCTTTCCACACCTCCCTTTACCCAAATAGTATGATAACCCCAATAACATACATGTACTATAATTTTTTCAATCTAATGGGATATTTCATTATCTTCTCTCCTTTCCCCACCTTTTATTTGAAATAATTGAAAGCAACATTTGAGATGTACTAATTTTGCCTCTTTAAGGACAACGATTTATCAATATCTTTTATTATCTTTAATTCTGGTCATGAAACCATTTTTGTTATCGTTGAACCAGATTTTTATATAGGTAATATATCTTATTTTGTTTCTGTATTCCTTTTGTACAGATGTTTTTAATTTATGAAGCAAAAACATGTTCTCTGTAATCTAACACACTGTTTAACAAAAATGGTTGTCACTATAGTTTTATATAATAATTCAACTTCACTCTAATTAACCAAATTAAATTTAAAATAGTTTAATCTCTTTTATGTTCACTAAGAGCATATAACTTAAATTCTGGACAACCACTTTCATCTTACATGTTTATCCAAACATGAATATAATTGAACCTGTCATTAAAACCGGGAAAACAAATGTGCCCGAACAATGAAATTTAATCTCATAACCAATCAAAAAGGTTATAAGTGAACATAAAATTATTATACTAAACCAATTAAATATAGAATAAGTTATGGAATTATTAATTAATAAACCTAATTTTTTTATTTATGTCTTTAACAAGAAGTATAGAACACCAACAGATTTAAGGTAAGGGATCCTCTATATTTCACTCTAAATCAAGATTGGCCTCTATGATGTGACTTTTTATTTCTAATAGAAAATGATGGGGTATGTTTTAGCACCTCCCCCATACTTCCATCATGATTTATAAGTGATGAGAAACCCTTTTTCTCTCTCATAAAGCCCTCATAGGTACACCCGACACCATCCCAATAAACTGTAACAAATTCTACCCAAACCCTTTTGGTTCATTCAGGTTTCCTTATCTTTCTTTATATCAATGTGGATTTATCTTATCTATTTATGTAAATATTATGAATTCTGTTTAGTTTTACAAAATTAATTTATTAATACCCTTTCATCACAATCTTCCAGGGATATACAAGTTTTTATTTGATTCCCTCCTTATAACTTTTCGATAAGGAAATCTCTTTTAAGGTAACTTCTCAAAATTTTACCCAATTTCATGTGCAATATATCCTCTATTTTAATCCACCATTATCTTTATAAAATCTGTATTTTTATTATGGAAACATTCTTTGTTCAATTTTGGTTTTATATAAAATATTGTCCTCTATTCTATTTTAAAAGCTCTATAGCATTTTCCTTAAAACAACACAAAAATGTTTTAATGCTAATGTCACTCAAATAAATTTCATATATATTGTGCCTTATGTTTGAAACCACTTACCATGTTATATTCCTATTTTACCCTATGAATTTCCATGTACTCTAATTTCATGGACACTTTCATGATACACCCATTGGAAAGATTTATGTCATGTTTGTGGTACCCAATTCTTTACATGGGCACCCTTATGTTTTTGTATGGTTGATTATGTGTGATTATTTACGTGGAAAGAATATTGATGTGGTATGAATATTTATTTGGAAATAATATTCATGAAAATGTTGAGATGGGTGCGCCCAGATTGCACTCCAATGCATTGGGTAAAGTTAAGTCTCATGAGATGCGATATGAAATGGGATTGACAGTTAGCCTTGACCCGTAATAAAATGGGAAACATGATTGGCAGTTATCCTTGACCTGTACTAAAGAAATGTTTTATGATTATGACACATTTATATTATTTCATGTTTACACTATCCCATGATTATATGATATCATTTCATATGTTCCATGCTTTGGATATCATTATGTCATGCCTCCTAACTCATGTGCTTAAGACATGTCCTTATGTTTATTCCTTTACTTGGGGTTATAGATCATCCCTTTGTTTATGTGTTCCAAAAGGTACCTTATGCAAATTTAAGGGCTCAAAGGAAGTTAGAAACTCTTTATGTAGATTAAATATATAAGTGTTTTTTAGCCCATTGTTTTATTTTTTTTGTTCCCATTCTTCGAAGACACTAGACTTAACGATCCGTGAATTGTACTCTGATGATTAATTAGGCATGAAATCATCAAATGTTATATGTAAAAGGCTTGGGTATCTATAGTTGGTAACAAAGGATGATCTAGTTATTTTTGAAGATTAGTAATAGATCACCTTGTTTAGAACCTTGAGGATAAAACTAAGTATAAGAAAACATTCCTAAATTTGGGTAAGTATTGAGTAAGAGATTTATCAAGAAAATACGCCCCTGTCTAGATATGAGTAGGTAGAGGCAGCTGTGGAAAAAATATACCTAGGAGTGAAAACTCTGACATGGAGTTTCAGGCTTGACCTGGGGTATCCTGGTACACGACAATGGGACTTGATGCACTCTTGGTTACAACACTCCCGGGGGATATGCTTTGGTATATTCACGAGCTTCTTACAAACCATTATTAAGGAAACAAATTACATAAGAATATAATTCAAGAAATAGATTGAGGAAAACCTAGATTTAAACCTAAGGAATCAGAAGTTAGGATATAGTTCTTCTTTATATTTTTATCCTTTTATATTTAATGTTTCCTTTTTATACTCAAGAGATAAGTATCCAAGATCTCTAATTATACATTCTTTTTCATAGTTAATGGCGGGAAATAGAAGAACACGTTCCAACAAAAAATGTGATATGAAATTTAGAGATTTCCCTAATGATATGTCTGATATGACTAGAGCGGGTGCTCAAAACATCATTATAGTACTTGCTCAGCAAGCTCGAGTTATGAATAATAACTCGAATTAGGCATAATGACCTCCTCATCCAAGGAAAGAGCAAGTTTCCATAGAATCATTCATGCGGCCAAGGCCTCCAATGTTTAGCACATCTTCTGATCCCCTCCTCATAGAATAGTAGATTAACTCCATTAAAAATATATTATCCATCATCCAGTGCTCAGAAGAATAGAAAGTGGTATTGACAATCTATCGTTTTTATGGGGCAGCTAATCAGTGGTTGGAACTGATCAAGAATACAAAGTCCTAAGTGGAAATTGATTCCATGGATTGTGAGGAATTCAAGAAGACGTTTTTCTGCAAATATTTTACTCAAACCCTCCATCTCAAGATGGAAATAGTGTTCCTTGGATTCAAGAAGAAGGAAGATGAGCCCATCGGGGCATATGAAGAAAATGTTACAATGCCTACAATGTATGCCTTTATCCTTGTGATGAACACTGAAAGAAAGGTGGATCACTACTTTGGTGGACTAAAGCTGAGTATATGAAAATAGTTGGTGATTTGAGACTTCAACATTTATGATGATATTGTCTGCTATGCCCTTAAGGTTGAAATAGAGATCAGAGACTATCAGTGGTCTCGTGGGCCCAGTGACGAGAAGCGGAAAATAGAGAACAACATGGGTGGTTCATGAAACAAATCCGATGATGGAAAGAACCCTGACTTTTACTCTTGCAAAAAGTTTCTGAAGAAGCATCCTGGTAACAGTCTAAAGGGATCCAAGAATTGTTTCAAATGTGGAAATTTCGGTCATCTGGACATGAATTGCCACTGGGACATGAATAATCCCATTAACGTGGAAGAAGAATGGAAGTTTGAAGTCAACAATCAGCCTGAAATGTAGTGTTACAACTGCAAGGGGCATGGGAATGATGTGAACAATTTCCCGAAGCTGAGGGTTGTTGGAGGAAATCAACTATAGCCTCCAAATAAACAAGGATGGGATTATTCTACCAATACTACTGAGGTGGATCCAGATAATGATGTGGTGACCGGTACACTAGTTATTCATTCATGAATAGCGAACGTACTACTTTATTCCACTTTTACACATTCGTTCATATCTTGAAATTTTAGTATAACTATTCAAACACCCCCTCCAAATTTGGAGGAAAACTTATCTGTGAGAGTAGTGAATGGGGAAATCATTACATCGTTGGTTTATAACTCCTCCTCAGTTAATTTTTGTGGACTGAACCTCCCAAAAAATTTCTTCATACATCCTTTAGTGGAGTTCGATGCTATCTTGGGCATGAATTGGCTGTCTTTATATAATGCCAATATTAACTGCTGGGAAAGGGATATCACTCTTTACATATCAAAGCATCCTCCAATTCTTTACAAGTGTATTTAGGAATATTAATATTTTTTAGAATCATCGTCTCAAGTGTGGATATTGCTGCCTCATGAGCAAGCATATTTAGCTCAAATGATTGAGAAAAAGAGGGAATCATCCTTGAAGGCATGCCCATCATGGAGGATTCCACTGTTGTATTACCTGAAGAGTTTCATGGTCTTCCTCTGGACTGATAGGTTGAGTTCTTAATTGGAAATATCCCTGTATCTCTACCTATCTCAAAGACACCTTACAGAATGGTCACCGTAGAGCTGGAAGAGCTGAAGAAGCAGTTACGGGAGAATATGGAGAAGGTATTCATATACCCGAGTGATTAACCTTGGGGTGATCCAGTCCTCTTTCTCAAGAATAAGGACAGATCAATGAGACTCTGCATTGATTATCATAAGCTCAATAAAATCACTATAAATAATAACTATCACCTTCCATAGATAAATGACTTGCTCGATCAGCTTTATGGGGCCAGTTATTTCTCTAAGGTGGACCTTCAGTCGAGATGTCACCTATTTAAGTTGATAAAGGAAGATATTCCCAAGACTACCTTTCGAATGAGGTATGGAAACTATGAGTTCACAGTGATGTATTTCGGACTCCTTAATGCTCCAGAAATTTTTAGGGCTTTAATGAATAGAGTTTTTAGAGATTACCTAAAAAAATATGTGGTAGTATTTATTGATGATATTATGATATACTCCAAAGCAAGGAGGAACATGAGGAGCATTTGAATACTGCGTTAAAGACTTTGTGAAGGGAGAAGTTGTATGCAAAGTACAATAAATGTGAGTTCTTGATGGTGGAAGAGTCATTCTTGGGGCATGTTATCACACGCAAAGGGATATCTGTGGACCCTTCCAAGACAAAGGCAATTGAATAGTGGCCCATGCCAACTTCTGTAATAGTGACCCATAGCTTTTTGGGTCTAGATGGGTATTATTGAGGATTTGTGAAGAAATTTTCATGATTATCAAACCCAATGACCAAGATGAAATAGAAGGGAGTAAAGTTTTTATGAACACATAAAAGTAAAAACTTTTTCAAGGAGTTGAAAAGGAGGCTAATCACTACTCAAGTACTCACAATCCCTACTAGTGGAGAACTCTTTGTGGTGTATAGTGATGCTTCTAAGAAGGGATTAGGCTATGTGCTAATGCAAAATGATAAAGTGATAGCCTATGCGTCATGTCAGCTGAAAATCCATGATCAAAACTATCCCATGCATGATATGGAGTTGGTGACGGTGATCTTTGCTTTGAAAATCTAGTAGAATTAACTTTATGGGGAGAAATGTGATATATATACTAACCCCAAGAGTCTCAAATATATATTCACAAAGAAATCGCTTAATACGAACCAGTAAACATGGATAGATCACATCTGGGATTATTACTGCTCAATCCACTAGTATCCCGGTAAGGAAAACAAGGTGGAGGGTGCTCTAAGTAGAAAGGATACTGCATATTTATTAATGATTCGAATTGAAAAGGATCCGATCTTCTTAGATTTTAAGAGGATGGACATAGGAATCATTAACAGAGGACCATCATCAATATTTTCACAACTGATTTCTCAATCATATCTCTTTGAGAGAATAAAGGATGCTCAAATAAAGGATGTGGAACTTCTGAAAAGGGTGGAATATGCTAAAAAAGGCAAATCCTCCTACTTAAAAATTGATGAGGAAGGAGTTGTAAGATTTGGTTCACGATTATGTGTACCTTCTTATCGAGATATAGAGAAGTAGCTTCTGAGTGATGAACATTGCTCAACCTTTTCTATCTACCTAGGGAGCACAAATATGTATCAAGATCTGTTAGAAAACTTTTGGTGGGGAAATTTGAAAAGTGAGATTCTTGAATATACATCAAAGTTCCTGGTATATCAGCAATTTAAGGATGAGAGAAAAAGTCTAAGGGGATGATGCAACCACTACCCATACCAGCATGGAATTGGGAGAACATCACCATGGACATTGTCACTAGACTTCCAAGGACATCCAGAGTAAATAATGCTATATGGGTCATTGTGGATCATCTTACAAAGACAACTCACTTTATCATTGTTTTAGAGGACTTCTCGTTGGATCAACTTGCACAGATTTACATCAAAGAAGTGGTAAGGCTGCATGAAGTACCACTATATATTTTATCCGATCGTGATCCGAGATTCACTTCGACGTCCTAGAAAATTCTCCAGCATGCTGTAAGCAATGAATTAAACATCAGTACGTCCTATCATCCTCAAACTGATGGCCAATATCAGTGAACTATTCAGACACTGGAAGACATGTTGAGAGCGTGTTCTTTGGAATGAAAAGGAGGATGGGGCCAACATCTTCCACTGGTTGAATTCTTCTACAAAAACAGTTTCCACTTGAGCATCCGAATGGAACCATATGAACCCCTTTATGGGAAAAGGTGCAGAACACCGGCGTGTTGGGATGAAGTTCGTGATCGTATGTTGCTAGGACCTAAATTGGTTGACGAAATGGCGGAGAAGGTGAAAACCATTCAACAACATATCAAGGCAGCCAAAAGTTGATAGAAGCATTATGCAGATAACCGTCGATGGGACCTTGAGTTCAAAGTCAGAGACACAGTATTTCTATGCATATCTCAGTGGAAGAAGGTTATGAGGTTCATAATGAAAGGGAAGTTAAGTCCCAGGTAAGTCAGCCCTTTTGAGATCCTTGATCCATTCAGAGCTGTGGCCTATCGACTGGCACTTCCATCGACCTGGTCAAATGTATATGATGTCTTTCATGTATCCCTCTTAAGAAAGTATGTACCAGACCCTTCACATGTACTCTCTTTAGAGGTGGTATAGTTGGAGGATGATCTTTCCCATGAGGATCATGCAAAGAAGATCTTGGATTATAGATACAAATTTCTACGCAACAAGACTATTCATCTAGTCAAGGTTCTATCGAGAAACCATAAGTATGAAGAGGCAACATGGAAATTGGAGGAAGCAATGAAGGAAAAGTACCACCATTGATTTTTGGCCTAGAATGTAAAATGAAATTTTGAGGGAGAAATTTCTTAAGGGCGGAAGAATGTAACAACCCAATGTTTTTCAAAGGAAATTCCTTTCTTATATATATATCATTAAATGACAATATAATGAACTCCTAAGTGCTAAGTAACCTTTAAACACAAGTTTTTCACTTCTGTGTTTGGAATATTGAAAATCTGACATACACGGTTGGAATCAATATGTTATTTGGAGTCTAATAAGAAAAACTTAATTTTGGTTAATAGTAACATACCCTTATGAATAGTGACATTCCCATATGAATAGTGATATACCCTAATGAATAGTAACACTACCTATGATAATATATAAATAATATTCAATTTGAAAGCATGATATACCTATATTTTAGAATAAGTAAATGAATGGGTTTTGATAATAAATTACGATTTTAATCAAATATTAAAATAATCATATATAGAAAATCATTTTTGAAAAATGGACTTCATTTTTGGATTCAACACATCAAAAAAGTGTTAGGGTGAATTTTTGAGATTTTTCTGAAATACTTGAATTTTTAGTGAATAGTAAAATACATTAATTTACCATATAAATACACTATAGTGAAAATCCACTATTCCTAACATCACAAGTGATGTAAGAACCCAAATCTAGAACTCACATGAATTTATTACTGTTCTTGGTCATGATATACTTATTATTCCTTTTCTTTTAAAGAAATAATAAACCAATGATTAAAAAATTATTAAAACCCTCCTCTCCTCCACTAGAACCCCCCCTCACTCCCTCTTCTCTTCATTCCTATCAAACCTTGCGCCTTGCCGATATTCTACCCAAATATCTACCCAAGATCCTCCCCCACATCTAAAAGCTACCATCCAATTCAAAATACCAAAACCTATCTCTTTAAGTGGTTCTCAAAGGAGGAAGTCTCAAGAGGTAAATTCCTCTTTCCAATTAATTCATTTCTTTTAAGTTATTTTCTTTTTTGTTTCTTTCCTCACCTCTCTTCACCCAAATAGTATGATAACTTCAATAACATACATGTATTGTAATTGTTTTATTCTAATGGGATATTTCATTATCTTCTATATTTTCCCCATCTTTTATTTGAAAGAATTGAAAGCCCTGTTTGAGATGTAATAATTTAGCCTCTTCAAGGACAACAATTTATCAATATATTTTATTATCATTAATTATGGTAGTGAAACAATTTGTGTTATGGTTTAAGCATATTTTTATATAGGTAATATATCCCATTTTGGTTCTGTAATACTTTTGTACAAATGGTATTAATTTATATATAAAAAATATGTTATTTGTAATCTAACCCACCGATTAACCAAAACAGTTGTCACTATGGTTTTATATAATAATTAGACTTCACTCTAAGTAACCAAATTAAATTTAAAACAATTTTATCTCTTGTATGTTCACTAATATCATATAACTTCAATTCTGGAGAACCACTTTCATCTTAAATGTTTATCCAAACATGAATATAAGTGAACCAGTAATTAAAACCGGGTGAAGAAACGAGCCCGAACAATGAAATTGAATCTCATAACCAATCAAAATAGTTATAAATGAACATAAAATGATTATACTAAACCAATTAAATATAGATTATGTTCTTTAATTCTTAATTAATAAACCTAATTTTTTTATTCAGGTCTTTAATACCAAGTGGAGAACACCAAAGGATTTAAGGTAAGAGATCCTCTATATTTCACTCTTAATCAAGATTGTCCTCTATGGTATGCCTTTTTATGTGTGATAGAAAATGATGAGGTATGTTTTTTCACCTCCCCAAAACTTCCATCATGATGTATAAGTTATGACAAACACCTTTTCTCTTTCATCAATCCCTCTTAGGTACACCCGACACCATGCCAATAAACCATAACGAATTCTACCCTAACACTTTTTGTTCATTAGGGTTTCTTTATATTTAATTTTATCAAAGTGGAGTTATCTTATCTATTTATGTAAATATTATAAATTATGTTTAGTTTTACAAAATTCATCTATTAATACCCTTTCATCACTCTATTCTGGGGATATACAAGTTTTTAAAAGATTCCCTCAAAACTTTCCGATAAGCAATCCTCTTTTAAGGGAACTTCCCAAACTTTTACCCAATTTCAAGTGCACTATATCCTCTATTTTAACCCACAATTATCTTTATAAAATAAGTATTTTTATTATTTAAACCTTCTTGGTTCAATTATGGTTTTATATAAAATATTTTCCTCTATTCTCTTTTAAAAGCTCTATAGCATCTTCCTTAAAACTGCTCAAAAATGTTTTAATGCTAATTCTACTAAAATACATTTCATATATGTTGTCCCTTCTATTGGACACCACTTACCTTGTTATATATCTATTTTACCCTATGAAAGTCCATGTATTTTTCTTTCATTGACTCTTTCATGATACACCCATTGGTTATGATTTATGTCATGTTTGTGGTACCCAATTCTTTCCCTGGGTACCCTTATGGTTATGTAAGGTTTATTATATATGATTATTTATGTGGAAAGAATATTGATGTGGTATGAATATTTATGTGGCAAGAATATTCATGAAAATTTTGATATGGGTGTGACTAGATAGCGCTCGAATGCGTTGGGTGAAGTTAAGTATCATGATATGTGATGTGAAACAGGATTGGCTGTTAGCCTTGACTTGTAATAAAATGGGAAACATGATTAGTGGTTAGCCTTGACCCGTACTAAAGAAATGTTTTATGATTCTGCCACATTTATATGATTCCATGTTTATACGATCCCAAGATTATATGATATGATTTCATTTGTTCCATGCTTTGGATATCATTATGCCATGCCTCCTAACTCTTGTGCTTAAGATATGTCCTTATGTTCATTCCTTTACTTTTCTTTTTAGCTCATACCTTTGTTCATGTGTTCCCCAAGGTACCATATGAAGATGTAAGGGATCAAAAGAAGTTATTAGCTCTTTATGAAGATTAAAAGAAGTGTTTTTAGCCCCTTGATTTATGTTTTCTGTACCCAGTCTTCAAAGACACTAGACTTAATGATCCTTGGCTTGTACTCAGATGATTAATTATGCTTAAAATCATGAAATGTTAATGTAAAAGGCTTGGGTATCTATAGTTGGTATCAGAGGATGGCCTAGTTATTTTTGAAGATTAGGAATAGAGAACATAAGTGAGAACCTTAAGTATGATACTAAGTATAAGAAAACCTTCCTAAATTTGGGTTAGTATTGAGTAAGTGATTTATCAAGAAACTATATGCATGTCTAGATATGAGCAGGTAGAGGCAGCTCTGGCACAAATGAACCTAGGAGTGAAAAATCTGACAAGGAGTTTCTGGCTTGACCTGGGGTATCCTGGTACACAACAATGGGCCTTGCTGCAATCTTGGTTATGAAACTCCTAGGAGATATGAATTGGTAGATTCACGAGCTTATTACAAACCATTATTAAGTAAAAAAATCCCATAAGAATATAAGTTAAGAAATAGATTGAGGATAACCTATATTTAAACCTAATGAATCATAATTTTGGATATACTTATTCTTTAAATGTTTATCCTTTTATGATTAAAGTTTAATTTTTATGCTTAATAGTTAAGTATTCGAGACCTCTAATTATATGTTCTTTTTCTTCGATAATAGCGGGGAATAGAAGAACATGTTCCAATAACCAATGTGAATCGAAATGTGAAGATTGACCTAATGATATGCCTGATATGAGGGGAGAGGGTGCTCAAAACTTCATTATAATACTTGCACAGCTGGCTCGAGTTATGAATAATAACCTGAATCAGGAGGAATTCCCTATTCCTCCAAGGAAAGAGCATGTTTCCATAGAATCCTTCATGCGGCAAAGGCCTCCCATGTTTAGCGGATATTCAGATCCCCTCCTTGGAGAACAATGGATTAAATCCATTAAAAAGATATTGTCCATCCTTCATTTCTCAAAATAAGAGAAGGTGGTACTGGCAGTCTATCTTTTTAATGAGGAAGCTAATCAGTGGTGGACACTAATCAATAATACAAAGTCCCAAGAGGAAATTGATTCCATTGATTGGGAAGAATTCAAGAGGATGTTTTCAGCAAATATTTTCCTCGAACCCTCCATCTCAGGATGAAAGAGTGTTCCTTGGACTCAAGTAGAAGGAAGATGAGTCTATTAGGGCATATAAAGAAAACATTACAAGGCCTGCAAAGTACACCTATAGCTTTTTCATGAACACCGAAAGCAGGGTGGATCCCTACTTTGGCAGACTAATGTTGAGTGTATGAAAAGAGTTGGCGAATCGAGACTTCAACAGTTATGAAGATATTGTCCGTTGTTCCCTCAAGGATGAAATAGAAATCAAATATTGTCAGTGGTCTCGTGGTCCCAGTGACAAGAATCAGAAAATGGAGAACAACATGGGTGGTTTATAAAAAAAAATCCCATGATGGAAAGAAGCCTGAGTTTTTCCCTTTTACAAATTGTGAAAGCATCCTGGTAACTGTCTAAAGGGAACCAAGAATTTCTTCAAATGTCGAAAGTGTGGTCATCTGGACATGAAATTCCACTTGGATATTAAGAATCCCACCAATGAAAAAGAAGAAATCAAGGTTCAAGTCAAAACTCAGCCTGCTGTGCAGTGTTAAAACTGCAAGGAGCATGGGAATTATGTGAACAATTTCCCTAAGCAGAGGGTTGTCGGAGGCAATCAACAACAACATCCAAGGCAACATGGAAGGGCTTATGCTATCAATACTGCTGAGGTGGATCCAGACAATGATGTGGTGATAGGTACACAATTTATTCATTAAAGAATAGAAAATGCACTATTTGATTCTCATTCTACCCATTCGTTCATATATTGATATTTTAGTAGAACTATTGAAACACCACCTCAAAATTTGGAGGAAAAGTTATATGTGAGAACAATGAATGGGGAAATCATTGTGTCCATGGTTTATAACTCCTCCCTAGTTAATGTTTGTGGAATGAACCTCCCAGAAAATCTCTTCATACTTCGTTTAGTGGTTTTCGATGATATCTTGGGCATAGATTGGATATCTTTATACAAATCCATTATCAATTTCTAGGAAAGGGAGATCACTCTTCACATACTGAAGCATCCTCCAATTTTTTACAAGTGTATTTAGGAAGATTAATATCCTTTTGAATCAACGTATCATGTGTGGATATAGCTGCCTTATGAGCAAGCATATTTAGCTCAAATGATTGAGACAATGGAACGAATCATGCTTGATGACATGCCCATCGTGGGGGATTACACTGATGTATTCACTGAAGAGTTTCATGATATTCCTCTAGACCGATAGGTTGAGTTCTCAATTGAACTTATCCCTGGATCTTTGCCTATCTCAAAGACACCTTACAGAATGGCCATCGTAGAGCTGGAAGAGATGAATAAGTAGTTACGAGAGAATATGGATAAGGTATTTATATGCTCGAGTGCTTCACCTTGGGGTGCTCCAGTCCTCTTCTTCAAGAAGAAGGACATATCAATGAGCCTCTACATTTATTATCGTGAGATCAATAAAATCACTATAAAGAACAACTATCCCCTTCCACGGATAGATGACTTGTTCGATCAGATTTGTGGGGCCATTTATTTCTCTAAGGCGATCCATCTGTCGGGATGTTACCAATTAAAGGTGAGAAAGGAAGCTATTCCCAAGAATGCCTTCCAAATGAGGTATCAACACTATGAGTTAATAGTGATGCCTTTAAGACTCCTTAATGATCCAGAAAGTGTCATGGATTTAATGAATAGAGTTTTTAGAGATTACTTTGAAAAATTTGTGGTAGTCATTATTGATGATATTCTGATATACTCCAAAGCAAGGAGGAACATGAGTTGTAATTGAATACTGTGTTAAAGAATTTTCAAAGGGAGAAGTTGTATGAAAAGTACAGTAAATGTGAGTTATTGATAGAGGAAGTATCATTCTTGGGGCATGTTATCACCAGCAAAGGGTTATCCATGGACCCTTCCTAGACAACGACAATTAAAGAGTGGCCTATGCCAACTTCTGTAATGGATATCCGCCACTTTTTGGGTCTAGATGGGTATTATCAATGATTTCTGAAGAACCTTTCATGATTATCAAACCCAATGACCAAGCTGACATGGAAGTGAGTTAAGTTTTTATGGAAACTGGAAAATAAAGACTGTTTCAAGGAGTTTTAAAGGAGGCTGATCACTGCTCTAGTACTCACACTGCCTACAACTGGAGAACTCTTTGTGGTGTATAATGATTCCTCTAAGAAGGGATTAGGATGTGTGCTAATGAAAAACAATAAAGTGATATCCTATTTCTCAAGGCAGGTGAAAATCCGTGAGAAAAAATATCCCACGCACGATCTGGAGTTCACGACGGTGATCTTTGCGTTGATAATCTGGCGGCATTATCTCTATGGGGAGAAATGTGATATATATACTTACCACAGGAGTCTCAAATATATATTCACACAGAAATAGATTAACATGAACCAGAGAAGATGGATAGAGAACTTCATGGATTATGACTGCTCAATCCACTACCATCCCAGTAAGTCCAACAAGGTAGAAGATGATCTAAGTAGAAAGGATCCTGTATCTTTATCAATGATGAGAATTTAAAAGGATCCAATATTCTTAGATTTGAAAAGGATGGACATAGGAATAATTAAGGGAGGAAAATCATCAATATTTTCTCAAATTATTTCCCAACCATCTCTCTTGGAGAGAATAATGGATGATCAAAGAAAGGATGTGGTACTTCTGAAAATCTTGGAAGCTGTTAAAAAAGGTAAATCCTCAAATTTAAAAATTGATGAGGAAAGAGTTGTAAGATTTGGTTCATGATTATGTTTACCATCAGATCCATAGATAAAGAATGAGATTCTGAGTGACTCACATAGCTCAACCTTCTCTATCCACCCAGGGAGCACAAAGTAGTATCAAGATCTCCAAGAAAACTTCTGGTGGGACAATATGAAACGGGAGATTCTGGAATATAAAACAATGTGTCTGGTATGTTAGAAAGTGAAGGATCAGAGGCAAATGTCTAAGTGGATAATGAAACCACTACCCATACCAGCATGGAAGTGGGAGAACATTACCATAGACATTGTCACTGGACTTCCGAGTACATCCAGAGGAAATAATGCTATATGGGTCATTGTGGATCGTCTTACAAAGACAACTCACTTTATTGTGGTTCAAGATGACTTCTCGTTGGATTATCTTTCATAGATTTAAATCAATGATGTAGTAAGGTTACATGAAGTACCATTATCTATTGTATCCGATCGTGATCTGAGATTCACTCTGAAGTTCTGGAAAAATATTCATCATGCTCTAAGCACTAAACTAAACATCAGTATGACCGATAATATTCAAACTGAAGGCCAATCTCAGTGAACTATTCAAAAATGGGAAGACATGTTGAGAGCATGTTCTATGGAATTAAAAGGAGGATGGGACAGACATCTTACACTGGTTTAATTATTCTACAACAACAGTTTCCACTCGAGCATCTGAATAGAACCATATGAAGCCCTTTATGGGAAAAGGTGCAGAACACCGATGTGTTGGGATGAAGTCAGGAAGCTTAAGTTTTTAGGACCTGAAATGGTTGAAGAAATGGTGGAGAAGGTGAAAACCATTCCGCAACATATCAAGGCAGACCAAAGTTGAAAGAATAGTTATGAAGATAACCGTCAATAGGACCTTGAGTTCAAAGTCATAGAAATGACATTTCTATATATATCTCCATAGAAGAAGGCCATGAGGTTCAGAAATAAAGGGAAATTAAGTCCCAGGTACATAGGCCCCTTCGAAATCCTTGATCGAGTCAGAGCTGCGACCTATCAACTGGCACTTCGACTTTCCATGTCAAAAGTAATTGATGTCTTTCATGTATCCCTCTTAAGGAAGTATATACGAAACCCTTCACATGTACTCTCTTCATAGGTGGTACAGTTGGAGGATGATCTTTCCTATGTGGAGCACCAAGCGAAGATCTTGGATTGTAGAGACAAGTTCTAGGCAACAAGACTACTCATCTGGTCAAGGTACTATGGAGGTACCATAAGTATGAATAGGAAACACAGTAATTGTAGGAATCCATGAAGGAAAAGTACCCCACCCTATTTTTGGCCGAGAATGTAAAATGAAATTTCGATGGTGGAATTTCTTAAGGGGTGAAGAATGTAACGACCCAATGTTTTTAAAAGGAAATTACTATATTATAAATATGCCATTAAATTACTATATAATGAACTGCTATGTGCTATGTAACCTTTAAACACAAGTTTTTCACTTATGTGTTTGGAATTTTGAAAATCTGACATACACGGTTGCAATGAGTAAGTTATTTGGATTCCGATAAGAAAAACTTAATTTTGGTGAATCGTTACATACCCTTATTAATAATAACATATGATTATGAATAGAGATATACCCTAATGAATAGTAATCTTACCTATTATAATATATTAATAATATTCAAGTTGAAATTAAGATATACCTATATTTTAGAATAAGTAAATGAATGGTTTTTGATAATAAATTATGACTTTAATTAAATATTAAAATAATCATATTTAGAAAATTATTTTTTAAAAATGGACTTAATTTTTGGATTCTACATGTCTAAATATTGTTAGGGTGAATTTTTGAGGTTTTTCTAAAATACAAGATTTTTTAGTGAATAGTAAAATACATTAATTTACCGTATAAATACACTATTGTGAAAATCCACTATTCCTGACTTCACAAGTGATGTAAGAACCCTAATATAGAACTCACATGCATTTATTAATGTTTTTGGTCATTGAATACATAATTTTCCTTGTATTTTAAAGAAATAATAAACAAATTATTAAAAAATTATTGAAACCCTCTCCTCTCCTCCACTGTATAACACCCCTTCACTCTCTCTTCTCTTCATTCCTCTCAAGCCTTGTGACTTGCCGATATACTACCCAAATATCTACCCAAGATCATCCCCCACGTCCAAAAGCTCCCATCCTTTTCAAAATACCAAAACTTCTCTCCTTAATATGTTCTGAATGGAGGAAGTCTCAAGAGGTAAATTCCACTTTCCAATTAATTAATTTATTTTAAGTTCTTTTCCTTCTCTTCTTTCCTCACCTCCCTTCACCCAAATAGTATGATAACTCCAATAACATAAATGTATGTTAATTTTTTCTTGCTAATGGGTTATTTCATTATCTTCTCTCTTTTACCCACCTTTTATTTGAATGAATTGAAAGCAACCTTTGAGATGTTCAAATTTAGCCCCTTCAAGGACAACAATTTATCAATATCTTTTATTATCATTAATTATGGTCATGAAAACATTTGTGTTATGGTTGAACCAGATTTTTATATAGGTAATATATCCTATTTTGGTTCTTTAATCCTTTTTTACAAATGGTATTAATTTTTAAAGTAAAAACATGTTCTTTGTAATCTAACCCACGGATTAACAAAAACGGTTGTCACTATGGTTTTATATAATAATTCAACTTCACTCTAAGTAAACGAATTAAATTTAAAACAATTTAATCTCTTGGATGTTCACTAATAATATATAACTTCAATTAGGGACAACCACTTTCATCTTACATGTTTATCCAAACATGAATATAAGTGAACCGATCATTAAATCCTGGTAAACAAACGATCCCGAACAATGAAATTGAATCTCATAACCAATAAAAATGGTTATAAATGAACATGAAATGATTATACTAAAAAAAATTAAAAATATAACAAGTTATGGAAATATTAATTAATAAATCTAATTTGTTTATTCATGTCTTTAATAACAAGTGGAGGACACCAACAAATTTAAGGTAAGGGATCCTCTATATTTCACTCTTAATCAAGATTGTCCTCTATGCTATGCCTTTTTATGTGTAATAAAAATGTTGGGTTATGTTTTAGAACCTCTAAATACTTACATAATGATGTATAAGGGATGTGAAACCCCTTTTCTCTCTCATCAACCCTCTTAGGTCTACCCGAAACCATGCCAATAAACCGTAACGAATTCTACCAAAACCCTTTTTGTTCATTCAGGTTTCCTTATCTTTATTTATATCAAAGTGGAGTTATCTTATCTATTTATGTACATATTATAAATTCAGTTTATTTTTACAAAATTCATCTATTAATACCCTTTCATCACTATCTTCATGGGATATACATGTTTTTATTAGATTCCCTTTTTAAAACATTCCGATAAGAAAACCTCTTTTAAGAGAACTTCCAAATTTTATACCCAATTTCAAGTGCAATATATCCTCTATTTTAAGCCACCATTATATTTATTAAATAAGCCTTTTTATTATTTAAACCTTCTTGTTTCAATTCTGGTTTTATATAAAAGATTTTACTCAATTCTATTTTAAAATCTCTATAGCATTTTCCTTTAAACCGCTCAAAAAGGTTTTAATGTCAATGTTACTCAAATACATTTCATATATGTTATCCATTATATTTGACACAACTTACCATGTTATTTGCCTATTTTTTAATATTAACTTTCAGGTACTTTTCTTTCATGGACACTTTCATGATACACCCATTGGTTATGATTTAGGTCATGTTTTTGGTACCCAATTCTACCCATGGTTACCCTTATGTTTATGTATGGTTTATTATGTATGATTATTTATGTGGAAAGAATATTTATCTACTAAGAATATTTGTATGGAATGAATATTCATGAAAATTTTGAGATGGGTGCACTCAGATAGCACTCCAATGCATTGGGTAAAGTTAAGTCACATGAGATGCAATGTGAAACAAGATTGGAAATTAGCCTTAACCCGAACTAAAATGGGAAATGGGATTGGAAGTTATCCTTGAACCATAATAAAGAAATATTTTATGATTTTTACTCATTTATATGATTCTATGTTTATATTATCCCATGCTTATATGATATGATTTCATATGTTCCTTGTTTTAGATTTCATTATGTCATGCCTCCTAACTCTTATGCTTAAGACTTATCCTTATGTTCATTCCTTTACTGGAATTTTTATCTCATCCATTTGTTAATGTGTTCCCCAGGGTACCCTATGCAGATGTAAGGGCTAAAAGGTAGTTAGGATCTCTTTATGGAGACTAAATAAATAAGTGTTTTTAGCCCCTTGTTTTATGTTTTATGTACCTAGTCTTCGAAGACACTAGACTTAACTATACTTGGCTTGTACTCTGATGATTAATTACGATTAAAATCCTGAAATGTTATATGTAAAAGGCTTGGGTAACTATAATTCATACATATTAGATCATATATTGATTCATAATAATTTTTTAAATGTGATAAACATAATTTAGTAATATATCATACCTTTTTATTTTGGAACATGTAAAGAAATATATTGAATTTAAATGGAATATATAGACACACACACACACACACACTAAAATATCTTGTTGTTAAATTATCCCACATAAGTAAATTGTATAATCAGTTTTTTTAAAAAAATATTTATTAGGTATGTAAAATATATATTTTGGTATTCAGATAAAATTTCCAATGAAAATAAAAAATTTATATCTTAAGTAAAACCAGTAGACAAAAATTTTCCTATATCAAGTTAACTAAATAATTCAATTTCCCTCAGAAGCTGGATGATTTATATCCTTCTTTTCCACAAATAAAGCATTTTACAGTTCTTTGATACATTCTCCAGTGTATTTATTTCCACATTTTTGGCAAGAAGGAAATTTTTTTCTTTTCTAATTCATCATCTTCATCACTCAAATATTCATGAGGCCCAATTCTGATCTTCTTTTGTGTGATAGGAAATTAAAATATGTTCACTTTGTTCATCATAATTCATGATAGTTTATTTATCACAATAATAATATTTGTTAACCCACTTCTTGTTCCATTAGATATTATGTCGATACAATCACCATATTTTCTATTTCATCCATTATTATCTTGGTTCTACCTCTCTCTTACCATTACTATAAAATAAATTTTATGGGTGAGATTAAATAAATTAGAAAATGTACAAAGGTAAAACTACGAACATAGAATAATTAATTTATAAATTATGTGAATACCCCAACTTATGACTATTTTACTTCAATATACATTATCCATGATCCTTTTACTGTTAGTTTCTTTAATGTAGTTAACTTATATAAAAGAATATGATAAAATATTTCATAATTTTTTTGTAAGTAGAATGTGTATTTACCCATGTATATCTCTCGGGAGTGTTTGGATAGGTGTATAGTTAGGGTCCAAGAACACTGAATTAGAATGATGACAGAGATATACCCATCCAACTATTTTTGAAGTTATTACCCCTAGATGCGTCTATTCCAAAAAAACATATCCTTGTTGGTATCCAAATAAGATTTAATTACTTGGAAAACCACAAAATCTCTTATTTACCAAAACATTAAGTGTTTTTCCTACAATTAAACTTATTACTTAGGTTTTCCATAAAGTTATATTTTCATAACTCCAAAATAAAATAAGATATAACACTTCCCACCTAAATTTGTATCTATACCATTAAGCCTAAGATCATTCTAAACACACCAACCTTTTACATCATTCAAAAATATTAAATCATACTCAACCAATAACATCCCAACCTCAGAAGTTATCTAAATAATCCTTTAATACCAATTGTAGAACCCTTATGAGATCACTCCCATATTTATTACTAAAAACACATAACATAAAACACTTTATTTGATACACAGATGTGATTAAAATATATTGCACACAACTTTAAAACCGAGGAAGATTTAGTTTTGAGTTTTAGATAATTTAAAAAAATCACTATGTAATAAACCAATGCTTTATGAGTGAATTGAAACTTTTTCCACTATATAAAAAGATAATAAATCCAAAATAGTTCATAATCATCCCCCATAAATCCTCTAAAAAAGATACTTTTCTAGTATTAGCACACTTAATACAATAGTTCATAACCCAGAAAAATGGAAACATAAGAATGGTTGAGCTCAAATGCTCTATAAGGGAATAATAAAAGTAAATCACAACGGTGAGGAAACATATAAATATTGGGAGTAATAACATGATATCATAAATAGAATTATTATAAGCAAGAGGGATTGTAATAAAGAGATGATATCATAAGAATAAGGATTAAACAATGATCTAAACATAAGAGCATGTCATCATAGGAATACAAAACCAATATAAAAATGGAAACATATGTTAGAGATACCTTCTTTGGTAACATAACATAGTTGGCTAGGATAACTGTCCACACACCAAAGTTTTCTAATTTCACTTTCCACGCACCATGATATCTCATGATTTGGAAACATTACCCAATGTATTGGAGGGATGTATAATTTTAGGCCCTACCATCAAATAACATGTATATATATATGCGTTCCACATGAAAATAAATCAACATATGACAAATAACCCAATGAAATAAAATGGGTTTGATATATTTTAAATGGAATCATATAAATAAAGAATTCATATTTCCATGAATAATTATAACATAATAAACCATGGAATATATATTGGAATTTATTTATATTTGACATCATTTAATGTAAATAACACTTAGTTAAGATGATTAAGCATATGGTATTTACACCATATAGGAAAAATATATGGTTTAGATAACAATTTCCCTAATTGATCTAAGTATTAGGCATCAAGTAAATCACACTTCAATCAAAATAATGCAACATAGTGTATTCAAAGTGGAAAGGCATTAGATAAATATTATGCTTATATAAGAAGATAATTTGGAAAGACAAAAGAAGTGATGGATAATTCCATAGATGTAATAGATCATTACTTAATCAATCCAGATACATATTGTGGATGATATCATTTTAAGAATAACTGTGATTAAGTATATGATATAGACGATGGACACTATTAAAATCATTAAGAAAATTGCTTTGAAAATAATAATTTTCCTTATCCTTTTTAAAATATTTTTAGAGGAATATTTAATGAAACCAAGAGAATAAGAATTTCTTTTTTTTAAACAAAAAATCATAGTAAGGAAGTATCTTAAAAAATAAAAAAGGAGACAAAAAATATACTTTTAAATGGAAGTATGTAAAAGTGATTTCTTCAATAAAAAATGAGCCATGTATAAAGAGATAATAGTATTTTATTTTAATTTTTTTAAAAAGACAATGTATTTGAAAATAACTTTAAACCAAGAATTTTGGAACATTTTATAACAATACTTTAGAATAAAATATTTTTAAAACTAATCCTGTGGAAGACATTTAAATTTCATTAAAACCTTTTAATTGGTTGGTGCCTTATCACTTCCACTTCACCGCTCGCCGACGATGCCCTAGCCATTGATGGCGATGCTTCTGGATCCTACTTCTTCTTTGGAGGGGGAGGCCCTTTTCCTCATGCTTACCCATCCGGATGGTGTTCATTCCTTCCCTTCTCAAACCCTGGATCCCTTCTGAAGATCCCTGATTTCTAGCAAGGTAAGATGGTCCTAGATTTTTTCGAAGGATCGCCTCACCTTCCTCTCTCACTTTCAGAGTTCTCCAATGCCTCGAGTATTTTTATCCTAACATTGGTAGCTCGATTCCAGCCATGTCATCCCTCAATCTATGAGTTTGATCATTTTGTCTTAGAGTCATGGAGTTTAAAGCACCGAGCAGTGAATGGGATTCTCAACCACAAGAACATTATGACTTGGTTTGAATATAAGGAAGATCTGGCTTCCGCATAGTCTAGCACCCCCCACAAATGAAAAATACGCTTCTTTTATATCTTCCAATGGCCCTTCGATTTTCACATGAAAAGGGGTTCCCCAATGACTGCATTTTGGGTAATCCTTCTAGAACATCCCCTTCCATTTCAAAACTCTTCTAACTTGAAGGTTATTGGAAACCTTGATGGATGGTTTTTGTGTTCTGATATTTGAACATAAGAAGTCAAACACCCCCTTTGACCCAGAATTTTCGTTGATATTGATGTGTTGAAGGTCCCATTGTATTGGTTGTGGATTTTAGTTAGCGAGGAAATTTGGTGGAAGCGATCCATCATCTATGAAATGTTGTATTATTTTTGTATCTCATGTGGTCGGCACGAACATCTCACCCCTGTGTGTCGTAGTGGGTCTTGAATCAGATTGATGCAGTTGGTGAAAGACAAAAGTATCAATGGTTCAAACCATGGGGAAGTTCAGTTGGCTCATTTCAGAGAGGTACTTTGTGATGTTGTTTTAAAGGAGGCCCCACATCCTGCTTCAGTTGAAATTTCTGTCCCTCAATGCATTCTCACCACTGAGGTGGATCACATGGGTTCTGGTGGGATTTATTATTCTATCCAACAAAATGAGACCATGAGGAAGGATCAGGAGATTCATGCTTATCCTATTTTCATTCCTAACATTCTCAATTCTTTTTTTGAGGTTGCAAAAGGGTCCCCTAAAAGTCCTGTCAATGGGGTTTACAATTGTGTAGAGGCTGAGCCTCCTAGAAACTTAGTGCAGGAGGTGACCTTGCTGAATCTTGTAGTGTTACAACCTAGAAAATGGAGGTTGGATGAGGTGAGTGTCTTGGTTTCCTTGGACCCAAAAACTCTCTTTTCAAAACCCTCATCCCATCTCAAGGCTGCGAGGGTGGGGAAGAGTAGGCCTAGACACCTTAATGAAGACCTAGTGGTCGAGTTAGGCAAATTTTTTGATGTTATGGATGCTCAGAAACCCACAGTATCTCAAGATAATATCGATTGATGTGAAGAAAGTTATAGCCAATTTTCAATGGATATTTGGGAAAGAATTCAAGGGAATGTTATTTATAGTCTTAGAAGGAATAAAGGGAATAAATGAAATCGAGGTTCATGGAACTGCATTATGGTCCAAGGGGAAAAACAAAAGGGACATAAAGATTTTTCATAGTTGAACAAACTGATGGAAGCTAGGTCAGCTATGTAGGGTGAAAATGAGGAAAGAAAAACATTATATAAGGGGGAATGTTGTGAACAAAGAGAGAAAATATGAATAATTGAAGAAGAGGAAGGGGAGTGTTTAAAGCTCATCCTCCATTCCAAGGAAGAAATGCTTGAAAAAGATGTCTAGTTTAATTACTTAAATGAGGAGATCAAAATAATTTATGAAATAAGGTTGTGAGTTTACAATAATGAGAAGAAAAATGAGTGGTTATACAAGAAAGACCTTATTCTAGATCGAGGTTTCAAACAATGTATAATCAACTCAGAAGAATTCATACAGACTATGGAAAAAATGTCTACCCACCTTGAAGAGCTTACCAGCAAGGATCCAAACACCCATGTTAGTACTCTTCACTGAGAATTATATTGAGTGTATGAATATAATAATATTATGTTAGTGTTTAATGAATTTGTGATCTCTTTCAGCACGTAGTGGTTTCTTTTCTTTGTGAACTTCTGTTTCCCACCATTCCTTAAAGTGGATTAATAAACATTTATATTTGGGTTGGGTTTTCTATTAAAACCTTATAGTGAATCCCAAATAGTAAAAATGATGATAAATCCTTCAATTTATAACAGGTGAATATTAATATGAAGGTCAATTGAAACATCATTTAAATATTTTTTTAGGTTTAACATGGATATTTAATAAAAGAGCCTTTTGCTTCAGTTGGGGATCATTCTTTTCAGTGGTGTATTTTGAAAGAGTACACGATCCACGAAAGAGAATCATTTTAATGAAAGGGATTAATTTCTATAAAGAGAAATACATTGGTAAATATTTTAAAGGGAATTTGTGATGACCCTGATTTTATTAACTCATATATAACAAAACCTAGTTAGCCACATAGCCTTAATCATACCTCCCTATATGGTGGAGAGACTGTATCCTCTTTATTAGAGAACACTAAATGAATAAATAATTGATAAATAATGGAAAATGTATAATAAAACAAGATTAGTTGAGTAATCATCCAGATAAATATAAAAAGAAAAACCAAAATCTGATGTCATATACAAAATGCAGATTTCATGATGGGGTAAAAAAATGTGGAGTAAGGGGAAGAAGTAGTAGGAATAAATAGTATATTATTTATAAAAATATTAAAAAAATATAAAAAGATAAACTCCAATAGCATCATGAGCACTAGCTTGGTCCACTGCTCATGTACTCTATCCTAGAATAGTAAATCAAGCATCAATAGTGGGATGCTTCCCTTTATCCCTACCTGAAACCATGAAATATGTCCAAGTTCGAATCGGTATCCCAAATACGGTGTGATTAAAACTCATAAAGACACCACCCACATTGTCTAATACTATCAAACCTACGAATATAATATTAATAGTGTTCATATTTGATGATAAACAAAAATATAAAATAAACTAAGCCTAAATTTCTTGGGTTCTTATGGGATACCCATCCCACTCTACTTACTTTGGCCTATGGTGAAATGTCTCAAAATATTTATTATATTTTAATGTTATTTTGAGACCTAAGGTGAACACCCAAGTCATCAATTGATAATGATAATCTTACAAGGGACCAAAAAGTCCCATTTCCATAAGATTTTTCAGTCATAAGAAAAGTATGACATTTATGTATCTAAGGCATTTCTTGAATCCTTTTGTGTTCTTTGAATTTATATACATGTCATAGAGTCAATGGCCTAATCCCATCCAAGGCATTACATATAAGGAATCTTGGTATTTCTATGAGCATGATATAATTTCATCAGCCTAGTGATCCCATAAAAGGCATTTTGTATTGGAACCCATGTATCACCCTAGACATAATATAATATCATCTGAGTTGTGGGCTTATCAATGGAATTCCATATAAGGAATCCAGTAATTGACCATGGTATATCATAATTTCATGGTCCTAATGTTTTTATCCATGTTACTCTATGTAAGGAATACAATTATTTACTATGGAATATCAATATCTCATTTACCCTCTGAGGCCATCTATGGAATTCATCATAAGGAATCCAAGTATCGCCCATGGAAATATATAAGAAGTTAAAAGTCCATGTTAGTTCCCATTACATTTATCAATTAATTTATTTTTAATTGACCATTTAATCATAGGAGACAATATAAAACCTTTTCAAGTGGTTTGGTTACATGAATAAGGAAATATTGTCATGAAATTTAATAATCTCACTGAAAGTGTGTTTTAGATTTATAAGAAGTGGTAATGGTCAAGTTATATAATAAACACACCAAAAGGTATGGTTTGAATTAAGGTAGAAAATATCCCAAAATATAATTAGGTGCATAAATATTTTCCAACCCAAGATACTAAAAATATTCTTATTGAATTTTACATTAAGTTGTGATACAAGGAAGGTCCAATATACAACAAAATGATGTATGATATAATAATAAATACATTTATGGATAAGTAATAACCATATACATTTACTAGTGGTATAATACGATTCTAGTATCAAACTTTTTTTTGGGTTGTAATGGGAGAAATAAGTGAAACTAGACAAACTGCATAAAAATAGGGAATAAGAGCCTGTATGAAGTTTACTACAATGATGACGAGAAGTACTAAGAAAAGAATCAAGAGGAATCAATGACTTACCATTTGCTATCCAATGAGATGAATGCTCTCTGAATCCAGAACTACATGAAGAATATATTTTAATTCCTATGAAAATGTAATTGATATATTTTAATGCGAGGGTCTTCTATAGGAATGCGGGATGAAAATGGGGTGAAAATGGTTTAAAGGCATAAGGTAAAAAATAGACATTTCACCGATTTTAATGTGCTCATGGTTTCGTTGGATTATTATCCAAACCATATGCTAACTGTGAACACCTACTAACCATGATTACACCACCCACTTATGTCTAGGAACATGGTTTGACAAACTATGTATAGCTTGTGTATTGACACTATCGACCATTTCCACCCCCTCACAAGGTTATGCCTACAGTTAAGAGAAACCTTGTGCAAATCGTGTGCAAACACAAAAAATTTGTTATAGTTTTTTCATTTCTATGAGGTATTAATTTCATGATTAAAAAAGATATGTGGCATTCCCATTGACTAAATGGTTGAGGTGGACGTTTAGAACTATCCAAGTGCCAACCGCTCACCTCATATGTTTCTCAAAAAATTTGATCTCTAGGCTCTGAATGAGGCATGAAAAATATCAAAACATTCCTTAAACCAGTATTAATTTTTATTTGTGTAAAAAAATATATTTAATATTAAATTATATGGATTCATACATCAATTTAAAACTAATATCTTATAAAAATTTAGGAGAAAGGATACCTGTAAGGTCAATTCCTAGAAGAAAATTAACGACTCATATAAAAAGAACATGAGTTGAGACTTGAGTAACTTTTTAACCAAAACCCTTAAAGTAAAAAGAGATTGAAAATGAAACTAAAATACCATGAATAAAATTTATTTCATTATAAAATAAAAAATTGCAATCATATACACAATATAATGGAAAATTGGTGTATAATGTAAAATGTGTCTCCTTGAAAGGAGTTTGAGATAAAAAAACTTAAGACTTGAGAACGTTATAATAAAAACCACTTAAAAGAAGAAGATATTGAATTTGAAGTTAAAATAATATTAAAAATGAAAAATCATGATATCAAATATCCAATTGGTTGCATATAAACTATAAAAAAATAAATTAGGTGTATAAAATATAATGTTTCTCAAAGAAGTAAGTTTTGAGATGAAAAAGTTTCAAATTTAGTAATTTTTTAATCTATTACATTGGAAGATTAAAATTTATATTGTTATGAAAATAAAATGAATTAAATAATATAGCATTACATAATAAATTTTTGCAAAGTATATGCACCATAAAAATAAGAAATTGGTGTATAAAATTAAAACTTGTCTCAATGAAGAAGAATTAAGATATAACCCTTACCTTTATGTATGAAATAATTATACACATATAATGAACTTAACTTTATGTATAATTAAATAAAGTTCTTAAAAACTTAATTATATCCTTCTTCATATATCATTAATTTTATAGGGTATACTTATTGTAAAAAATTACTCATTTATAAAATTGTTTCCTCTTATGTTAGTTACTCGAGGTGGTTCAATTGATTTTTATATGAATCTCTTACCATATTGAACATGTTTATTTTTTTAAAATAAACTAAAAAAATATAGAATTTATATATTTTTTAGATATAATTTTTATATATCATGATTTTTTTTAAATTCATCCATGATAGGTGGAAACAGAAAACAAAATACATTTCTTTGCAGAGGTAGTAATTTGCACCGAGACATAGTCTGCAATTTTATTTTCAATAAAATTGGAGGGAGGTAGAAAGTAAAATAATTTATCATTTCATAATAAAAATTATGTTATAAATAAAATATTTATTCATTATTATTTTCACTATCCATGTAACGTGTTTTAGAAAAATGGGGTATTTTTTACATGGAGCCAGTAGTCTGCTTATACACATGACAAACTTTTCATTTTTCAAATGGTTTCAGAGGAAGGAATAAAATGGGTTGTCATGACCCATCCTTGGGGCCCGTGCTGTGACAACCCCAAGCCCGCCTTCAATAGGCCAGGGGTTGGCGACTAGCACCAAATGCGTAAATCCCGATGAAAGGGAAGGCATTGAATTTATAAAAGTAAACAAACACAACAGAGTATGCAAGCTGGAGTAAACACAAAGTAAACTGAGTACAAAAGTAAGTGCTGGAAAGTAAATGGGCCAGTATACAAACCCAATTGAAAGTACAGTACAACTGAGAAAAGTGAAGTACAACAGCTGAAAAGTAAAGCAGAAACCACCGAGTCATCCTCCGGAAACCCCACCTGAAGGGTGGGTACAGATGGTCTCCTCCACTCCTCGAGTCCGTCCATCCGCTCTGTGTACATCCCGCCTGATATTCCACCTCCAGATACAGTCCCGCTCCACAAGCCTCAACCACGATCAGCGCTGTCCATCGTCTGCAACCAACACAACGTAGTGCGGGCATAGACCGTACATGGGTGAGTATACGGTACCCATTAGGGACCCCGAGACCCCCAAAGGTCTCCCAGAATCCACGAAGGATAAACCACAAAGGAAAGATACAATCACGAAGTATCAATCGTCTCTTCTTAGGTACATGCCCATACATATACCTATGTCATCATTTACTATTCGGCTCCAACTCTTGATCCCAAGCACTACACAGTCCATACAGGAAATCACAACCCAGTCCACAAAGGAAAGAAGTCAATCTCATCGATGACAATGATTGAAGATCAAGACTCAGCTCACACAGGTATACTTCTCATGAATAGGGGTGGAGATGATTAGATGTAGCCTCTGAATCATCTCCTCTTCCGAACCCAAGTAGGATGCAAGTACAGAAGTCATCACTGCCAAAACCATGTGGGATTCAAGTACAGTAGTCATCGCTGCCGAACCCACGTAGGATCCAAGTACAGTAACCATCGCTGCCGAACCCACGTTGGATCCAAGTACAGTCGTCATCGCTGCCGAACCCACGGAGGATCCAAGTACAGTAGTTGTCGCTGCCGAACCCATGTAGGATCCAAGTATAGTAACCATCGCTGCTGAAACCACGTAGGATCCAAGTATAGTCGTCATCACTGCCGAACCCACGGAGGATCCAAGTACAGTTGTCATCGTCGTCGCAGTCGCAGCCAGCTCTAGGGTTCCTGCCCACAGCATGCTCGATTCCGGGAGGGTCTGCTCCACAATCCAAGAGGGTCGATACATCAGCTGTCACAAATTCCAGAGTTGATGTATCCCAAATTTCCATCTTGTCAATGAGAACTCAACGCAACAGAAGACGCGTCAATCGGATGCCCGGTCTGAGAGATATAGGCTTTTCCGTTCCAGGGGTCCAGTTAGAAATACGCTCGTTTCTAACCCGACCGATACCCAAAGCTGTCCAAAACTCACTTAGAGTATCTCAAATGAACCGTCTCATCGAAAGGGACCTAGTGCTGCAGATTACGTGTCGATCGGACGTGCGGTCTTTAAGTTATTCCGATTTAAGAGAATAATGGGCCCGACCCGTTTAGCCCAGTGGGCCGACTGGTCGGGTAAACCCAGTTTGACGGGTCTGACCTGGCAGGGGTGTCGAACCGGCCTGAAGGAATACACAACTTGGCCCGAAGGGGTGCGGTTTGGCCCAAAGTGGCACGGCCAGACCCGAAGTGGTGTGGCCCCGCCCGATGGGGTGTGACCCGGCTCAGCCCGACCCGGTGTGGTGTGGCCCGACTCTGCCCGACGGGGCGCGGCGTGGCTGGGAACGCGGCCCGGCAAGCTCGACCGAAGGCCGAGCGGGTTCGAAGGGGAGGTGGGGGGTGGGGGGGGGGGAGGCTCCCTCAATTGTCTACACCGGCGATGCCACGAGGCGCCGCCCTTCCCCAAACTGGCCGGCTAGACCGACTGGTCTTCTGCGCACGGCCCGCATGGGCGGGCTGCTGGTCTTCCAGCGCGGCTCCCTCCTGGCGCCGTGGTCCAGCTCCACCCGACTGGTCGATGGTCGGCTGGTTCCTCAGCACGGTGCCCTCCTGGCACCATGGTTCGCCTCCGCCCGGCCGGCCGACATGCCGGCCTGTTCTTCCACCGAAGCGGCCCATGTAGCGGGCCGCAGTTTCTTCCACACAACCGGTGCAACAACAATGGTTTTCATTTCCACGTTTCTGGCATGGTGAGACAACGCCGTTCTTTCCCTGCCTCCACTTGCCAATTCCAAAAAGATCAAGAAAGGACAGAGGGTCGTCGGGCCGTGTTTGTTCGGCCTGCGCCCTCTACATTAGGAAAAACATTCGGCCAAAGATGAACAAGATTTCACGAAGCACGTCGAACAATTTTTATTCCAATAAAAATTGTAACGAAACACCCTACCTCAATAAATGATGATGAACATCGGCGTTGCAGTTGATTGTGTCGCGAGGTAAGGATTCGTAGACGTCGACAGAGAGCATCCGAGGAGGAAGCAGTGTCTCTACTTTTTATCACGGAGAGAAGAAAATAAGGCGTGACGTCGTTGGCGAGTTCCCGCGTCGGTGTCTCCTCCCTTGTCGCGGTG
Source organism: Viscum album (assembly GCA_963277665.1). NCBI lineage: Eukaryota > Viridiplantae > Streptophyta > Magnoliopsida > Santalales > Viscaceae > Viscum > Viscum album. The sequence goes on from OY728123.1 coordinate 2,139,843,226, forward strand.
GAAGAAGAGGATGGTGAATCCGGGGTCGCCGAGCCGATGTTCTTCGTCGGAGAGTTGGAATTATTCAACAAAGGAGATAAAGCGTTCATCGAAACTCTAGATCTCTCTCCCCAAAATCTCAACCCTACAAGACAACCAAAAATAAAATAAGGCTTCTCCTTATTTTGTTTAATCATGCCATGCATTTCAAAATATAAATTTCAAAACACTTAATTAATTAATTGAAGGGTTCAATTAATTGTTTAAAGTGTGTTGGAAAGAGTTAATAGAGAGAGAGAGAGAAGGTGGAAAGGTTTCAAAAGTAATGAGGAGTTTACAAAATTAAGAGGGGGGGGGGGGGTTTAAGGAGTTTTAGAGAATGTGAAGGGTTGGGGCTCATGTGGGCACCCCCTCACATTTATCCTCAAATGGGTAGTTAGGTGATTGTGGGTCCTACCCTAACTCCCCCATGTAGGATAAAACCACCTTATATATAAAAAATAAAATTGTACCACAATTTTATTCACTTCTCATTTAATCCACAAATTTTATCTTCTTCTTCCATGAAAATGCATCTACGGTAAAACTCCTCTTAAGAAATTACCAGTGCTACGAGTTAATCGGTGCCCTACGATTTCAATTCCGAGCACTAGTTCAAAAGATATAAAATCCCACTCGTTCATTTACTAAACGTAACTGAGCTAAATTTGGAAATTGATTCCGGGCACACCGGGCCTCGGAATCAAGTGCTGTTAGAAGACATAGACTCGCAAAATTACAAAGAATTTATGAAAAAAATTTCCTTGAAATTTACAGGTCTTTACGTGGGTATTAAATTTGTATAATAACATAAATATATATAATTAATAATTATTTTAGAATACTCTCATGTATCTAGGATATTATAAGTGTTAAATGAAATAAATAATAAGAAATAAAGGTTTAGAAATACGTGATACCTTTGTCGAGACAATGAAGTTTCACTTGAATGGTTTGGTAAAAATGGAGGAGTTAGGATATATTATGGTGAATAGAGGCTTGAGTTAATATACGGTAATTCTATGAGATGTAATTCTGTTAGAGTTTCAATGGGAATTAGAATGGGAGGTCAAGTGTGGAAGGGGTTGAAGTGGTCTCATTTTATAACTAATGAAAATGTCCCTACCATGGGAAAAATGATAAGTAAGATGTAAGAATGGATGTTAATGAACCTTATATGATTTATGTGTGGTATGGTTGGTGATATATATTGTTAAGACTTTATAAGCTAAAAATGTATTTCTATAAGGTCTAAAGTTCTTGTAAAGTTAGAAAATTCATCCCGATGAAGTCACTTAAACACAAATTAATCTTATTTAAATATTAACCATTAGAGTTTTTTTATTAATAAAATTACTAGAGGACCCTTCCCATAAACGTTTTACTAGATGAATCAAAATTCTGGAAAAATTTAATCTAATTCATTGATTAAATATGATAAGATATGATTTTAAATTAAACACACATAATACATAAAAATTGTTTTTTAGATATAATATTTGTTTCAAACTTTAAACATATGTATAAGATCTATTTTTCATGGTTAATAATTTTCATTGTTTTAATTTATTTATTATAATAAAATTATATTTATATGACATTAAAATAAATATATATCCAAATTTTACTGAAATGTTATTTAATTGAAATAAAATTCCTAAAATATTTTTCTTTATTAATGTAACCTTTATTTTATTTCTAAAATTGTTTTCCATGGGTTTTCTAATTTCAAATAATACTATAAAATTCGAAATGTTATTTTTTTGATTTCATATTTTACCAATTAAATGGTTTTATGACCATATATGTTATTCTTACATATCAGTGAAGTTTAAAAAATATAATTTCGGTAAAAAACACATTTTTGACTACATATCAATTTTTTTAGAAAATGGTAAAAATTTATAATAAGTAAATTTTGATGTTATAAATTCAATATTAAATATAAATTTATCTATTTATATTACAAAAATATATATATTTAACTTTTAATTCAAAATACACCACATATGGATAAAACACTTTTTTTGACCAAAGATTTTTGGGACATTATTGCCTTTTAATACTGCTTTATAAAAACATACTAATTGAAATAATTTCAATAGGTAAGATAATTTATTTTTACATAGTAATATTTTAAAGGTGATTAAATTAATTTATTAATGTATAATTTTTTTTAATTTTAGTTTATGTGAAGAATGTTATCAATTTTGAAGACAATATATATATATTCACTAAAATATCAAGTTGTTACAAGTTGTGAATGAATATAAAAGGTTATTTTGAACATAAATGATATTTTATCACAATAATTTATTTTTAGTTTTCGGTTATTATATGATTACCTTAAATGCTTTTGGAACACTGATACCTTTCTTGTACAAGCAGTAGAAAAATCAAGGTAAATGATTTGAAAAAAAGTAAAATTAATATTTTTAGGATTAATTGCGGTATTAAAAGAATTTCATAGGTAATTATAAAATATAAATTATGGTAATTTTTTTTTATTTATATTCCATTATTTTATTGATGTATTTGAAGTCAAATTAAATGAATAGTTCCAAAAGTGACTTTAATGACATTTTATGATAACCAATACTTTATTAAATGATTAAAAAATAAAAAGAATGTTGAATTGGGACAAATCAGTTGGGAAATGGTCTTAAATGTCAACCATATACCATTTTTGGTCCACGTTTCACATTATAAGTATAATTATGTTTCTTAAATGCTAAAGAATGTGTTTCCATAGTTAAGGATAAAAAGGGTCAGCAAGGGGGTTAAACTAAAATATAAGGTTTAAAATATAATATAAATATCAATAAGTTTTGTTCGTTGAAGGTATTTATACTTTATCAACTTATAAATTTTAAATTATATAAATTTGGTTCCACTTTACTTAATTATGATATATATTGTTTTTAAATCCTTTAAGTAATTCCAAGCGCATCCTTTCCTTCACTTATAAAAGGGAACCTCCTCTTTTCCTTTATTCATAAAGTTTAAGTACTATAGATCTTATAATGAATATCATAGTACCTACCTAGCTTCCTTACCCTAATTATAGAGCTTATTTTATTCCCCTAATACCATAATTTGAAGTCTTAAAGTTTAAACCAATTAAAGTCACTCAATGAATAGGTAATCGTCTTACTCGACTCCATCAAATGGGAAATGAAAGTATCTCTCTTGCGTATTGGTGGACTGCCCCCACCATGAGGTGACGTGATTTGTTTTTTATTTCAGATTTAAATGTATGGAAATAAGTATATATTTAATAATTATATATGATATTTATGATGTAGTAGTGATTCTATAAAGGTAAATTATTATTTACCTTCCTTTCATTCTATCCATCATAAAAGTGGAAACATCACTTATGTGTAAGTATAGATTATCTTCTCCATGAAGTGTTGTAATTTATTTTTCATCCACAATATATATGAATAGTTATAAAAGTGTATATAATGATTACATATTAAAATTATGACAAGGTTAAAATTATAAAGATGATTTGATTAATTTATAAGCATTGGAACTACTAAACCGAAACATGCATGAAAAATGAAATAGTCATCACCACAAATTATGATTTTAATAGATAATGTTTAATGAATAGGTGATAAGATGTTATAAATAAATCATATTTAAGATATTTATGTAGGAATATGGTTTTAAAATAGATATTCATAAATATTTATTTATTTTATAGTAATGTTTAATCCATATGAATCAATATGATACTTGAGGTAAGGATTTCTCATATCACTTTTATTTTTGTGAGAAATATACCATTTTCACCACTGGTATATTTTGCGCGGTGCATATACATGACATGAATTTATTTTATGATGGAATTGTTGAAAATTATAGGTATTTTAAAATATCTCTATGGTTATCTCATTCCTGGGGTTTTGGTTCATAGATCACCAAAGCAGTATGGGTTTACGCTACAATATCATTTCTTTTTAAGATTATCTATGTTAGATTTCAATTTAGGGAAATTATGTGGATCTCAAACCCACACATTTTCTTTTACTCTATTTATCCATATAATTTTTATGTAGCAATAACATTTTACTTTGTTTTTTACTTAAAATTATAATGAAAATATCTTTAACTAAAACCCAACCCAATTTCATATTTCATCACTAAAAATGTTCTTGCATATCCATGCTCTTCAAAATTATTTTATGGATGGGTTTTCCTATGAATTAAATGGACTAGAAATATAATTTTCACTAGATTTTACATTATACAAAATAGTTTAAAAGGAATATTTAAAAATAAATTTTTATTAAACTTGTTTTTTTACTTTTTGAAAAAGTGTGAAAATAATATTTTCTTTTAATGTATATGGTAGTCGTTTCACCTAAGGTATGTTATCAGTGTGCCAGATTGTATTACCTTGAGAAGTATAGTACCAGTAAGGGGTTGATCCAATGGGAAAAGAAGTTATTTTTGTCTTTATTATCTATTTTTTATTTGACTTAGTGTAGTGTACTGAATTTAGAGTCGATTTTTGATGTTTGGATAAAAAGGGAGATTGAATTTTAATTTCTTAGCAAATTACTTAAACGATAATGGAAAACATTAGAATTTAGTTTTAATGAAAATATGGAGGGAAATGTGTAGGGGCATTGGATTTTTACGATGTTATTTATTAATTCAATTTTATTATGAGGTTGTGTTGTTCGTGATAATCCAACACTCTTGGTTTCAATTGTGACAAGGTTTCCTTGGTCTAATAAACTATGTATTGATCTGTGGAAACTGAATCCTTGGTCCAGTAGTAAGAGTTTCATAATTATTTATTTATATTAGGCCATTTGTGAGTCGGTGAATACATCCAATGATCATGAAGGTATTCATCATTAATTTTCATTTGAGTCCCTGAAAATTCTGCCCTTGGTCTGGCACATAATTTTAAGTGATAAAAAGAAATGATTGAAGAATAATAAGAAGGGTTTAAATAGAACAAACACAATCATAACAACTAATAAAAATTAAAAATCTTTCATCATGCCCCATATAAAGTTCAATTAAGGACTTCCATCCTTCTTTAAACACACTTTTCATCCTTTTAAAAATAATCAAGGCACTTGATGATCTACCTCACCAGTAAATAACATACTCAACACTAAATATATTTTAAATCAAATTTTTTATCAATCAAATATATATAAACTATATCCATAGGTTTTCAAGAAATCTAGTTCTCTACGTCAGAAAATTAATTTCAAAAATCATGAAGGATTTTAAATAAGGTTCAGATGACACTATGGCTATGGGATGGTAGGTAATGATGTGAAAAATAAACTCTAAGGATTTAAAAGGGAAGATAAATTACTTAAATAAAACTGCATGATATTTAAAATAAATCTCAGTGTAAAATCATCCTCAACAAGATCTCTCAAATTCTCTTACCACCACCATCTTCTTTAGTTTACGTTCACAAACAAACAAGTGAGTATAAGTTCCCCTTATCTGTATCATTTTTTTAAAAAAACGGGAAAATATAAAAATTCCGTAAATAGGGGTTTGGAACCCTTTCTTCCCAGATGAACAAGAAGCTCTCCCCAAAAAATAATTTGATAACTATTCAAAAAAAAGTTCCATGTACTGACCATTCCCTCCTTTAATCTCAAGTGAATAATCCTGAAAAGTTAAAAAGAATTAGGGTAGGAAGGTAAATAGGCTTGTAATATGGCTTCCTATCTAGGCTGTTCATGGTTTCTGGGGGCTTCACAAAGATCAGATGTAAGGTATGTATCATGATAAAATGGGTTGAAATAATCTAATTCTCAATCATTTTAATGTAATTAAGAATTCTTCAAGTTTTGAAAAGGAATGTTTTAAATTCTAGTAGTCATGTATATCTTAAGAATCTATCAAAAAATAGGGGATTATAAAGAATACAATGAAGGGTTTAGAATACATCTCAAGAGTGGGAAAAAAATAAAGAGACAATCAGTCCGTGACTTTCATATAAATTATTAGCCTAATCAATGTAATTATCCAAGGATTACAAGGGAAAATTTAATCTATATCTGCAATCATTTTAAAACACTTAAGAACCAAAATATTCATGAAACCTTTAAAAATTTAACACTTTTAGATTTATTATTTATAAATATGACTAATCAAAATTTCTACACATTTTTAAATATATCATCCAAAAATGATGTCTCCTCGATGACGGTAAGGGAAAATACAAAGGTGGTCGAGAGACACTCCCCCATACTTAATACTGCACATGGTCCTCCAAGTTCCACAGAAAGGATGATAAGGTAATGTGGGGACACAATAGTGGACCATGGTGAGGGGAAGTAATGGAAGATGTAAAACATGAAAGAAAAAAGAACTAATAAATCCATAGAAACAATACTCCCCTTGTGTCTAGGTTAAGGAAGACGAGAAGTTGTGGATAAGTACAACCCAAAGCGTTCCAGAGTACCTGTGACAGTCATGGAGAGAAAAAAATTGAAAGCATACACACTATAACACAGGAACAAGATATAAAAAAATAGAGAATTGAATAAATGTTCCCAAAAACCAGTCAGGGGGTCGCCTTAGAAGGGGCATCATCCTGTATAGAAGCAACTAGCAAAGAAGGATCAACAGCTGTGGAAGATGGAGACTAAGAATCTCCATCTGGATTAGAAGCTCCAGGAACCGGAGGTAGAGAGCCCTCGGCCTGTTGTAGGGATGCTAGTGAAGGTGCATTTGAGATGGAGATCTCGACAAGAGGAGCTAGGCCAAGACCCGTAGTGAAGATGAGGATGGAGTTTGTGGCCGGGGCAGCGCCAGAAGGTGGTACGAGGGAATCTGGAGGCGCAAATGGAAAAGGAGCCACCAGTGGAATGGGAATCCCCTGATGTTGTAGTATTAGCTCCACTATCCTCTCAATGCGGTCCAAGAACTGAGCTGAGGCAATCTGCTATTGAAGGAGAGCATCCTGTAGATGCTCTAGATGAGCCAGGTGGTGGTCGATCCCGACAAGGCAGACGGGGATGGGGTGGTCAGAAGAGGGTGTATAAGTGGAAAGGGTAGGGGGAGGTCTAGGAGGGGGAATGTTAAAGGAATAAGGGAAGGGTGAGGAAGCTGGAAGGTGTGGTGAAGGAGGTGCAAGTGAATCGGCGGGGGTAGGAGGGTCAGCAAGGGGTGGGGCCTAGTTAAGGATGTAAGTTCCCCCCACTTCTAGACCAATCTCATGTGAATAAGCATAAGAAAGTACACTCATTGGGGGGAACCTAACCAGTTGTGGGGAAGGGATAGATCAAAAAGGCTGAGGTGGTGGGTATATTTGGTGGTGTAGATCCCACCATTCAGGTTTCTCGGATGGCCGATGAACATAATAAGGAAGTAGGAGGTGGAAAGGTAGGGGAGGTCTGGGTAGTCCTATCAGATGACATAAGTGAGGAGTTCCATGTCACGGCCGGTCATAACCCCCATATCCTTGTGGCGTGGAAAAAGGATGGTTCTAAAGCACCAGTGGGTGAAACGAAGGATAAGGCCAAAAACGAGGGTACTCTTCTGGGAAGTAATGGTGTAGAGGTGGTCGGGGTCAATAATATCCCACCACATGGAAATGACCTCAGAATGCTTGAGGTAGGTTAGGGTGGAGACATGGGGTGGGGTGATAGGATAAGTATAGAAACCACACCCTCAACCAAACATGGTCATATTATGTGAGAACGGTCGACCGCCTGGTTGAAATCAGACTACCAAGACCTCATCTCCAGGCGTCTCCCGATGCTCGGGCCCATCAAACTCAAAAGAGGCAGTGAAATCCAAATATAAATCTCAGAAAATAGGATTTCTGACCTGAAAGATAGTGATTAATGAGGTGTGACCGAGGAGATCCTCCCACTCTCCCCAAATACCCAGGTACTGAGCCATGATGCTGTAAGGATAAAGGCTGATCAACAGGATTGGGTAGTGAGGGAATCCCTGGAATCTGTCATGCGGAAAGTCTGTGACTGGAAAAACCATGCTGGGATATGAGACAATTGTTGGGGATGGCCTAGGTGGTGAGCAACATGGTTGACTCTGGTGGCGGAGCGACCATAGTAGACGAAGGCCCACAGGACTTGGTGGCTGATGAGGGATCAACTATGATTGAGCAGGGCTCAAGAGGTGTGGTGGCTGGTGAAAATGAAATTATGGTGCTCGAAGGCTCCGTGTAGTGTGGTGGAGGTGCAGTACTGGGACCGATATCTTCCAAGGTGGTGAGTGGGGTTAGGATGGCTAGCAGAGGTGGCTGGTAAACCAGGAAGTCTGGGGCCGGTGTCACCATGGGCCAGAGTCGTATCTGGTGAAATGTGGGCCTCTCTCCCTCAGTAGTAGAGTAAGACCACTTCAAATGTATTGGGTCTCCGGCTGCCATATCCTAAAAAAGAAAGGAAAACAATACAAAAGAAAATGGAAAGAAAAAGATAAAGAAAAATAGGTGAGAGAACCAGAAAAATAAAAAATACACTACATGTAAACCTAGAGTACACAACGCGCAGTCTAAGAATGTATGCATCCCATGTGCTCTGGGTAGACACATCGAGTGGACATGTACTGGCCAGGGAAGGATACATGATGTGTAGACAAGAGACACACCATGTATGTGCAAATGGGTTCCTGGCCGTGTGGGTTTGCTGGACACTGGCTGACCAATCGAAATGGGATACAAAGTGTGTACCAAACATTCACACCGTGTATGTAAACATGGTTTTCCTAGCCGTGTGTATGAGGAAACCTGGCATGATTCTGGCTGGAATATAGTTTGTACCAAACATACACACCATGTAGTTTCAAATTTCGAATGAGCTAGTGTGATTCCATGTACAAGAGTACACAACGCATGTTCTTCATTTCGTGCCCATGTACTGCGGGAAGCCGAACAGCTGACCGATCTGTAAATTGACCTAAAAGCTTGAAAAAAGATGAAATGAAAAGCAGAGAATGGCGTACCTGAACTGAGGATCGTAATGCAGAAAAAATATGAACAAAAACAGAAGGATATAGAAGATTAGAAGTAGGGAGGTTATGTGGCATCAGTGAGAAGAATACGGAGGGGGGGGGGGCACCGCGCGACATGGGCTATCACCGTAGAGGGTTTTAGGCTTTTATAGCTTAAGTACATGACGTGTACTCTAGCAGAAACATTGTGTAGTTTTTTTTGGTCTACAATATATTATATAATTATTAAAGTAAACTATATAATAATTAAAATTCATAATCAAAATAAAATAAATATATATATTTAGATATATATAATTTACCAAAAATAAATCAATACATGTAATGTATCTATAAATATACGTTGTGTGTCCTAAAATTAGAAAAAGTTAAGTACAACCTTTGATTTGCTGCTTGGGGTGAGGTTTGAACTGACGATCATCCGTTCCGAACAGAAGACCTCAACCACTGGAGAAAAGGTTGTACTGCTGGTCAAATCTATTACTTATATATATTTAATGTACAAACCCTATAATACATGGGAGAAATAAAATGCACAGTGTGTGGTTTTTAATTAGAAAAAAAGGTACGAAGTAGAGAGATTAGCCAAGTTTGAACACGGGTCTTTTGGATCCAAGGCCGAGACTCTGACAATTTTCCAACTTCCCCCACATGTATTCCTTTATTGTGATTTTTTTTCAATTTATTAATGAAAAAATGGCACACATGATTGATATTGAAATACATGCCATGTGGTATTATTAAAAAAAATTATGGAAATGGGGCGGTTGTTAGGATTCGAACCCGGGTCTTTTGGAACTGGGTTATGAACCTTGCCAACTGATCCATCCCTATCATGGGTTGTCTTATAATATATATATATATATAATATGAAAAATATCACACACAATGTGTAAGAAAACATAATAATAAAAGGAGGAACCTCGTGCTTAAGGTAGGTCGGGTGGGATTCGAATCCGTGATGGCTTAAATAAAATCCAGTGACATTACCATCTGCATTGGCATCATCCTTAGTTATTACTTAGTTAATCTATATATTTATAATAGTAATAATATTAATGAAAAATAATCAGTACATGCTATGTATATAGGTGGTATACGACGTGTATATGTTGGGTTGCCTTCCTAGAATCACCTTTGTTTTAGGTCATTAGCTCGATTGACTTACCTCTACTTACCTGAGATGTATGGTGGATAGTGTTCCCACCATGTCTTCCATGTAATGGTAAGTATTCAGCTCCACTCCCTAGATTTCCTATTCTTTGGCATCAACCGCAACGAGAAACAAAGGTTCAGGCATCCATATGCATGATCGGCTAGAAAAAACCCAGAATACAAGATCTTTGCAATAGTAAAGTCTGACCCATGATGTCCCCCAACTATCGAGGCATGACAGATTTACAGGACTCCATGAAATTCAGTTTCTCGGATGCAACGTCGGATCACCCCATCCCCATAGGATATGAATAGTATAGGATCTTCCCAGAAGTACCTCATGACATCAGAGAGAAACCTCTTCCTCTACTGGAAGGAGACATCAGGGTGGATGGTACCTATAACCAGAAAATTTGAAATATTATCATACATGGGTCAAGGTGATTATTTGACTGAAAATAGGTTCCCATCAGGGAAATCCTCCCAGATCTCTCGATATTCCTTCTTCTCTAAGTGTGGTATCTCTAGGTGGGAGAGATAATCAGCAACAACATTCTCGCTCCCTTTCTTGTCTCGGATCTCCAGATCAAATTCTTCTTGGAGGAGTACCCATAAAATTAGTCATGGATTCACATCCTTTTTGTTCAACAGGTACTTGAGTGTTGCACGGTCTTTATAAATAATAACCTTAGATAGCACTAAGTAAGAACAAAACCCATCAAAAGAAAACACCACTGGAAAAATATAATTTTCTGTGGCAGTTTAGTTCATCTGTGCCTCATTGAGCATCCAATTGGCATAATATATGGGTCATACAACTTGGTCAAGCTACTATCCAAAGAATTCTCTCACTGCGTAGTCACTAGCGTCACACATTACTTCAAATTGTTCCTCTTAGTTGGGAGTAATCATCACGGGAGATTCCACCAAGCGCTGCTTCAGGTGCTCAAAATCTATGGAGCAAGGATCATCAAACTAAAAAATGACATCCTTGGTTAGAAGGTTGTTGAGGGGATGAGATATCTTCAAGAAGTCATGGACAAACCACCTGTAGAAACCTGCATTCCCCAGGATGCTATGGATGGCTCTAACCGAAGTCGGAATAGGAATTAGTGAAATGAATTTTATCTTTTCTGGGTCCACATATATCCTCTTCACCGAGAATCTGTGGCCAACGATGATGCCGCTATGCACATTGAAATGACACTTTTCTTAGTTCAAAACTAGTTTAGTGTTCTGACATCTTTCCAGAAACAACTCCAGGTGTCGCAAGAAAATGTTGAATTATTTCTTGTAAATAGAAATATCATCCATGACTACATCCAGGATATGTTATACCGTGTCATGGAAGATAGCCTAAATGCATCATTGGAAGGTGGTAGGAGCATTGCACATTCCAAAGGACATATTTCTATAAAAAACGTACCATAGGGGCAAGTGAATGTTCTATTCTCTTAATCCTCTAGGGAATGGAAATCTGATTGTATTTGGAATAATCATCGAGGAAGCAGTAAAAGTTGTGCCCCAATAGTCTCTCTAGCATCTGATCCATGAAGGGTAGGGTGAAATGATCCTTCCTCATGGAATCATTAAACTTTCTATAATCCATACAGACTCTCCATCCTATGACAGTGCATGTGGTAATGAGCTCATTCTTATCATTAAATATCACAATGATACCCCCTTTTTGGGTACCACTTGCAGGGGACTCACCGAAAGACTATCTGAGATGGGTATAAGATGTCGCCATGAAACAACTTGATTACCTCTTTCTTTACAACTTCCTTCATGGGGGGGGGGGGGTTTAGGCGTCACAGTGGTTTCCGATATTGCTTCACTCCTTCTTCAAGCAGTGCCTTGTGGGTGAAAATGGTGGGGATGATGCCCTTTAAATCTGCAACTGTCCACCTAATATCATGAATCTACCTCTTACAAACCTACATAAGTGCATCCCAATGCTCTTGTGATAGTGTTGCACTAAGTATGATGGAAAATGTCTAATTATATCCCAAATACCCATACTTATGAGAAGACGTAAGTGGCTTCAGTTCAAGTGCATTGACCCTTAGAATCGAAGGTACAAGTGGTTACACCTATACCCTCTCCGGAATGTCGGGTATAACAACACGTTGCCAGTAGTGGTAGCCCTGGACTTCTATGTATTGTAGGTCCTCTGGTGCTTCATCAAATAGAATGTATAGAAAAACCAAGTCATTTGATGGGAAAAAAACATACAGATCATATCCTTTTCTGATCATGTGATCATCCACTGTGGTCACTAAAAAAATACCTTATGCTCTGATAATGATGCTTGCTTAATGAATTTGAGGAAATTGTAGGAGACTCTTTCATCTCCTACTCTGAAAATAATCTCCCCCTAGTGTACGTCGATAAGTACCTTCCCGGTCTCTAGGAAAGGGCTTCCCAGAATGAGAGATGCCTCCTGGTCTTCCTCCATGTCAAGTTTGATGAAATCTGTGGGGAGGATTAGCCTTCCCACCTTGACCAACATGTCCTCTAGTAGACCCTTTGGATATTTGATGGATCAGTCGTCTTGCTGAAGGGATACTCAGGTAGGCTTCAGATCGTTGAGCCCTAGCTTCTTAAATACTCCAAAGGGCATATGGTGGACACTAGGCCCGAAGTTTTAGAGGGACTTCCCAAACTCACATGGTCTAATAGTGCCAGTGAAGCTACCTGGATCCTGGATCTTGGGAGGAATCGAATGTTGTACGATAGCTGAGAACACCTTGGTTAGGGAAATGGTTCATAGATCCCCCATCTTTCTTTTGTTGGAGAAGATCTCCTTCATGAATTTCACTTACGTGGGTATCGACATCAGTGCATATGTAAATGGAATGTTGATGTGTAGTTTCTGGATCACTTCCATGAATTTTCTGAACCATTGGTCCAACTTTCTCTGATTAATACTCTCCCGGAAGGGTAAATAAGGCTCAAAGGGTTTGACAATCTCATTTCCTTTAACCTGTGAAGCCTCTTTTGGTGGACTATTGGATGTGGAGGGGTTTGTAACTATACCTTATTCATCAGCAGGGGGTGTAGGTGCACCTTCATGTGCCATTTCCTTCTCTTGTAGCTCCTTTCCTCTCCATAGTGTGACGACATGGACCTCCTCCCTCAGGTTATTCTCAGTTTTACCCAGTAGTGTATCAGGATTCCTTCCCGAGAGTTGGTTTTCTAGGTGGAAAATTTGGTTCTCCAGGCCTCGAATGGAAGCCTCCTGGTTCTGGAATTTGGTCTCAGCCATAGATATAAACTTGTTCATGATATCCTCTAACCAAGAGGGGTTCTCTTGCTGAGGAAGTTTTGTGGCGGGGGGAGGTGGTGGTGGCCGCAGATTCTGTGGGTGAGGGTTTTGATACCCTTACTACTGGTAATAGTCCCGTTGGGGATGTTGTTTCCTCGGGTACCAGCTTTGATATTGGGGATGACCATAGCCGGCAGTCACTGTTGGCCCCAGCCTAGGTTGTGGTGATCATGCCATACCGGGTTGTGGTACTGCTGTTACTGGTTTGACCCTGGATTTTGAGCAACATAGCTCACCTTTCTAATCGAAGGGCCAACTGTAGGTCCCAAGCATTCTCCCATGATGTGGTTGTCACCACATTCTCTACATGCTAGATTGTTTGCTGTAAGTAATTGGGACGTGCCATCCAGATTTTTCACGTTGATATTTTTGGACATAGTGTCCAACTGGGCAAATGCATAGTAGTAGCATTGATGTTGTGCATAACTTATTTTTGTGGGCCCTACTCAGAATACCACTACAAGTTGTTGGAAGACATGTCTTCCAGTAGTTTGAAAAGGCCTTTGGGGGACATCCTCATAACCGTACCTCCAAAAGAAGCATCCACCACATACTTTGTGTTTGTTGTCAGTCCTCTATAGAAGGTCTGGACCTCCATCCAGATTGGGAGTCCATAGTGTGGGAATTTGAACAAAATCTCCTTAAAACGATCCCATAACTCATACAATGACTTCGAGTCATGCTACTTGAAGTTTTGTATTTCATTCTCCAAGGTCACCGTCTTCAAGGGTGGAAAGTATTTTGATTGGAATTCCTAGGATAACTCCTCCTAGGCAAGGATAAATCATTGTGACAAGTATTTTATCCAGTATTTATCCTTATCCCTTAGAGATAAGGGAAAAATTGAAAGACAAATGGAGTCTGTGGACACTCTGTGGTTGTGGAACACATTGAAAACCTCCAGGAAATTGGAGATTTGGGAATTGGGGTCTTCGCTGGGAAGGCCATCGAACTGAACTATGATTTAGATCGGCCTCATAATGGCTAATTTGACCTTGAAGTGTTGGGAATGCACCGATGGATGGAAGATGCCTATGTCAACTCTGGAAATACATGGGAAGCCGTACTCTGTGAGGGTACAACATGTAGGTAGCTAATAAGGGAGTGGAGGAAGCACGTATTACTGTTCCTAAGGGGTGAAGTGACTTCCCTAACCTGGTTGTAAGAATGAAATCCGCTGTGGTTGGAACTGTTAGATCTGATGTGGGCCATATCCTGCAGAAATTGGTGTTTGCTGGTTCTGGTTTTCATCCAGACCAAACGGCTATCTAGATCCTTGGATAACAGTTGAATATCCTTCTTCATTCCAAACCATGGGATTGTTTCAGCTGTGCTCATCAATGAGTACTCGTCATCATCTCAAAAGTGCCCGTTAAATCTCTAGTTCAATTGGAAAAAACTCTGATGGCTTTGCGTTCTTGGAACGAGTTTGGTAGATGCTCATAGACCTATGAACCTTTATAATACTAAACACACCAAGATTAAACAAGGAAGAATAATGATAAACAGAAACAATATTAGAAAATATATTTTTGATAATTTATAATTTTTATTTTCACAAAATTTAACACAAACTTGATTTAAATAGAAATAAATTTAACTCTCTATTCCCCACCAACAACACCAAAATTTGGTAGTCATTTCACCAAAGGTATGTTATCAGTGTCCCAAATTGTTTTACCCTGATAAGTATAGTACTGTTAAGGTGTCAATCCACAAGGAAAATAAGTTATTTTTGTGTTGATTATCTAGTTTGTATTTGACTTAGTGTAGTGTACTGAATTTAGAGTCTATTTTATTGTTTGGATGAAATGGGTTATTGGATTTTAATTTTTACCAAATTATTTAAAGGATAAAGGAAACATGGGAATTTAGTTTTGACACAAATATGGAGGGAAATGCGTTGGGGCTATGGATTTTTAAGAAGATGTTTATTAAGTCAATTTTCTTATGAGGTTTTATTGTTCATGATAACCCAACAATCTGGGTTTCAATTTTGAAAATGTTTCCTTCGTCTGATAAAATATTTCTTTAGCTAAGGAAACAAACTCCTTGGTCCAGTAGCCAGTTTTTCAAAATTCTTTATTTATATTAATCCATATGTGAGTCGGTGATTATATCCAATTATTAGGAAGGTATTCATCATTTTTTTTGAGTCCTTGAAAATTCTTCCCTTGGTCTGGCTCAGAATTTTCTGTGATAAAAAGAAATGATTAAAGAAGAATAAGAGGGGTTTAAACAGAACAAAAAAAATCATAAAAACTAATCCAAATTAAAACTCTTTCATCACCCACAACCCAAACATACCCTGTGTTTATTTACACATAGAAGAAAAGATGAAAACAAAACCCTTGATACCTGATGTGGTCATCATAGAAACTTCAAGGAGAGATGAGTTCATTGGTAGAGTGGTGAAATGGTGGAGTAGTGGAATGATGGTAGCACGACAACAGGGAAGAAGAACCTCCTTCCTTAAGATCTTTACTAATGACTCCCCAAACCGGAGTCCAAGGCCTCTATTTATAGAAAATAATGTACATGACATGTATCAAAATTACATGCAGTATAGTCTTGTCAATGTACTTTTATCGCCATTTTTCTCGGATAGGTGAGCCGTATGCCACCCTTGACTTCTGCGGTGTCGATGTCTGGTTGGTGGAGGGTACACGGCATGTGTCGTCACCACACACAGCATGTGGTCTCTGTAAAATGCCACCAACTATATCTTGAACCCTGTACATCATGTGTAGGTATTCCCACACGAAGTGTCATCTTTGATCTGGTGACTTTGGCATGTACTCATCCTATTAATCCATGTCTGTGTCTGAATGTACAAGGCGTGTATATATGTACATGCTGAGTAGTTGGGAATTTTGGCTTAGCTTTCCCCCAGTTTGTGGGTTGGGCCAGAAACCACCTAATAATGAACAAGATCACTAAAATCAAATTATTTTTCCACTAAGTAGTAGGTATTTGCTGAAAACATGTTCTTATTTTAATAAAGTATGTTTAAATATATACAAAAATCGGGTGTATCAATATATGATATGGAAACATTTTACAACCATAAATTTAATTTTTTGGTTTTAAGATTACCTGGAAAATTTCGATGGTTATTTTCAAATAAAACATTTTACATAATATATTTGAAATTTTTAGATTTTAAATAATCGGTTTTAAAATGAAAAGGGAATTTTCTTCCAGAAATATTCTAGTGATCTATTAAAGTCATCTTTCATATGATAACATGCTTTGATGTAATATATTCTTTACTGAGGATATTATCCAATGATACAATATTTATAAGTTCTCTTGATGATTTCTAATTATTATGATGAGATGTTTATGAAACCTGTTTATTTCCCAAGGGTTATGATATGATGATATGATGAATGTTTTATGATATTTTGGAATAAATATGTATGGTATTCATTATGTGAAGGGTGGTTAACTTATAAACCAAGGATGGGTGGTAATATTATAAATCGTGTTTGGGTGGTTCTGTTATAAACCAAGGGTTTATGTTTTTGTTATAAACTAGATCTTGGTGGTTCCATTATAAAACACCAATGCATCTGTTAAATAATGATATCTCATGAGATAATATGAACATGAATGGGGAGTGAGCCCAGTGGAGTAATAGAAAACTTCTATTATGATATTATTGTGAGTGAACCTTGATTAAGTAAATTATTGAATTAAAAGTGAACCCAATCTACAATGATAGTTTTAAAATGATCTTTGACTAAGAAAATGATTTTATATGCTTATGTGTATACCATGAACTTATGTATTTTTCATATGATTTGTTATCATGGTACATGATTGATTATTGATGATTCTAAAATCTTATGTATTATGCATTTTTTGAAAAAAACTTATTAAATGATTCATGATTAACGATATTTCACGGATTGAGGATTGAATATCTCAAGTTATGATCAGTTTCTCATACCCTCACGCTTATACCCATTTATGATCATTGATTTATATCTCTTATGTTTACACTTACTACTCATCTGAGATCATAATTTATTATTTTACTTCCCTAGGATACCAAAAAATGGTTTATTATTGATTTTAAGGATATAGTAGAATAAATAATAAAATTATAACTAAAATTTTATGTTGTATTCTATATTTGAAAATATAATTTTAAAATATTTTATCTATCTAGTCTCCCAAGACTAATAAAATATTTGATCCTTTAGGATGTGATCTGTTGCATCTTTTTCCAATTTATTTGAATAACCACTGGCTCTAGGTTATTGGTGCTAGGGTGTTACAATTGTTTTTTATCTATGAATAGTTAAATTTGTATTCTTATTGGAACAAAATATTTTCATATGGTATTAATTTATTTCACTAATAATTCCATGAATTTTATTAATAATTGTTTAGATATGATAATTTAAAACTAATAAATTTAACAAAAATATTAAAGTATTAAAAAATGTTTCTTTAGAAATAATGAAATTTTCCCAAGAAAATTTGAATCATTTTATTTTGTTACATAAATAATTTATTTTATTTTAAATAAATTATTTATAATAATAACATATATTTTTTATATCTAAATAATATATATATTAATAATATATCAGTAATTGAAAATAGATAACATGTTTACTTTTATTATACTTAAAAAATTGAAGCCCATTTATAAAGGCCAAATAACAACTATATTACCCCTTTTACATTCAATAATTTCATTCCATTAAAACCTCAAAAGTCACAATTCTTATTCCTTTATTTCCCCTTTAGGGTTTTTACATAATGATTTCTCTATTCATGATGATTTTTTTCATTGTTGGTTTTGTTCTACTATTTGTGATTATCAAATATGAATATGATATTAGGGATTTCCTAATCACATAGATATTAGCCTCTTTAATTAATTATCCCATTTTAATTTATACACTCTTAAATGATGTTATCATCAATTGTATATGTATCTATGCTAATTAATACATGTTTTCATTGACTATTATTATCATGTTTAATTACACGTGAATCAATTTTTGTTAATTTTATTCATTACTTATATGATTCATTGCCTATTTTTTTGATTCATTATATAGAATAAAAAAATAAACCAATAGAAATAAAATTCATAATTAATTATGGCATATTTGATGTTAGGTTCTGGGAGCTATGATATAGGTGATATCATTGGCTATGACTGAAATCCAAGTTGTGTATAAAGAGAGCATCATGTCAAAATGACAATTTTGCATAGTCATTAAATATGTAAGGGGAATTATGATAACTAAAATCATAAGTGATATATAAGGGTCACTCAGTGAGATATAGATGGGTTACTCAGATACATAATGTTCACTTTAGTTGATATGTAAGTGTCCAAACTTTTATGTAGAAGTAAAAATATGACATGTAAGGGTACAAACATTTCTAAATAAGTGAAAATATAAAACATAATTGTTAAGTTATTCAAAACACATATCAAAATAAGTGATAGGGTATTTGTCATAAAATATGACTGATAACACATAAGTGGTTTAAGTACTACAACACTTTTAATAGTATTTTTTGATTCTTTATATATCATTAAATACAATATGAAAATAGTTTTTTTAAATTTCAATTATTAATTGATTTATATGGTTTATAAAATGTTTATAAATCATAGTAAAATTTATTTTATTATGTTTACTAATTTATAGTATTTTATATAAATTAATTAATTATAAAGTGTTTATAATTAACTAATTAAATGTTTATGAATTAATTATTGATAAATATTAAATAATATCAAATGTTGATATGAAAATACCTTATAATTATATGTCATGTATTATAATTTTTATATAAATTTTTTAAATTTTAATTTTAATGGAGATTTATAAAATGGTTATAAATTAAAAAAACATGTTAGAAACATAAAAAAGTTTTTATTTATGTTTCGAATTGCTCATAATACTTAATTTGAATTGTCTAAATTAAAGGTGTTATTTGATGAAATTTTTTACACCATATGAAAATGTGTTTTTATGATTGATTTGATCAAGGTTTAAATAATGATATATATATGATATTTAGTTTTTGTAAATAATTTATATAATAGAATATGGAGTGTAAAATATTTATATTTCATTTAATATAATATATTTAGAGTAAATAACACATAATGAATAATGTAAGATGTTTATATTAAAAATGAATATTGAGTGTTTATTTTTATAATTATGAAATGTATATAATGTTTAGATAAATTATAAAGTTTATATTTTTATATTTTTTAATGAAATGTTCATAAATGTTTATCTCATGTTTAAATACTTAATTTTTTCATTTATTTAAGAATTATTACTTGTGTTATTGATAATAATAATTTTTATATTATGAATTATTACACTTATGCTTTAGTTTAAGATATTAAACTTCTTCTAAGTAATCATAAATGCATTTAAGGAGTTACATGATAAGAATGAAAATTGATTTAGTTTTTTTCTTCGATGTATTTAGATTATATATAGTTATGAACATGATTTATGTATTTATTTTTGAGTTACACATATTTTAAGTTATAATTATGTTGGAATTGAATTACCACATTAGTAAAATCTCCATAGGTAGAGGGACATCAGGTTGGACATCCCACTACCATAGCGGCTTATGCCTTGTTCTACAAAAGTTTGGCTTTATTATCATTTCCTTTATGTGTACTCCTATAAATATTTTTGATTTATTATAATTCTAGACCATTGTATGAAATGATTTCATGTACATTATGCATTAGATCAATTTGGATATATATATATATATATATATATTTATTTGGTTTTGACTTGGTTTTGTAACACAATCCCAGAGTTGGGTAAAGAGTTACACATCCATATGGTTTGAGAATATTTGTTTAGTGGAATGAATATGGTTCTAAACTAAATCATTAAAATCTTGCATAAATGTAAGTTGAATAACATTTCATAATATGGTGGAATTAAATTTTGAGTTATTAATATTTGGTGTCATAATTATGCTGGAATTGCTGTCTCGATTTAGTAAAATATACCCAGTTAGAGGGACTTTGGGTTAGAGTTCTCACAAACTCAGAGGCTTTTTCCTTATTCTAGAAAAGTAAGGGTTGAGTATCTTTGGCTCTTGGATTAACAATATAGAGAGTTTTGATTCCATATAATTCTTAACATTTTCCTGAAGCATATGCATGCACCATATAATTAAGATGAATTTCGATTTGTATAGATATATTTTGTTTTTCATTTGGATTGGTAATACTAGATATATGTTATTTAAAGAGTTACAAATCATTATGGTTCAAAAATTTTTGTTTAGTGGAATGAATATGATTCTAAAATAAATCCTTAGAATCTTAAATACAAGTAAATGGAATAACATGTGATAAAATAGTGAGAATAAACACCCTTTAAATTTATAAGAGTTAGATTCATTGAAAAGAAAAAATATTTAAGACTTAAATCATCAAACTAAGTAGGTTCATGTTAAGAGAAGGTGACCTTAGATTATCCATTATAAAGAAAGAAAATAATTAGTGACATTAATTGGATTTTCCACCAATTATTGGTGTTTTATTTGGGTTAAAATTAGCTAGGAAACCCTCTGAGTTTGGATACCAATAAATTAGATTTAAACATATAACCATATGATTAATTTGGGAAAATGGTTGTCTATTCAACTATCTAGGTATTAAATATGATATAATTGGCATGATGACTAACCTAAAAAAATTATGGGATGGACAATAATGTGGAATCATTACATAGTGAAATATGTACTTAGACCACAAATGGATATTATAAATTTAAAATGGATAATCATTTTAGTGTGGGAACATGTAATAAAAGAACTTATTTAAGGTTATTAAAACCTAAAACTAATATAATAAAAGTTTCTAATCTAGATAAATGACATTATCATCAATATATATTTCTTTGAGACCAATCCTAGAAAAGGAAAATCATTTTGTTTACAATTATTAATATTGGTACAAACTTAATAATTGCTCTCAAGTAAAAGAAATTTTATATTTTAGAGAAATACCTTCCCAAATAAAAAAAACATTAAAGTTGTTAAAAAGATAAATCTAGATGATTATGAGGAGTATATAATGATTCAATTGGGGTTTAAAAGGTATTAGATGAAAATTATCTACCAAAACTTATTCTATTTTCATATATTCAATGTGATTGAGTATGATAATGAGTTGGTGAGACTAGAGACATACTTTAAGGATTATTATAGTTAATGTATTAATTTTGATATCATCTATGAAAATATTACAACAATTTGAATGAGTTTATGAAAAATTTACTCAATATTCTAAAAAATTCATGCGTGGATGAAAATGTTTTATAATGTATAGGTTCAGGTATATTTGTTATAGTATAAGTTAGTAGAAGGTCAAACAAAAAAAATAAAAGATAGTAAGAAGTTACAATAATATTGTTTTCAAGTAATCTGAACTTGGTTATGGAAACATAATGGAGTTATTGGGATGTGGGAGTAATTATTCCATATAATGGAATTAATTTTCATATCTTAACTAGTTTGAGAAACACCATAAAATTTCAATGTCAGGTATCTGTGTTGTAGAAAATAATTATAATCTTTTAATGGGTTTATGATACTGAATATATACTTTAATGTTTTTATAAATATATAGGATTTCTAAAAAAGAGAAGTCTAGAGGAAGATTTTATTTTTCTTTAAAGTGACTAAAAGGAGTGATGATACATAATTTTTTTTATTGTAAATGAATATATAAATTTTATTTAAATCTTAGTAGAATATGTATATAATTATCTCATTTATCATATATGATAAGAGAATTTGTTTATTAAAAAAGGGTTATTATGAACAATATGAGATCATATACATGGTTTATGATTAATTTGATTATATAATACGCTTTGAGAAGAAAAAGGGTTAATATTTTTTTATTTAGGATAAAAGAGTTTATCCAGATACTTCTGAAAATATGAGTGTTTGAGATTCCATCGCTATTTGGGTATATTATATGGAATATTCATGTTCTTGTCAAGAAAATGCTCCAAAAACATAAAATAAAATATATAATATTATACAATAGTTTGTTTGTAAAATATTTACACTAATTAAATAATATTTTTTCCTTAAAAACGGTTTATGTGTACTAGAAAGATATTTTGAAAAGAATATAGTGTCAAAGATACTAGTGGGATTGTGTTTAGACTCAAGAAGTACAATGTTAACAAGTCAAAAATTATTCCATTCAAATCTAAGTGAATGTCACTTAATATTTTAAAAGGTTTATGATATATAATTAAAATATTAATATAAATATTTACATTAGTTTCCAAAAATTTAAATGTTTTTTAAAGAAAAGGGTTCTAATAATAATGTTTATAAACTTGCAAACAGTTCCAAGTAGATAAAATAATTTAATAACAGATTTTTTTTTATTTTTTATCAATTTAAGGAGTTTGAATATATTTAAAGAGTTATACAATAGAAATATGTTTTCTATGTTTTATAATTATTCAAAATTTATTCCTTCATAGATGTTACATACTGAATAACTTAGTGTGATTGTTTTATCAATTGGTCACCCAAAGAAGTTAAAGGAATTACATAGAGATGTATGGAATTTAAAAAACCACTAAAAAAATATATGGAAGAACGGGTAGTTAATAATATATGATATATAAGATAGGTGTTTATGGATGGATTTATTAAGTATACTTAAATGATTTTAATAATATAAAATGTCTTATGTTTTAAAAAATCAAATATAATCATTGTTGGCCTATTAGTTTTAATAATCACAAAACCACAATTCTAATAATAATAATGAATTTCATGTATTCCTATAGGAAATATATATTATTAGAATAGGTGATAAATCCTTCTTTGTATGTGACACTGTTGAGTCTGACACCATTGTCTATGACACTCCGCTAGTATAAAAATCTCTATGTTTGAGATACAGTTAGGACATCACACTTTCACACTATCATACTATAGGACTGAAGAATTGAAAAAGTATGAAACACCATGGATAGAATCACCATTAGGATTTCATGCTGCCAGAACACAAATTTGCCTAAGTATGAGATACTTTTATATGAGTCACTGTCAGAGTCATACCACCAACATTGTAATAATTCTCTAAGTTTGATACACTATCAGACCTTACACCATTAGTTGAGAAACCACCAACATACTAAAAAATTGGCTAAGTATAAGACATCATCAATTTCATACCGCCAGAGCATGACACCACCAGAGCTTAAAGCTACTAGAATTTCACACCATATGATCTTAAGACACTGTCACCGTTTTTGTTACTTCACATATTGTAAATTTCATTACTCTAATGGATAAATTTTTCAAATTTAATTCCATTTAATATTTCGTTATTATATCCTAAATTTTTGAAAGAAATCATGTTAGAACAATAAGTATAATGAAATAGTTGAATTGGATGTCCCAACAACTTCTGATAAAAGTGGAGCACACCCCCATGTTCAAAATATTCACAGAGTCATATATAAAATAACACGATGAATAAAGAAAACACTGTGGATAGAAATTGATCATGATTCATTGAATATCCATGAGATAAAGATATGTAAGTGATTGAAAACATGAAGAGCTCACATGCTATGAACAGTCGACTAAAGAAGACAAAGGTCATCACATCCAGTGCCTTCCTCCAGTCAAAAAACAAGAGTGTTGACACTTTGTTTCCTAAATATTTCAAAAGAAACCAAATCAAAATTCATTTCAGTTTCAAATAAAGTATCACATGCTACATTGTAACAGAACAAGCATTTCTAATCTCTACACTGTAAGATTTCTCGATTCTGTTTATATTTTTACTTTTTGAGTAGTGTGTGTTATAATTTATTTTATATATGAACACTGTCTACATAACTAAACCAGAAAATATTAATATCTTCACAAACAATTTTCTTATATATTTCTCCCACAAATAAGAGTGGTAGAGGTCCCTATGTGGCCTATTAATTTTTATCCCACTCATAGCTGTAGAATAGGCTGTGTTCGAGCTGGAAAATTGTAGACTATTTTATAAACCTAAACATGTTTTTGGAAAATTGAGTTTATTTTATAGAAAAAACTTGGTGGTGGGTTATCACCAAGTGAAGAGGACTTATTCTTAACTTTAGACTAACCTTTTATATTCAATATTTCTGTTTGTTTGTTTTAATTTTGTTTCATTTTATTTACGCTTTAAAACTAAATACTGTTTTATACATAAACATTTTTTTCTTTGATAATTTATCTTTGTTTGTGTTCATGTAATACTTTCAACAAGTAAATTGATTTCAAAGGATTTAATAATATTATATATTATTCATCTAAGAACTAATAAATCTTTAGAGAAATTAATATTTATATATATGATACAATTTATTTTTATAATTTTTTTAATATTTAATCCTTTTTGGGATTTTAAAATAATTCAATATCCAATAGAAATTTTATTGGGTACTTAATTAACCCACTCTTAAGATACTCACCCTGACTAATATTTGGTATCATAGGAGTTAAAATATATTGAAATTATTTTTAACTTTGATAATATTTGTGCGGTAAATATCTTAAAATTTCTTTCAATTTTAAATTTTCAGTTCTTTATATTTAATTTTTAGTCATTTAATATGAATAATAGAGAGATAGGATCTTCCACTAATGGACCTCTATATTTCAATGGGAAAATTTATCCCCAATGAAAAATAAAAATCAAAATGCATATAGAAGGTATGAGTTTTGAAATATGGTCTTCCATAGTAGATGAGTGTAAAATTCCTACTACTGCATGAAATACTTGGGATGGTTCCACTGAAGCTGTTATAATCATAACTACAAATCCTTGAATGCCTTATACCTTGACATAGTAGATAAAGAGTTTAACATAATTTATATATGTAAAAGTGACTATGAGAAATGTGAAACTATAGTTATCTCAAACGAGGGAATTAAAAATGTTAAATAATGATGCTTAATACCTTTACTATTAAATATGAAAATTTTATGATAAAAAATGATGATTCCATTTCTGATATGTACCTCATGTTTAATGATATTTTCAGTTCCATGAGCTCTTTGAGAGATCCTATATCTTACAAGGACATTATAATGATATTGATTAGATGTATACCTGAAATATGGAGAGGAACTTCAGTATCAATAAGATAATCATGTTATTTCAGCAAATTACCAGTCAAGGAAATGATAGGTAAGCTTATTATGTATTAATAATAACTAAATAGAAAATGTGAGGATTATGAGGAACCTAAGATAATTTTTTTAGCATTAACTAATTTTGTCCTTGTATAAAAAAAGATAAAATAGATAAGGTACAAGATGTAGATTCGAGTGATAGTAAAACTTTTTCTAATAAAGATAAGGAAATGGATCATCTAGGTATAAGGTTTTAAAAGTTCAATAGGAAGAAAAAGTATCCAAAAAACCAAAATATTAAGGAGAATTTGATAAGATAGAAAATTGTAATAAAAAGGATGATGATCCAGAGGAAGTTGTTTGCTATGAATAAAAATGGAAAGGTGACCTAAAATCTGACTATTCTAATATGAAATACGAAAATAAATATGAAGACAATTACAGAAGATATAAGAATGACACGAAAGATGCATAGAGTTCATCAGAGGATAACTACATTGATTCATATTCTAATCCTAATGAAAAGAAAGATATATAACATATGTGCTTTATGATAAATGTTTTTGAGGTATCTACTTTACCTAACACTTTTGATGTTTTTCTTGTATACGAGTCTGATAATTCTAACTATGAACATGATGATAATGATATGTTAAGTGAATAATTGTTTGATTACTTCAATATTCTGGAAGACACCTTTAATGAGTTAAAATATAATTTTTTTTGAAAATATAGCATGATCTAACTATATATACAAAGTTTGAGCTAACTATAAAAAATGAGAAAAATGTTCAACTACTCAAAAAAAAACAATGAGCTTAAACATTCAAATGAGTATTTGAAGAAAGCTCTTGAAAAATTTACAAATGGAAGAGAGAAATTGAACTATATTTTGAGAAAACCAGTTTTCACCAAATATATTACTAGAACAGGATATGAACCTAGATAGAGGAGAATAACGAAGATTAATTTTATTCCTCAATCTGGACCTGAAACCGCTACTGCAATTTTTTTTTCAAAATTACCCAACAATGTTATTTTTATAAACGTTTTTAATCTATTTATTGGAAAAACATAAAGAAAATATGGGTTCCTAAAGCACTTATAAATAAAATTTTTGGACCTAAACAGTTTTGGGTACCAAAATCATTTCTTGTTTAAAAAATGTTTTGTAGGAAAACTACATAAATACCTATAGTTAATGTCTATGGTACTTCGATAGTGACAGTTCGAGACACATGAAATAATATTACTCTTTATTCAAGCGTCTTATAAAGGTTGATGGTGTCCTTGTCACCTTTGGTGACAATACCAAGGGAAAAATCACCAGCCTAGGGTAGATTGGTAAAAAATTTTAGTTTCAATTTATAATGTATTATATGTTGATGGTTTAAAATATATCCTACTTAGAATTTCTCAGTTTTGTGATGATGGTTTTTAATATTATGTTTGAAAATAATTTTTTTAATGTTTTTGATTCTGAAAATGATTTAATTTTTTCTGATTTTTGAAATTATAGTTTCTAAACTGTAGATTTATATTTTTTTGTTTTATTAGAATGTTTCATGCTTGAGTTCCTTTCATATTGAATATTATATTTCGAATAGGAGACTAGGCCATCGTCATTTAGTCCCTTAAGAAGCTAACAAGGAAATATTTTGTTAGGGATCTACCTAAAATTGAGTTCCCAACTTATAAAGTCCATGAACCATGTCAAAAAGGAAAACAATATAAAGTTTTTTCAGCCAAAGAAAGAAGTGTCAAATTCTCAACATCTTGAGTTTGTTCACATGGATTTGTTTGGACACTCTAGAGTTTCTAGTATTAATCGGAAGAGATATGTTTATGTTCTTGTAGATGACTATTCTAGGTATACTTGGGTATATTTTTTAGCTCATAAAAGTGAAGCCTGCTTTTAATTTACCAAGTATTCTAGGTATGTAGAAAATATTAGTGGACTTAGGATTAAAACCTTAAGGAATAATCATTGACGTGAGTTTGAACATCAAATTTAGATTCATATTTCTAAAAAAATTTATACAATCATATATTCCCTACTACTAAAATCCATTATTAGAATATATTTGTTGAAAAAAGAAATTGAACCTTATAAGAGATAGCCTAGACCATGTTGAACGAGTATGACTTTCCATTCTATTTTTGGATAGAATCAATTTATACATCCTTCTATATTATCAACAAAGTCTTAATTAGACATATCCTTTAGAACACTCATTATGAGTTGTAGAATATTAAGAAACCTAAGGTAAACTACTTCAGAGTTTTTGGTTACAAAAACATTATTCTTAACACTAAGGATAATCTAGACAAAAATATTCCAAAATTGACGAAGGAATTTTCCTTGGCTACTCAAATTCTATCAAAGCCTTTGGAGTTTTCAATAAGAAGTATAAAACTATTGAAGAATCAGTCTATGTAAAATTTGATTAAAGAGATCCACATGAGCCTAATAACTCTTTATAAAACCTTTTGAATGATTTATCTTCTCTAAACATAAATTACAATCATTTAGATTCTTCTATAAAATAAGATTAAAATCATCCAGTTTTGATGAATTTCTAAATCTTCCAGAACCAAAACATGAAAATACAAATGTGACCATTCCCTCTTTCTCTAGAGTTATGATACCTATTAAGTACCAACCTTTTTATGTTGTTGTAGGTGATCTAGAGTGAGGAACTCAAACCATATCTTCTATTATAAACCTGGTTGAACAACAAGATTTCTTATCTCAACTTGAACCTATGAACATCAATGTAGCTAATAGTGATGATTTATAGGTAATATCATTGCAAAAGAGTTAAATAAGTTCGAATGAAACAAAATGTGGGATATTTTAAATAGACCCAAGGACACCTAGACTATTTGTACTAAGTGGGTGTTTAGGAATAAAGTTGATGAGTCAGAAAATATTGTTAGAAATTTGGATAGACTTATTGTACAAAGTTATAGTCATGAAGAATGGATTGACTATGAGTAAACCATTGCACCTATGGCCATACATGAATACATAAGATTCCTTCTTTCTTATGAAACACATTTATATTTCACACTTTATCAAATTTATTTCAATAATTAATTCTTAAATGGTTTTATATTTGAGGATATTTGTATAGAATAACCCCTATTTTTAAAAATCCTCATTTCCCAAATCAATTTTTTTAAATTAACCAAATCATTGTATGTTTTAAAAAAATATTCTAGAATTGAGTTTAATCAGTGAACTCAATTTATTTTATGGATTTCTAATTTTTCAAAAAAAAAGAATGAATTATTTTGAATCAATATAAACATACAAAAGATGTTTTAAAATGTTTTAATTTGGATAGAATTAAAATTAGTGATACTTCTATGAGTACCACCTATAAATTTGACCTTGATGAAATTAGGAAACCATTTGATCAAGCTAGTTACCAAGGTATGATTTAAAGTCTTCTCTACTTGACTTATAGGTGACTAGATCTTATCTTTTGGGTGTGTATGTGTGCTCGTTTTCAAGAAAACCCAAATGAGTCCCACTTACTTCTTTTAAAACAATTTTCAAATAACTTAAATATAAAAATATTTTAGAATTGTTTTTCCCTGGAGGACTAGAATTTGATTTAGTAAGTTATTCTAACACTTATTTTTGTAGATGAAAGTTAGACAAAAAAGAACCTCTGAAACCTATTACTTTTAAGGCAAGTATCTAGTTTTATGGTGTAGAAAAAAGAAAAATTCTGTTGCATTTTCTATTATAGAAGCTGAATATATTGATGTAGGTAGTTACTTTGAACAAATTTTATTGCTGAAATACACTCTACCAGACTATGGATATGAATTATAACATGTCCCCATAAACTATGACAATACAAGTGAATTACTTTTTTTTAATAATCATGTCTCTCATTCTAGGAGAAAACACATTGATATAATACATCACTTTTTCAGAGATCATTTTCAAAAGGTAGATATCAGTATTGAATTTATTATCAAAGAATAATAGTTAGATTATATTTTTACCAAGACTTTGACTTATGAGAGAATGAAATATATCAAACATGAATTAGGAATGATAATTTTTGGTTAAGTTTAATTCTCAATTTTATACTATTGGTTTTTCATACTATTTGTTTTATGCTGTTGAGTCGTCATACCTATTATTTTTCAAACCATTAGTTTTACATACCATTTGTTTTTTGTACCATTGGTTTTTCATACCATTGGGTTTTCAAACCATTGGTTTTTCATACCATTAGTTTCTAATGCTGTTGGTTTGTCAAAACTTTGAGTTATCATGTTGTTGATTCTATGCCTTTGTGATTTTTTTCTTTTGTTTTATGATTTTAAGATCCATTGGTTTATTTTATTTACTAAAACCCAATCCATGTTTTTCTCTAGTTTTTGATTTCGATTTCACGTATAATTTTGATTTAAAATACCTAATATCCCAAATGAAATTAAAATGGTACAAATATTTTACCAACAAACCTGAGCCCCACGTGATAATCACGTATGCCTCTCTCAAGCCTAGTGAATCCCTTTCGCTTATCAGTGTTAAAACCTTCTCCTTACCTTGGTCCTAGAATTTCAATATGATCTGAATTCTATTAATGAAGTGACCTCTAGTGACTTCTCTATTTAAGTGTAGATCTTCAATGAAGCTGAAGAAGGAATCAAGTGTTCCTACTCCATTTTCAACATTTAACCCGGATCTTTCTAACTGCATTGTTATACAAGAAAAGAAAGTTAACTCGAAATGGATGCTATCGAGTAAGTCTATAGTACTTAAGGTTCTTCAAAACCAAGGGTGGGTGGAATGGTTTTTGTGAAATAAGAGACCTTACTACCCAAATATGGTATATGGGTTTTATCAGATCATAGAGTTTGTGTTTAATAAAGATTGTGTAGATTGGATTAGAAGTAGTTCCAAAGGACATGTGTTTGGTTTCTTCCTCAAGAAAATGTTCTAAGTGTTTAATTTTACCTCATGATGGAGACTTTGAAAACTAGAAAATAAGAATCCCATAAGATAGTGATATGTTCATTTATGAGGAGGTCTTTTCTCTATTAACAGGAGATGGTTTTACAATAAGGCATGTTGCCTCATAATTGGATGGAGAATATAATTTGTTGTTTAAGGTCTTATAGTGCATTATTTCCCCAAGGAAGGGTGATTTTTGAAACACTAAGGTAACATGATATTTTCTCCTTTTTCTTATGAAATAAGCTCATAAGATTAATATCTATTGATATTTACTGATACATATATGTGAGATTGTCAAACCTTCCTCCAGATCACATTCATTGATCTATCCTAATATGATTTATATCACGTTAAAGAACAATAATCTAGTTTGTGATGATGAAGTGTTTATGTTTTACTGTGGTGGTTTCTACATAACTGTTGCCATATGTTCAAGAATTAAAATTAGCTGTAACCCATGGAAGAGACAATGGGTTGGAGATTATGTGAAGCTATATGTGGAATATAATCTGTTTGGTCCTCAAACCTGACCTAAGGATGAAGCTGATCCAATTTTGGAGCCTGATGAAGTTTTAGAATACTCAAATGAGGAAGAATCTATTGATGAATAAGTGGAAAATGAACAATATTTTGATGTAGGGAGTGACCCTAACCTTTATTCAATATCTTCTCCTATCATATATGGAGCTCCTAGTCTACCTAAGAGTTTTCCAAAAAGAGATAAGTTAGTTAAGGGTGATGAAGAAGAGACTAAGGTATTTGAAGAGGATCAATATAAAAGTTCAAAATCCACTGAAGAAGATGATGATGAAGAAGAAGAATAAAAGGTAGTAGAAAATGGAAATGAAAAAGAAGCTATAGTTAATGGAATTGATGATGGAAGTGATTTTGAACCTGTTAATAGTAGTGTCTGAATCAAGAAGATGGATGTGGAAATACCTTCAGAGCTTAAGTATGCGGTTTTGAGGGGGACCTTTCCCCATCAGTGGAGATTTTTTATGAAACTATAGCTATTGATGCTGTTGAGGCCAGTTCTGTGGCTATATGTTAAGAAGTTTCAGATTCTACTATGGATGAGGAGATAATAGTTATTGCTGGTGTAGAATAGCATCTTTCCGAGAAAGACAAGAAGGATCATATTGAGATAGAGTTTAGAATTTAATAGTTAGATATTATAGATGTTCATAAGACTCTTATGGATCAAAATGTGGAAAGTTAATCCACTACTATTGATGCCCAAAAGGATGATGAGATTCTTCATTCATCTACTATTGATACACAGTTGGAATCTTAGCTTGTCAGTGTTTAACACACAGTGGCTACTTAAAGTTTAGAAGGTCATAGGAATATGGTAGTTTTAGTTGTTTCTGCCAATGTGGTACCTACTTCAATAGTACATGTTTCTTGGAGTAGGACGTACCATATGGAAGAAAAGTGTGGAAAGTTCTCTTTTGTTGTATAAAGTACTCCATATAAAAACAAACTTAATGTTATTATTAAAGGTGATTTTAAGGGATCCTTGATTGACCATGTTAATCTTGAAGGTCTACTAGAAACGTTTATTTCCATTTGACATCCTGTACCTGAACTTGTTTCATCTCCTCTGGTTGTTCTAATGGATATAGTCACTCAAGATAGCATAAAAGGTTTCAGTGAAAGGATGATGTTTAAGTTTCACAAGTGTATAAGAAATCAAACACCTCTTTTGAAAAATATCAGAGAGTAAGATGCCGGGTGTTTATTTGAGTTGGTTATCCAGCATATCCAACCTTATTTATGAATCATGTTTATGAGATTGAAATTAACAATAAGCGGATAAGTGGAGAACCAAAAACTCTCAAGTATTTGGGTGAGGAAAGAAAATCTGAGTTTATATTTTCATTAGATGGTATTCTTAAAAGTGTATTGAATACTTCCTCTTCTAATGATGTTGTTCCTCCAATAGAGCTTCATGTTGATCCATTGAAACTGGTAGAAAGAGATGAGCTTAGCGATATAACTGCCAGTTCTTCAGGTAGTGTCACAGATCAACCCCAAGAGACTTTGAGAAGATTTTGGTATAATCCTTACCATGTTCTTAAGATGTTTTATAGCTATACCAAAGATATTCATGATGACATTGAGACTATTACCAAGTCTATCATGTTTTATGTCTCTTGGATTTATACCAACCATGCTATGAATTCCAATTTTTATTTCTTGGTTAAGAACTTGATACTAACATGGTGATTCAAGAATTCAAAGGGCAAGTTAGATAACTGAAGGGGATGACCCATGTCTTGAACCATTTCAAGGAAGAAATGTATGATTTCATTAGTGTAGTGGAATGGGGTTTCTAGATTATCCTGGATTTCATCGATCACCGGAATCCCTTTCTTTATGATCAAGGCCTAGTAGTGGTGGCTTAGCCATCCATTATGATTACTCCATAGTTCTCTTTCATACCTGGAGTTACTGGTGGTTCCACTATACCTTTTCCATCCAGTTTTCAACCTTTTCCTATGGAACCTACGCAAGCTGTGTACTAGTTCAGGCAAGTTGTTATTTTGGAAGATCATCCTCTTTGGGCTCTCATTGGTTATTATCTTGGTGCTCCTTCTACTCTACCTTAGGTTGATCCAACTGTCTTGATTAAGGAGCAAGATAAAGACAATGGTAAAGGAAAAGAATCAGTGGATCCCTCTGCCAAAACATATCCTTTATTTTTTTAGCTTAGACTGTACTATTTTTGATGAGATAGTCATTGTAATAAGTTAGACCATGCACCGTTAGTTGAGACACCACCAACATATTGAAAATTTGGGTAAGTCTAAGTCACCTTGTATGTCATATTTCCAGACTTTGATATGTCAATAGCTTGAAACCACTATAATTTGACACTGCCAGAACTTAAGACACTATCATGATTTTTATTACTTTCAATATTTTAAATTTCATTTCTCTAATGTCTATATTCATCGAATATAATACCATTTTCTATTTTGATGATTTTATCTTAAATGTTCGATAGAATTCATGTTAGAACAAGGAATAAGAGAATATAACTAATTTATATTCCCCCACCACCACTAATAAAAGTGGAGCACACTTCCGTGTGAAAAATTGACATATTGTCATATAGAAAACAACATGTTGAATAGAAAAAGAATTATGGATAGAATTTTTT
This sequence comes from Viscum album, assembly GCA_963277665.1. Taxonomy (NCBI): domain Eukaryota; kingdom Viridiplantae; phylum Streptophyta; class Magnoliopsida; order Santalales; family Viscaceae; genus Viscum; species Viscum album. Next base: position 2,139,877,039 of record OY728123.1, read on the forward strand.
TTTGTGAATCCCCTAATATATGAGAGATAAAGAGTTAGTCCTAATTGAAAATATGAATATCTCACATACTATGAATGCTCGACTAAGGAATCCATTGCTTATCACATCCAATGATTTCCTCTAGTCAGAAAACAATAGTTACCACACTCTGTTTTCCTGAACATTTTGAATGAACCAGAATGAGGATTCATTTCTGGTTTAAATGAAGAGTCACTAGCTGCATTGCAATAGACCGATCATCTCTAAACTCTGCACACCTATATTTATTGATTCAATTTATATATGTTAATTTTGAGCAGTGTGTGCTATACTTTGTTTTTTATATGCACATTGGCTCCTTCACTAAACTAAAATATACATGATATATTTGCAAATAGTTTTCTTATATATTTATTTCTTGGATAAGCCTAGTAGAGGTCCTTGTGTGGCCTCTTCATTTTTAATCCCATGAATAATTGTGTAAGAGGACGTGTGCGACCTAGAAAGTTATAGACTTTTTTATAAACCCGATCTAGGTTGTAGATCATTGAATTTATTTTATATAAAATTATCGGTGGAGGATGATCACTAAGTGGAGAGGAATATGTCTCAACTTGAGATGGAACCTCTTTTATTCAATATTTCCACTGTCTGTTTTGATTTTGACTTATTTTATTTCGTTAATAAAACTCAAATTTTTTTTATCTGTAAACAGAATTTTTACCTTGATAGTTTATCTTAATTTCTATTCATATAGTATTTTGATCAGGTAAATTGATTTCAAAGGATTCATTTATCTTATCTATAAATCATTCAATACATAATAAATATTTAGATAAATATTTTTAAAGATTAAGATATATATCATACTAATTATTTTGATGAACGTTTCTATATTTAAACATTTGGGAAATTTTCAAATAATCAATAATTCAATAGAAATTTTATTAGGTACTCAATTTACCCCCTTTTGAGATACTCACTCCAAACAACATACTTTATCATTATTTCACATTGGTAATATATATTTAAATATTTTTAGACATTTCATGAAGTGTATTGATAATTGACTTCTCAAAATTATTACTTTGAGTTATCCCTAATAGTTATTTTTAATGAAGTACTATAGTTTGTAATGAAATCTTATTGTTTTCATGTGCATGATTCTTGTATTGTGATATGAAATATTCTCATGAGGCACAAAATGGATTCTATGTTTTGGATGAAACATATAATATACTTCAAGGAGTGTCACACACCATGTATTTTGTATAATATTTGTGTAGGGATCATATTTAGTGTCCCCATTACCTGAGGTTGGTGAGATACCTAGCATGATAACTTTCAAATTTGGATACATTTCTTTCGCAATACTTATGGATTAGATAATCTGTGGATGTTTTATTGTGTTTCTAATCATTTAATTGTTTAGAGCTGAACTATGATGATATTATTCCTCTCATATGATGAGTATGACATTTGATCCCTCTATTTAGTTATATTAGAGAGTTTGAGACCACACAGAGATAATTTATATTATGTGATTATCTATTCTGGTTTGGGACATGTGATGCACTCATCTATAAAAGTGAATAACATGTGATGTATTCATAGAATTGATAATTGTATACTTGAATAATCATTAACATTTGAGAATGCCATGTAGTTTAGATACAATATTCCCCATGGTCACATAATGGATTAGAAAAAGGGATAACATGAGAATTCATGCAGGAGTATGATGTAGATTGTGTACACTGTTATAGAGAAACATATGATTAATTGAGACCACACTAGATCCCTTTATATCTTGAGTAGAACTGATGATTTTATAAAGAACTAAATTTTCTTATATCTATAGATTTAATGATTCATATTTACTACCAATGCTAAAATTCCCATGTGATCAATATTTTTGGTTGACTGAATGAGGATTGTTATTGATAAAGAGAGCTACTCAAAAAGTGTTCGAGGTAATATATATTTATTTTGGATGGGTATTAACATGTGATTTCACATGATGTGATACTATGAAGTTTATTATTGGATTCCAAAAGTTTTTTGGAACATATCCATACAGATTTTTGGATATAGTTACACATGTTATTGTATAAAATGCACTGTAAGGTGAAACTGTACTATGTTTATGAAGCTTTAGTACATATGGGGGATTAAAATATAAATTCCCTTAATCCATTAACTCATATGATTAGTTTTTGACCATATCATATTACAAGATTTTTTTAAATCATATGGTAAAACATGGATGCATTCCATATCATTTACTACAATACACATGATATCAAAATCACTAACTTAGCATATATTTTTATATGAGGGAACTAAATTGTATAATAGTTATTTATTTGAATAACTCCCATTTTATATAATTATGTAATCAGTTTCATTAGATGATATTCATGGAGATTCTATTCATATGATTATTTTATAATAGACTGGGAAATTACACATGCATTTTTTATAGAGAAGTAAATGTTTTTGAGTTATATCGAGAGTCTTAAAGGATTTATTAATGAGTAAAATACTATATGATTGATATAAGAATAATTTTGAATTCTTTTTTGAAACTCCCTTGATCCTTTATTTCTCTTCATGTTCACCCATAGACTTCATGAAGCACTATCACACTGGTATTCATTATAGGATACAGATTTAGTATCGATTCATTTGAAAAAACCAGGATTCCACTATAGGAGGGATATTCTTCTTCTACCACTTTTGTGATATTTATAAATTGAATATAATGAAAATAAATTCATCATCTCTATGATTTAAGTTAAATATACAATAATTTATTCATTTTATAGTATCGCGGTTTCATTAATCATGTAAGGTGTTCATGGATTTGAGTTTTTTATTTTTTTTACTATCTCATAAGTGTGTTACATGATATTATATAACCCCTAAAGTCTATTATATTCCATAACCCAAAAGTAATATCTAAAAAATAAAATATAGGTAACAAGATGTTAGTATTGGAAAAAATTTATCTCAAATCAACAATGAAAAAAAAAACATGGATGCTTAACAGTGGGTGTTCTTCCCAAATGATAGTGAACATGAACAACTTAAAGAATGTGAAGGCACATGATGATGTACTTATTTGATTGGTTAATAAAATATTATTAAATATAAAATGAAACAAAATAAATGGGATAGATGGGTATGTGTTGAAAAACTAAGTTGTCTGTTTTGTGGATGGTCATTTTCATAATCTCCTTAGAAAAATTCAGTTGTGAAACTTTGATTTGGATATAACCTTCAATAAAAAGGGTTTGATTATTAAAGTAAAAGCATGTAACTAATTAATGAATGGATAATGAATAATTATTATTTTATATTAAGTATATAACAATGATAATGCATTTATATTTATGATTAAAAAATAGAATAATATATTTCATCAGTGATTCAGGAATATAAATTAATAGATTATGGTGTTTTATTCAAACTTAAGGGCTACAATTGTCATTCAAAATCATAGATAGGATTGAGAAAAGTGTTTTAATTCTTTTTTTAGTGAGAGAATGGTGATAAATCCAATGAAAAAAATGAAGAAGAGTGCTTCAGACTTATTAGATGTAATTTACACTGCTGTGTTCAGTCCAATGAGGATTCATAAAACATGAGGTGAGAAATAATTCATATTTTTTTATAGTTAAGGACAATGTAAAAGAATGATGTCCTAGATAGTTGAAACCGGATGGTAAGAAACATGAAAAATTCTTTGCTAATTGATAGTGGAATCTTAATGTGCTATCAGAAAGAAGTAGTTTGAGGGCCGATATACACACAAAATACTGATTTTTAATTCTTAAAGAGAATAAGATTTTATATTAAATGTGTCATGGGAGAAAGAAAACCTATAAATACTTTAATGTGTTTGAAATAAAGTGTTACATCATAAACAGAAAGGTAAATCAAGGAAGGTACATAGACACAACTGATGAGGGAATATTCTTATGATACTCATTCAAGAGTAATACCTAAAAATGAGCCAATAAAGGGTTGAAAAAAATCCTAGAACGAAATACTGCCCAATTTATTAAATAAACAGTTTGTGTATAAATATTCAATTCCTAAATTTAGTGAAATTTATGATATAGAAGATGGGACTTAGAAAAATATATGCGACTTAATTAGTCTAACACAAAAAGTGGACCCTAAATTTAAATATTTGAATGAAGAGGTTTGTAAGAACAACCAAAATTAGTGAATAAAGTGGTTAATAAAAAAAGTTAAACATTTAATCAAAGAAAGAGAAGAATAATGGATATTAATGAATCAAAAATCATATAATACAAATTTACCCCAATGTAATCTCGGAGAATGAGAGATTTAAATAACAAAACATTATTAAATAAAATGGATCCATAATAATTTGAATAAGTGTAAATAGATGAATCATGGGTCAATATTATGAATTAGAAGGTGTAATAAATAGATAAAAATCATAATTGGTAGTTTTTTTAAGATACAAAATGATTATAACATCATCATGACTATATCGGTGTTAAAAAATGTGGTAAATTAGAAAATAATGGTTTACAATGAGGAAACGTTGGTGTGTAAAATCTATGCATAAGTGTAAGGAGTCGATGTAGAAGAAAGCTTTCCAATAGGGGAGAAAACAAAATAAATAATCTCTTTATTACAATATATATACAGGAAAAGATATTTCAAAACATATAAATTTACATTAAGATGATATTTTGATTTGTTGTGATGAAGGATGGATTATATATTTAGAATATAAAAAACCTTTTAAATTGGAGATGAAGAATAAAATATCTGTAAACAAAAGAAATATTTTTATAGATTGAAACAATCCATTAAATCTTGGTATTCTCAATTGGACACATTTCTAAAAAAGATATAATTTAGGAGAGGTAGTATCAATCATAATATATATGTGAAATAAACCAAATAAGAGTAGTTGATAGTGACTGCCTATGTAAATGACATAATATTTGGTGGAAAACTCTAAAATTAGTGGATGAATTTTCATGGTTGATAGAATAAATGATTTAAAAATGAATGATAGTAGAAAATAAATAATTTTATTTCTTTAAGTAAACCAACTAGAGAATTATACATTTTTTCTCGAGAAAAATATTCATGGGTGCTGCTGAATAGGTTAAATATGATTGTTAGAAAAATAGTTTCAACACCAATTGTTATTCGAACCAAACATTGGAAAAAATGAAAATTAATTGATCCAATGATTTATTTATATATTATTGGAATTTATTTATTCCTCACATTGACAAGGCTAGAAATTATCCCTAGTATATTCTTAGAAGTATATTTTTAGAGTATCCAAAAGGATGAACATTTCAATACTATGAAAAAGTGTGAGAAACATTCATGGAAAACTAGATTATGGAATTGTGTATTATATATAGAATTAGAGATTATTATTAGATTATTCTAACCATAGATATAAAATTAATTACTTGAATATCATTCTTTATTATAATAAAATTCATTTGATGAATTAACAAGAAGTGAAGAACATGTATCTTAGCACAGATGATGTATATTATATTTCAGCTATAATGTCCTAAACAAGACTATTGTAGATGAAACTACAAGTATATGATATTAGTGAAGATGTGACAATGCCTTTGAAAATTTATTATAAAAATAAGAGTTTAATTAAAGAAATAAAAAATCTATGACAAGATTAATGAAAAAGAATATTGAAATTTGGTGTCACTTTATAAAAGAAATTGTGGAAGAAAGAGTGTTCATATTGGATCATATTGGAACTAGTAAATAAGTGTCATATATTATCACAATACCCTTGGAAAAGCTGGAATTTGATAAGCATCCATTGAACCCTGTGTTCAACCACCTCCCCTTTTTATTGAGGTTAAACAATTTACCACTCCCCAATGTATATATTATTTTATATTGGTTTTATGTGTTTTGTTTGTTCTTATCTTGAGCTAAATGTATAAATATAAGGGTATAAGAAAATTGTGGGAAATCATAGGAAGATAATAAAATATAGAGTTTCAATGAAGATAAATTGACTTGTGGAATACAAATACTAAAATGATGTTAAGAAGAGAAATACATAAAAATATATATAGCAATCTATTAATTAATATATTCTATTGTTTTCTATATAAAGGTATGGAACATGTAGTATTAGAGAACATGTTAGATAACTTTTTAGAGTTCTAGTAGGAGGAAGTAAAAATATCGTTAATTGGATTTATTTTTCATGGATTACTTGGGAGTTTGGTAGATGATCTGATATGATCTAATCTAGAGATGTTGAACACTTAAATTATAAAATCAAAGAGGATTAATGGTTATTTTAGATCTCTGTTAAAATTCTCTATAATATCTTGGGATATAATTCTATTGGATCATAGTAGTGATGAAATGAATGGATAGATATTATGGATGAATTTTAATAAAATCAAAAGGGGGAGATTGTTTTAACTAGAGTCTGTAATTTCATATATTTTTTCAATTAGACTTGGTTGATTTAAATTTGATGAGCTGAATAGTGTTTTTTTTGAAGTTTTGAAAGTGTTCCTATAAAATGTAATAATGATCATGATGCAACAAATGTTGACTATGCCATGAGAAGACGACTATTGTTTGGTCTTAATGTAGAGAGGGATGGATGGTCAAAAGGGGCGGGGGTGAATTGGTAATCTTACAATTTTTATATAATTATACAAGTTATTTTAATTTTTGGTAGAACATAAAATATTAACACAATTATTTTTATAATAATTCATTTCAAAGTGATGTTACATCTACTCTTTATGCTTTCAACAAGAGAGTATGACACCCACTAATAAAGTGACCTAACTTTTAGAAGGGGTAACTACATTTTACGATGCCTTTTAATCCCTTAGAAGAAGGGCCGATGGTTTAACTTTTTCTCACTTATATAAACAAAAAAGAACCTTATTTTTGATGTGGAGTAAGAACCATCATTTCCTTTTTGCAGATCATGGTACAATTTAATCCTCATTATTTTACTGGACTAAGGCAAAACCAAACATACCTTTAATAAGGGGTATTATAACTCCAACACTATGGTCTTACTTTTGATTTAAAAAACATAAACCTCAAATTGAACACATATAATAGATAGAAATAATTAATAACAATAAAAACTAGTTTAATAAGAAACCCAAATTGTCAAAGTAGTTTTTATATCTCTTGGTAGTAAAAGATCAGAATGATGTTGTTCATTTGAGAGTGTTGTTGTGATAATCATTAAAGTGTGAGTCATAATAAAGTTTAAAAATATTATTCATCTTTGATTTTTAACTAGATTAATCAAAATCAATATAAATAGTTTCTTTATTCACAACAACCTTCAAAATATTTCTATGCATTCATATCTATTGTAGATTTATCATTTCTCAATGAAATTGTAATTTTATCTTTTAATGATAACAAACTAAATAAAATTAAATACAACACATGATATTCTCTAAAACTTAATACATCCATAGATAAAAACCTTTTAATATATTATTAAATAATCAGTAATAAATTCTTTGGAAAGTACCCATAAATCATATGGGACCAACTCATTATATTTTAAATGATTCAAATTTGAAATTAGTCATTCTCTATGAATGAAACAGGGATGTTTAAACATGATTCCTCCAATATGATGATAATTTAAATCAGTATAATATATTATTAAATTATTTTTCATAGTATAGATATAATTAATATTCAATTAATGAAAAAATAAATCAAGGAAAAAATGTATAAAAAATATATAGTAAATCTATATATCAAAAAGATATATAAAACAAACTATATGTGGAAATATAAAAACTTTGAACTTTTGAAGTATACATAAATATAATTTTTGCTTCTATATACACATTTTTTTGAAACCTTGAATGTGTGTAAACATGAATTTATGTAAGCATTGATGGGATAAGTTGGGATATGAAACACCCTAAAATGGGGTAAATCAGTGTTGGTGACTTTTAATCCAATTATACTTTAATTGTTTTTATCCGTTTTCTTTTACCACTATCACTTGTTAAAGTGAATGGGTAACTTAGTTTTATATTTTCATGATTGTATTCGTATGAAATACAACCAAATACACAAAACAAATATCATATGAATTTATAGGGTTTACCTCTTTGAATGAGAAGTCTAATCCTTAGTGCGATGTAATAAAAAATTAGGACAAAAAAAGACCAAGAAAAATCATACGTTGTGTTACACTATTGTCTTCTAACCCTATAAATTGTGCATAACGGATAGTTATTTTGTGTATCCCACACTCTAGTACATCTTTTTACTCTAAAACAAATTATGGGGGTAACAACAAGAGACATTTACTTGAATTTATAATTCTTCCCCATCATTAAAATGTTTTATTTTTATTTTTCTTCCCTTTTATTGTAGCCATCCACTTCTTCATTTTTTATGCATTACACAACTCACAACAACCTCTTATTCTATTTTTGTGCATAACTATGTTTTACTATATCTATTCTTTTATCCAATTCCTCTTATGAAAATACCAGACTTCATAACTCAACTATATTTTCTTCCACTTCCCTATTATTATTATTTTCATTCAGTGTAAAAAACCAACACATGATCTGCTAAATTCATCACTTTCTTTGACACTTATAAATTCTTGAGAATAATATCATTTTCGTGGCTCTTCTTCCTCTATTCAAAAAACGAATAATTTTTTAATATAATATTACCTTACTCAAAAAAAGTTCTTCAAAAACCTATAATGTATATATATATATATGATAATACATGAAATATCTTTGGTTACATGATCATTTGTTTCTTCCTTATTTCAGTATTTAAAAAACCGAATAAGTAAATTGAATTCAAATTTTCTATAATTATGGGATTTAAATTATTTCAATTATAAAAATACCTCATGAAACATATTCTATTATAAACCCTATATAATTATATATAGATAAGCATAATGCACGAGGTGTTTTTCCTTCACACCAATGAATTAATATTAGCATAAATCCATGCTTCATCCCTTGAAATACACTTCACATTTAAATCATTGAATATTCATGTGACCGTGAATTTATGGTAATATCATTGTAACTTCATTATTGTATTCTCCATATCATGAACACAATATTTCTCATGTATTAAAGATGAAAATCCATTCATTTATGTGTGGAAATAATTTAGGCATATTCTATCTTAATATAAATCTTATAAATCATTCTCCTTTCATAAATATTTTTTAATCTACTTGTTAATGACATAACTATATAAATATTTTCTTTCCATGAACCTATACCTCTTTTTTAATATTTAAATGATAATTTCATGCATTAAAAAAGTAAATGTATATATGAAAAAATATTATGGTTTCATCCTTACACTGTAAGACTCAAGAATAGTTCTTCATTCTTTATCCAAAAATTATTATTTCAAATCCCACACATTTACATATTCATAAATTATAACATAATCAAGAAAAACCAATCATGATATTTTTTTATAATTGAAAAACATAATACCTAGAATAATATTAGTTAACACTTTCATTATTTCCTCAAAATCTTTATGAAACTACCACACAACTAGTCATATCAATATTTGTACCATAATTTTACGGGTCTTTGTACCTTATATAGCTTATTCGAGTGTAAATTTCCATAGACAATAGTTGATCTTACTATTATATCATAGATCACTGTTAATATTTCTACAGTGCCCATCCCATAATCACTCAACCTATGACGTGGATCCCATGACTGCTCTACCTACCATGAAAAGCCCACAATCTATCCTTCTTACCAGGAATAGATTACTATCATTATAGATATTTTTAAAACCTTTTAAAATATCCTATGTTTAACTAGATACTATTTTCATTACCCTTATGTAGTTAATGATATTATTAGACTCCATTTGCATTGTAGTTGAACTACCTTTAAAAGTGTGGTTATGATATTTACACAACCAATCGATTTTTAGGTTACCTTCATAAAACCATGAAAATATAATGGTATAAATTCAATTTTTCTTCTAAAGAGATATAGTCATTTATCATTAATTTCATTTTCGCACTCCGATTCTGACCACCATTGGTCTTTATATCCAAAATAAAAAAAAACATTGTGAACATAAAGTACACATCATGTACCACCAGAACATGATGTGACATTATTCAAACTAGTGTACGTAGTTTTTTGTGAACTTAAAATGGTGGAGGAAAAACTAGACCTGAGGTACACATCGTGTACCCCAAGTAAATATCATGTAGGGGTCGATGCACAGAGAAAAAACAGGCGATGCAGGCCGTGGGCTTAGTTGATAAAAACTTATAAATAATTGCCTAGGTTGAAGTTCGAAAGAACTCTAGGGAAGAGGCATCCATGGAACATCAAGGGATATACTGCAGACCATAGGTGATGATCCAAATCTTTTCTTTTATGTCATTCTACTTGGGGAACTATGTCGCTTGCTCCCACCATGTGCGAGTTATCCACATTGTGATGGGTTATGTGATTTTTAGGTGGAGTGCTATTTAGAGATTATTTTCTACATTATATTCATGTTTTGGATTGTTGCAAAGTGTTTTTCCAATTCCAATTCTCACTCTCTTCATATTTCATGACCATTATGAGCGATTTGTGGTGTTTCATTTGATTAATTCAATTAATTAGTCTACTTTTCCCCAAACCATAGTGCAATCTTGGATAGTTATGTTTAAAAATGGTTTTGGTTCACCTATTTATGTGATTGCACTAATATATGACCATTATAGAGGTGCGATCATAGGAATAGGGTGGGATACTAAGACCAAGGATCTATGCTAACCCAATTCAGACACCAAAACTGAATAAACATGTTTTAAAGTAAATCCCCAACACACGACCCAGAAAATCACTGATCCTTGCATGCCTACATCCTGAAATTCAAACCCCAACCCATCCTACTATTTTTTATCTTTTCTCGCAACAAGCTATCAATTAAAATTTCAATTTACTAATTAATTTAGAACATTCAGATTGTCCTTGTCATTTTGACACCCGTACTTACTAGATATTACATATTTAATTAGGTTGTATGTGTCCATTGTAAATTTTATTTTTACATAGAACAATAGGGAACTAACGATGCCCTGTGGGGCTGTCAAAAACCCATACCAAACTAATTTTTTTCCATGGTAGATCTTCTCTTATGTATCCAAATTCTATACTGAAACATGAATCAATGTAGCATCCAGTTCAAGATCAATATGGCCTCATTTGATTATATAGTTAGGATTAGTCGAGTACTTCTTCAATTAAGATACATTAAACACATTTTATAAAGAAATGAGCATTAGTTGTAAAGAGAACTAATAATCCAAATCACCTACTTGTTCAAGTATATCAAAATAGAAAATGTACTGGGTATAAAATTTTTCATTTTTATCAAAATTATAGTTCCATAGTCATGAGAGATTCTAAAGGAAAAACGATTAACCACCTAAAATGATAGGCCTCATTGACGATTATCCACAAACTATTGATGATGAATCTGAATCATTTCAATCCTTTTTTTGGTCATATGGATCTTCTCCATTATATCATTCAACAATCTAGGTCCGATTAGTAAAGTATCACCTATTTCTGACCAAAAAATGGATAACAATAAGGATGACCATACAATGATTCCAAAGGAGCTATATGTATTGAGGTATAATAAATTTTGTTGTATAAGAATTACACTCTAAATACATGCTCCTCCCATGAAAATCTAAAATAAATCGTGATGGATATCAACATTTCTTCTAATTTTGGGACCATCTATTCAATTTGTCTATTCATTTGAGTATGATAAGTAGTTCTTAGGGTTAATTGTGTTCCAAGTGCTCAATGTAATAATTTCTCAAATTATGATGCAAACCTTGGGTCTTAATTAGATACTGCAATTATAGAAACAACATATATCATTCAAACTTCTCAAATGTTGATTTTAGAAAAGTATTTCACCACATTGGATTCATAAATAGGGATAATGTGGGATTACATCATGGGAAAATCCATGGTCACCCATATGACATCATGTTTCGAAATGCATGAATTTCCACTTTAATAAGCCATATACAACAACATGAACACCCTACATGAGAAAAAAATTGAACCTAGTCTGAATGTATCATAATAGACCACATTATACTGTCCTTAATATAGAAACATGAGGATACATGATGATGTAAGGTTAACCTTAAGCTATTAGAAAGCTTTACAGCACTCATAATTCCATTGAAAGGAATGGATTTTATTTTAAAATCTATTATTTGTGAGTCTAGGCATGAAAAATAATGAACAATGAGTCAATATTATTATACTTTGATAAGGAAAATATGTATCACAAAAACATTATTTGGAAGTTTCCAAGATATAATAGATTCTATATTTTTAGGATATATTGAAACTCCCCTTTTAGAAATGACATAACAAAGGAAACATAACAGTTGAATATAGGAATGACACTATGAAATATTAGTATAAAGGTGATGTTTTCATAAGATCCCCAGAAATATATCAAATTGTTTCTCATGATCAGCTTTGGTCCTCAAATATATAAAAATATCATCAACAAAAAGAACTATAAAAGAATAAACATACCTCTAAAAGATCTGATTAATCAATTCCATAAAATATTTTGGTGTATTCCAAAGTCCAAAGTGAATAAACACATACTCATAATGGCCATATTTTATCCTAAGGTCTCTCTTTGGAATATCCTCCACCCAAAATTGCAATTGGTTATACCCTGATCATAATTCAATTTTAGGGAACCATAATTATCTCCTCAATTGATCAAAAAAATCATCAATTCTAGGAAATGGATACTGATTTTTTTATCATAACTTGTTAAATATTATGATAATTTACACAAATCCTCATATTTCTATCTACTTTCTTCACAACATAATCGGTATTTCCCATGTATACATGCTCAATAAAATGAACCCTTTACTTTTTAACTCCTCTATATATAATTTATATCCCCTAAATTCCATTGGTTCCATCATATAAGTTATAATTAAATTATTACCAGTCCCTGTTAGAAGATCAATCACAAATTACACTAATCTTTTGGGTATTAATATTATGAAATTTTTCTGAAATTCATTAGAAATTATGTATTCCAAAATTACATCCATGTATTCTAATGTAAATAATATTGAAAAATAATATATAGTCCCAATCCTATGTACCAATGAAATTTAATAATTACATTAAAACCCTAATATCCTTTAAAGTGATATAATATACTATCAGATGATGTGAAACTGATCTTCCTAAAGTAAAAGTTGATAAGGGCTGTAAATTATTTCTAACAATCACTCCAAAAAATCAGGTCATAAATATTCATATCCAGAACAATGAAGTCCCAAACCTACTCTGTATCATCTATCATTATAACATGTTGCACAAATAAATGCTCGGCACTCCCATTTTCCTAGAGGTGTTTGAATTTTCATAAAGAAAGGAATCATCTAAACTTGTAAACCCATATGATTAACCACATAAGAAGAAATAAAATATTGGGATACAATCATGTCAAGAAATGATTACAAAATTTTAGAATTAAAAAAATCATATCTCACACCATCAAAGGACAATCTTTATTATCTTTTATCATCTATTAAAAACTGTAAAGCTTTATAGTCGCTCCCCTTGACAATTGTTTCCCTTATGAGATTTCAAAACCTTTGGATTTATGGTGTTGTCGAAATCACCTTATATTTCTTAGATCCAAGGATGAGTAATATTCTAGAGATATCACCCAGTGCAGGCATATAAATTCTAAGAAACATGGGATGGATTACCAGTACCCAAATTTTGAGCACTAATATAATAACACAAAATATTTATCATCTGGTTATAGTTGTGAAAAACTTTAGTTGGTTCCATACATTCTCCATTAATATGATCAAAGGAACCACATTGGAAACATCCCTCTATAATTTTGGGTCTTAGAGGCAAACTATCCAATCCCATGTTCTGATTATGAGACCCTCCACCACCTTGGAAGTAACTGTCTCTTTTGCATATTCCAAGAGTTTTATTTCCCACCCATTCATGGGGTGATAAATAATGTTCCTCTAGATAAATTTCAACAAATGTTACATTCTACTACCCTATATCTATTGACCATTTCTATATTGTATATAATTAAAATTACTAATATTTTAGAGAAAATACACAGTCACTATCTAGATTTAAAGATGTGTTCATTGAAGGATGCACTAGTGTAAAATTCCAGATAAAAGTACAACGAGTTTATAAACATAGCTGCATATTCTTTCATAGATACAGTCTATTGCTTAAAGTTGAAGAATTTTGTTTTGTTCACTACTAAATGTGTGGGGGTAGAATTACTGGTCGAACAATTATTCTTACCATCCCAACCCTCTCATTGGCTTGAGAGGGGGAATGAATGCCTCTAGCCTTAGGTTACATCACCAAGAAAGCAAAGGTTGGATATAAATATCAAGCGATTAGGAAAATGTTTGGGGATAATTTTCCATTTAAAGATAAAACAAAAATAAAATTATGAATAATGAACATCCAATCCACCTATGTAATGCATGTGTATAAATGATATAACCTGAAGTAAAATAAGTATAATAATAGTATCAGAGTCTAATTTGAATAAAAAATCACAACTGTCAAGGAATGAAATACTATAAAATCAAATGATACCCTTTTGGTATCCTCCCAAGAAAATATTGAACCAGCTCAAAGTTCTAACTCCACCAATCGTGCCCACTGTATGAAGGTTCATCAGTTGAAAAGTATGATTCCATTCCCTTTCCTGATTCATTATAGATAAAAACTACAAAAATACGAGGTTCCAAAGAAAGGGGTGAGTATAAACTGAATAGTAATTGCGACAAGACATCCCAACTCTTGCCACTGGGATAAGAACTAGTTATCACATTTTATATTAAATAGTTTAAAATTAGTTAACATAGTTTATTTCATGATAAAAATTTAAATGGTTAACAAAAATAAAATCATCAAACCGTTTATCATAATTTTTTATACCCATTCCTTTGTTTCTACAAACACATACACACACATGCATGCCAAGTGAAATTTCCAAACTCATGAGTGGTCTCTTATTGTCCCCAAATTTATCACATGGTGGTCAGTATTCAGGTTCCCCAATGGCACATGCCCTTTCCACTATGTCACATCCACAAATAATCTCACATCTACCATGTATACTGAATAAAATTTATCATAAACAAATTATTTCTTCAAATTATTTATTCAAAAAACTCTCATGCATAAAACCAATACCAAAATTTTAAAATTATTATTTTAAAATTATTAACAAAGTGGGTCTTCTGAAAGCCATCAAATTTCAAAAAAATTTACAAGTCCATATCCCAAAAGGGGTTTCCATGAAGAATCACACAAGGTTTTTAAAACAAGATCAAGAAATAAATTTAATCAAAACTAATACTTCAAATTATGGAGCTTCTGATATGAGATAGATTTCACATACCTCAAATTATATTAATTGGTCTAATTGATTTTTGATGAAACCACATATGTACATTCTTTTATACATTCCTTTAACAAAACCCAAGAAGATAACATAAAATGTTTTCCAAAAACATATATCCAGGTATTCTAATATCGGTATATGATTTATTCGACACAAAAAACTGAGATCCAAATTAAGTAAATAGAATGATACAAAAACCTTTATTTCCACAATTGTATGCACAATGATCTATTGAAAATATATTTTGGATATTCCAGGTCTTAGAAAATAACTTACTGGTTTGCTATAAGTTGAGAGGAATGAAAAAATCATTGAAGAGGGATTTTAACCCTTCGACATACTAAAACTAGCTGGGAATAAACTAATTTATGGCATAAATTAGGAATTAACATTGTGAATCCATTGAGGATATCATATGCCATAAAACACATTAGCTTGGTTTAGTTTTATTAAAAAACATTTTAATAGAATAAATAGTTCTTACAAAATAATTATATCAACCAAATATGTTTTATGGATTTTACTCATTATTACATAACATATTTACATCATGAAACCTATTTATGACATAAATATTTCTTAGAAATAGTTCTAATATACAGACTTTAGTAAATTCCTATTTTGGATCCAAGCATTTTCACTAAATAAATTAGAGTGTGTTTTGTGTTTGTTGTCAATCTAAACTAGAATTGATTAGTGTGTTTTCTAAGTAATAGATATTACATTACAAATGGGTTCAATTTTGAATGTTGCATCATTTCCCATCGTTTTACAAAATTTTGGAGCTCAAAATTAAGAGGGAAGTGGAATATTCATGAAAGGTGGATTTCTAGGATATACTATTGATAAATATGTCAAATACATGAGTTTCATGAAGATTGGGTTTGAAGAGGGTTTTGTTCCCAAATGTTTTGGTATTTGTAATGGTGTGGATCATCTCAAACATGTGAAGGAAAGTCTGTGTTATCTTGACTATAAGAAGCTTCATGAATGTGTAATGGCATGAAGATAAATCTTTGTGAATATAAAAAGGTTAAAAAACTGGTAAAATATCAATGGATCCTCATTAAAAATTTAACTTCACGAATAAGTTATAGGAGGTTTAGAAAATATATGCTAGATGCATAGGATCTTAGAGAAAGGAAAATTCTATAAATAAGTTGCAACCCTTCATTTGAAAACCTGAATATAACTGGAGAAAATGAATAATTTCTATGATTTCATGATGGTATACAAAAATCAAAACATCTTTGTGTATATGTAATACTTTATAAACTTAGGAATCAAAAAAAGAATGGATATGAACTAATTGATGCTATCGAATATCATAAAAGTATGTTTCATGAAGTCTAGGAGCTTAAACAAGGATGAATGATTCATGAATCTTTAAATATTAGTGAAAGTGTGTGGGTTTATGAATACTAATAATTATTTAAAACATAAATGGGATTTTGCAAATGTTTGGAGTTTGTGAATAGTATTGTTGAACATCTTGTTTTTGTGAATACTGCTTTCAAGTACATCAACTCAAGAAAATGGAATAATAAGTGTCTCATGTTAATTATTTATAAATAATTATATGACCAATCTACTAATGTGAATTTAATGTTGTTAAATTGAGTTAGACTTCACACATGGTAATGAGATGGGGGGATTCATCAGAAGTGTTTTGATGGAGGCACTGTTCTATCCTTAATTATTGTATAGGTAGTGTTCCTAGAATAGGGTTACTATGTATAATCTTCAAAACTCCATAATAAAGAGTAAAGCTTTGGGGATTTAGGTATTACTGATACAATATTTGTGTATGCTCCTTATAGTAGAATGTAGTGGTGAACCATATAAATTGCCTTGTTGTATCTCTATTTTTGAATGTTTAATAGCTATAAAATTCCATCAGATTAGTTTTACAAGTTCTTACTAATGTAGAAACAAGATCCATAGCTTTAAAATAAAAAGTTGATACCAAAATTCATGCCACCCCACTCAGGGTGTTTTAGGGTCCTACAAGTGGTATTATAGCATATAAGTTTTTGGTGTTAAAAATTTCCTCCCTTATATTCAAGGATAATATAGTGAATATGAAGGGAATTACCCTGTTTAATGAAAGTAACTTTTAGATATCAAATAATATGATGATTTATCATCTCTAATCCCTTGGGATGGAAGTTTTTTATGCCATAGATTAGGGGATTTTGATTACTGATGCGACTGGTCATTCTAGGAATGAAAGAGATAGGAAAATTATTGATGCAACTACCAATGCTCAAAATTAACTCACTTTTTTTCACTATCTATTCAAATATATTTGGAGATGATGAGTTTCACTATAGAAAAGTACATGTTGGAGAAGATTAAAAATATATTATAAAGTGGTAATAAAATTAAATTGTACAAACTTCAAGTCCCTCACAATTAGTTTGATGATCTGAAAATGCATCCAGATGAAAATAAAGATAGTTTATTTAATCTCATAACAGATGTTTTGGAAGCTATTAGAAGAAATGGGGAAGAAATTAATGATATTTTCATTGTGAATAAAATCATGAGAAATATCTCACCTATGTATAATCCAAAAGTGACCAACCCTGTGGAGAGATATTTATATAAGCTATATTTTGATGATCTACTGAGTAGTGTGGTGGCTTATGAAATGAGAGTCAAACTAGAAGATGTCTCAACTCGAGTAAGAAAGGAAATAGAATTCAAATCAATGGAAAAAAATTAGATTTATAGATTTAGTTATGATTGATATTTTTAATAATATGAACTAATTTATCTTTCCTCTAATAAATTTAAGAGGAGAAAAATGTTTTTTAAGGAAAACTTACACTGGAATACTTTCAGTGTGGTAGAGTAGGGAACATTGTAGCTGAGCGATCTAGAAAGGCCTATGATGCTAAAAGTAGGGTACAAATCATAAGGAATCCTATGAAAATGTTCCCTAAAAATAGAGACTTCAAATCAAGAAATGAATTATAGCTAAAGATCTTATTTTTAAATTAAGAATAAGATTATATTGACATTGTTGAGGATATTGAAATAAAGTATAAATCTATATCCAAAGCATCTATGATGCCTATAGTTTAAAAAAATAACCTAAAAATCTAAATATAATTATAATATTTGTGATTTTTCTCATTGTGGAATATGAGGGATATTTTAAGGGGATAAACATTCAAATAAGGAAAAATTGAAATATTTGAGTTGTTCTTGAAGAGTCATCAGAGTATGTTGATTGACTTAACATTAAAATTGATCAAAATGAAGAAAGGGAAGAAGAACATTTAACAAATATTTAAATATTAGAAGAAGTTTTACAGTTTAAGATCAGGACTGAATATGAGTCAAAGGTTATCAATGACCTTACATCCAGATTGGAGGATAAGGATAAGAAAGTTGAGGGAGTTGAAGTAGAAGTCGTTATTCCAAGTAGTAAGTGGGAAACTAAATCAAAATAAATTGAAATAAGGAATAAATTACAATTGTAAGGTTTTTAGATGAATAGATATTAGAAAGAGATAAACATAGTTATGAAGGAGTATATAAGCCCTTGAATGATTAGAGATCCTCATGTATAAGAAAAAGTGGAATTTACTAAGATACAGACACAAAAAAGTTAAGAAATGGGATGAGCCAAAATAAAGGGATGAATAAATTTGGACATATTACAAAGGTGACCGATGTCCTCAAAAAGAAATAATTAAACCAAATAGAAAATAGATATGAAAATAATCCTAATGTATTGATAAAGAATCCCCATTCAAATACCATTACAAAAGGAGGGGAATTGTGGTGGAATAGATATGAGAATATTTTTCCCTTATGAAGTGTCAATTCTATGTATTTATAGGCTATACCATGTCCCACTTTTAATAGGAATGGATCTATCTAAATGGAGAAGAACCTAGATGTGAAAAAAGTAGAGTGAGACAATATCCTTCATAAAATAAAATAAATAGTTTTTAGGGATATTGTTTTCACTATTTTAACTATATCCATAAAGATATTCATTATAGGTAAAGGAAAGGTGGGGACTATTACTAGGGACTTCCAAGGTAATTCAATACCTGTCATCCAAGAAGAATTACCCTTGAAAAAAGATATTATTCTATGTAATATTAATATTAGTGTATTGAACCCATGTATATAGAAAAGTTTTGGGAAAAGACTTCTTTTTCGGCCACTGAAGCATGCATATCAGGGAACGAAAGAAAGAAAATTGAGAAATCCAACCTTAATTAAATAGTTCTCAAAGAAGAAAAGAATAGTAGCACCCAAATTATTGACAGTGGATGTTCATCCCAAATTAAAGGGAATAAAATTGCTGAAAAATATTAAGAAAAGGATTGGTGGAATAGTGATATTAAATAATGGAAGTTTTTTAAATATCACAAGTATTTGAAATACCGAATTGGAAAATGATGAGATAAGGAAAATTTAAGTTCTATAAATATATTATTTTCATTAAAATCTCTTGAGTGTGAGTCAGATATATAAATTAGGACTGATAGTTACATTTAATCAAAAGGGGTTTACAATTAGAGGAAGGATAAGTAATTCTATCATGAAAGGATGTGTGATAGATATAAATTTATACAAGGTTTACTGTGAAGAGAAAAATTGTTTCTTAATAATTTAAGAAGTGAACAACTTGTTTTACTGAAGGTCGGGTCACATTAATTAATATATCATAGAACATGGATATAATATTAAAATATTTGTTGACATTATAAAAACTAAAGCATGATTAAGGAAACACATGTGATGCATTCATGCAAAGAATGATTGTCGAGAGATCCAACAGACCTAAGAACAAAATGGAATCTAATCTTCTTGATCTTATCCACACATATGTTTGTGGTCCTATAAATATGGGTATCAGAAATAGAAATAGGAACTTCATTATTTTTATTGATGATTATTGGATAATGGATTGTGTTATGTCTATGTAGAGGAAATAGAAAGTTTATTATTTCATGAAGACTTACCATTGAAGAGATGGGAATGAAACTAGATGAACAACTAATGTTCTACGACCACACAATGTGGGAGAATACAAATCCATTGAATTTTAAAATTATCTAAAAAAACATAGAATAAATAATGGGATGTCTGTAGTGAGAACCCCTCAAGAAAATGGGGTTATTAAACTCATAAATTGATAGGTGAACAATATCGCTAGAACTATATTGATTTAGAGTCATGTTTCTCGTCCTTATTGGAATGAGGTTTTTCAAGTAGAATTATACACTAAAAATAAAATTGGTCTTATTATGGTAGAAACTAAGAATCCTTATGAGATATTAAAAGGAAGGAAGCCCTCTAGGAAGTATTTTCATGTTTTTGGAAGTAAATGTTTCATCCAAAATAATGAATGAAATCAAGGAAAGTATGGTGATGCTGCAGATGAAGGAATGTTTCTTTTATATTTAATAAAGATTAATGCCTAACAATGTTATAATAATCATCTTAGAAATATTATGGAAATCAATTATGTTAATATCATTGAGGGTAAAAACATAAATACCTTAAGGAGTGCATATTCTGATATGATTGAAGATGAATTAGAGTGTAAAGATGGGAAATATTCAAGTGAAAAAAATTGTGGAAGGATTGAAAAATGTTTAGGGTACACAAAATGATGATGATTCAAAATAAGAATAATAACCGGGAACCATTGTTAAAGAAACATCAGAATAACCATATAAGAGAAATATAAGAGAGTAAATTAATCAATCTAAAGTCATAAGGGATTTGACCACACCTACCCTAACAAAGAGAATGAGGAATGAAACACATTCTACCTTACTATAATTTGTGGAACCACCTCATTTAAAGAAGTAACAAAGTATGGATCATGTGTTAAGGTCACGAATGAGGAACTAGATCAGATTGAGAAGAACCAAACATGAGATTTTTTTTAGAGGAAAAACAATCAAAATGTTATCAAAATAATGATTTTTTTCAAAAACTAATGTAATGAGCATGTAAATATTATTAGAAACAAGGAATTATTAGTGTGTAATGGCTATTGATAGATTGATGAAATTGAGGTTGAAGAAAAATTTTGTCTATTATATAGACTAGAGTCAATCG
Source organism: Viscum album (assembly GCA_963277665.1). Classification (NCBI taxonomy): domain Eukaryota; kingdom Viridiplantae; phylum Streptophyta; class Magnoliopsida; order Santalales; family Viscaceae; genus Viscum; species Viscum album. The sequence continues at coordinate 2,139,898,666 of OY728123.1, forward strand.
GGATCTTCCTTACCTTGGGAATTCAAATATGGTAAATATTTTTCAGATGGATGTCAAAACAACATTCTTAAATGGGGTTCTTGAAGAGAAATAATGATTTTCACAAACAGTGGTAATTTTTATTATATGTCATGATACTAATGTTTTTAGATTCAAGAAGGATCTCTTTGGTCTGAAGCGTGCACTATGAGCATGGTATTCTCGATGGAATTCTTATCTGAAGATGATTGAATTTAAAATAGGAGGTGTCGACCATAATTTTAATGTGAATATATCACCGAAAGATCAATTTATTATTCATGTTTATGTTTTTGATATGATATTTAGTAAAATAAGGAAGGTATTAGTGGAATAAGTTTTTAATCCCATGAAATTTGAATTTTAAATGTATATGATTGGGGAACTCACATACATTTTGGGGTTGAAGATAGTTCAAAAGAAGGATTAAACTTTCATTTCTCAAGAAAAATATAAAGGAGATCTATTGAATAAATTATATATGAATGAATTCAAACCAATTTTTAATATGATTTTGGTTGGGAAAAAACATGTAATGATCAAGGATGAAACTTTTGTGGATCCCAACTTGTATAGAAGAATCATTGGAAGGTCATTATACTTGACTAAAACATGATGTGATATCATCTTTGTAATTTGATTAGTGGACCACCTTCAGATTAATAAAAAGGAATAAAATTTTTCCACAATTAATTTAATGATGATGCATATTCAAGGTACACTCAAATTTGGCTATACATTATAGTAGGAAGAGATAACAAATTAACATCATTTTACGAGGTTGATTGAGATGGAGATATTATGGAAATTAGTTACACTAGTGGTGGTTCATTCTCTATTGGAAGCAAATGCTTTAGATGGTAGAGAAAGAAATAATAATACACTTCTCTTAATAATACTGAAGCAACATATATCACTCTGATAAAAGAATACACTCAGCCAACATATATTAAGAAACAAATTTCTGATGTTGGAGATGTGGTGAAGCAACCAATTTTAAAACTTTGTGACAACACAAGCCTGATCGATCTTATAAATAATCTGGTTCAACAGTCTCATTCCAAACCTATTGAGGTTAGATATCACTTTATCAAATAAGAATATGAACAAGGTGTGAAAGTAGTGGAACATTTGGAACTAATGATCAAGTGTCTTACATTTATATTAATCCTTTTGTAGCACAAATGTTCACAAAACATCAATTGAATTTCGGTTTTGAGCCATCTCCCATTTCATGATCAGGTTCTAGTTTTTCCTCTCTCCTTATGTATTCTAACCATTTTATTCTGTTTATAGATGTGATATAGGTTTATGGGGGAAATATAATCCAGTGGGAGTTTATTTTGGGCACTAAAAGTATAAATATAGGTGCTTTTAGTTTATTTACCATGGGGTAGATAAATAAAATTCAATGATTGATTGGTTTGAAGGATTGGTCGGTGGTCTATAGCGGAATGAAATTCTATTTTTCCAATTTTTTTTCTATACCTATATTTTCTCAATTATATTTAGAGATATGGATGAGTTATTACAAAATTTTAATCGAGGCTAGTGCTTTAATGAAAATTTTCAATAGATTTGCAATAAACCTAAAGGGGGAGATTGTTGGAACCATGTTTTTTAACTGTTCGAAATGGAGTGTGTTTTGTTTTTTATTTTAATCCACACTAGGTTTTATCATAGATTTTTTAAGAAAATAGATCTTGTGATGTAGATGTGTTCATTTTTTATGGTGGCATCATTTCTTATGGTTTTCCAATTTTTTGAGCTCAAAATAGGAGAAAGAAGCAAGATTAAAAAATGGTGGATTTTGAGGACAAACTTTTCAAAAATATAGTAAATACACAAGTTTCATGAAGATAGAGTTTTGTGATGGTGGGTTTTCTCAAAGGATGGTTTTTTGATCAATGTATGAAGCATCACAAATGTGTGGTGGAAGATGGTGTTTTCATTACTATGAGAAGCATTACAAATACATGATGGTGTATTGGTAAATCTATGCGACTATGAAAAGGTTCAATAATAGGAAAATATCAATCAAGATCCCTGAATAAAGGACATTCACAAAAAAGATAGAGGAGGTTTGGAAAACAGTTGCCAGAAACATGAGATATTTATGATAGAAGAATTCTAAAAATAGGTAGATACCACTCATTTAAAAATATGATGAGAATTGGAGAAAAATATGAATTGATCTAAGTTTGTGAAGGTCAACCTAAACAAGAAATCGAATGAACCAAAATACAATTATGAAATTAAGAATAAAAAAAGGAATGGATATGAACTGAGTGATTCTAAGGAATATTAGAAAATAATGTTTCAGGAGGAGTGGAGTTTCTTGAAGGCCACGAGATTCACGGTGGCTTACTGCATCATGAATATTGGAAGCTTTGTGAAAGTTTGGGGGTTCCCGAACGGAGATATTTATTTAAAAAATAAAGGTATTTTCACTAATGTATAGATTTTCGGGAATAATATCATTAAATATATGGTTCCAGGTAATAGTGCTTTCAAGTGTATCAACATAGGACTACGGTGCAAGAAAAGTCTCAGGCTAATCAAGGACAACAACTTAAATTCCTAATATAGTGTTGTAACCTTCAAGACATTAAATTGAGTTAGAATTCACCAAAGGAAGTGTTATAGGGGGATTGTAAGGAAGTTTCTTGAGGGTGGTAGTGTGTTATCTATAATTCTTATAAAGGTAGTGTTCCAGGAATACAGTGACTACGTTCGATATTTTTTACTCCATAATAACCAGTTAGGATTAGTGGAATTACGTATGGATGACACACTATCAGATTATACTCCTTGGACTATCCCTTAGAGGTGAACTAAATAAAACTTATGTGTTTTCTCTCAACATATGAATGTTTAATTACTACGCAATTCCATCAGACATGTTTTATAAGTCCCAACTAATGTGGGTACAAGATCCATAACTTTAAAAGAAAAACTTGACACCCTAATTCATAAATCTCTTCTTAAGGTGTTCTAGGGTCCTATATCATACTCTCACACTTACTTCAAAAGGATAACCTAATAACTCCAAGTATAAAATAAAAGAACAAAATGATTACATACCTTAAATCGAGGGTGATATATTACCCATATAAAATGACATGAAAATATATATTCTCACATGATAATAACATTTCATTTCTATCTCTCCCCATATTCATCAAACAATTCATTTTATTTTCTCTCACCCGTCATTTACATGAAATACAAAGAAAATGATATATTGAATCATTTGAAACTTAAGAAAATTTAAATCAACCATTCCACACAATGTTTATATGACCCATTTTGAGTATATAATACAAGAAGGTTTGATCTAGAAATCAAATTTCTCTATTAAGAAAATGATACAAAATGAACCAAGAACTCACAAATTATATAAAAAGATAATTAAAATTGTATAAGGATATAAAAATTGATATTTCAAATTGAGATAAATATTCCTCCTAAAATATATGAACCATATTTTTCTATAATCCATGTCAATAAACATATTCGAACATCAAATAACATTGTTGGGTTTCCAACATCCTGGAAACTTCTTTAATATATAATATTTATATCATTAATTAAAACTTATATCTCCCCATTGATATTATCATTATATTCTTAGTTACTATATATGATATATTTAGAAATCATACCTCTTCAATGAAACTTTCTTCAAGCACATTCTAGACTAATCAAATTTGTATGAAATGATAATTCTTGTAGATTCTTAATCATTCGTGATTTGTCTGCTCCTCAAGGAGACACTACTACTGATATTAATAATGAATTATTTCTTAAAAGGATGAATCATATGACGTTTAATGTTGATAATTCATGAAAATGTGTATTATTCACGTGGATATCCAAAATTTGAAACTTCCACATCATCATCAACAACGATTTACATAAAATCCCTCATTTAGTATTGAAAATGTAAGATCAATGATATATGTTTTCACTTATTTTTCCAATTTGGAAATATATATATGTTATTATTATGTTCTACCCTAAATAATAAAATTAAACTTCAATTCCCTACATTGAAAGTACACATACACCCCATAAGTGTTAAGGGAATATGTTGGATCTTCATGCTCTAGAATTTGAATAGTAAGGTTAGGATAATTTTCACTACCGAGATGCTCCATTCATCATGATTCTGTATCTATTTATTGGATTTAATTTTTTCTTGGGATGCATTTAACTCATTAAAAAATCTATTTCATTATGTTGGATGATTCTTACTTCTTTATCCATCAAATAATTTTCACCAAATTGGGCAATATTTATCTTTCAGAAGACTTCTTTATGTTCTAGTAATGTTATTTAAAAACCTCTTGTGGGGTGTAAACCTTATTGAATATATTTAACAAAACATCCTCTATATAATCATTTTCATTTGATAGAAACCACTCATAAAATTTTATTTCATTATATAGATCATTTTCATTACCTTTAACACTAATTTTTCTTAAACTTCCTCAATCTTCCTTTCTCTTTCCAAATCTAATATCCATGGGAATAAAACAACATTGGGTTTATTGGAATATTGTTTGGGTTCTTCCTATGGAATCTCGAGACTGTGTTTAATTATATTATACCTTTTAAATGATTCAATCTTTCTAGTATGCTTGGTTTGATTACCCAATAACGAATCATCATCTTTATTTTTAATATGAATGAAAGTTTCCATACTTGCAACTTCCGTTAACATATTACACTAGGATGGATCTTCATTATTATTCATATTTTTTATTATTTTTTCCTCACTGGATTTGGATTATGTTGTAGTGAACATAAATCACTTCTCTGAAAACCACATTTGGAAATATCATAGAAACATTTAAGGTATTTTAATATGTTTATAGAACATATATTTATTTTCATAACATTTGGATATTGATTCCACTCTACCTTTTTAAATTTTGAAATGATATTTATTTTAACTTTATCATTTGAATGATTATACCAAAAATCCATTACATAATTCCAAAACTTGTTACATTATTAAAATTTCCTAATAAACATTGGATTAATTTTAAAAACTCCTATCTATTTAGAATTTACTACATATATTTTTGGGTTTTCTCAATCACTTGTAATAATACTATTCAGGAATCAACACCAAAAATTATTATTCTATTCACCATAGACATGGTGGAAAAATTTTATTTAACTTTCATCATCCATATTTTTATAGATATTGTTTTCATCTTTGTATTTTCTATAAAAATATATCTAAAAAATTCATTTTAATAAGTCTTCGATGCCACCTATTACTTTAAAGTTTATTATAAATGATAATTCGATAATATAATGTCTTTTCAATATAATTTTGGTTTTTCCACATAATAATCCTCCTTATAGAATTCTATTTAAGAGATAATTATTATACCAGCTTCTTATAATGAAATATTTTTAGTTGTATTCATATTTTTCAATTTAACATTAGATTTGATGGAATATCATATTAAAATTTTATTCATATTTATTCTGTATTCATTTAACTTCATTATGTATTTTTATATTCCTAAGTAGAAATCTGTCATTATCCTTGAGCTTCTTAGAGCTTACTTTTAATTTCACATGATTGACATCAGTTCAAAATATTTTATGTTTTTACAATATGTGGATATTATCATCAAATTATTTCAGGCCCACATCCTTCTCATGATTTGTATTGATTCACTGTTCTTCGATTCTAGATAATCTCACTTAAATATCATCATTTATATCTTATTTTACATTAACATGTTTAGAGGGATTTATGCAAGTAAAATATCTTTCTCTTAAATATTTCTGCATGTTGTCTACCTCACATTCATGTTGGGTGATTTCTTCTTGATGAATTTACAAAATCCCAAAATGAAAAGAAATATTATCTTTAGGAACGAATATAACATATATTTAAACCACAAAGTGATATATTAGCTAACATGTAATTACTTACCCTAATCCATGGTTATTATTTAGGTGGATGTTTTTTCTGAACATTTATATACATCAAGATCACTTATACTCCTTGATAATTTTTTTGGTAGAAGTATTATTTTTTTATTTAGTTTTTTAACATGAACCTTTTCATATTTTTAAAATGGGATATGAATTCTTTCTATCTCTGAGAGACTAAAACTTCTTCCCCCTTTCTCAAGATTAACACATTTCTTATCTTAATATATTTTTTTATTTTTGATATTCAACATAGTCTTGGAAGAAACTGAGTTGGGATCAGGAATAGATAGAACTTCACCAAAACTAATGTTCATTATAAATCAAGAATGAGATTTCAAATATTCAATAGAGAACAAATTTAAAGGTAGATAATATAATTATAGGTGAGATGAGATTTGATACAAATTTAATGGATAGGTTGGTATACAAAACACACCAATAGGGTATTATTTACTCTCTTTGACATTTTACCCAATGGAACATTAATTTATTTATCCCTTTTATCTTTCCTATGATGTTAGTTAAAGTGAACAAGTCCCATAGTTTTCTCTTCAAACCTTTGGATTTGTATAAAACCAATGAAAACACACACACAAAAATAACAAAATAACTTAAAAGTTACACTTATTAGTGTGATATTGATATTACTTGGTGAGATGTAGTTAAAACTGTGTTCACACAAGTTGATAGTAAAACCCTATAAGTATGACACAATTATCTCATGAAAGTGTATGGTGTGTATCCAAAACAATTTTTTTCATGTATCCCATAACCAAGTACATATTGTACCTTCATGATGAATTATACAGGTTACAAAAATAGAATCTAACTGGGAATTATAATTATACCTTTTCATTGATATATTACATTTATTTTCTTCATCCCATTCACAATATCAACTCACTTCTCCTTTTTGTATGAAAATCACTACACAATGCAAATTATACTTTTATTTCAATACACAACAATGTTTAACTTTATCTCTTCCTATTTCCACTGCTTCTTATGAAAATACCCAACTACACAACATGTTCTTTTTCTATTAGCTTCATGGAAAACTCGACCAATTCTTCTAATTCTATCTTCTTCTTCTCCTCCTTCAGTGTATAAACGAATTTCACTAGGTATCCAATTTTTCTTCACTTTCATTGACACTGATAAATTATTTAAAATAAAACGATATATATATATATATATATATATATATATATGACAGCATGCAGTGGATTCATCCACATTGTTCAGGACAATAAATAACTCTTCTTTCTTTATGCATGAACTATTATATCATATCTTCTATAGTAAAAAATGTAATTAGAATCTTATTTTTTTATCATGTATTTTTTAGTAGCTGATGTAAAATATTTTGACATCGGTTATTAAATAACCCTTTTAAAATCTACTACATAACTATTTTTAAATTTTATTTTTTAAATAACTAATATTAAAAATATCCTGTAAAACAATTTTGATGTTAGTTATTTTAAAAACTAACATTAACAATGTTCGATAATATTTTTTATGTCAGTTATTTAAATAACTATTGTTAAAAATGTTTTTTATAATATTTATAACATCGTTTTTTCTAATAAACAACATTAAGAATATAAGTGTAATGCTGGAATTCAAATTTTTCACTATGTTCCCACATAATTTCACTCTTACAAAAAATATTAATCCCACCCAACATGAAAAGTTATTTTTATCATATCATGCTCTACTATTGTTTATTTTCACTATAAAATACATCTCTTTGGTCTATATTTTTTCATTTCCATCCTAAAAGTTCATTTCTACCTCCATCCTAAAATCTATTATTCCCATATGAGTTTCTCCAAATGAAATTTCCTCTATCCATTCATTCATCAAGTATAAATTATCATGAATGAATATCCATATATAATATAGGGAGATTGGGTTTTATTAGGTAAAATATTGAAATTATTTCTATAAAAATGAATGTATTTGTTTGAAAATTATGGGTTATCAATGGTTCCTCCATATTGGTAAAATGCATGGAATTAATTATTTAATTTTAATCATATTTTTATAATATTATTGTTAATACTTGTTTTATTATTATATTTATTTCATTAAAAAATAATTAATTGTATTATTTTTATAATTATAATATAGTTAATTTATCATACGAAACTATGGTTTTTGATTTTGATTCTCTAAAATGGTTTTTTGTTCCCACAAATATTTCGTCAAAGAGAAATATTTTTACACTAGTATTTAAAAATTGACATAAAAAATTATAAATTTTAATAATAAAACACAACATCAATATTTTTAATTTCATTTTTTTTATCAATATTAAAATTATATTTAAAATGTTTCTTTTAATCACATAATTATAAAAACTGGTTAAAAAAGTATAAAAATCCATTTTTTAAAAAATTTTATAGTTTTAGTGATCAGACATTTACATCGTCATAAATTATGAACGAATCCTGATAAAAAATATCATTTTGTTTTATTGTAAATTAAGTACATAATTCCTATAATCATATGGATTTTATCCATCATTATCTTCTCAACATATTTTTGACACAACCGCACAACATGCATTATCAATATCCAAACCTTTACATTAGGATCTTTATACCTTTATTTAGCCTATTCAGGTGTATATTTTCATTTCCAACCATTGATCTTTCTATCATTATATAGACCATGGTCAATCTTCTTACCATGCCCATATTATGTCCTTTATACCAACTGTGTGAAGCCCACTATCACTCTACCTACTATGCGAGGACCAATGTCAATCCTTCTTACCGTACATAGATCACCACTGATATAGATATCCATAAAAACCTTCCATAGATCCTAATATGAATTCTATCATACTTGTATTGCTTTTATATAGGTAATAAAATTTTTAGATGATCTTTAGGTTGTAGTAAAACTAATTTTACAGAGTTTCATTTGACTATTATACAACTAATGGATTTATGAGTTACCTTCACACAAGTAGTGTAAATTTCAGGGCAAACTTATATAGCTCTAGCAGTTACCCATACATAGAGGTCAAAATACCCTTACATACTAAGTGTTCCTTATTTATAACCATCACACAACACCCTACTTAACTTTACAAACCTGACTATTATTCATAATGACCTCTACATGTTTAGTGATACTTTTGGTGATATTTTTTTTAGAATCTGGATATCTATATTTGCCTTCATGTGGCATAAGAATTTAAAAAAGTATGCTAAAAAAAGACATCCAATTTTCCTTTCATTAAATTTTCAAACTTTATCCCACACCTATGGATGGAACTTCAAGTCATGAAACACATTTTCATGTTTATAATAATAAATCTTTTACAGTATTAAAACCAAGAACTCATTCCTTTTTCTATTTTAATAATGATAAGAAATTCATAATTACTTTAACTTCAAAGATATATCTTCCATCCATTAATCATAAAATATAAAGTAGCACAACACTTGTGATCTTCTTCATTAACAATAATCTTGGCATTATCCTCTCAAATTCTGACAAAATTATCTTTTATTCAATATTAACTACTCCAATCAAACATAAACAATGCTTTTACCTCATTTATTATTTAGAAAATTGACATTAGTCATCATGAACACTAAAAAATCATGGAAAACCATTTTTAAAAAATATAACTCACACAAATGGGCTCAAAAAGCATCATTTTATATTGACAAAATTTTAGTGTACTTTTAAAAAATTTTCTAACCATACGAATAATTTGAATAAGAATCTTGTAGTATTCTATAAGCATCATCTAGTATTATGTAATAATTATATAGTTTTCCATAAACCCTACATACTATTATTTAAGCATAATCCAATGTTGTGTAATAATTATTCTATGCAAACATAAACATGATTCTAAAATGTAAGACAATATTTTTGTTACGTACAAACATAACTCTTCTTTACTGTTAGTAAAATTCCTTTGTAAAAATAAAATAATGTAAGGACCACTTAACATGTATTAAAATTATTAAATATGATTTTATAAAATCATGAATATTAATCCTAAAATCATAAGGTTAATTTAATAAATAACTTAATAATTTTGATAGAGATCATAATTTTTCAATTATGAAAGATTAAGTGTATGAGTTATAAAGAAATATTAGTAAAAATGATTTTTCTTCAAAATTAGTCTATTAGACACATAAAAATCATTTAAAATAATTATTGAATCAATAATAATAATAATAATTTATTTTATAATTAGTGAATGATTAAATTGTATTTCTTCACTCATGCTATATTAAATAAAACAATATTTTTTAATTTATCAAAATATAAATATAAAAAATATATATTTTTATTTATAAAAAAATAATTGTGTGATGTTTTAAGGATCCACTCAATAATATATCCCTTATTTATAAATAAAAAAGACAATAACAATTCAAAAAAACTTATTTCCCTTTACGAAATCATCAAAAATAATAAATAAATCCAAAATTTTCTCCCCTATTAAAAACAATCATATTAATCTTAAAAAAATTTTGTTTTATAAAGTTAATATAATAGTAAGTGTAATACTCATAGAAATATTTAAATACTAGGAATTTATCATATTTTTCATAGTTTTAAAACAAAATTTAAAATATATAGCAAAAACTTTCAATGATTTTAGATTTGAACATTAAATCTACCCCTAAATTTATATATTTTAAACATGGAATTATTTGATATTAAATAACTAGAGAGTATGGATAATAAAAGTAGAGAAATTATCACTTAATATAATATTTACTTCCGTTTTTAAAAATTTACATCTTCAAACTGTCTGTGTATAGAATTTCAAATACATTCACATAAAATTTTATAAATACCTACTAAAAATACTTTGAAAAAATCAAGAGGCCACAAAAAAATGTTAATATATTTAAGGGCTTATATAATAATCTATTAAATGAATAAAATATTACATGATTATTAAATCACATTGCATTATACCATATAATTTAAGAGATTTTATCATGCACCCTATCCCAAAAATAAATTTATTTTTATGTAAATAAAATAAAAAATTTAATCAGATTAAACATGATTACTTACCATAGATAATAATAATGAGATAAATAATTTAATTATAAACAAATAAGGTTGATATAAAGTGAGATTTGGGATGTCGAATGATTGTAGCCTTGAAAATTCATTTGTTATCTCTAAATAGTTTCTTTAATTAGATTTAGTTTAAACTTATATTGGAAATTTCATTATGCCAAGTTTATATTTTATTCTCTTAAACTTAGTTGAATGTAATGGGTCATTAAATGTATAATATTTTTTCTCCTCAATTGGTACATATTCCAAAAATATATCACCATTTTAAACTTGATCACTATTAAAATATTTTATAACCTCAATATGTTTTTTAATTTTATGATGTAAAATATTTTTTAAAATGGAAATAATTGAATATTATTACATAAAATAGCTAAATTTTCAAATAAAACCTCATTGTTATATAATTTTTGGTGACTCCTTTTCTATTCAAAAAGATAATTTCATATAGAAATTTATTATTCTATTCGTGTAGATAAATTGTTTTTATTATAACTCCAATATACAAATATTTATCCTCAAAAATGAAACATGACACTTCTCTCCTTTTTTTTATATTTTACAACCACCAAAATTATAATATGTATGACCTTTAACTGAAAATTAGATTTTAATGGTTAAAATAGTCCAAGGTTTAAAAAAACTCTAACTTATTTTATTATTATTTGTATATCCTTTAATTGAATTTCTTATGGATTTCTTTGGTATATACCATAAATATAAATTTAAAATATTAAATCCATCTTATAGGTAGATAAATATACTAAACTAAAATTTATAACTTTATAAATTCTTTTATTAAATGCTTTTTAGACTATTCAATATCTAATTTACCTGAATTATTAATTGGATTGTTTAAGCTTTTATAATTATCTAGTCCAAATATTTTTTACTCACTCTTTATCATAGTTTAACTAAAACAATTATATATATAAATTATAATAAACTTTCATATCTTTCTTTAGAAGCTTTTTATTTCTTTAAATAGATTTATAACATTTTAATATACGTCCTTGATGAATTTAATTTTCAAAAATATTAGGATATATATCATATAATTCTCAAAAAATATATTCATTTAAAAATAGACATTTCACATCCATTTGAAATAATTTAAATATATGAAAATCAACATAATAAAGTATTATTATTATAGTTTCAAACCTATCCACCAAGGAAAAATATTTTACATAATTTATTCCTTCTTCTTGGATGTATACTTGTTACACTAACCAGTCCTTATTCTAGTAAATATTTCACGATTTATCAAGATTATTTATAAAAATACATTTTGTAACAACCACTTAAAAATATTTTGGTAGTTTTACTAAATACAAAACATTGTTTCTATAAAATTATTCAACTCTTATTCTATATAAAGAATCCTTATTGAATTAGTTGTAGATTCATCAATATTTTTTGGAACCAAATAAAAAATAATACAATGATAATCCCAAAAATTCCTTAAAATATTTTTTGAATTAATGAATTAAAATTCCTATTAAATTTTTCTAAGTTCTGATATTTTATATTTTTTAGGAATTTTCAAGAGAATGACTCTCCCCATAATATTTTTTATTTTTATTTTCGAGTTCAACCTTTCAAAAATCTGAATCTCTAATTTTTTCTTCAAGATGGTTCAATCATCAATACATTCTTTAAATAAAGATTCATAAACGTTTACATGTATAGCTTATTTTACCCCATGGATATTTTTTTGTAAACTCTATTAGATTTACTATTCTATAAATAAACCCAAAAGATATCTTGATTTTATTTTTAATTATATTTATATAATGTGTGTTTCATGTTAAAAATATAAACTTTACCAACAAAACATTTAAAGTTACTAACTTTTTATTTTCTATCTTTCCGATGTTTATAAGGCGTTTTATATAATATTTGTTTTGAAATAATTCTATTTGATACATAAAAAACTATATTTATAACTTTTTAGTAGTAACATATAAGAGTCCGAAATTAATTAAACATGGTTCTAATAATTTCATACAGTGTTATGTTTTTTCCTTTCCACAACACCATTTTATTATAGTGTCCCCGCGGAAAAAAAATTATGAGAATAAAAATTATCTTCATTTGTTTTTTTAATTCTACGATTAAAAATTTACTTCTCCTATCACTTTTAATAAAAAAAATTAAATATACATTTTCCTTTGGAAAAATCTTACTATAGACATAAAATTTATAATTATTACATATTTTTGTGAAAGAATGTGTATGTAAATCTTATAAATTCATCTATAATGATAAATGCATAGACAGTTTTACCCATATAAATAGTTGATTTTGATCAAAATAAATCACGATGAAAAATCTATGAAGGTATTACCGTATGAAAATCCTTTATATTTTTAAAATAATATTAATGTTGTCTACCTTTATTACATGAGTCACACATTTATGTGCTACCTATCTTTAAATCTAAAATATAAAAAAACTATTATTTATTTTGATTGATTTTGTAATAACATGAAGTTAGTGTGGTCAAATCTCCTAGACTATAAGTTGTTATTTTACTGAATAACACTTAAAAAACATTATAGTCATTGGATTCAAAAAAAACTATTAGAATAAATATTATTAGTTATATTTGAATAAAATAAGTTAGATTCATCTTTATAATCTACAAACATTTGATTTTGGAATACTATATCCTTTACATCATCACATAATTGTGAAATAATCCTTAGATTGTTTTTCAACCATTCAATAAATAAATATTAATATAAATAAAACATTATATATTCAAACCTCACGAAATATTTTCAGAAATCTATTCAAATTATCACCAGATGAAGCATTATCTTCTTCACATTTTTTGAGTTTAATAATATTATATCATGACCTACTACATGATGGAACACTCACGATCCTTGTAGTGGTGTTTTTAAACCTTTATGGAACAAATCTTGATTTGAAGATGAAATCAAGAAAATATTTACCATTTTCTCAAATCTGAAATCATCACTTGAATATGAGTATTCAGTACAACACTATCCCAATGTAAGTGATATCCTCTCCTTTTTATTCATTTTCCTTTTCTTACTTTCTTTCTTCAATGCTGAGATTTCATATTTTTCTGTGTCCTTTGCCCCACATTCATAAAACTTTACATTGGGAAGTTCATTAGAGATAAAATTCGATATTATTGTAGTATTGTGGTTATCCTTAGAATAATCCCACCTATTTCTACACGATTATCATTTCCCCTTTTTAAAAATTCCAATATAAACTTGAGAAACCTCATTACAATCAATTCCAAATAACTAAAAATCTGATGAATAACATATAACATTAATTTTAAAATGTAAAGAAACTCTTTTTTTACTTGATTATTATTTGTCAAAAATTTTCAATTCTAAATTATATTTTTATAAAGACCCTATATTCTCACCAAGTGTATATTTCTGAGAACCTTTACTTTATTGTATTTATACCTTCTTTTCATGTCATTTCCTAAGTATATCTCTTGAACTATTTCAACAAAATAAATATTTTCTAAGTATTCTCTATAAGAATTTATGGTATTTATAATATTAGTAAAATTATGAAACATTTTATTAACAATTTAATTTTAACACTTAAGTGAGTTTGGATATTCTTTCCTTAGCATAACAATATTTGTTATAATAAATTTATTTGAACAACAATGAGTTTTTTAAAATTTTCTCTATATGTCATGAGTGGTTTTACATACTAAAATATGATTGGATAAATTTCAACTAATAACACAGAAAATTTTGTTTGTGACTTTATAATTAATAACAGGTTTTAAATCATGAGAACTAGTAAAAGTGTGGGGATCATTCTAAGGGATTCATGAGGTTTTACCATAGTTATCTAATGGTTAATACATAGGTATTTATGATATGATTCCATATAAAACATTCAATTGTCACAATCATTTCCATCAAATAATAGTGGTCCTTATAGAGAACAAACACCATTAGAACATATTACATAAATCTTAAATATATAATTTAATTGGATTTTTATGTTTAAGAAAAAGTTAATAATAAATTAATATATATAACATAGTGCTAATATTCTTCTTAAGGTCTATGATTTTATACCAATTATTTGGAATCGAGGTCAAAATGTCCAAATGGTTAAAAGGGGTGGGGTGAATTAACCTATTTAAATGTTTTATATACTTATAAGATTTAATTTAATTAGTATCCTAGATTAAAATATTAGAATATGTATTTTTTTAGTAGTTTTGATTAATGTGATCCAACAATTACTGTTTATGTTCTCAATGCGAGAGCATAACAACCACGAATATTGTGATCTAACTTTTGGAAGGAGACATAATATTTTAAAACTCCTTTCAACCCATACATGCACAACCAAAATATAGGGTTTCTCAAACATAGTTTAAAAACATAGAACCATTGTTTTAAAGTGGATTAAGAACATTCCATTCCATTTTTAAACAATAGAACAACTAAATATAATCCATTTTACCAGACTAAGGCCCAATGATATTTACCTTTTGTAAAGGCTAATGTAACACGTAAAATAAGGTACTACTATTGAATGAAAAATGAGAAACTAAAAATATTGTACATAGAAAAGATAGAACTAACTAAGAACCATAGAAACTAGCTGAATGAGAAATATAGAATGTTGAGCCAGTAGTGATCTCTCTTGGAATCAAAGGATCTTAAATATGTAGTTTTGTTGAGGGTATTATAATGATGATTAAAAAAGTGTAAAGTTTAGTATTGATTGAAAATATATATGCACTTTTATTATGAACTAAAACGGTCATACTCTATATAAATATTTTCTTCATGTACATCAACCTTTAAAAAAATTTCATTCTTCTGTATCCATTTATATTTATGTTTTCCGAATAAAACTATAATTTTTTCTTTCAATGTTAATAAACAAATTCAAAGATAAGAGAACTTCTAATAATCTAAAAAACATAATATACTAGTTCAAAAAAATCATTCAATACATTATAAATAAATTCATTACCAGGTTCCCATTAATTATGTGATCCAAAATCATTTTATCTAAGATGATTCATATTTGAAACCATAGAACCCTGAGATTTTATTAAATATTTTTTAAAAAATTAACATATCTTTTAGATATTTGTTTTTCTTTTCACATGACAGTGGAAATAGTTATATATATATATATATGTATATATATATATATATTAAAATACTAATTCAAACATTCCATTCACATGAAACACTAACATGGCGTACGTTACACGGAACACCAACTTGGAATACAATGCATGCAATAATGAGTTTCTATGAATCATATACTTATATATATATATATAATTATTTAAATGAGATAGTTATAACATAACCATTAAACATAGTTATAGAAATAGTAATAACTACTTTTCAAATATATTTGATCATCGACTTATATAAATAAAACTTATTGATAATGAAAGATAATATTTTTAGTGAAGTCCTTTTATGTTAAAAATACCATTTTTTTGAATAAACCTATTTTAATAATATAATCAACTTCAAAAACATTTATAAATTGATTTGATAAAATAGACTTCATTTCTGAATTCATATTTCCGAAATTATCCTACTGTAAATTTTAGAGACATTTCTATGAAATTTTATTTTTTAATTAGTAGAGAAATATACTACTTTTAGTTAAAAAGTCCTTTATTTCTAACTAATTATTAATTATAAATAAAATTATAAATTTTTTTAAGGTAATATTACAGAAATATTACACATATTAAATACAATTTAATTCCTTATAATCATTTTCACTTTGAAACTAAATATAAAATCTTAACAAAATTGTGAATGTTTTCCTATTTTATAACCCAGTTATTTCGTGTCATCTGCACGATTAGCACTAATCATAATTTTGATGCTTATGTGAATTATATTAAAAAAATTAAAAAATAAACCATATTATTTAGTATAATATTTATATCATAGTAAGACTATGTTATTTGTTACCAAAATTATTACTAAAATTGATTAAAATTAATCAGAGCGGTTAAGGCCAAATAAAGATTAATTAGGGACTAAACCTTAAAATTAGGGGCCCAAACGACCAGACCACTTCTCCAAAACCCATTTTATATCGGTTTTTAGTCAATAATCATTCTACACCTGAGTTTTGTTAGTTTTTTTGGCTTTTTTTCAGTACGAACATGTGGACACCAAACTTTTTTCAAAAAATTCCAAGTAAGTCCTTTTCCTTCCCTATAAAAGGCCGCCACCTCTACCCATTCATCAAACCTCTCAAACCATTTAATTTTGGATAGAGTCTGACCAAATAGGCTCCAAAAAATACTAAATTATACCTTGAGGTCTCCCTTTGTTCATAAATCCTCTCAGGTAAGCCTTTTGGCATAAACAAAATGGAGCTACCCGATTAAGAGGTGACATATTCTCTCAGGCTCCTTTCTAGTATTTTCATTCCTCACCCCTAAAATATATTTATCAAATTATTGTGTAAAAAACTAGTATAATAAACATACTATGATTTTTTTTATGAATATGATATTACCCAAATTTATACACACCTCCAACCAATGGATGCTAAACATACAATTTCTGTGTACGGTGAACTACTGCCTCACGAAACGATGATTGTTCATTTCTCATTTACCACCAATCATGGTGGCCATTATGGTGTACACTATATTTATATATGTCATATATTATACTTATTATTTATTGAATATTATTTATTCCTTTTACAACACTCATATATTTTCTTTCCATTCTGTTTTATTATGATAATCCCGTTTGAGTAAGTGTGGACTACTGTCCCCTCAAAGCGATGTGGTTCATTCACAAAACACATGGAATGTATTAAGGATGGGTTTAATGAAATTATATGACATATATTAAATATTAATGATAATGTAATAATATATATGTACATAAATATATATACATATTTAATTTACATACTTTCTTTCAGTACGACAATACAAACAGAAACAACGTTCATGTGTACGCATGACTTACCGTATCCAAGAACGGTGTATTCCATTTCATGTTTGATTATGATAAATATTATTATAATATAAATATAATGGATATAAATGATATTTATATCATGATATATATATATTATCGAATCAATATATAAGTATAAGTACCAACAATATAACAAATTAATGCACGTGTGACAAGCAAAGAGAATATTTCATAAAGTGAAAGCTTAACATAGGATCGTTAACAAGTTGGTAATATATGGTCATAATAAAAACATATTTGGTAATATATGTTATAATTTTATTCTATAAAATATGTATAATATACATATATTTATTGTGCATGATGCTTTCATGAGTAAAGAGAGAGAGTCAATATAGAGGGTTAGGGGATTTTATATCACTTTTAATCTCCATGAGATACATGTTATATTTTACAACCAATTTTATTGTGTGTTTTATATAATAAACAATATAGTATTATATGTAAATTATAATTAAATATTTTGATATTAACATTCCCATCTTATGATCCTTCTATCACATGGTTTTATATTCAAAAGTTACCAAATTGTTAAAATGTTTTGTCTCAGTTCTCCATCTTTGAGGCTCATGTTTTTCCATGAAACTATAATATTTTTCAAGGTGTAAATAATTGAATTTTACTTTTTATATCATTAATATAATTATTTTAATAATATATTACATTTCGTGTAAATTTTTTTCTTACATAGAGAGTATGATCCCTAGTTACTACGTAGTAAGACTTTACGAAGACAGTCTCATCTCTTTTCAAGGATGTTTTTGTTTATGATTACTTTGGTAAAATATTATGATACATATCTCAAGAAAACTCATGTGTTCCCTTATCATATATAACTTCATGATATATTCATGTATTGGTACCATTTTCTATTCTATTTTACATAATATGACTAAGAAATTGTTTTTAAGAAAGCCCAACTTCACCCTCTCCTCAGTCAGAAATATGTGTTTTCAAAAAAGTGTTTCCAAGAATACTATACCATTATCCTATGATATCTAAAATAAATTTTTATCCTTTTTTTTATTTTCCCAATATCTTCAATGTAATCTTCTTGTCTCTTTTTGAACAAGGAATCATTCCATCATTTTAACATGCAAAGTGAATTTTCCTTTTACCTCGTATGATATGTACAATTTTACCGTAGGTCATTACATTCAATATTACATTGAATTTTTTTAAATATAACCATTAAGATAATGTTTTTAAAAGTAATTTTGAAGGAATTTTTTGTAATTTTTTTCAATAACTATTTAAATGTTTTTAAAGTATTTTCAAATAAATTGTTTTCAAAACATTTTCAGGATTTCTCTATAAATTATAAAATTATTTTAAAATAAAAATGTTTTTAAAATGGTTTGAATAATATTCTATATGTTTTCATGGAAAAGTGTCTTAAAAAATATTTAAAATGTTCTTTATATTATTATTGGGATTTTTCCTATGAAAATTATTTTCACATGGTTTTATGCATTTAATATCATTTTTCAATGAAGAAAGGCTTTTTTCCTCCAGAAATGTTTTTAAAAACTTTTTCAAAATTATTTTACATATAATATATAATCTATTGATGTTACTCATGACTTTATAGAAAATGATCTAATTGTTCCATGCATGTCCTTTCTATGAACGAGTTATGCTTAATATCAAAGTCTTTATGAAATTAGTTTCTTTTCACGGGTTATAGGTTTATGTAGTTTGTTTATTTTCCATGGGTTATATACATTTGAAACCTTATTCTTTTCATGGGTTATGCTTTAATGAAATGATTATTAAACACATATTTTTTTTCATAGGTTATAATGAGATGAATTATTATTTGATTCAAATTTCATTTTTTTGTGTTATGATTTTAGGTTTATAGAAACCATCTCTTTTCATGGGTCAAGATAAGATAAATATTTTGTGGAACATGCATGTATGATTTCATTATGTGACTGGTGGGAACTATATCTACCTACAATTCATTGGGTAATGATAATGTTTTATGAGATAAATGGGTATACATGCGGACATCCCAAGCCCAAAATAAGAGGGAACAGGATAGAACATTGCAATCCAAAAACATGAGGGACAAAGGGAGAACATCCAAATACTGAAACAAGAGGGTACATATGAGGACATCCCAAGCCCAAAAAAATAGGGTACATGGGAGTACATCCCAATCCCGAAAAAAGAGGGTACATAGTAGGAAATCCTAATCTCGAAACAAGAGGGTAAATGTGAGGGTATCCCAAGCCAGATGAAAGTACATGGGTGATTAACCCAAGCCTAACATGTTATAAAGGTCTTGATAGGCCACCTTGACATAGGGTTTTTATATTTATTTTGCACCATCCCATGATTTATCCTTATGTTATTCTGTCATGGATTATGTTCAATATATCATTAAGATTAATGTCTCATAAATTGATAATTTTTATTATGATCTATGATATGGATGGTATGACATTCAAATGTTATACTCTTATTACATACAATTTTATTTATGTTATTTATACATATTTTCTTTATTTACCCTTACTGAGCATCTATTCTCACATATTTCTTATGTTTCCACTCTTTATGTTGTGAAGAAATGTTTTTGGTAGAAGTGCTAATGGAGTATATCTTTATGGTAGAGGTTGAAGATCTTTTAGTAGGATAAAATATTTTGTTTCTAAGTTTCCAAAGACACTAAAATATTATATTCCTCTATCATGTATTTTTATAATGTACTAGATATTCATATAAAATGATGTAATATCCATGTATGTTAAGCCTGGTTCATTATAGAAACACATATTTTCCATGGAATGAAGTGTGTAAAATGAAACATTATTAATCCCACAAGACAAAAATTTAAATTAGCATAATATATCCTTAAATAAGTTTTCTCAGGATCAACATAATTTTTGTTTAATTATTGAAAAATTAATTTAAAAAAATTATAACAAATATACAATAAATTGATATATCAAAAGATATATAGAAGATACTATATTAGGAAATCTAAAAATGAAAACTGTTAAATTGAGAATAAGAATCATTTTGTCATTATGTGTAAACATGATTTTTGATTAACCATGAATTTGTGTAAGAATGAATGTGTGAAAGCATAATTCTATGTAACCATAATTTTAGTGTGATGCATAAACATTATTCTAACCAAAAGTATGATCTAATTATTAATAATCTATTATTATATAAGTGATATCTAGTATTACATAAGATCCAACATCATTCTATGCTGTGTTACAATAATTCTAAATCATAAGAATGAATTATTGTTCTGTATTAACATCATTATACTACAACATAATCATGATACCTTTGTAAAAATTAAAATAATATTAGTAATTTTATAGGGATTAAAATCCTCAAGGTTGGTTTTATTAAATCATAATGATTAATCTTCAAATTATAAGGATATAATATGAAAATAAATAAATAATTTTATGAGAAATAAAAATTACTTAATCATAAAATATTCACTATATGCGTTATAATAAAACTATACTAAAATGTAATTTTTTCAAGAATTAGCTCATAATTCAAATAAAAAACATGAATAATAATTCAATAAACAATATGAACAATAATATTCTCTTGTATAAGTTTTTTAAGATAAGAACACATTTATTTACTAATGTTAGAGAAATGAAAATAATTTTTTTTAATTAATCAAAACATAATTAAATCAAAACATTATTTGTAATTATTAAAAAAATAATTTAGTGAAGTTGAAAGGATCCCCTCAAATACTTAGTACTATGAAAAATGAAGGAATAATTCACATTAGTATCTAGTGGTTTACTTGATACTATAAAGTAGTGTCTTATTCACAGTAAAAAACCCCATGAAAATCTGGTTCTGGAATGTATAGGATGGTTAAAGTATCCAAATAATAATTGGTCAGGTTATGATACAATATGGATACACATGATTAATAAGACTAAATTACGGGGAATATTTATAGTTAAAATAATATTCCTTCAATAATTATTTCTCCTTTGGTTTGGTGAAATATTTAAAGGCACGCTAAAACCATTAAATTCATGAAATATTAGGTTTTTGATATGAAGATATTAGAGTGGTTTACACAACGATTATCTTGGTTTTCAAAATGAATATTTTATCAATATTTGTGGATATGGAGTTATATAATTAATCACAATTCAACAAGATATTTCATAAAAAGGTGAAAATTTAGATGTATCACACCAAAATCGGATCACATTAGATGATTCCATTTGAGGGTAAGTTTGAGATTTTTATATTATAAATGCATCGATATTCCTATAAATGGTCCCACCCACATATGATTGGGTTAGTCTAATTAATAAATAAGGAGCTTCCCATGACTTGTAGTATTTGAATTATATATCAATATTTATAATTCTTGGTTGTGGTCATTGTTTATACATTGTTTATTATTGAGTATTGACATGTTTTTAGGATGTTTTATCCATATTTACTTCTTATTATTGTTTTTTACTCATTATTTTTTCAGATATTAGTTGAATTTTTATTTTTATATATTCAAAAGTTTAATATAAATTACTCCCTAACTTTTTGAAATTTTTCTATAACGATCTATGTTTGTTATCATGTTCATAAAACTATCGGTTATAGTTTATATTTCCTATTTTTAAGCTTTTTAAGAAATTAATAAATGGTTTTTAAAAGTGTAAATAAAACAGTGGGATATGGCATATTTTTCGTGTCATTAGTTTGAGAACCATCTTTACATATTAGAATAAATTCTTTAAATAGGGGTTTTAAAACAACTAAGGTTTTGTTCAAAAAGTGTTTTTATCTTAAAACTGGATATAGGTAAGTATGAGTATTTTATATGTTTTCCCAAATTGATATGAAATATATTTTCATAATTTTTATTTCAAACTATCATTTTCAAATGTATTAAAAATGAATTTCATAAAATATTTAGGGAAATATTATTTGTAATATTTATCTCACACCATACAAATACATTATGGAGTATATGTAGCCTTATTGTTTTATGTTAGGTATTAAATGGAATGATTCTTGTTTTTGTAACATAAATTATTCCATCAGTTGATGGATGAATTTGAGATACATAGGTGAACTTGGGTCACATTGATATTTCCATGTTATGTTTTGGGTTTCATAGATAGTGCGACATGTCTCTAATTCCAACCTCATCAGTCTTTACTTTTTTTCTATGTTTTATTATTTTCATGCATTAGGATATTCCCAATTTTGGTAAATTTACATGGGTTGTACTACTAGGTTTTTTTATTCCGTTTTTGTTACATTACATATTTTGAATGATTTATTTATTTTCTAATGGAAAAAAAATAAATCGATATTTTGAGTTGGATTCACAAGATATGGTTCAATATTTATTTACTAGTATTTCAAGGGTGAAATTGTTCCCATGGTTTGAGTTTGATACCCTTGGATCTTTTTACCACCCGATGGTGATTGGTAAAATGCTTCGGACCTTGTGGTGGGCTACCTAGTACAACATTTTAAGTTTAATAAAGTTTTTTCATTAAAAAATGGAACCATATCTTGTTTTAGTTTGTGGAAGTAACCAATATAATATAGATTTGATCATTGAAACACCATCTTTAGGTACATTGAAGTTTTGTTTCCAAATAACTCCATTAGTTCCAAACCTTGTGTTACTAGGGGTTCTATAGTAATTTTGACTTTGATTTGGGTCAAATATATATGTGTGGCATGGTTAGTGATACATATTGGTATGACTTTATAACCTAAAAAAGTATTTCTATATGGTATAAAGTTCATGTTAACTTAAGAAAATTTACCTCACTTAAGTCATTTAACCACAAATTACTCTTATTTAAATAACCATGAATGTTTATTTTATTACTAAAATTATTAGAGGATGCTACCCATAAACATTATACATGTTGAATCAAAATTCCGGCTCAATTTAATCTAATTCATTTATTAAATATGATAAGATATGATTTTAAGTTAAACCCATATAACACATAAAAATTGTTTTTTTCAATAAAAGAGTTGTTTCAAACATTAAACATAAGTATAAGATCTATTTTTATGGTTATGAATTTTCATTGTTATAGTTGATTTATTATAAGAAAATTATATTTATGTGAAATTAAAATCAACGCATATCAATATTTTACTAAAATATTTATTAACTAAAATAAAATTCCTAAAATGTTTCTCTTTATTAATGTAACTTTTATTTTAGATCTAAAATTGTTTTAAATGGGATTCCTAATTTCAAATAATATTCTAAAATTCATAATGTTTTACATTGATTTTATATTTGTCCAAATAAATGATTTTATGACCATATAAGTTATTCTTATATATCGGTAAAATTTTAAAAAATATTTTTTTTTGTAAAAACCATATTTTTGAATACATATCAATGTTTTCATAAAATAGTTTTAATTTAATATAAGAAAATTTTGATGTTATAAATAAAAAATTAAATATTATTTTACCGACTTATATTTAAAAAAATTATATATTTTTCTTTTAATTCAAAATACACCACATATGGATAAAACAATTTTATTGACCAAAATTGTTTCTAACATTATTTATTTTTAATACTAGTTTTTGCTCACATTCACATTGAAATAATTTCAATATGGTAGATCAGGTATTGGTACATAGAAATTTTTAAGTGTGATGAAATTAATTTATTAACGTATAATTTTTTTTATGTTTGTGTATGTAAAGAATGTTATCAAATTTGAAGACAATATATATATACAAACACTAAAATCATAGGTCATTACAAGTTTTGAATGAATATAAAAGGTAATTTTGAACATAAATAATATTTTATCATAATAATTTTTATTTAGTTTTTAGTTATTATATAATTACCTTAAACAGTTACACAACATTAACACTATGATTGTATAAGTAGTATAAAAATCAAGGTAAATGATATGAAAAATAGTAAAATAAATATTTTTTAGATTAATTGTGGTATTAAAAGAATTTCATAGGTAATTATAAGCTATAAATTACCGGAAAAATGTTTATATTTGTAATCCATATTTGTATTGATTACTTTGATGTCAAATTAAATGAATTATTGAAAAAGTGACATTAATGAAATTTTATAATAAACAATAATTTATTAAATGATTAAAAAATCAATAAAATAATGACATGGGATATGTAGGATGGGAAATGATCTTAAATTTCAAAAATATACCATTTGGGGTCCACATGTCACCTTATAAGTAAATTTATGTTTCTTAAAGGCTAAAAATATGTTGCCACATTTAAGGTTAAAAAGTGTCAACAAGGTGGTTAAACAAAAAGATAACGTTTAAAATATAATATAAATATGGATATGTTTTGTTGGTGGAAGGTATTTAGACCTTATCATGTTCTAAATTATAAATTATGGCCATTTAGTTCCATATGACGTGATTATTATATATATTGTATTTAAATACTTTATGTAATTCCAAGTGCATCCTTTCCCTCACTTATAAAAGGGAACCTTGTATTCTCTTTTATTCATAATGTTTAAGTTCTCTAGGTCTTATAATGAATACCATTGTACCTACTTAGCTTCCTTCCCTTAATTATAGATCTTATTTTATTCCCCTAATACCATATTTTGATGGATTAAAGTGTAAACCAATTGAGGTCACTCAAAAAAGTGGTAATCATCTTACTGACTCCATCAAATGGGAAATGAAAGTATACTTTATGGATATGGTTGGCTGCCCCCACCATGAAGTGACACAAGTTTTTTTATTCTTGATTTAAATGTATGGTAATAAGGATCAGTTTAATAATTATATATGATATTTATGATATAATAGTGATTCTATAAAGGTAAATTATTATTTAAATTCCTTTCATTCTGTCCATAAAAATGTGGAAAATCACTTGTGTGTATGTATAGATTATTGTCTCCATGAAGTGATGTAATTTATTTTTCATCCAAACTATATATGAATAGTTATAAAATTGTATATAATGATTACATATTATAATTATTACATGATTAAAATTATAAAGATGATGGGTAAGAATTATAATTATTGAAACTATTAAACCTAAACTTGCATGAAAAGAGAAATATTTATTACCCAGAATAATGATTTTAATTAATAATTATTAATAAATGGGTGATAAGATGTTATAATTAAATCATATATATGATATGTATGTATAAATATGGTTTTGGAATAAATTTTTAATAAATAGGTATTTTATTTATAGTAATTTGTAATCCCTACGTATCAATAAGGTACTTGAGGTAATGATTTCTCATATCACGTTTATTTCTGTGAGAAATATTCCATGTTCACCACTATTTTATTTTTTGTGGGTCATATTCTTCCAATGAATTTATTTTATGATTAAATTAATTAAAATTATAGGGATTTGAAAATATATCTATGGTTATCTCATTCATAAGATTTTGATTCGTAGATCACTAAAGCGGTATGCGTTTACAGTACAATCTCATTTCTTTTTAGGATTATCTATGCTAGATTTCGATTGAGGGAAATTATATGGATCATAAACCCCACCCATTTTCTTTTTTACTCGATTTATCCATATAATATTTATATATTAATCCCATTTTACTTTATTTTTTACATTAAATTATATTGAAAATTTATTTAACGAAAACCCAACCTTATTTCATATTTCATCGACGAAAATGCTCAAACATATCCATGCTCTTCAAAATTGTTTTGTGGAAGTACTTTTCTATACATTTAATAGACTAGAAATTTCATTTTAATTATCTTTTACTTTATATAAAGTAGTTTAAAAGGACTATTTAGAAGTACATTTTTATTGAACAAGTAATTTTTGACATTTTTCATAAGTGTGAAAATAATGTTTTATTTTAATGTATCTAATTGGGAGAAATTTTAAAAATATCAAGTTCATTATTTGGTTTTAATATTGCATATAAAATTACCATGGTTCTTTTCAAATAAAACATTTTACATAATATCTCTTAATTTTTTAGATATTAAATAATGAGTTTAAAAATGAAAAGGATATTTTCCACAAGAAATATTCTTGTGAAATTTTAAAGGGTTTTTTCATCTATGATAACATTGTTTGATGTTAATTATTCACCACTGAAGATATGATACAATGATACCATATTTATAAGTTCTATTGATGTTTTATAATTATGATGAGGAGATGTTTATGAAACCCGTTTATTTCCCAAGGGTTATGCACTCATGACATGATGAATGTTTTATGATCTTTTGGAATATAGATGTATGATTTTAATTATGTAATGGGTGGTTAAGTTATAAACCAAGGATGTCTGTTAATATTATAAACCATGTATGGGTGGTTCTTTTATAAACCAAGGGTATTCAGTTATGTTATAAACTCAATATGCGTGGTTCCATTATAGAAAACAACGCATCCGTTAAATAATGAAATCTCATGAGATAATACGGACATGAATGGGGAGTGATCCCAGTTCATAAAAGGAAAATATCTATTATGATATTATTGGTAGTGAACCTCGACTAATTAAATTCTAGAATAAAAAGTAAACCCAATCAACTATGATAGTTTTAAAATCATCCTTCACTAAGAAAATGATTTTACATGCTTATATGCATACCAAAAACATATGTATTTTTCATATGACATGTTATCATGGTTCATGATTGATTATTTATGATTATAAACTCATATGTATTACGTATTTAATGAAAAAACCTATTCAATGATTCATGATTAAATAAATTTCACTGATTGGGTATGAATTTCTCAAGTTACGATCATTTACCCATACCCTCTTGCTTTAATCACTTATGATCATTTATTTATATCTTATATGTTTACCCTTAATGATCATATGAGCTCATGCTTTGTTAGTTTCCTTTATGAGGATTTCAAAAATGGATTTATGATTGACTTTAGGGATATAGCAGAATAAAAAATAAAAATCTAACTAAAATTTTATATTTTATTCTATGTTTTCCATTGTAATTTTAAAATAATGTACGTGTATAGCCTCCCAAGAATTATAAAACAGTTGATCCTTTAGGATGTGATCTGTTGTATATTTTTCCAATTTAGTGGAATAACTACTCGGTCTAGGTAATTGGTGTTTGGGTATTATAATGTTTTTGTTTATATATGAATAATTAAATTATTATTCTTATTGTTATATAATTTTTTCATATGGTATTAATTTATTTCACTAATAATTCCTTGAATTTTATAAATATATATTTTTTCAATATGATTATTTATAACTAATGAATTTAACAAAAATATTTAAGTAATAAAAAAAGTTTCTATAGAAATGATGGGATTTTCCAAAGTTAATTTGAATTATTTTATTATGTTACAAAAATCATTTATTTTATTTTAAATAAATTATTTATAATAATAATAGATATTTTTTATATCTAAAAAATATATATTAACTATATATCAATAATTCCAAAAAAGATAAAATGTTTACTTATATTATACTTAACAACATGAAACCCTTTAATAAATGTCAAATAGAAACTATATTAACCCCTTTAAATTCTATATTTTCATTCGAGTGAAACCTCACAAGTCACACTTATTTTTCCTTTATTTCTCCTTTAGTGTTTTTACAAACTGATTTCTCTATTAATGATGATTTTTTCTCTTTTTCAGTTTTGTTCAGCTAATAGTGATAATCAAATGTGAATATGATCTAGTGTATTTCCTAATCACATAGATAATATCCAATTTAATTAATTACCACATTTTAGTTTATAAAATTTAAAATGATTTTATCATCCATGGTATATGTATCTATGTTATTTAATATGCATTTTCATGGACTATTGTTGTCATGTTTAATTATAAGTGAATAAATTGTTGTTAATTTGATTCATTTAAAATATGATTCATTACCTAATTTTTTGATTCATTATAAAAAAATAAACCTATATAAATAAAATTAATAATTATGTATGTGATATTAGATGATATGTTTATTGAGAAATGATATATGTGATATCATAGCCTTGTCTAAAATCAATGTTTCGTGAAAATGGAGCATTATATCATGATGGAGATGTTGCATAGTAATTAAATTTGAAAGATGAATTATGATAACAAAAATCATAAGTGATACATAAGGGACACTCAGTGAGATATTTAAGGTTTGTTCAGATACATGATGATCACTCTAGCTGATACGTAAGTGTCCAAACTTTTCTCTAGAAGTGAAAAATGATATGTATGGGTCCAAAATTTTCCACAAAAGTGAAAATTTAAAATGTAAGGGTTAACTTATCCCAAAAAACTATCATAAGTAGTGATATGGTCTTTGTTGTAAAATATTACTTATAATACTTAAATGGTTTAAGCACTATAGTCCTATTAATAGTATATTTTGATTCATTATATATCATTAAATAGAATTTGAAAATAAAAATATTTGTTTTAAATTTCAATTATGAATTTATTTATATGGTTTATAAAATGTTTATAAATCATATTATAATGTATTTTAAGATATTTATTAATTTATTAAAGTGTTTTTAAATAAATTAATTATAAAATGTTTATAATTAACTAATTAAATATTTATGAAACATTTATTAATAAATATTCAAAAATATAAAATGATAATATTAAAATAACTGATAATTATATTTCTTGTATTATAATTTATATATATAATTTTTATAATGAAATTATAATGGAGATTTATAACATTTGTATAAATTAAAAAAAACATGACAGAAATATAATTTTTTTAATTTATGTTACAAATTGATCATAATAATTAGTTTAAATTATTTCAATTAAAGGCATTATTTTAAGAAACTTTTTACACAATATCAATGTGATTTTTTTATTATTTAATTGATCAAGTCATAAATAATTATCAATATATATGATATTTAGTTTATGTAAATATTTTATATAGTAGATTTTGGAGTGTAAAATGTTTATATTTCATTTAATATAATATATTTAGAGTAAATACCACATAATGAATAATGTAAAAATTTATAATAAAATTGAATATTGAATTTTCCTTTTTAAAATTATGTAATGTCTATAATGAATGGATAAATTATAAGGAGTATATTTTTATTTTTTTATGAAATGATTATAAATGTTTATCTCTTGTTTAAATTCTTAATTTTTTCATTTATTTTAGAATTATTATTTAGGTTATAGATAGTTATAATTGTTATATTATGAATTTTTATGTGTATTATTTAGTTTAATATATTAAACTACTTCTAAGTTATCATAAATTCATTTAAGGAGTTACATGCAAAGAATTGTAATGGATTTAGTTTTCATCTTCCATGACTTGATCTTATATTGAGTTATGAACATGAATTAAGTAATTAGTTTTGAGTTACACGTATGTGATGTTAGAATTATGATGGAATTGATGTACCACTTTAGTAAAATATACATAGGTAGAGGGAAATTGGTTTTTACATCCCACTACCCTAGAGTCCTATGCCTTGTTCTGGAAAAGTGGGCTTTTACTATCTGTGGCTCTAGGCATACTCCTATAATGATTTTTGATTTATTATAATTCTAAACCGTTTAATGAAATGGTTTCATGTACCTTATGTATAATATGAATTTCTGTATATATATATTTGGTTTTTGATTTGGTTTACTAATATAAGCCTTGAGTTGTGTAATGAGTTACACATCCATATGGTTTGAGAATATTTGTTTAATGGAATGAATATGGTTTTAAACTATATCATTAAAATCTTGCATACATGTAAAGGAAATAACATATGATAAGATGATTGAATTAATTTTTTATTTATTCATATTTGGTGTGATAAATATAATGGAATTGATGTCTCACTTTAGTAAAATATCCCCAGGTAGAGGGAATTTGGGTTAGAGTTCTCCCTAGTTCAGAGGCTTCTACCTTATTCAATAAAGTAAGGGTTGTGTGTCATTGTATCATGGATTACCCCTATAGAGAGGTTGGATTCCATAAAATAATTGAAAATTACGTGAAGTATATTCATATACCTTATAATTAAGATAAATTTGGATATGTATTGATATATTTTGTTTTTATTTGGATTAGTGAAACAAGCTTTGAGTTCTTTATAGAGTAATAAATTAGTATGGTTTGAACATGTTTGTTTATTGGAATTAATATGATTCTAAAATAAATCATTATATTCCTAAATACATGTAAAGGTAATAACATGTGATAAAATAGTCAGATTAAACCCCCTTTTAAATACTAAATGTAAGATTCATTACAAAGCAACATTCTTTAAGACCCAAATTATGAAACTAGGTAGGTTCATGTTAATATTTTTTTGCCCTTATATTATCTTTTCTAAAGAAAGAAAATAATTAGTAACATTAATAATATTTTCCACATTTTATTGGTTTTTTATTTAAGATAAAATTAACTAGGAATCCCTTTGAGTAATGATACCATAGTGATAGAGTTGAGCTTATATCCATATGATTAATTTGGGAAAATGGTTGTCTATTCCACTATCTAGGGGTTAAATATGATATTATTGGCAAGATGAATAACCTAATAAACTAAATTGTGGGATGATCAATAAAGTGAAATCATTACAAAGTGAAATATGGATCTTGGAACACGAATGGATATTACAAATTTGAAAGGGATAATCGTTTTAGTGGGGGATCATGTAATAAAAGTCCTTATTAAATGTTATTAATACCTAAAACTCATATAATAATTGTTTCTAATATATATAAATTACATTATCATCATTATATTTTTCTTTGAGACCAATTCTTGAAAAGGTAAATCTTAATGTGTGCAAATATTAGGATTGGTACAAAATTAAGAATTGTTCTTAAGTAAAAGAAATTTTATATTTTAGAGAAACACCTTCCTGAATAATAAAAACATTGAAGTTATTTAAAATCTAAATATAGACAATTATAAATAGTATATAACGATTAAATTGTGATTTAAAACATATTAGATGAAAAATTTCCTAAGAAACTTTATTCACTTTTCATAAAGTCAATGTGATTGAGTATGCTAATGAATTGGTGATACTAGAGATATTTGTTAAGGCTTATTATAGTTATGGAATCAATTTTGTGATCAGCTATTGAAATTTTTCTACAATTTGAATGAGTTTATGAAAATTTTACACTATATTATAAAAATTCAATATATTGATGATCTTGGTTTATAATGTTTTCGTTTAGGTGTAGTGTTTATAGTATAAGTGAGTATAAGGTGAAACTAGAAGAAAAAAAGATAGTTAGAAGGCATAATAATATTTTTTTAAT
The DNA here is from genome assembly GCA_963277665.1 of Viscum album. Lineage (NCBI taxonomy): Eukaryota > Viridiplantae > Streptophyta > Magnoliopsida > Santalales > Viscaceae > Viscum > Viscum album. The sequence goes on from OY728123.1 coordinate 2,139,931,014, forward strand.
GTAATCTGACCACGGTTATGGAAACATATGGAGTTATTGGGTAGGAGGATTAATTATTCCATATAAATGAATTCATTTTCATATATTATGCGTTTCTAGAAACACCATGTAATTTAATTGTCTGGTATGAGTGTTATAGAAATTAATTATACAATTTTAATGTGTTTATGATACCAGATGTAAACTTTAATGTTTTTTTAAATAAATAGGATTTCAAAAACAAGGGAAGTATAGATAAATATTTTATTTTTCCTTCACGTGATGAAAAAGAGTGATACTACACAAACATTTTGAATGTAATGGAGTAAATAAATTTCATATGGGTATTAGTAGATGATGTATATAATTATCTCGTTTCACATATATGATAGGATAAGTTGGTTTTTGTCACAACCCGTCCTCGGGGCCCGTGCCGTGACTACCCCAAGCCCGCCTTCCATAGGCCAGGGGCTGGCGACTAGCACCAAGGAGTAAATCCCAACAAAATGGAAGGCATTGCCTTTGAAAAGTAATCAATAACCACAGAGTAAGCCAGCGAAAAAGTAAAAACTAAGTAAAAACTGTACAAGCTGTGCTGAAAGTAAAAGGGGCCGGAAATACAAGCCCAACAGTAAAGTACAACTGAAAGGGGAAAACAGCAACTGAAAAGAAAAGCCGCAGCGTCGAGCCGTCCCCTGGAAGTCCCACCTGAAGGGTGGGTACAAATAGCCTCCACAGATCCTCGGGACCACCTGACCGCTCCGAGTACGTCCCGCCCAGTGGTCCACCTCCAGGTACCGTCCTGCTCCGCATGCCTCCACCACGATCAGCGCTGTCTGTCGTCTGCAACCAACACCATGAAGTGCGGGCATAGCCCGTGCAGGGGTTAGTATAAGCTACTCAGTAGGGACCCCGAGACCCCTGAAGGTCTCCCAAAATCCATAAAGGATAATCCACAAGGAAAGATACAATCACGAAGTAACAACCGACACTGCTTAGGTATATGCCCATACATATACCTAAGTCATCAATTCCCGTTCGGCTCCAACATCCGAGCCCAAGCACAACCCAGTCCGCACAGGAAAGAAAAACGTATACCCACACTGGATAGCACAACAAAATCCACAAAGGAGAGTAAACAGTAAATACACACAGGATAGCTCAACATAATCCACAAAGGAGAGTAAACGGTAAATCCACACAGGATAGCTCAACACAATCCACAAAGGAGAGTAACACAAGATTCAGCTCACACAGGTATACTTCTTCGGATGATGATAAAGATGATCACTGATCCATCTAAGTCGTCGGACCCATAAAGGATCGATAGGTAACTAACCCCCGCAATGAACCACACAGGATCGGACCCACACAGGACCTGTAGGCGCTGGCTCACACAGAACCGCTGAGTGCTGACCCACACAGGATCGGACCCACACAGGATCGAGCCCACATAGGACCTGTAGCACTGATCCACGTAGGATCGCTGAGTGTTGTAGTCGTCACAGTCCACTGAGGATCTCTGCACTATCGTCATCACAGTCCACTGAGGATCTCTGCACGGTCGTCGTCGCAGTCCACTGAGGATCTCTGCACGGTCGTCGCTGTCGAAGTAGCAGTCGCAGCCATCACTAGGGTTCCCGCACACAGCAAGCTCGTTCGGGAGGGTCCGCTCCACGAGCCGAGAGGCTGATACATCAACTATCACAAAGTCCGAAGTTGACATATCCAAAAGTTCCGTATCGTCAACAGGAACTCAACGCCACAGACGGCGCGTCAATCGGACGCCCGGTCTGAGAGTTATTGGCTTTTTCGTCCTAGGGGCCCGATTGGTTTTTAAGGAAAAACCAACCCGAACGTACTCCACCTGCATCCAAACCTTGGACGGAGTATGCCAAAAGATCCGTCTAACTTAGAGGAAAACAACAAAGCTGACGACACGTCAATCGGACATCCGTAGCTCAAGATATGAGTGTTTCCGCTCCGAAGGCTCGGTTGGTTTCGTGTACAAACCAACACGGCTGAACTCAAAGTATTCCAAAACCTTGAGTGCAATATACCGAAACGACCGACTCAATCCAAGGATCGCGTTTCCACTGACGGTACGTCGTTTGGAGGCCCGTAGCTCAAGTTACGGGCATTTGACAAAAAATGGTCCGAAGACGGGGGGGTCCGGGCGAGCGACGCGGGGGGGGGGGGGGGGGGGGGGGGGGGAGCCGCCACCCCCCGCGTGACACCCCCGCGGGGTGTCGCCCTGGGCAACCGAGCGACGCGGGGGGAGTCGCCGCCCCCGCGTGACAACCACGCGGCACCCGCGGGGTGTCGCTCGGACAACCGGACATGGCTTCTGCCGCGGTGGCCTTGTCCGGCAGCGCGGCCGGGCGCCGCCGCTCCCAGCTGCCGGCACCGCCGCGCCGGCGACCCGCACCACCGGCGGCTTCCGCGGGCCACCGTAGTCACTCCGGTGGTCCGATTCTGTTCCCTTATGCGCCGCTGCTCCTCCCGGGACTCGCTCTTCACTGCGGAACCATCACACTTCCGTTGGGCATGTTCCGTCGTCGCCCGTCAAATCCGCACAAAAATGAAGAACGACGGAGGGTTGTCGGGCCGTGTTCGTTTGGCCCGCACCCTCCGCGTTAGTGATAAACAACGGGAGGAACAATATTCAACATATGAATACATATCCGAAAACAATTTTTAATGAAATAATTTTTTTTTATGAATCGGGTTCTTCGTTCTTGAATGGAAACAACACGGGAAAAGAGGGCATTTCCAAAAATAAAATCCCTACCTCGCAGTCGTCGTCGTACGCACCTACTTCGTGGAATTGCTCATCGTGGAAGGGGGAGATCGTCGCGCCATCGCGGAAGGGCGTCGCTTCGTCACGGAAACCGGCGTTGAGTCGGCGAACTCAACGGATCAAAAAAAAAAAAAACAGATTTAATTTAATTATATAAAATTAAATCTGTGTTTTGTTAAAAAAGACACAAGGAAGATTTAAGAGGAACCAGGAGTCTCTTACCTCAAACAACAGATCGAAGATTCGTTGCGGAGGAAGAGACGTCGCAGAAGAACATTAGAGGAAGGGAACGTCGGTGTCGCGGAACACGGCGTCGCGTCGTCGACTTCTGTGGGTTGGCGTTCTTCATCGGAGGTCGGCGTTCTTCACATTCTTCTTGTTCTTTGCGAAGGAGGATGAAGGCTCAAGAACCTCTGACAAAAACTCTTAACGGGTAATCCTCCAAAAAGACTTGTTGGTCTTATTTTATTATTATGCCAACAAACGAAAAGGTATGTAACGACCCATCAATTCGTTGTGTTAATTCAACGAAAGTAATAGCTCATTTAATTCACGAAGAAAACTGCCCAATTAAATGGTCTGTTATGAATTTAAGAAATTGCGTCAGTTGACTTTCATAATGATGGGTTTTCGCGGGTGCGTTACTTAGCGGAAAAAATAGCGGGGCTCGTGTGGGCCCCACCTCACAAATATCCTACCAAGGGGGTAGGATATTTCTAGATAGAACCCTATCTGGTTCAACTCTGTTTAAGCCGCTTTTAAGTGGCTTCAAGTGGCTTCCAAGTGGCTTAAGTGAAATAAAATAAAGTTGTCAAAAAAGATTATTTTATTTCTTAACTTTAAGCCCGAAAATTAAAAACCACACCCGAGCAAACGCAACTCCGGAAGAGGTATTTCTAAGCAAATACCGGCACTGCAATTTCATCGGTGCCCTCAGAATTAAATTCCGGGCACCGGTTCAAAAGTTAGAAAAACCTGCTCGTCCGTTCACTGAACGTACCCGAGCCAAACTTCGGAAAATGATTCCAGGCACACCGGGCCTCGGAATCAGGTGCCGTCAGAAACTGCGCTCTTTTAAAATTTCAAAGAAAATTAAGAAAAACATTTCCTTGAAATTTACGGGTCTTTAAATTACTCCCAACTCATGGCTTTACGTCCCCGTAAAGATACATCATAAACTAGGGAAACAAATGTGGGTACTGAGCACGCATCTGAACCTCCCGCTCCCATGTGCTCTCCTGGAGGTTCCGGTGCTGCCATCTGATGCGCACAAGAGGAATCGATCGCCCACGTAGAACCCACTCCTGTCGATCCTCTATCTCCATCAGAACCTCTGCAAAAGTCTCTCCATCATCCACATCTAGCTCCCCATAGTCAATGATGTGCGTCGGGTCGTGCACATATCTCCTCAGCTAAGATACGTGGAAGACGTCGTGCACCCGGTGCAACTGAGGTGGCAGAGCCAGGCGATAAGCCACCTCGCCAATCCTGCTGAGGACCTGGAAAGGTCCGATGAAGCGTAGAGACAACTTTCCGCCTCGGCCAAATCTCCGTAAACCAAGTCGAGGTGAGCCCCTCAAGAAGACGTGGTTGCCATCCTCGAATTCTAGTGGCCTCCGCCTCCTGTCAACATATGACTTCTGCCGGCTCTGAGCTGTCCTAATCCACTCCTGGATGACCTGGACCTTCTCTGTCGTGGCCCGAACCATCTCTGGTCCCACAAGTGCTGACTCCCCAGGGTCTGTCCAGCACAAAGGAGATCTGCAAGGCCTGCCGTATAATGCCTCTTATGGTGCCATCCCGATGGTGGAGTGGTAGCTGTTGTTGTACGTGAACTCCACCAAGGGTAGGTGGTCCTCCCAGCTGCGACCAAAGTCGAGGAAACATGCGCGGAGCATGTCCTCTAGAGTCTGAATGGTCCTCTCCGTCTGACCATCCGTCTGAGGGTGAAAGGTGGTGCTCAAACGTAGCTGCGTCCCGAACGCCTCCTGCAACCCCCTCCAAAGCTGGGAAGTAAAGCGAGCGTCCCGATCGGAGACGATAGTCGATGGCACACCATGAAGCCGTACAATCTCCTGAACGTAGAGATGCCCCAAGCTCTCCACTGAGCCCTGATCTCTGATGGGTAAGAAGTGTGCCGACTTGGTGAGTCGGTCAACAATCACCCAAATGGAGTCGTGACCTCTGGAAGTGCGTGGAAGTCCAGTCACGAAGTCTATAGATATCCCGTCCCACTTCCACTCCGGGACCCCCAAGGGCTGTACCAAGCCTGCTGGTACCTGATGCTCTGCCTTCACCTTCTGGTAGGTGAGGCACCGTGAAACGAACTCTGCCACAACCTTCTTCATGCCCGACCACCAGTGCTGTCATCTAAGATCCTGGTAATCTTCGCCACTCCAGGATGTACCACCAAAGGAGAAGTGTGAAACTCTCTTAGCACCTCATCTCGTAAAGCGACTGGTACCAAGGTACGCCCTCTGAAAAGAACGTCGTGCTCTGCTCCAAGGGAGAAACCATCAGGTGCCTGTCCCGAGGATAACTGCTCACGCCGTGCCTCACAGTCAGCGTCCTCATGCTGGGCCTCTCTGACCCGCTGCAGTAGTGGAGGGGTGACTGTGAGAGACTGAAGGAAGGTTGCTCCGTCTCTATCCACAAAGGATATCTGCAAAGAGGTAAGCTACTCTGTCGCCTCCTCAAGTTGCTGGATGCCCGTCCTCCTGCTGAGGGCATCAGCTACCACGTTCCCCTTCCTAGGAGTATAGACTATCTCAAAGTCATAGTCCTGGAGGAACTCGAGCCATCACCACTATCTCAAGTTTAGGTCCTTCTGAGAGAAGATGTACCTAAGACTCTGGTGGTTAGAAAAGACTGTAAAGCACTCGCCCATCAGATAGTGCCGCCATGTCTTCAAAGCGAAGACCACTGCTGCTAACTCCAGGTCATGGGTAGTGTAGTTCTGCTCATGTGGCCTCAACTGACGTGATCCATAGGAAATTACAGCCCGCTCCTGCATCAGGACACACCCAAGTCCGGTCCCTGATGTATCGCAGTAGACTACGTATCCAACTCCCTCCTCAGGCAACCTCAGGATAGGTGCACTGGTCAATCTCTGCCTCAGCTCCTGGAAGCTCTGCTAACAACTGTCTGACCATACAAAGGGTTTCCCCTTCTTCGTCAAAGCTAAGAGTGGCGCCGCAACTCTAGAGAAGTCTGGCACGAATCTTTGATAGTATCCGGCTAGGCCCAAGAAACTCGGCACCTCCGTCACGCTCCTGGGTGGCTCCCAAGCTAGCACTGCTTCGATCTTCGCGGGATCCACTGCAACTCCCGCCTCAGAAATGACGTGCCCCAAGAAGTGGACCTCACATAAGTAGAACTGGCACTTCGAGATCTTGCCATAAAGATGGTGCTCTCAGAGTGTGTCTAGTACAACCCGCAAGTGGTAGGCGTGCTCCTCCTCCGTGGTCGAGTACACCAAAATGTTGTCGATGAAGACCATGACAAATCGATTGAGGTACGGCTGGAAGATCCTGTTCATGAGGCTCATGAACACTTCTGGAGTGTTGGTTACACCGAAGGGCATAACCAAGAACTCATAGTAGCCATACCGACACCTGAAGGCCATCTTCTGAACATCCTCGTCTCGAACTCTGAGCTGATGATAGCCTGACCTAAGGTCTATCTTCGAGAACCACCATGCTCCCTTGAGCTGATCGAAGAGGTAATCAATCCTCGGTAGTGGATACTTGTTCCTCACTGTCACCTGGTTTAGGTGACAATAATCTAGACACAGTCGCAAGATCCCGTACGCCTTCTTGGCGAACAAAATTGGGGAAGCCCAGGGTGAAACACTGGGTCGGATGATCCCCTTGCCCTGCAAGTCCTCCAACTGTACCCATAGCTCTCGAAGATCGGCGGGGGGGGGATTCGATATGCTGGAGTGGATATTGGGGCTGTCCTGGGGTACAGATCAATATAAAAGTCTACCTCTCTGCGAGGAGGTAGCCCTGGAACGTCGTCGGGGAAGACGTCCGCATACTGATCCACCACCGCAGGAAAACTAGGACTCCGCACGTCAACTGCTCCAAGGATGAGGCTAGCCAACTGATGAGTGATGGGCTTCCCTCTCCTCTGCGAGAGTCCCTCCTGTGCTGTGAAGGCTCCCTTCTCACCGGTGAAGTTGAACTTTCTCCCGTCTGTGCGCACACATCGCACATTGCGCCTAATGCAGTCCATCTGAGCATGGACCGTAGATAACCAATCCATGCCCAAGATGACGTCGTAAGGCCTCGACGCTGCTACAAGAAGATCCCAGCCGAAGATCTCTCCTCCTAGAGTAAGCTCACACTGCCGGCACCAGTACGTAATCGTCGAGTCTGCTCCCGTAGGAGTCTCTACTCGTAAGGATCGAGCCAACAGCTCTGTCAGAATCTCTTAGCTCCGAACAAGGGTAGTAGCTATGAAAGAGTGACTCGCTCCTGTATCTATAAGAACTACAACAAGCATGGAATAAACACAGATCTTACCTCGAATCATCTCTGGTGCTCCGTGGTCGTAGGCCTCCGCTGCCTGGAGCTGTGCCTGTCTCTGCCCGCCAGCTCTCGGTGGTCGGGGCGGACCTCCTGGTGGTGGTGGTGGCAGAGCCTCAAAGCATCGCCCACCACCTGCTGCTCGGCCAGCTCCTCTGCCTTGTCCGTCTCCTCCATGCAGACCACCACAATCGACCCTCTGACTCTGCTTGGGTGGCCCCTCCACCGTCTGTTGCTCCTCGGTACGGCGGGTCGGGCAGTCACGAGCTATGTGGCCCTGCCCGCCGCACAAGTAGCACTGCCTGCCTCTCGGAAGGCTGGCTCCGCGCTGTGTGCCCCGCAATGCTGAGCCAGTGTCCCGAGGTCGTCTGCCGGAAGACCTAGTCTGCCTGGAACCCTGAGTCATCCGTCGGCTACCAGCTACCGAAGACTCTGCTACCTGCCGCCCTGCGGTAGGTCTCGCTGTGGACTCAGCCAGAAAGCTCTCGATCAGAAGGGCTCGCTCTAGCACTCCTTCCTAGGTTGGGATACTGAGGGAGATCAGCGATGCCCTGATCTCGTGTCTCAATCCCTACTCGAAGGTCCAGGCCCGGAAGAAGGGGTCCCGTACCATGTCGGTCGAGTAGCGAGAAAGATCAGTGAACCTCGCCGCGTACTGGGCGACCGTCAAGCTGCCCTGCCGCAGCTGAAGAAGCTCCTGAATGCGCACCGCTCGGAGGGTGGCCGGGACGAACTCTGAGCAGAAGAGGCTCTCGAAGTCCATACAGATGAGGGAGGCCTCATCGTGTACCAGGAGCATCAAGCTCCACCATCGCCCTGCTGCTGCGTGTAGTAGGCTTACCGAGAGGATCACCATGAGGTCTGCTGGTGTCCTCACTAGCCTAAAAACTCAGACGACTGCCTCCAGCTAGTCCTCGGCTACCTGGGGGTCCATCTCCCCACGGAACCTGGGTGGTCGCTGGCGCTGAAACTCGTGCAGAGCTCCGAGGCGTTGTGCAACGCCAGCGATCGACGCTGGAAGCATCGGGTGCTCGGCGGGCAAAGGTACCGCCGATGCCTCTACTGTCAACGGGCCCTGTACCGAGGCCTCGTCGCTCGGCGGGCTGTCGTCACGCTCTACTCTCGGAACCGTAGCTGGCTGCCGTCGTGGGGCCATCCTGAAAAGGAAACAAGTGCGCCACGGTCAGAACAGTATACCTGGTGAGCTGACACAAGTAATCACAAAGAAAACTTGAAACACACATGAAATCAATGTTTTCATGCGTTAAGTCGGAAATTAGAAGTCAGGATCCTGGTGTACGGATACGTCGGCCGCCGCACCAACACTGAACTCCCTGGACTGATAACCACACCCAATACGCTAAACTCTATTGCTTGACATAGAAGAAAGATCAGAGTCTGCGGTAGAACCGACCACCTCTGATACCAATTTTTCACGACCCGTCCTCGGGGCCCGTGCCGTGACTACCCCAAGCCTGCCTTCCATAGGCCAGGGGCTGGCGACTAGCACCAAGGCGTAAATCCCAACAAAAGGGAAGGCATTACCTTTGAAAAGTAAACAAGCACTACAGAGTAAGCAAGTGGAAAAGTAAACACAAAGTAAAAACTGTACAAGCTGTGCTGAAAGTAAAAGGGGCCGGAAATACAAGCCCAACTGTAAAGTACAACAGAAAGGGGAAAACAACAACTGAAAAGAAAATCCGCAGCGTCGAGCCGTCCTTTGGAAGTCCCACCTGAAGGGTGGGTACAGATAGCCTCCACAGCTCCTCGGGTCCACCTGACCGCTCCAAGTACGTCCCGCCCAGTGGTCCACCTCCAAGTACCGTCCTGCTCCGCATGCCTCCACCACGATCAGCGCTGTCCGTCGTCTGCAACCAACACCACGAAGTGCGGGCATAGCCCGTGCAGGGGTGAGTATAAGCTACTCAGTAGGGACCCCGAGACCCCCGAAGGTCTCCCGAAATCCACAAGGGATGATCCACAAGGAAAGATACAATCACAAAGTAACAACCAACACTGCTTAGGTATATGCCCATACATATACCTAAGTCATCAATTCCCGTTCGGCTCCAACACCCGAGCCCAAGAACAACCCAGTCCACATAGGAAAGCAAAACGTATACCCACACAGGATATCACAACACAATCCACAAAGGAGAGTAAACAGTAAATCCACACAGGATAGCTCAACATAATCCACAAAGGAGAGTAAACGGTAAATCCACACAGGATAGCTCAACAAAATCCACAAAGGAGAGTAACACAAGATTCAGCTCACACAGGTATACTTCTACGGATGATGATAAAGATGATCACTGATCCATCTAAGTCGTCGGATCCACGAAGGATTGATAGGTAACTAACCCCCGCAATGACCCACATAGGATCGGGCCCACACAGGACCTGTAGCACTGATCCACGTAGGATCGCTGAGTGCTGTAGTTGTCGCAGTCCACAGAGGATCTCTGCACTGTCGTCGTCGCAGTCCACTGAGGATCTCTGCACGGTCGTCGCCGCAGTCCACTGGGGATCTCTACATGGTCATCGCTGTCGAAGTAGCAGTCGCAGCCAGCACTAGGGTTCCCGCACACAACAAGCTTGTTCGGGAGGGTCCACTCTACGAGCCGAGAGGCTGATACATCAACTGTCACAAAGTCCGAAGTTGATGTATCCAAAAGTTCCGTATCATCAACAGGAACTCAACGGCGCAGACGGCGCGTCAATCGGACGCCCGGTCTGAGAGTTATTGACTTTTTCGTTACAGGGGCCCGGTTGGTTTTTAAGGCAAAACCAAACCGACCATACTCCACCTACGTCCAAACCTTGGGCGGAGTATGCCAAAAGATCCGTCTCACTTAGAGGAAAACAACAAAGCTGACGGCACGTCAATCAGACGTCCGTAGCTCAAGATATGAGCGTTTCCGCTCCGAAGGCCCGGTTGGTTTAGTGTATGAACCAACCCGGCCGAACTCAAAGTATTCTGAAACCTTGAGTGTGATATACCGAAACGACCGTCTCGATCCAAGGATCGCGTTGCCGCTGACGGCGCGTCGTTTGATGGCCCGTATCTCATGTTACTGGCATTTGACCGAAAATGGTCCGAAGACGGGGGGTCCGGGCCCGGGCCGAGCCGGCCCGACCCCCCCTTGGGTCGGCCGAACCGGGACAACCCGGCCAGGGCACGGCCCGGCCGGTCGGACCAGTCTGGCTCGGCCAGCCCGGCTCGGCTCGGCAGAGCGACGCGGGGGGGAGCCGCCACCCACGCGTGACACCCCCGCGGCACCCGCGGGGTGTCGCCCTGGGCAACCGAGCGACGCGGGGGGAGCCACCGCCCCCGCGTGACAACCCCGCGGCACCCGCGGGGTGTCGCTCGGACAACCGGACGCGGCTTCAGCCACGTCCCGCACGCGCCGGACCCGTGCAGCCGCTGGTCCGTGAGCGCCCCGCCGCGGCTTCTGCCGCCGTGGCCTTGTCCAGTGGCGCACCGGGGTGCCGCCGCTCCCGGCTGCCGGCGCCATCGCTCCGGCGACCCGCGCAGCCGGCGGCTTCCGCGGGCCACCGGAGTTGCTCCGGTGGTCCGATTCTGTTCCCGTCTACGCCGCTTCTCCTCCCGGGACTCGCTCTTCACTGCATAACCATCACACATCTGTTGCGGCTTGTTCCGTCGTTGCCCGTCAAATCCGCACAAAAATGAAGAACGACGGAGGGTTGTCGGGCCGTGTTTGTTTGGCCCGTACCCTCCGCGTTAGTCATAAACAATGGGAGGAACAATATTCAACATATGAATACATATCCATAAACAATTTTTAATGAAATAAAAAATTGTTTATGAATCGAGTTCTTCGTTCTTGAATGGAAACAACACGGGAAAAGAGGGTATTTCCAAAAATAAAATCCCTACCTCACAGTCGTCGTCGTACGCACGTCCTTCGCGGAATTGCTCATCGCGGAAGGAGGAGATCGTCGCGTCGTCGCTGAAGGGCGTCGCGTCGTCGCGGAAACCGGCGTTGAGTCGGCGAACTCAACGGATCAAAAAAAAAAACAGATTTAATTTAATTATATAAAATTAAATCTGTGTTTTGTTAAAAAAGACACAAGGAAGATTTAAGAGGAACCGGGAGTCTCTTACCTCAAACAGCAGATCGAAGATTCGTTGCGGAGGAAGAGACGTCGCAGAAGAACGTTGCAGGAAGGGAACGTCGGCGTCACGGAACACGGCGTCACGTCGTCGACTTCCGCGGGTTTGGCGTTCTTCGTCGGAGGTCGGCGTTCTTCGTGTTCTTCGTGTTCTTCATGAAGGAGGATGAAGGCTCAAGAACCTCTGACAAAAAATCTCAACGAGTAATCCTCCAAAAAGACTTGTTGGTCTTATTTTATTATTACGCCAACAAACGAAAAGGTATGTAACGACCCATCAATTCATTGTATTAATTCAACGAAATTAACGACTCATTTAATTCACGAAGAAAACCGCCCAATTAAATGGTCTATTAAGAATTTAGGAAACCGCGTTAGTTGAATTTCATAATGACGGGTTTTCACAGGTGCGTTACTTAGCGGAAAGAAACGGCGAGGCTCGTGCAGGCCCCACCTCACAAATATCCTACCAAGGGGGTAGGATATTTCTGGATAGCACCCTATCTGGTTCAACTCAGTTTAAGCCGCTTTTAAGTGGCTTCAAGTGGCTTCTAAGTGGCTTAAGTGAAATAAAATAAAGTTGTGGAAAAAGATTATTTTATTTCTTAACTTTAAGCCCGAAAATTAAAAACCACACCCGAGCAAACGCAACTCTGGAAGAGGCGTTTCTAAGAAAATACCGGCGCTGCGATTTCATCGATGCCCTCAGAATTCGATTTCGGGCACCAATTCAAAAGTTAAAAAAACCCGCTCGTCTGTTCACTGAACGTACCCGAACCAAACTTCGGAAAATGATTCCTGGCACACCGGGTCTCAGAATCAGGTGCCGTCAGAAACTGCACTCTTCTAAAATTCCAAAGAAAATTAAGAAAAAAATTTCCTTGAAATTTACGGGTCTTTACAGTTTTTTGAAAAGTGTTATTATAAAAAATATGAGATCATACACATGTATTTTGATTTATTGGATTATGTAATACGCATTGTGAAGAAAAAAGGTTAAATATGTTTTATTTAGGATAAAAGAGTTTATCTATATTCTTGTTAAAATATGAGTGTTTGAGATTCCATCACCATTAGTGGAATATTCTATGGAATAGTCTTTTTCTTGTCAAGAAAATGCTCTAAATACATAAAATACTATATATAACATGGTACAATAGTTTGTTTGTTAAATACTTCCACTATGTAAAGAAGATTGTTTCTTTAAAATTTAATTTATGTGTCTTAGAAGGATATTTTGAAGATAATATAGTACCAGAGAGACTAGTGGGAGTGTTTTTAGACTCTAATAAGTACAATTTTAATGAGTGAAAATTTATTCCATTTGAATCAATGTGATGTCACTTTATATTTTAAAATTCTCATCATATATAATTAAAATAATAATATAAATATTTACATTAGTTTCCAAAAAAATTAAATGATTTTTTTAAAGAAAATGGTTTTAAAAATATTTTTTATAAACTTTCAATGAGTTATAAGTAGAAAACATAATTTAATAACCTAAAAAGATTTTATGTTTTTAATTTAAGGAGATTGAATATATTCAAAGAGTTATACAATAGAAATATGTTTTCTAAGTTTTAAATTTATTGAAAATTTATTTCTTCATAGATGATACATACTAAATAACATAATGTGATTGATTTATCTATTGGTCACATAATGAAGTTATAGGAATTACATAGAGATGTAATGAATTTAAAAAAACACTAATATTAAAAAAAATATGGATGATCTGGAAATAAATTAGATATGATATGTAAGAATGGTGTTTATGTATGGATTTATTAGGTATAATTAAATGAGTTTAATAATATAATACGTGTTATGTGATAATAATTCAAATATCTTCATTCCTATCCTCTTAGTTTTAATAATAAAAAAAATCACGATTCTAATAATACTAATGAATTTCATGTCTTACTATAATAAATCTGTATTCTGAGAACAAGTGATAAATCCTTCTTATTATGAGACACCATTAAGTCAGACACCATTGTCCATGACACTGTGATCACATAAAAATATATAATTTTGAGATACAACTAGGACATGACACTGTCATATTGTCAAACTACTTGAAATAAGAATTTAGAAAGTACGAGACAGTATTTATCAACACACCACTAGGATGTCATACTGCCAGAACACAAATTTTGTTAAGTATGAGATACTTCCAGATAAGGCACTACTGGACTCATACCACCCACATTGCTAGAATTTTCAATGTTTGATACACTATCAGACCATACACTATTAGTTGAGACACCTCCAGCATACTAAAGATTTGGTCTACGACATCGTCAATATCATACCACTAGAGTATGACACCCCCAGATCTTGAAACCTCTATAATTTGACACTAAGATCTTAATAAACTGTCACTATTTTTATTTATTAACTTATTTTCAATTTCTTTATTCTAATGTATATATTCATAAAATTTAATGCCATTTAATATTTTAAATATTATACCTTAAATTTTCCAAAGAAACATGTAAAAACAATAAGTATGAGGAAATAATTGATTTTTATGTCCCAGCAATAACTAATTAAAGTGGAGCACACTCACATGTGAAAAATATTTACAGAGTCATATATAAAAAAATGTGACGAATAAAGAAAACATTGTTGATGTAAATTGATCGTGATAGACTGAATACCCAAGAGCTAAAGAGCTATACCTAATTGAAAACATGAAGACCTCACATGCTATGAATGATCAACTAACGAAGCTAAAGATAATCACTTATAATCCTTTCCTCATGTAAAAAAAGAAGAGTCATGAAACTTTATTTTCCTAAATATTTTAAAAAAACCTGACTCAAGCTACATTTATATTTCAAATAAAGAGTCACATTCTACATTGTGACAGGCCGGGCATCTTTGAACTCTACACTTAAATATTTCTTGATTCTGTTTATATTTATTAATTTCTGAGTAGTGTGTGTTATACTCTATTTTATATATGAAAATTGTCTTCTTCAAAAAACTGGATGATACTTGATATCTTCCCAAACACTTTTCTTTTAAATTTCTACAACAAATAAGAGTTGTAGAGGTCCATGTGTGCATGTTTTTATTATCCCAGGAATAGCTATAGAAGAGGATATGTGTGACCAAGAAATTATAGACAATTTTATTAACATATCCCATGTTTTGGATCATTGAGTTTATTTTATATAAACTTATTGGTGGTGGGTTATCACCAGGTGAAGATGACCTAGTCTTGAAATGACACTGAACCTCTAATATTTGATATTTATGATGTGTGTTTTAATTTTTCTATTTTATTTCTACTTTAAAACAAAAAACTGTTTTACCATTAAAGAATTTTTTCTTTGATTCTTTATCTTAATTTGTTTCCATGTAATATTTTAATCAAGTAAATTGATTTCAAAGGATTAAATAATTTTATATATTATTTATCTAAGACCTAATAAATTTTTTAGAGAATTTAATGTATGTATATATATCATACTCTTTTAAAGAAATTTCCTATATTTAACCATTTTGGGGATTTTAAAATAATCCTTTATTCAATAGAAATTTTATGGGGTACTCAATTACCTCCTCTTAAGATACACACCCCAACCAATATTTGGTATTAGAGGAGTTAAAATATTTTAAAAATATTTTTAATTGTGATAATATTGGTGTAGTAATGATCTAAAAATTTCATTCAATTCTAAACTTTCAATTCTTAATTTTTATTTTTTAGTCTTTTAATAAGAATAATAGGGAGGAAGGTGGTTTCACTAACAGACCCCCATATTTCAACAGGACCAATTATTCCCAATGAAAAATAAAAATGAAAATGCATATATATGGTATGAGTTTTGAAATCTGGTCTTCCATGGTTAATGAGTGTAAAATTCCTACATCTGCTCGAAATACTTGGGATTGTTCAACTAATACTACTTATAATTATAATTAAAAACCCATGAATTCCTTATACGATGCCTTAGTAGATAAAGATTTTAACATAATTTATGTATGTAAAAGTTCCTATGAGATATGTGATACTATGGCTACCTCACATGAGGGAGTTACAAATGTTAAAAAGTGATTCTTAATACATATACTATTAAATATGAAAATTTTATGATAACATTTATATGACAATTTTGGATATGTACCTCAGGTTTATTGATATTTTTAATACCATGAGAACGTTGGGAAAGCCAATATCTAACTAGGACCAGATAATGAGATTGCTAAGATGTTTACCTGAAATATGTAGAGGCACTTCAGTGTCAATCCGATAATCCTGTGATTTCTATAATCGATTAGTCAAGGATATGATATGTAAGCTTATGATATATGAAGAAAAACTAAATCTAAACTGTGAGGATATTGAGGAGCCTAATATAAATTTAGTTGATTTCAAGACTATTGTTCATAGAGAGAAACAGGGAAAATAGATATGGTACAAGATATAGATTTGTGTGATAGTGAACCTACTTCTGACTGTGATGGGGAAATGTATCATCTAGATAGAAGGATTATGAAGTTCTACAGGAACAAATTTTTTTTTTCAGAAAACCAAACTATAAAATAAAATATTAAAACATAGAAAATTGAAAAAAAGGATAATGTTCTAGATGAAGTTGTCTTCTATGAATACAAATGGAAAGGTCACATAAAATATGACTATTTTAATATGAAATACAAAAAGAAATATGAAGAAAATAACATAAGATAAAATAAGGCCAAGATATAGGCCTAGAGTGCATCCAAGGATTACTCTAGTGATTCAGATTCTAATACTAAAGAAAATCATGACATTGAAAATATGCATTTTATGACCAATGTTTGTGAGGTATCTACTTTACGTAATCCTTTTGAGGTTTTCCTTGTATATGAGTATGATAATTATGACTATAAAAATGATGATAATGATAATTCAAGTGAAAAATTGTTTGATTACTAATATATACAAGAATACACCTTTTATGAGTTGAAATATAATTTTTTTTAAAAGATAACATGCTCCAACTATAAATACAAAGTTTGAACAATGATTAAAAATTGAGAAAATTTTCAACTACTCAAAAAGAAAATGATGAACTTAAACATTCAAATGAGTAATTGAAGAAAGGACATAAGAAATTAACAAATTGTAGAGATACATATATTGAGTTTTGGGAAAAAAAGTTTCTACCAAATATATTACTAGGATTGGATACGAACCTGGACAGAGGAGAATAACTAAGAATAATTTTATTTCTAAACCTGGACCTGAAACCAGAACTGCAAAAAAATTCAAAATGAACAAATGAAGGTTTTATTTTTAAAATTTTGTAATCTATTAATTGGAAAACCATAAGGAAAATTTGGGGTCTCAAAGCTCTTATCAATGAAATGTCTGGTCCCAACCTATTATTTGTACAAAAATCCTTTCTTTTTTTAATTTTTTTTGTAGGAAAACAACTTTAAGACCTCCAATAAATGTCTATGGTACATAGACTGTGACTATTCAAGAAATATGAAATAATATTACTCTTGCTTCAAGAGTCCTATTAATTTTGATGGTGGCCATGTCACCTTTAGTGACAATACAAATGGAAAAATCATCAACCTAGGCCAGATTGATAAAAAAAATTCAGTTTTAATATCGAATGTGTTAAATGTTGATGGTTTAAAATATATTCTATGTATAATTTCTTAGTTTTTTATGAATATTTTTATATTATGTTTTGAAATGATGCTTTTAATGTTTTTTATTTTTTAAATGATATAATTTTTTTTCTTTATGAAATGATAATGCCTATACTATAGATTTAATTTTTTTATTTCTCATCATTTTTCTTGCTTGGGATCCTTTCATAAGGAATATTGGATTTAGAATCAGGGACTAGGCTATCATCATTCATTCACATAGGATGAAAACTAGGAATGTGTTAGTTTAGGACCCACCTAAACTTGAGTTCCAAATGGATAAATTCCATAACCCCTATCAAAAAGAGAAACAATATAATGTTTCTGTTAAGCTAAAGAAAGAAGTGTCAAATTATCAACCTATCGAGTTGGTTCAAATGGATTTGTTTTGACCTCATAGAGTTTCTAGTATTAATGGTAAGCACTAGGTTTATGTTCTTGTAGATTACTATTCTTGGTTTTCATAGGTATATTTTCTTGCTCATAAAAGTGAAGGATTATTTATCTTTTCCATGTATTCTAAGTTTGTAGTAAATTTCAGTGGACTTAGCATTAAAAACAAAAAGCGTAATCATGGTCATGAGTTTGGAAATCATGATTGTGAATCATTTTTCTCACAAAATGGATACACTCATAAATTCCATTGTCCTAGGATCCTTCAGAAAAATAATTTTTTTGAAAGAATAAATAGAACCATATAAGAGATATACCATTCCATGTTTAATGTGTATGACTTCCCAATCTATTTGTGGATAAAATCAATTAATACAAACTTCTATATTATCAACAGAGTCTTAATTAGACATATCCTTAAGCAGACCCCTTATGAGTTGTGGAATTATAAGAAACCAAAGGTTAATTACTTTAGAGTTTTTGGTTGCAAATACTTTCTTAATAACAAAAATGATAATATAAACAAACTTTGTTCCAAATGTGTTGAAGGTATTTTCCTTGGTTACTAAAGTTCTAGAAAATCCATTAGGGGTTTTATTAAGAAGTCAAAAACAATGGAAGAATATGTCCATGACAAATTTGATTAAAATAATCCACATGATCCTAATAACTCTTTATACAACCTTTAGTATAATTTTTATTCTCTAATATTAAGTTCCCACCCTTTAGATTCTTCTGTAAAATAAGAAAAAAGTCACCTAGTTTTGAAGAATTTATAAAACTTCTAGAACCTGAAACTGAAATTCCAGAATTGACCTGTCCTAATTTCTCAAGAACAATTAGATCTACTAAGTACCATCCTTTATATTTTGTTTTAGGTGACATTTAATGAGGAACTCAATAAATATCTTCTGTTATAAATCTAGGTGAACAACAAGATTTGTTGTCTGAAATTGAACCTTGGAACATCAATATAACAATTAATGATGAATTATATGTAATAACAATGAAGGAAGTTATAAATAAGTTTTAAAGTAACAAAGTGTGTGAAATTTTAAATATACCCAAGGACACCTTGACTATTTGTACTAAATTGGTGTTTAAGAATAAACCTGATGAGTTAGGAAAATAGATTGAAATAAGGATAAAATTATTTCACAAGGTTATTATTAAGAATAAGGGATTGACTATGAGGAAACCTTTTCACCTATGGCTAGACATGAATCCATAAGAATCAATATTTCTTATGAAACACATCTAGATTTAAAACTATATAAAATAGATGTGAATAATTAACTCTTAAATGATTTTTTATTTGAGGATATATTGGTAGAACAACCCCCTAGTTTTTTAAATCCTCATTTCCCTAGTCATTTTTTTTAAATTAACCAATGATTTATATGTTTAGAAAAATCTCATAGATCTGGGTAGGATATGCTAAAAATGTTTGTTAGGTGAAAATAATTTTCAAAAGATATAGATGATCCTAAACTTTCCATAAAACAAATTTAGAAAGATGTATTAGTTTTACCAAACTTATTTGATGATATTATTTTTGAATCATCAAAAAATTATTTATGTAATGATTTTTCTAAAATAATGCGAAATGAATTTGAAATGAGTTTAATGAGTGAACTCAAATTCTTTCTTGGAATTCTGATTTTTCAAAAAAAGGAATGAATTATTTTGAATCAAAATAAATAAAAAATGATGTTTTAAGAGGTTTTAACCTTGATATCCCTAAAAGTTGAGACAATCCTATGAGTACCACCTATAAATTGGATCTTGATGAAATTAGGAAACCATTTGATCAAACCAGTTACTGAGGTATGATTGGAAGTCTTATCTACATGATGGAATTTTGAGTAGATATTATGTTTAGTGTGTGTATGTGTGCTCATTTTCAAGAAAACCCAAATGAGTCACACTTATTTCTATTAAAATAAATTTCAAAAACCTCAAATATATGAAAAATTTAGGATTTATTACCCTATAGATCAATAACATGATTTAGTAAGTAAATTTTAAAATGATTTGTGTTGATCAAAGTTATATTGAAAAAGACCCTATGAAACATTTCACTTTTTAGGTGAGTCTCTAGTTTCACGATGTAGTAAATAGAAATATTATATTGCATTTTCTATTATTGAAGCTGAATACATAACTGCCGGTAGTTTCTGCGCACAAATTTTATGGATGAAACACACTCTTCCTGAATATCAATATGAATTCTGACATGTCCCCATAAACTGTTACAATATAAGTGAAATAATCATTTCTAATAATAATATCTCTCATTCTAGGAAAACACACCTAGATATAAGGCATCACTTTTTGAGAGGTCATTTTCAAAAGCTAGATATCAGTATTGAATTAATTAGAACCGAATATCAGTTAGCTGATATTTTTACCAAGACTATTAATTATGGGAGAATGAATTATATCAAACATGAATTAGGAATGATAATTTTTGGTTAAGTTTAATTCTCATTTTTATACTGTTGGTTTCTCATATGATTAGTTTTTTGTACCATTGCTTTTTTATACCACATATTTTTCATAATATTGGTTTTCCATACCACTGGTTTATCATACCATTGGTTTGTCATACCATTGGTTTGTCATACCATTGGTTTTTCATACCATTGGTTTTTCATACTGTTGGTTTTTTATGACGCTGGTTTGTCTAACTGTTGAGTTATCATATCGATGTTTCAATGCCTTTGTGATTTTTCTTTTGTTTTTCAATTTTATTAACCATTGGTTTATTTGCTGGTATATTTATTTACTGAAACCCAATGCATGTTTTTGTCTAGATTTTTATTTTGATTTCAAGTATAATTTTAATTTTAGAATACATAATATCCAAAATTATATGAAAATGGCATAATAAATACCCAACAAACCTGAGCCCCGCACAATACTTGTGAATATCTCTCTCTATTCTAGTGAAACCCTTTCATCTCTCTCAGTTCAAACCCTCTCGTTACCTTAGGTCGAGCCTTTCAAACTGATCTGAATTCCATGGATGAAGTGAAGTTTAACGTCTTCTCTATTATAGTATAGATCTTCAATGAAGCTGAAGAAGGAATTGAGTGTTCCTACTCCATTTTCTCTAGTCAACCTATATCCTGCTAACCACATTGTTATACTAGAAAAGGGAGTAAAATTGAAATGGATGCTATCAAGTATGTCCATAATAATTAAGGTTCTTGAAAACCAAGTGTGTTTGGAATATTTTTCATCAAAAAAGAGACCCTTCTACCCAACAATGGTATATGGGTTTTATTAGAACAAAGAGTTTTTGTTTAATAAAGATGGTTTATATTGGATTAGAAGCCGTGCCAAAGGAAATGTGTTTGGTTTTTTACTCAATAAAATTGGCTAAGCTTCTATTTGTACCTCATGATGGAGTCTTTTATGAATATCAATGAAGCATCCCAGAAGCTATTGATATGTTCATTTATGTGGAGGTCCTTTCTATATTAATAGAAGATGGTTCAATAAGGTGGTATGTTTCCTTGGAATTGGATGGAGAATATAGGTTATTGTTTAAGGTCTTAAAATGCATGATTTTCCTAAGGAAGGGTAATTTCTGGAAACACTATGTTAACAGGATGTTTATCTCATATTTTTTATGACAGAAGTTCATAAGATTAATATTTGTAGATATCCACTGGTACATATATGCGAGATGGTAAAAACATTTTCCAGATAAAATTCATTGATCTATACTAAAATGATTTCAGTCAGGTTAAAGGCCAATACCATAGTTTTTGATGATGAAGTGTTTGTGTTTAACTGTGGTGGTTTTTTCATAACTAGTGACATATGTTTATGAATGAAAATTATAAAGAACCCATGAAAGAAACTATGGGTTGGAGATTATGAGAAGTTATAAGATGAATATAATCTGTTTGATCATAGAACTAGACCTAAGGACAAAGCTAATCCATGTTTGGAGCCTGATGTAGTTGTAGAATAATCAAATGCGGAAGAAGCTATTATTGAATAAGTAGAAAAGGATCAGTATGTTGATGTATGGACTAACCCTAACCTTTTATTCAAAATCATCTCCTATCACATATGGAGATCTTAGTCCACCTAAGAGGTTACCAAAGAGACAGAAGTATGTTAAGAGTGATGAAGAATAGACTGAGGTATCTAGAGAGGATCAATTCAAAATCCATTGAAGATGATGATGATAATGAGGAAGAAGAGAAGGTAGAAGAAAATGATAATGAAAAAGAAGCTACAGATGATGGAAGTGATTTTGAACCTGTTGATGATAGTGTTTGAATAAAGAATAAGTACATGGATATGACTGCAGAGATTATGTATCTAGTTTTTGAGGGGGATCCTTCTCCATAAGTGGATATTTTTTAGGAAACTACAGATGTTGATGCTGTTGAGACCAGTTCAGTTTCTACATGTCATGAAGGTTTAGATTCTACTATGGATGAGGAGATGAGAGTTTTAGCTACTATGGAACAACATCATGCCGAGAAAGATAATATGGGCCTTATTGAGGAAGAATTTAGAATTAAACCATGAATTATTCTAGATGTTCATAATTCTCCTGTGGATCAATGTGTGGAAAGTTAATCCACTATTGTTGATGCACAAAAGGATGATGAGATGTCAGATGCATCCATTGTTGATACACATTTTGAAGCTTAGCCTGTTGGTGTTGAACACATAGTGGCTTCTCAAAGTTTATAAGGTCAGAAGAATATATTAATTTTAGATGTTTTTGGCAACTTGGTTCCTCCTTTCATAGTACCTATTTCGGGTAGTTAGACCAAACCTATGGAAGAGGAGTATGTAAATTTCTATTTTCTTAATAAGTACTCCAAGGAGTGATAAAACAGAAGTTAATATTGAAGGTGATTCTAAGGGATCCTTGATTTCCCATTTTGATCTTGAGGGTCAACTGAATGTTTATTTCGAAGTGTCCTGCTATACCTAAACCTCTTTCATCTCCAATAGTTGTTTTACTGTACATAGTCACTCAAGATGTCATAAAATGTTTATGTGAAATGATGATTTATAAGATTGGAAAGTGTATAAGAAATCAGTCCCCTCTTTTGAATAATCTCATAGAATAAGATACCAGGTGTTTATTTTAGTTAGTTATCCAGTATATCCAACCTAATTTGATGCATCATATTTATGAGATAGAAATTGAGAATAAGAAGATATGTGGTGAACCATAAAATCTCAAGTCATTGGTTGAGGAAATGAAATCAGAGTTAAGTGTTTATTTGGATGGTATTATTAAAAGAATATTAGATAATTACCCTGATTCTTTTGATTATGTTGTTCATCCTATAGTGCTTGATGTAGATTAATTATGATTGGTTGAATGATATGAGCTTAGATATGTACCTTCCATTGCTTCAGGTAGTGTCAAAGATCATCCCCAGGAGACTTTGAAACTAATTTAGTATAATACAGACCATTTTCTCATCTTGGTTTCCAACTATGCCAAAGATATGAATGATTACATAGATAACATTACCAATTTTATCAAGTTTTATATCCCTTGGATTTATACCAAGCATACCACGAATGTCCATTTTTAATTCTTGGTTGAGAATGTGAGACTACCTTCTGTGACTATACAAAGAGAAAGTTAGGTAACTCCAAGAGATGACCCCAGTTTTGAACTATTTCAAGGAAGAAAAGTATGATTTAATCATTGTAATGTAAGGGGGTGGCCAGATTATCATGGATTTCATCAATATCATGAATCCATTTCCTTATTCCCAAGGCCAAGAAATGGTTGCTGAGTTATCCATTCTGATTACTCCATAGTTCTCTTTCATACCTGCATTTACTGCTGGTTCCACTATACCACTGCCATATAGTTTTCAACCTTTTCCTATGGAAGGTGTGCAAGCTATATACCAGCTCAGGCTTGCTGTTGTTTTGGATGATAATCCCTTTTGGGCTCTCACTAGTTATTCTCCTAGTGTTCCCTCTATAGTAGCTGAGGTTGATCCTGCTGCCTCGATTAAGGATAAAGATAAATCCAAGGTTAATGATAAAGAATTGGTGGATCCCTCCACCAAACCATAAAATTTATATATTCTGGACTTAGATTGTACTATTTTTTATGATATCCTCCTTGAAATAACTTTGTGCTCATAATTTGGTATGCCATTCATACCTCGTCTCTTGTCTGTTTCCTATTTTCAACTATTCATATCTTATGCCTGTATTTACTATATTTCTTTTCATATTGTTTGCCATTTAAATAATCCCAAATGGGGAATAATTTTTATGGAATATGCGTTTATAATAATTCTTATGGTATTCATGGTTTTACTTTATGGAATAATGTTTATTCTTTTTCTAAACATATTATCTCTCCATCTCTAAACTATGTTCTTACATTTGATAATTTCTATTTTTCCCTATTATTTTCCTTGAATCATCTAAACACACCATGAATGATAAGTCTTGCTTTATATTTGGATCTAACCTTGAATATTACGTTTAAACATTTGTAATACTTTGATGACCTATTTTTTACTTTTATAATATTCTATTGATTCCATGTTTTTTGATCATAAAAAAGTAGGGAGATTGTTGACCCCTATGTTTTAATGATCATAAAAATAATGATTATAATAATTCTGAGGAATTTCATGTCTTCTTAAAAGAAATCTATATTTTTAGAATAGGTGATAATTCTATCTAAGTATGAGACACCATTTAGGCAGACACCATTTTTTATGACACTCTACATGCATAAAAATATCTATGTTTTCTATTCCTCCATAACATCACAACATCAGAATATCATACCACTGGATGGAAGAATTGAAAAATTATGAGACATCATTGATCGAAACATCACAAGGATTTCATTCCACTAGAAAAAAATATGGATAATTAGGATATACATCTCGATGAGGCACCTCTAGACTCATACCGTCAACACAGTATTATTTTTCTCAGTATGAGACACCATTAGACCATGCACCTTTAATTGAGACACCCCCAGCATATTGAAAATTTGGATAATTATAAGACACCGTCAATGTCATATTGCCAGAGCTAGACAACTCAAGATCTTGACATCACTATAATTTGACCCCACTAGATCTTAAGACACCATTATTATTTTTATTATTTTAATTATTTCAAATTTCATTATTCTAATGGCTATATTCATGACATTTAATACCATTTAGTATTTTAATGATTGTATCTTAAATGTTCAATAGAATTCATGTTAGAATGGAAAATAAGATCATGTAACTAATTTATATTTCCCCACTACCACTGATAATATTGGAGCACACTCCCTCATGAAATATAGACATAGAATCATTTAGGAAACCATATGATGAATAGAGAAATAATTATGGATAGAAAGATATTGTGATTCACCTAATATTTGAGATCTGAAGAGTTAGTCCTAATTGAAAACATGAATATCTCATCTGTTATGAATGCTCAAATGAGGAATCCAAAGCTCATCATATACAGTTCTTTCTTCTAGTTAAAAAACAAGAGTTACTATACTAGGTATTTCTGAACATTTTGAAACAACCAGACTCAAGATTCATTATTGGTTTAAATCAAGAGTCACAAGCTACATTGGAACAAGTGAATCATCTCAAAACTCTACACTCCTAGATTTATCAATTATATTTATATCAATTAATTTTAAATAGATTGTGTTATAATTTTGTCTGTATACACACATTGTCTCCATCAATAAACTGAGATATACTTGATATCATAGAAAACAATTTAATTGTTTATTTATCACTTGGATAAGTGTGGTAGAGGTCCCTGTGTGGCATGTTCCTTTCTAATCACAAGCATAACTAGGGAAGAGGTCATGTGTGATCAGGCCTATTATAGACCTTTGTATAAACATGACCTAAGCTCTCTATCATTGAGTTTATTTTATATAAACAGCACGGTGGAGGGTGATCACCAATTGGAGAAGAATATGTGTCAAATTGAGAAATAACCACTTGTATTAAATATTTCCATGGTGTGTTATAATTTTTTCTTAGTTTATATCTGATTTAAAAAAATATATATTTTATTTGTAAATAAACATTTTACCGTGATAGGTTTTTTTAATTTGCATTCATATAGTATTTTGATAAGGCAAATTGATTTCAAATGATTCAATAATATTCTCTATTATTCATTCGATACCTAATAAATATTTAGAGAAATATTTAGAAAGATTAAGAAATATATCATAGAACTTATTTTGATAAACTTGTATGTATTTAATCCTTTGGGGGATTTTAAAATAATCAATTATTCTACAAATATTTTATAGGGTACTTAGTTTACACCCCTCTTGAGATACTCAATCCAACCAAAAAACATTATAATTATTTCATGTTGGCAATATATATGTAAATATTTATTGACATTTCATGAATTTTATTGATAACTGTCATCTCAAAAGTATAACGTTGAGTTATCGCTAATATTTATTTTTCATGAATTATTATATTAGGTATGGAAATGTTATTTTTTCATGAGTATGAATCTTTTATTTTAGTATGAAATATTATAATGAGGCACAAAATTGTTTTTAAGTGTTGGATAACCCATATAATATACCACATGGAGTGTCTTTATGATGTACAAACCCATGAGCTACTGAACAGTGCCCTAAGACAACTGGCAATATGCCCTCAAATGTGCCTCCCTATACCCAAGGGGGTGCCAACTAGTAGTGAGGGTATGGTAAATATGTCTTGGGGAGACTATACCCTATGTTATCAAAATAAAACTCATGCAATGAAAATGAAAATAACCATGTATGGAAGAATATAAACAACCATAACAATACCATGACATGTGATAGTCAAAACTAGAAAATACAATACTCAACTTAAAGGTAAATCGTGCTATGTAAATGAAAGTTCCATGTTTATAAAATTAAACTCAATGCAAAGACACAAAAACTCCTAAACATACTCCAAACTACTTCGGGTTCCCTCTCCCATGCTCTAATCCCAAACTGTAACCTATCACAGAGCCTTGGCATTATCCTGTCCTGCAACAAAAAAGTCTACTTGGGTGCCGATCAGGCAGCCCAAATAAGGTGTGAGTACAACTCAGTAGGCCACTACCAATGGTGTCTGAAATGATTCCAGTCAAAAGATAGTGCATACAGTTTTATGAAGCAATAAATACAATGCATAATTAAAATAGTTATCACATTTTCATATAATCTTTAATCATATCATAACACAATTAAATTCATATTTCCCGTTTGAATCATCATTAATTATTATCATTCATTTTGCGTAGGTATTTCTTCCGATCACCCCAAATATCAATTGAAACTTAATTTATTATTATCATTCATTGTGTGTAGGTCCTGATGACTATTAACCTAAATATCTTTGAGTGTAGGTCGTCATGCCAATCACTTCTTTTCTCAATCGGTGTAGGTCATTATACCTGACACCCCAAAATCTAAAGCTTGGATATATATTGGGTAGGAATTCCATGTCCAATCCCAGAATCTAATCATTCTATGAATAATAAATCTCATCCATTTAATCATTCTTTAAATCATAAGAATTTTCCACATTTTTAATTTACTAATCCAACAATTAGTTAACCATTTTAAAGGCCATAAGTTAATTCAACAATTAACTAAGCATATAACCCATTAATTAATTCATCAATAAATTAATCTTTCAACACAATTCAAATTCCATAATTAAATCTTCACAATAAATTATTCATATCAAAACCCAAAAATTCAGAATTAATTCTCACAATTAATTATCTTTGACAATAGCATAGAACATAATTAATTCTCACTATTAATTATATTTAATTGAAAAAAATAATTCTATAATTAATTCCCCAAAATTAATTATCTTATTATAACAATCCAATATCTCATGCCAATATCTCAACACAAAATCAATCTCTAAAATGAATATCAATTTAGGCAACCCCCTTCGTTTGTTCTGTGATCAATTATCAATTAACCACCTTGGAAAATCACAAGTCAATTCCATATTCCTAATTACTCCAATTTAAGAATTACATTATAAGGTGAATACACAAATCATAAATCATGACTATGAGAGTTTGATTTAGACCACATACCTTGGTTTATTGATGGAAGTTTTCCTAGCGGATATCCCTAAAATCCAATCGGCACAATGTCATCGATCAAGCTTTAGATCTAAATACCTAAAACCAAAATTAAGACCAAAGCCATAATGATCTTGTAAATATTTATATAGATATACAATCCTATATTTAGATCTTAACTCATTGGTTTAGATCAAATAAAATTGTGGAGATCTTACATGAAAATGTCTAGAAAAGATAAGAGAAAGTATGGAAAAAGTATCGGGATGAAATCCACCTACAGGGAGGAGAGAGAATCTTCAATTCAGGCATTCAATCTCGAAGAAAAATGTTTGTATCGCCTTGGAATCTCTCTAGGAGGATTTGGAAACATCTATAATTCATCAAGCCTGAGGTAAGGTTGAAAAATATGGTAGTACCGAGGGTTTGAGTGGTTTTAAAAATGATTTTAGGAATTACCATCCCACGAGAACGATTTATTGGGTAGAGGCACCTAGTTTGGAAAACTGTGTGACAACTGTGTAGACCTCTATTTCTATATTTGCATGGTTGGTATGGTATGGCCACACAGTTTGTCAAACCATGCACAAACAATGAGAAAACCATGCAGAACCCCATGTCCAATTTAGCATGTTGGGCACCATTTGGTCGCACCATTTTTCAAACCATGCACAAACCGTGCACAACCCATTGTTCATTAGTTTTCCTTAAAAATTCACCAAAAGAACCTCAATACACTTCTCCAAATTACAGGTACTTAAAATCTTAAAAAAGTACATGAAAATACACCCGATATGACTCCAGAAAAAGGCTAGGATCTTAAAATCCTCCCACCTTATAATAACTCATCATCAAGATGCACTCCCAAACTTCTCAAAAATTCCTTCAAAAAGAGATTGGGATAATGATCCCCCATCTTTTCTTCTTATTCCCAAGTTTCCTCTTGAACATTTCCATTTTTATATAACACATGTACGAACAACACGGTTAGTCCCTGTAACACTTTCTCGCTGCGACCCATCACACATACCAGACACTCCACAAATGATGCATCTATCTCGAGGTCAAATTACTACAAATCAATCACATGATAAGGGTCTAGATAATACTACCGTAGTTGTGAAAAATGGAAAAAATCATGTATAGTTCTAAATTTCTATGGAAGTGCAAATCGGTACGCCACCAGCCTAATTTTCTCAAACACACAAAAGATCCCATGAACCTAGGTGCTAACTTTCCCTACCTCCGTATCCTATGGTGAACCAATCTAGGCGACACCCGAAGGAATACACGATCACCCTCTGTAGACTCTAGGGTTCATCTCCCTCTATTATCTTAAAAATTATGCCTACTCTGAGCTATATCCATATGATTTCGAATCAACTGCACATACTCCGATGTCTCCTGAACGAGACTCGGTCCTAACAGCTCTGACTCACCTTCCTCTACCCAACATATTAGTGATCTATAATGCCTATCATAAAGTGCCTCATATGGTTCTATCTGTATAGTTTCCTATTAACTACTTTAATAGGTGAAATTCACTAATGCTTAGTGCTTTTCCCAAGAACCACCAAATTCAAGCACACATGCTCGCAACATATCCTCTAACCCTTATATGGTACATTACGACTTCCCATCTATTTGTGGGTAGAAGGAGATGCTTAGTAGAGTCTACATACCAAGAACCTTCTCTAATCCCTACTAGTAGTGTGTAGTAAAGCGCAAATTACGATATGAAACTACAGTCCATGACACCCCATGAAAATGAATTATCTCTCCCATGTACAGTTCCCCCAACTACTTTTCTGTAAAGGTTTATTTGATAGGAAGGAAGTGTGCTACCTTTTTTAGTCTATCCACAAAACCCAAATCGTATCATTCTTACAAAAATTATTTTTATACAAAACCTAAAAATCCATAGTCACGTCAACCCACTTTATTTTGGAATAGGTAGTGGCTGCAATAGGCCTCTAGGTCATTGATGCTTTGCATTCACCTGATGACAAGTGAAACATCTTGTTATGAACCCTGCTATCTCTATTTTCATGCCTGGACACCAAAACTACCATCGAAGGTCCCAAAACATTTTTTACCCCAGGATGTGCCGCCCACCTTGAAGCATGAAATTATCGCATGAGTTCCTCACGCATACTCGTAGGAAATACAACCCCATTTTTCACATAGATGATCTCATAATCATATATTTTACAGTCTGAAGGTGTCTCCCAAACTTCAAGTACTTACATTAAGGATAAACAATATTGATCCTTGTACTTCTTATCCCTAATCTCTCTCCAGATTGTATACTCCACTGCTACAGAAACAAGAGTCATCCACTCCTGACTCTCCTGAGATACCACATGCATTTCTGCCCATAGGTCCATCATCTTCCACTCTTCACTCGACTCATGTTCCAACTGAGTCTATGTTTTCTTGATCTAGGAAACATCCACATTGTTTCCCATTCCAGATATATATGCCAGTTCAAAATAAAAGGACTGCATATACTCTACCCATCTTCGTTGCCAAAGATTCAAGTCGCGCTGTAAAAAGATATACTTCAAGATTTTATGATCCATAAAAACTGTAATCTTTTCAACCAAAAGACAGTGTCGCCAACACTTAAGATCATAAACCACTACTTTCAACCCAAGGTCATGCATAGGGTAATTCTGTTCATGTGGCCTTAGCTTCCTAGACCAATAAGCAATTACTCTACCCCCTTGAATCAAAACAACATCGAGTCCGACCCCAGAAGTGTCACAATACACTATGTACTCCTCACCCGAATCTAGTAAAACCAAATTTGGTGCCAAGGTCAAGTGCTTATTTAACTCCTTAAAAGCATTCTCAAATGATTCTATCTAAAAAATCTTTATCCCTTTATTTGTTAAACCAGCAGGTAGTGATACCATTCAGGAAAATTCTTGGATAAACCTCCTATAATGACAAGGTAATCCCAAATATCCTTGAATATCAAAAAACTTCTTGGGTTACTCCCAAGGAATCTCTACCTGGAATTTTTCTGGGTCCACTCGCATGCCTTCTTCCGAGATGATGTTCCCCAAAATGTGTACCCTGTCAATCCAAAACTAACATTTAGATAGCTTGGAATATAATAGATGCTCTCTCAATGTACTCTGGATGATGTCAAGATGTTTAGAATGATCGTCATGAGTTTTAGAGTACACTTATATGTTGTCCACAAACACTATGACAAACTGATCTAAGTATGGATGAAATATCATGTTCATAAAGGCCATAAACATTTCTAGAGCATTAGTCAAACAAAATGGCATTATGATAAACACATAGAGGCCATACCGACTTCTAAAAGAAGTTCATTGTATATCAAACATCTGGACTCTCACCTGATGATACCCAGATCTCAGATCGATCTTTAAGAACTCACTTGCCCCCCTCAGCTGGTCAAACAGATCATCGATACATAGACTAAGTTATCAGTTATTCACATTTATTTTGTTCAACTTTTGGTAATTGATGCACATGCATAAACTCCCATCGGCCTTCTTTGAAAACAAAATAGGTGATCCCCAAGGTGATGTACTTGGCCGAATAAACTCTTTATCCTCCAAATCTTCAAACTTCATTTTAAGTTCTTGAAGAACATTTAGCACCATTCTGTAAGGTATAATACATACTAGCTCAACCCTCAACATGATCTCAATAGTGAATTCCATATCTCTCTCAGGTGGGAACCCCGAAAAGTCTTCATCAATGACATCCTGAAATAATTATACTAATGGTGGAAGGAATTATTGTCCACCACCCCCATCATCCAATAAAATACTAGAAAAATGGGTTGTGATATCTCCCAATTACTGAGTAATTGGCCTAGATCTGCCTGTATGGATATCCAATTCTCTATGGACATATTAGTCACCCTTAGGAGATACAAAGATCGGTCTCATGTGATAACAATATATGTGAGCACGGTATGCGACTGGCCAATCCATACCCATAATATGATCAAATCCCATTATATTAAGAACATAGATTTCCCAAAGGAAATGATACTCCGTGATCTCTAGAGAATAGCCCTTGCATAAACAGATATCCCTAGTCTGTGTTCCCAACGATGTATCGATATTCATAACCCCACCTATGGAATCCACTTACAGGATCAAGCCATTAGAAAGATTTTCAGATATAATGGAGTGAGAGGCACCAGTATCAAATAAAGCAGTAGATAAAGTAGAAGCTACTAGAATATTACCCTGACTATTGATGTACCATCCTCTTTGTCCACAAGTTTAGGCTTCACTACATGTAACTGTCCTACCCCTCTTTTCTGTGGTGTCATCTGACTCCCCTGAGTAGAACCACTCTGCTGAAACATGTGCTCATTTCTTGAGGCACCACATCTACTCCCTCTACTACCTCAACTAGTAGAACTCTAGTTTACAAAAATATATAGTGTAGAATACCCCTTTCCACACACTGACTCTGATCAGCTTCTCCCTCAGCACCACCCAACCACTCCTTCCTATAGAACCTTTATCGATATCCCATCTTGCCACAAAACCTATAATCCACTGGTGGTCGAGGAAAATGTGTATGATAATGAACCTACCTACCACACTGATGAAAAATCACATGATAAAGATTACATGTAACTATCTCTCCTAACTATACACCTTGCTTCCCACTATCCTGACTAAGATTCTCATAGTGGGGCCTCATACTCTTGGAAGGCCCCCTCTCAGATCTTCTGCAACCTGTCCAGTACTGGAAGCCTCTATCATGTTCCTCTCTGAAATGATAGCCTGGTTAACCACTTCTGATAATTTAATCATCCTAAAGATATTCACCTTGGACTTAATTTTACAACTAAGTCCATCCTAAAATCGTTTTTTCAAAGAAGCCTCATATTCCTCCAAAGCTCGAGCAAAACACTGTAAATATAAGAAACATCCAGAGTATTCCATTATAGATATACTTCCTTGTGTTATATGCATAAACTCTAATGACTTATCTTGCCTTAGTGTATTTTGATAGAAGTTCTCTAGTCACTTACCCAAAAAAATCCTTACATAACATCTCATCAGTCTGTCTAGATCGCACTTGAATGTCCCACCAATGATTCATGAAACCCCATAGCATATAAGAAACCAAATTGAACATCTTATCTACTAGAGTCTCTAAATGGTTGATTGTGATCTCAAAATATTCAATGTAGAATTCAACTCCCTTAGGTCCACCCTCTCTAGTAAAAGTAGGAGGGTTCTGCAGCTAAAACTCCCTTGTCAACTAAGATATGATTTTATGAACTCACCTAGGGTCTATCTCAATGAATTACATGAAACAAGAAAAGTTAATTTATATATATTCCCCTTCTTCATTATATTTCACCAATTGTCCCTCAAGATTTCTTTTTGGATGTTCATTCTGGTCCATACCCCTCGATATATCCATTAACAAGCGTCATGGATGCATACTCCTACATAGCCAAACACATATCTCAGGTCTCATAATACAACCTTGTAACATTTACATAAGAGGATAAACTAAAACAATAAGTTTGAACATGTCTTTTCCCCCTTCTTATGGCCTCATGGTCAACACTGATTCCTTTTCACTACCTTTAACCATCCTATGCCTAGGTCTTGGTTAACAAGGGAATATTCATTCTCAATAATTAATTAATCCATTAATTAATCACATTATATCAAATTAATTAATTCAACAATTAATTAATTTTTCATCATCAATTCATGAATCAACGTTCTCATTAGACACCCATTTATTCTTAGTTTTCATCATTATTCCAATCTTAGAAAATGGAATAATAGTTGAATTTCAAAAACTTACCCATAACCTATTTTCCCATGAGTGCCTAGAATGATGCATGTTACATAAACCATGAGTGCCTAGAATGATGAATGCAAACTCAACTATCGTTCCCTGTTAGGAAAAGAATCAACATTCAACAATTTTCAAAAAAATATCACATCACACCACAAGTGCATCACCCAAGGTGAAATAATATTCAACTGTAACAACAAACAACAATCACAAAAATCCCACCATGATTACTCATATTTTCCCCCATACATGAGTTTTCAACTCCCATGACTGAGCTCATTACCAAGCCTCGACTCTTCCTAGTATCCGGTTTACCTTTCCAAAAATATTAATACAAAAGAAGGAGACATAAAAGTGAACCTCCTCTAATACCTCTTTGTGACATCCCGAACCAGGAGCCACTAAATAGTTCCCCAATCCAGTTGGCCACTTTCCCTCAAGCGCACCTCCCCATATTCTAGAGGGTGAAAACTAGAATCAATGGATTGTAATTCAGAATTTGGTAGACTATACCTACTCTTATAAGAATAAAACACCAGTAGAAGCAAATAAAAATAACCATGTACGGAAGCATATAAATAACCAGAAAAAGACCATGTCGTATGATAGTTAAAAACATAAAATACAATACTGAAATGAAAGGTAAATCACGATATGAAAATGAAAGGTTCAAGTGTCTATAATGAAACTCAAAGTAAAGACACAACGACTATAAAACAGATCCATACCTACATCCAGTTCCCTCTCCCATGCTCCAATTCCGAACTGCAAACTGTTACGTGGCCTTTCCCTTATCCTATCTTGCAACAAAAATGTCTGATCGGGTGCCAATCAGACAGACCAAATAGGGTCTGAGCCCATATCATTAGGCCACCACCAATAGTGCCTAAAAGGATCCCAATAAAAAGATAGTGCATTCTGTTCTATAAATCGATAGAAACTTTTCATAATTTAAATAGTTATCACATTTTCATTTAATCATTAATCATCACATTAGGGCAATTCAATTCATGTTTCCCATTTTAATCATAATTCATTATTATCATTCATTGGGTGTAGGTATCCCTCCCTAGCACCCCAAATCTCAGTTGAAACATCATTTGTTATAATCATTCATTTGGTGTAGGTCGTCATACCTAGCACCCAAAATCTCATTGACTATAGTTCGTCATGCCTAGAACTTATTTTATCATTTAGTTTAGGTCTTCATACCTAACTCCATATAATCTCAAGATTGTATAAATATTGGGAAGAAATACCATATCAAATTCCCAAATTCTAATCGGTCCAGGACACCAGTCCTATCACTAAAAAATATCATCCATTTAATAATTCTTTAATTCCTAAGAATTTTCCACATTATTAATTTACTAATCAAACGACCAGTTAAATATTAAAAGGGCCATTAGTTATTTCAATAATTATCTAAGAATATAACCCATTAATTAATTCATCAATTAATTAATCAATCAACAGAATTCAAATTCCATAATTAATTATTCACAATTAATTGTTCATATCAAAACCCCCCAAGTCATAATTAATTCTCATAATTAATTATCTTTGATCACATCATGACACATAATTAATTCTCATAATTAATTATCTTTCATAGGAAAACATAATTCCATAAGTAATTACCCACAATTAATTATCTTATTACAATAATTCAATATCTCAAGGCAATATCTCAACCCAAAATCATTCTTCAAAACAAATATCACTTTAGACATCCCAGTTCATTTGTTCTGTGATCAATTATCAGTAAACCACCAAGGAAAATCACAAGTCAATTCCATATTCCTAATTACTCCAATTTAGGAATTAAATTATCGATGGAATCTTGAAAAACCCTAAATTCATACACATATCATAATTCATCACTATGGGAGTTCAAATTAGACCACCTACCTTGTTTTTTTTATGGAAGTTAGCCCAACGGAAATCCCTAAAATATGAGTGACACAACATCGTTGATCAAGATTTGGACAAAAATCCGTAAAACCAAAATTAATATTAAAGGAATTATGATCTTAGAAATAAGGATATAGATCTAAAATCATAGATATAGATCTTAACTCATAGTTTTATATCCAAGAAAATTGTAGATATCATCTATGAAAATATAAGATAAAGAATGAGAGAATCATTAGGATGAAATCCACTTATCAGGACGAGTGAGGATCTTCAATTTGGGATTTCAATCTCAAAGAATAGTGTTTAAATTGCCTTGGAATATCTCAAAAAGTATTTGGAAACACCAAGAATTCATAAAGACTTAGCCAAGTTCGAACAATATGGAAGTCCTGGGGGTTTGAGTGATTTTAAAAGGAATTTTTAGAATTAAAACCCCACACGCACTATTTCCTGGGTAGAGGCGCACTGTTTGAAAAATTGTAAGCCAACCATGTAGACCTCTCTGTCAAGGTTTTCATGGTTGGCATGGTTCGGCCACACAGTTTTTCAAACCATGTGGACCCCTCTATCTAGTTTTTACACACTTGGCACGGTTTGGTTGCACGGTTTTCCAAACCGTGATCAAACCATTCACAACCCATTATTCATTATTTTTCCTTAAAAATTCACAAAAACGCACCCCAAGACACTACTACAAGTTAAAGATACTTAAAATCTTTAAAAAGTAAATGAAAATGCACCTGATATGACTTCTGAAAAGTCCAAGATCTTACAGTTGTACACTATGTATTTGGTTTAATATTTTTTTATGGATTATATTTTGAGTCCCAATTACCTCAGGTTGGGGAGAGACCTAGCGTGAGAACATTCATATTTTGACACTTTTCCTTTTCAAGCCTTACATGTTAGATAATCATGGGATGGATGAGTGTGTTTCTCATCATTTCATTGGTTAGAGATAAACTAATATGGGATTATTCCTCTCATATGATGAGTATGACATTTGAACCCTCTATTGATATATATTAAAGAGTGCGTGACCGCACCTGGATAATATATATTTTATGATTTTCTATTCTGGCGAGGGACATGTGATGGGATCATTTATAAAATTTTATAACATGTGATGTATTCCTAGAATTGTACATTCTATACTTGAACAATCATTTACATTTGAGAAGGACATATTGTTGACATACTATTTTACCCATGGTCACCAGATGGCTTAAAAAAATGGATCATATGAGAATGTTGGCATGAATATGATGTAGATGGTGTACACTAGTATAGAGAAACATTTTTTTGATAGAGATCACACTAGGTGCCTTTATATATTTAGAAGGAATGATTATTTTATAAAGGATTCAATTTTATTATATCTATAGATCAAATGATTCATATTTAATACCAATGCTAAAATTACCATGTGATCAATCGTTTTAGCTGACCGAATAAGGATTGAGTTTGATAAAGAGATAAACTCAAAAAATGTTTGAGTTAATACAAATTTATTTCGGATGGGTATTCACATTCTATTTCATATAATGTGATACATGCTGAAGTTAATTATAGGTTTCCAAAAGTTCTTTGGAAGATATCCATACATATTCTTCAATATAGTTTCACAAGTAATTGTATACACTGCACTGAAAGGTGAAATGGTACTAAGACTATGAAGCTTTAGTGAAATTGGTGATTAAAGTAGAAATTCCCTAAATCCCTTAATTCATATAATGCTTTTTTGGCCATATCATATTACAAGATTTATTTATGTCATATGGTACATCAAGGATTTATTCAATATCATTTAATGTGATATGCATGATATCATAATCACTATCTTAGCATACATGTTTTTATATTAAGACACAAAATTGTTTAATAGTTATTAATTTTAATAAACCCAACTTTATATCATTAAGTAATCAGTTTCATTAGATGATATTCATGGGGATTCCAATCATATGATTAATTTATAAAAGACTGGGAAATTACTCATGCATTTTTTATTACAAGAGTAAATGTTTGGAGTTATCTAGAGAGTCTAAAATAAAATATTAATGAGTACACCACCATATGATTGATATAAGAATTATTTTTAATTCTTCTCTGAAACTCCCTTGATCCTATATTTCTCTTCCTATTCACCCATAGACTTCATGAAGCACTATCACACTGTTACTGATTAGAGGATTTGATTTAGCGTCAATTTATTCGACAAAACCATGATGCCTCTAGAGGATGGGTATCATTCGTATACAACATTTTTGATCCTTATCAACCATATACAATGAAGATAAATTCCTTATCTATGTGTTGAAAGCTGAACATACAATAATTTATTCATTTCATAGTATCATGGTTTCATTAATCATGCATGGTGTTCATGGATTTAGGTTTCTTATTTTTTCGCTATCTCATATGTGTGTTACATGATCTTCTAAAACCCCTAAATTACATTATATTACATAAAAAAAATTAATATTTCGAAAAGAGAATAAGAGTAACAAGATGTTAATATTGGAAACAATTTGCCTCAAATAAAAAAAGAAAAAAACAGTTGGATGATTTACAGTGGGTGTTCATCCCAAATGATGGAGATCATGAACCACTTGAAGAATGTAAAGGGACCTGATGAAGGACCTATTTTATTGGGTAATTATAGATTATTAAATATCAAAAGAATCTTAATAATAATATATATATGGGTAGGTGTTAAAAAACAAAGTAGTCTTTTTTTGGATGGTCGTTGCCATAATCCCCATAGAAAAATTTAGTTGTGAAACATAGCTTTGGAAGTAACCTTCAATAAAAAGTGTTTTCCTATTAAAGGAAAATCTATAAAATAATTAATGAATTTATAGTGAATAATAATTAATCTATATCAAGTATATAACAATGAGAGTACAATTATATTTATGATTAAAGAATAGAATAATATATTTCACCAAAGATTCAGGAGTATGAATCAATAAATCATAGAGTTTTATTCAAAATTTAGGGGTGCAATTAACAATCAAAATCAAATACAGTATTGCTAAAAGAATTTTGATTCTTGTTTTAGTGAAATAATGTTGGTAAATTCATATAAACCAAATAAAAATATTTCTTCAGTCTTATTGGATCTAATTTACAATTAAGTGTTCCGTCCAATGAAGATTCTTAAAACAAGAGGTGATAAATAATTCATATTGTTTATTAATGGTTATAGAAGAATGTGTTCAATCATATTATTACTTACAAAAATATAATTAATTGAGTGCATCAAGTGTTTTTGTAGGAGAGATGAAAACTAAATCGAAGGAATGATTAGAATTATACAGTTGAATAATGTTATAGAGTAAACCTCTATTGAAGTAGGTAGTTACGTGGAAAAGTACGAAATCAAGCAAGAAGTTTCATCTGTAAGGACACCATAAAATATTGGTGTCTTGAAAAGACGAAACCAAATGGTAAGAAACATGAAACATTACTTGCTTATATATAGTGGAATCTTAAGGAGATATTGGAAAGAAGTAGTTTGAGGGATGATATACACATAAAATACTACATTTTTAATTCCTTAAGTGAAGAAGATGATATACTAAATGCATCATGGGATAATGTAAACCTGTAAATAGTTTAAAGTATTTTAAAGAAAGTGTTTCATCAGAAGCAAAGAGGGAAATCAAAGAAGTTACATAGACACAACTGATGAAGTAATATTCTTAGGACACTCATTTATGAGTAATACCTATGAATGACTCGATAAAAGTTTGAAACAAATACTAGAATTAAATGATGCCCAATTTAATCAAGAAAATGATGGGTATAAATATATAATTCCTAAATTTAGTGAAATTTATGATATAGAAGATGGGACATGGATAAATATAGGCCGCTTAATTAGTCTAACACATAAAGAGGACTCTATATTTAAATAGGTGGGAGAAGAGGTTTATATGAAAAAAAAATCTGTGAATGAAGAGGTTAATAAAAACAATTTAATCATAGAATCAAAGGAGGAGAATAATGATGGATATTAATGAATCAAACATCATAGAATATAAATTTACCCCAATTTAAAATCGGAGAATGAGAGGTTTAGATTACATTTCTTTTTTATCCCAAAAAGATCCATAATCATTTGAATAAGTGTTAAGAAATGAATCAAGGGTCCAGGAAAAGAATTAAAAGGGGAATTAAATATATAAGAATCATACATGTTAGATTTTAAATAGAATGAATAACTATAACATCACCACAACCAGATTGGTATCCAACAAAATGTTATAAATCGGAAAAACTTGTTTACGATGAAGATATGTTGCTGTGTAAAAGCTACGCATAAGTATAAGATGTTTATGTGGAAGAAAATACTCCAATTGTGGAGATAATGAAATAAATAATCTATTTATTACTATATATATTAGAAAAGATATCTCAAAATATATAAATGGACAATAAGATGAAATTTCAAATTGGTGTGATCATGGATGAATTATATATTTATAATACAATAACCATTTAAATTGGTGATAAAGAATTCAATGTCTATAAATTGAAGAAATATTTATATATATTGAAACAATCCCCTAAAGATTGGTATTCTCGTTTGGACACAATTATAAAGAAGATATAATTTAGGATAGGTAGTGTCAATCATAATATATATGTAAAATAAACCAAAGAAGAGTAGTCCATAGTGACCTTCTATGTGAATGACCTCATATTTTGTGGAAAAGATGAAATTAATGGATAGAGTTTCATGGTTTTTGGAATAAATGACTTAAAAATGAAAGAGAAGAGAAATTAAATACTTTTTTTGCTGTAAGTGAACCAAATAGATAATTATAAATTTTTTTTTCAAGAAACATATTCATGGGTGCTACTGAATAAGATAAATATGATTCATAGAAAACTATTTTCAACAAAAAATAGTTGTTGGAACCTAACATGGGAAATAAAGAGATGGAAAGTCAATTTATCCCATGATTCCTTGAAATATGATTAAAATTTAGTTTTTACCTCACATTGGAAAGGATAGAAATCATCTATTATATATTCTTAGAATTATATTTTTAGAGTATCCAAAAGGATGAACATCTCTATACTATGAAATGAATTATAAGAAACATTAAAGGAGCATTGGATTATGGTTTTGTGTATTATATAAGAAATTATAGATTTTTATATGAGTATTCATATGTTTAAAGGGTTAATGGAACCATGGATATAAAATTAATTACTATAATATCATTATTTTTTGGAAGGGAATTCATTGGATGAATTAAGAATAAGTAAAAGAACATGTATCATAGCATAGATGACATATATTATATTTCAGTTGTAAAGTATTAAACCCAACTATTTTGGATGAAAATACAACTAGATTATCTAATTGAAGATGTGACCATGCCTATGAAAATTTATTATAAAAATAAGAGTTCAATTAAAGAAATAAAAAACTATTACAAGATAAATGAAAAAAATAATATTGAAATTTGGTATCACTTTTTTAAAGGAACATTGGATGATGGAGTGGTCATGATGGAGTATATAGGAACTAATAAATAAGTGTCATATATTATCACAATACATTTGAAAAAACTAGAATTTGGGAAGCATCCATCTAACCTTGGTGTTCAACCACCACCCCCTTTTTAGGAGATTAAAAAATTCACCTTTTCCCAATGTATATATTATTTTATCTGGGTTTTATGTGTTTTTTTGTTGCTTATATTAAGTTGAATGTATAAATATTGGGGGTTATACAATTCATGGTATCTCATAGGAAGATAAAATAATTTAGAGTTTCATTGAAAATAAATTAACATGCAGAATACAAATACTAAAATAAATTCAAGAATAGAAGTAAATAAAAATCTATACAACAATATATTAATTAATATATTTTTTTATTTTCTACACCTAGGTTTGGAACATGTTGGAATATAGGACTTTTTAGATAAATTGTTTGAGATTTAGTAGGGGGAAGTGAAAATATCATTAATTGGATTCATGTTTTCTGGATTACTTGGGAGTTTGGTAGGTGATCTAATATAATCAAATCTAGAGATGTTTAACCCTTGAATTATAAAATAAAAGAGGATTAAAGTTTATTTCAGAAATCTGTTAAAATAGTCTATTACATCTAGGGAGATATTTCCATTTTATTTTAATGTCGAAGACGTGGAGTGATATATTTTGTGTATGAATTTATAACAAAATCCAATGGGGGAGATTTGTTTAACTAGAGGTTGTAATTTTAGTTTTTTTCAATTATATTTGGTTTTTAAATGTGATGACTTAGATAATTTGGTGAAGTTTTGAAAGTATTCCTATATAATGCAAGAACAGGCATGATGCAACTAATTTTGACCATGCTATGAGAAGATGACTATTGTTTAGTATTAATATAGATATGGATGAATGGTCCAAAGGGATGTGGGAGAATTGATCAACTTAAATTTTTTATATAATTATCAGAGTTAATTTAACTAATGGTAGAAGATAAAATTTAACACATGTATTTTTAAAATAACTCAATTCAAAGTGATGTTACATCTACTCTATACAATGTCAACGTGAGAGTATGACACCCACTAATTTAGTGACCTAATTTTTAAAAGTGGTAACTAACTTTTACAATTCCTTTTAAACCCTTAGAAGAATGACCAAAATTCTAAATTTTTCTTAATTATAGGAATAACCTAGAACCTTCCTTTTGAAGTGATGTAAGAACCATAATTTCCCTTTTTTAGATTAGGACACAGTTTAATCCTCGATTTTTTACAAGACCAAGGCATAACCAAACCTACCTTTTTATAAGGAGAATTATTGCTCACACACCATGGTCTTACATTTTTTTTTGAAAAATGTAAACCACAAATAAAAAACATTGAAAATATTGAAATAATTAAGAACCATAAAACAAGTTGATTAAGAAACCTGATGTGTCAAAGTAGTTATCATATCTCTTGGTAGTAAAATTTAAAAATGATTTAGTTTAATTGAGAGTGTTGTAGTGATAATCATGAAAGTGTGAGTCTTAATAAAATTTGAAAATATTATTAAACTTTGATTTTGAAATAGATTAATCAAAATAAATAAAAATAGTTCCTTAATTCACAACAACCCTATAAAAGTTTCCCTGAATACATATCCATTGTAAATTAATCATTTCCCAATGAAACTGTAATTTTATCTTTTAATGATAAAAATATATATGAAATTAAATAAAACTTATGATATTTTCTAAATCTTAATACATATGTAGAAAAAAATCCTTTAATACATCAGTAAATAATCAGTAATAAATACCTTGGAAAGTACCCATAAATTATATGGGACAAACTCTTTATATTTTAAATGATTGAAATTTGAAATTCATGATTCTCCCTGAATGAAACATGTATGTTTAAACATGATTCACCCCATATGATGATAATTTAAATCATTATAATATATTCTAAAATTATTTTTCATAGGATAAGTATAATTAATATTTAACTAATGAAAAATTAATTCATGGAAGAAATGTATAAATAATATATAGTAAATATATATATCAAAAAATATATAAAAATAACCATATGTTGAAATATAAAAACTTTTAACCTTTTTAGTATATATAAACATATTTTTTTCTTCTTAATATGAATTTTTTTGAAACCCTGAATGTGTGTAAGCATGAATTTATCTAAGTATTTATGGGACTGATTGGGAACCACACTGAGAGGGGGGTCGATTAGTGTTGATGAATTTTAATCCAATTATAAATTAATTTTTATCCGTTTTCCTTAACCACAATTAATAGTTAAAGTAAATGGTTCACTTAGTTTTATATTTTCATGATTGTCTTCATATAAAATAAAACCAAATACACAAACAAAAACATCATATGAATTTACAAGGTTCACCTCCCATTATGATTAGTCTAATCCTTAGTGCGATCCATTAAAAGGTTATGTCAAACAAATCCCAAGAAAAACCATACTGTGTGTTAAACTATTGTCTTCTGACTGTGTAAAGAGTGCATACGAGACACTTATTTGGTGTATCCTAAACTCTAGTACATCCCATTACTTTAAAATGAATTATGGGGGTAACAACAAGTTAATTTTACTAGAATTTAAAAGTCTTCCATATCATTGAAATTTTGTATCTTTCTTTTTATTTCCTTGTACAATAGCAAGCCAGTTCTTCATTTTTTATTTATAACACCACACACAAAAATCTCTTATTATTTTTTTGTGCATAATAATGTTAAAGTAGATATATTATTCTATCCAATTCTTCATATGAAAATACTATACTACACAACTCAACTATACTTTCTTACACTTCCCTCTTGTTCTTATTTTCCTTCATTGTATAAAAAAATAATACAAGATCTTCTATTTTCATCACTTTCATTGACACTTCAAAATTCGTGAGAACAATATCATTGTCAAGGATCTTCTTTGTCTATTCAAACAATGGATATTTTTTTCTTATATAATAGTACCTAACTCAAAATTATTTTTTCAAAAACCTATAATATATATATATATATATATATATATATATGATAATATAGTAGATATGGTTAAATGGTCTTGTTTCTTCATTATTTTAGTTATAAAAAAACAAAATAAATACATTGAATTAAAATTTTTCAGAATTATTTTATTTAAATAAATTGAAATATAAAACTCCCTCATATAACATATTCTACTTGAAACCCTCTACAATTATATTTAGATAAGCAGAAAGTATGAGGTCTTTTTCCTTAACACCAATCAATTTATCTTGGCAGACTTCCATAATTCATCCCATGAAATCCACTTCATATTTATATCATTTTGAATATATGAGGCCATGCATTTATAGTTACGTCATTCATACTTCATTATTGGATTCTCCATCTTATGACCACAATAATTCTCATGTATTAAAGATGAAAATCCATTCATTTATGCATGCACATAA
This sequence comes from Viscum album, assembly GCA_963277665.1. Classification (NCBI taxonomy): domain Eukaryota; kingdom Viridiplantae; phylum Streptophyta; class Magnoliopsida; order Santalales; family Viscaceae; genus Viscum; species Viscum album. The sequence continues at coordinate 2,139,975,321 of OY728123.1, forward strand.
TTGTGGATTCTTCTATCTTAGTATAAATCTAATAGATCATAATCCTTTCAAAAATACTTTTGTAACTAAATTTACATGACATAACTATATAAATATTTTTCTTCTTTGAACCTATATCGCTTCCTCCATATTTCAATGATAATTGAACGCATTTAAAAAGTAAATGTATATATGAAAAAATATTTTGGATTCATCCTAACATTATAAGATATAGGAATAATTATTCTTTCTTTATACATGAATTCTTATATCAAATATCACAAATTTCCATATTCAGAAATTCTAACATAATCATGAAAAACCAATCATGATATTTGTTTATAATGGAAAAACGTAATACATAGAATAAACTTGCTTTACTGCTTTATTATCTCCTCAAACTCATTATAAAACAACTACACAACTTTTTGTATAAATCTCTACACCATAATAAAAGTGTCTTTGTACCCTTATACAACTTTGATGTGTGTAAATTTCCATAGCCCATAGTTGATATTACTTTTATGGCATAGATCTCTGTAGACGTTTCTACTGTTCCCATCCCATAATCACAAAACCTACAATTTGAAGCCCATGACTACTTTACCTACCATGCAAAGCCCAAAGTCAATCCTTCTTACCATGAAGAGATTCATATCATTGTAGATATTTTTAAAACCTTTTAGTAGATCCTAATATGACTTACATACTATTGGTATTACACTTATAAAGGTAATGATATTGTTATACTCCCATTTCATAGTATTAGAACTACCATTATATGGGTGGTTAGATATTTACATAACCAATGTATTTCTAGGTTACCTTCATGAAAGCAGTGAAAATATAATTGTACCCTTATTTAGATCCATGATTTAACCAGACACTTATGATGAATAACCCTTACATATGCAACATCGCTTCTAGATAACAGTTACACAACACTATGTTTTTCATTATGTAATATATGTTCTTTATCGGGACCTTTATTTTTCTATTGGAATATTTATTTTTTCTTGACTCAATTGAAGGATATCTATATTTTACATTTTATTCCACTAGGATTTTTCAAAAGTAAACTCAAAAACCACTTCTAAATTTTTATTTCTGTTAATATTTTATCTTCATCCAATACATTTGGAAGGAACTTCAAATCTTCAAAAAAAATTTCCTTTAATATTAATAAATCTTCCTCAACATTTAAAGGAAAAACATTCTTCCTTTTATCATTTAAATAACTATAGGAAAATTTAAAATGAATTCAACATCCAAGATATGACCTCCAATGATAAAAAATATAATATAAATTAACAAAATACATAAGATCTTATTTTTTTACAAAACGATTAGAATTCTCAAAATTTACATTTGAATTTTATTTTATTCATGCTTGAGTTATCCAAAACAACTTCTAAGAAACTTTTAACCTCCTTATTCTTTAACATATTAAATTTTTTTATCATCAACAGTTTATATTCATTTAGAACCTTTGAATAAATTCTAATAACACAATATGGGATGAATAGTATCACACTCTGTATTTTTTAGAAATACCTGTAACACCCCTACCCTCTCATTGGCTAGAGTGGGGGAATGAATTCTAATAGCCTTAGGTGAAATAACCAAGACACAAAAGGAAAGAAATTAATCTGATGGTCTAATGAAAATATCAGTGGATAGTTTCCCAGTTAAATAAAAAACAACTAAATGAAAATGAACTAAAAACATCCAATTCTACTATATGATGCATGAGTATAAATTATACAACACAAATTAAATCATGCAAAAAAAATATTAGAGTACAATAGAAATAAATAAAAAAACTAACAAGGAATGAAATACAACACGACCGAGAGACACCCATGTTGTATCCTCATAAAAAAAATTCTAAACCAACTCTATGTTCCCACTTCACATGACCTACCCATTGTATCAAGGTGAATCACTAGATTAGCATTATAACTTTCCATTTCCTGTGTCCCAATAGATAAAATCATCTAGTTAACCAAGATTTCCATGAATGAGTTTATTATAAAATCAATAATTAGTCCCTAAAGTATACCCAAATCAAAAAACTAGTACAATAACTGGTTATCACATTTCATAAAATCAATTAAAAGTAGTTAACATAATTTATATCCTGAAAAAACATTTACATGGAAAATAATAACAAATACATAAAACCATTTATCATTATTTTTCATACCCATTCCCATGTTTCTACACACAAACACATGCTCATGCATTCCATGTGATTGCTCCATACACTTGAACATTCTCTCATCAATCCACCAAGTCATGACAAGGTGAACAATATCAAGGTGTTGTAATCGAACACATTTCTTCCTCATGGTCACATCCAAAAGTGAACTCACTCCAAACACGTATGCCAAATTCCATTTCACATAAAATAAATTTTTCTTGAAAAAATTTCATCAAATTAATTTTAATCATCAAACCAATAACATCATTTCAAAACTATGATTTTAATGTTTTAAAAGTAGTGTGTTTTGCGAAATCCATTAAATTTACCAAAATTTTTATGGTTATAACCAAAAGGGGATTTGTTCAATAATCACAGAAGTTTTAAAAAAAAATTCAGGAAAATATATTAAATAAAAATGTGGCTTTCAAGTTATAGATCAATAAAGATGATTCAGAATCAACTTACCATAATTTAAATTTATTAGAATAAATTATTTTTAATAAAACCACCAATCTCCCTTAGTAAAAAATCATTTTAATAAATATTCTTCAAAAATAGGGTTCGGACATCAAATGTCTATCAACATTTCCTTCTTATGTCATGGAAGTTGATAGGAATGAAAAAGTAATGCAAGAGAGATTTCAACTATAGTCTATACTAAAAATGGGTAGTCCTGGAATAATTTACAAAACAAACTAAGAAATTATGTCATGAATCCATTTTCAGTCCCTTAAGTTGAAAAATCCATCACCTAAACTTATTTTTTTAGAGAAAAATATTTTACAACATGAATCATTCTTATTGTTTAAGAATATTATTCAAATATGATTTACAGCTTAAAATATTTGTATGGTTTGTGCACCAACATATTTACATCATATGACATTTTTCCAGTGAAAATATGTCTTACACATAGTTCAAGTACTTCGATTAAAGTTTATTCCTCCTTTTACACTTCTGAACCATTATATAGGCTAACCAAAAAACCTCATGAATAAATTAAATGAAAAAAATGGTTTACCTAAAATCAATGGTGGTACATTCTCACCACCATTGGTCTTTCTAACCTCAAAAATTATAAATCAAATTTTTTTCCAAAGAGATCAAGTCATTTCTCATGAATTTAATTTTTACACTCATATTATCACAACCATTTGTCTTTCTATCCTAAATAAAAAACACGTTGTCCACTTCGAGTACATGTAGTGTTCCACTAGTACACGTCCTGTTCCACTAGTACACAATGTGGCACCAATCAATACTGTGTAAAATGTTTCTGTAGAATCAACAAGATAGATGAAAAACCGGATTTTGGGAACACGTTGGGTACCCCAAGTACACATCGTGTAGGGGTAGACACGTAGAGAAAAAATAGGTGACACATGACATGGGTTTGGATGAGAAAAACCTATAAATAGAGGCCTAGGTTTAACTTGTAAAGTACTATTGCGAAGAAGCATCCAAGGAACATCAAGGGATGTCCGCCTGACCACGAGTGACGATTTAGATCCATTCTTCGATGCCTTTCTACATTGGGATCCAATGCCACTTACTCACACCATGAACGAGTAATCCACACAGTGTTGGGTGAGGTGATTTGTAGTGGGAGTGCTACTTAGGGATTATTTTATACATTATATTCATGTTTTGTACTATTGAATACCATTTATCCAATTCTAATTCTCTCTCTCTTCATATTAAATGACCATTGTGTGCGATTTAAGGTGTTTCATTTTATTACTTTAATTAATTATCCTACCTGTCCCACAAACATTGTGAAATCTAAGATATTTATGTTTAAAAATGGTTTTTAGTCACCTATTTTTATGATTTGACTATGTAAATGACCTTTCCAAAGGTGAGATCATAAAAATAGGATGGGATACCAAGACCAATGACAACTGCTAACCGAATTCTGACACCAAAACTAAATAAAAACACTTTCAAGTAAATCCCTAGAACACAAACCTAAAAATCACTGATCCTGGCATGTCTCAATCCTGATATTCAAACCCAACCAATCCTACTATTTTTTCTATTTTCTCGAAACAACCAATCAATTAAAAAAATCAATTTCTAAATTAATTTAGAGAATACAGATCATCCTTGTCAGTTTGACACCCAGACCTATAATATATTACATATTTAAGTAGGTTGTCTGAGTCTAATATAAATTTTATTTTTTCATAGCACAGTAGGGGACAAACGACGCCCTATGGGGCTGTCAAAAACCCATACAAAACTGATGTTTTTTCTATATAAGATCGTCTCTTGCATATCCAAAATCCATACTTAAACATGAATCAATGTAAAAACCAATTCAAGATTAGTGTGGACTCATTTGATTACATAGTTAGGATTAGCTTGCAACTTATTCAATTGTGATACATGAAAAATAGTATATACAGAACTGAACATTAGTAGTGAAGTCAACTAATAAGTTAAATCACATAATAGTTCAAGTATATTGAAAGGGACAATGTACTAGCAATAAAAATGGCCTTTATTACCAAAACTAGGGTGCCCTAGTCGTGAGAGATTCTAAAAAACACGATTAACCACCTAAAATGATAAGTCATACAGATGATTATCCACATACTATTTCTAATGAATCTGAATCATTTCCACCCTATTTATGATAATTTGAAACTTCTCCATTGTCTCTTTCAAAAAAAAAGGTCCAATAAGTGAAGTATCACCTCTTTCAACACAAAAAAGTGGAGAACAATAATGGTGACCATGTAATGATTCAAAAAGATCCATATTTATTAAGGCATAATAAATATTGTTGTATAAGAAGTCCACTCTCGATACATAATTCTACCATGAGCCTATAAAATAAATCATGAAGGATCTGAACATGTATTATAATATTTGGATCATCTATTTAAATTTTCCATTCATTTGAGTATGATAAGTTTTTCCCAGGGTTAATTGTGTTTCATGTTCTCATGGTTATAATTTCCAAAATTATGATGCAAACCAAGGGTCTCGATTAGATAAAAAAAATATGGGAACACTATATATCCTTAAAACATCTCAAATGTTTATTTTATACAAGTATTTCACCTTATTGGATTCATAAATATGGATAAATTGGGCCTATATCATGGGAAAACCCATGATCACCGATACAACATTATGTTTCCTAACGCATCAGTTGTAGCTATCATGAGCCATATACATCCACATGACACCATACATGAAAAAAACAGAACATAGTCCTAACATATCATAATAGACAACATTACCCTATCCTAGATATGGAAACATGAAGATATGTGAGGATTTAAGGTGAACCTTAAGCTATTGGACAGATTCATATCCCAAATTATTCCATTGGAAAGGAATGGTTTTTCTTGTAATTTCTATCATCAGTGAGTCTAGACATGAAAAATCATGAACAATGTGTTAGTAATATCCTACTATGATAAGGAAAATATTTATCTCAAAAAAATTCTTTAGTGGTTTCCAAGAGATAACAGATTTTATATTTTTAGGATCTTCAAAAACTCACCTTTTAAGAATGATATTACTAAGGATACATAACTCTGGAATCTTAGAATCACACTTTGAAATATTTTTATAAAGGAGATGTTCTCATAAGATACACAATACTATATCTAAGTGTTTCTAATGATCAACTTTGGTCCTCCAATTAAAAAAAATATCATCAACAAAATGCACTATAAAGGAATAAAGTTACCTCTAAAATATCTGATTAATCAAATCCAAAAACACTTTTGGTTCATTCATAAGACCAAAGGGAATAAACCCAAACTCATAATGGCCATATTTCATCCTAAAGGTTCTCTTTGGAATATCCTACACCTAAAATTGCATTTGGTTATACCCTGATTATAATAAAATTTTAGAGAAACATGATTATTTCCTAAATTGATAAAAAATCATCAATTCCTGGAAATGGATTCTATTTTTTTATCATAACATGGTTAATATTTTGATAATACAAACAAATCCTCATATTTACATCTTCTTTTTTCACAAAAGAACTGGTATTTCCCATGGATACATGCTTGGTCAAATGAACCATTTTCTGTTCAATCCCTCAATCTATAATTCCTTTCCCTTCAATTCAATTGGTTGTATCATATAAGTTAGAAGTAAAATCTTACTAGTCCCTGGTAGAATATCAATCATAAATTCAACTTTTCTTTTTAGTGGAAATATAAAGTAATTTTCAATAAATTCATTAAAAAATTAATAACTTATGGGGGGGATTATCTATTCAAAAATTGCATCCATAGATTCTAATGTAACTACTATAGAAAAATAAAATACAATCCCAATATGGGTTACCAATGACATTTTAAAATCATGTTCACACCCGAATATCCATTAAAGTGATACAATATACTATCAGATAATGTGAAGTGAACTTCCAAAAGTAAAAGCCAACCTGGGCTAAGAATTATTTCTAACAATCCCTCTCCAAAATCAGGTCATATATATATATATATCCATATCCATATCTATAAATAACCAAAACAACTCAATCCCATTGATCATTATAGCATGTTTTCCAAATAATGGCTCGACACTCCTATTTTACTAGAGATGTTTGAAGTTCCATAAATAATGGAATCATCTATAAATTTAATATAATTACCTGACCTAAAAACATTAAATAATCCTGAAATAAATGAATAATTCACATCGAGGATCTTTTTAGGTTTAGAGTTTTAGAGCATTAAGACATAACTAATAAATCTCAAAAGATTACAAAGCTGAAACATCTACTCAGTTTCCATTTTTTTCACAAAATAAAAACTCTTGAACAAAAGAGTCATGTCTGGTTCCATGTTTTAGATAGCATGACATTTACTTTATAACTTCCATGACCCTATTCCACTTTATGTCTGGTGAAAAAATTTGAAAAACATGGGATGAGCTTAAAAATATCAGTAAGGGTTATAAAACAACAAAATGTATACATAAGAATCAATGAAATCAAACTTTACTCAAAAAACATAAGTGCTTGAACATACCTATTGAAATCATAAGGTTTATGAATAACTCAAAGAAATCATAAGACATAAATCTATCTTGAGGAATTCATAACATTCTTTCGTAGGGAGTAACCCACATGGTTACATTTGGAATAACCATCACAATATATTCTCTAAATCTCTTCGGAGAAACCTTAGCGTTTAACCCCTTCGTGTTTACCAGTGCATTGGAGAGCTATCATGGGCTCAACCAACCTTGGTTTATCACGAAATCACCTGTACTCATAACAATTTCTAAGAACCATAACATAATCTTAACACATAACATAATCATAAAGGAAATATAACATTCCCACATTGCAATAACAATATAACAGTTTAAGGTATTGAAATAATAAATCCATTGAAAAAATCCATTTTCAATACCAAAATATGTTAAAAGAGTATATGGTATTTATTTTTATTTTGAAAAAATTATGTCTTGTTAAGGAATCCATAGATCCAATAATACTTTCGGTGGCGGAAAAGGTAATTGTCACTGCCTAAGTTAAAAAAAGAAACATTCATTTTTGTTATTTAGTAAAAAACATAGTAGAGAAAATATTCCCTTTGAATGAAATGAAAAGTCAAAAGGTGTTTATACACCGTATAAAATAAAGTTGTGTATAAAACAAAATATACCACAATGAAAGAATATTGAGACAAAATCTCGTACAAAGTTGATATCCTTAGATTGAGGATAAATAAATTACATAAATATGTGTGAAAAATAAAAATACACCCAATATAAGTGGATATTAAGTGTAAAAAAATAAGTGGCATTCACCCATATTCATAGAATGACATATTCATGGAGTACAAGTTTAACCAAAAGAATTGAAATTGAGTTAAGAAGTTCCCTTGAAAAATTTCGACAGCCAAACGACGTCACATTAAAATTCATAAAATTAGTTGATGAGAGAGAAAATGGTATCTCATCACATGGACATATAATTTACATAAATAAGGATTTATAAGAACATATCCCAACATAATAAGTTGTAAATTAAAAGACATAACAAAATAAGTCTTTTAAAAAGAGGAGGGTGAAAGGTTCTCTTACCGAATTGGATAACTTCCGAAAAGTACACCCCATGAAAGAAGGGGAATACAATGAAGATGTAAATACCCATAAATTAAATTATATTACACAAATAATACAATAATGGTCAGTACATACACCACACAAATGAAAATAGTGGAAAATGTAGCATGAATCCCACGGGAACAAAAAGTGAGATAAAAACTGCTTACCTCGTGGTAATCAATAGAGTCGTATGACCAAAAGATAATAAGAACCAAATAAATCCCATAATTCCTTGAATATGATTATATTATATATATCAAAAGTCAGTACACAATACAACAAATGCAATAAAATAGTGGCGAACAATAGAAATCTCATGGAATTAAAAGTGAGATAAGAAATCCCTTACGCAAATTCGGCAACCTAACAACACCACTTAAAACTTATTAAAATGAATTGATGAGGGAAAGAGGGGATCTCTCAACATATGAAAATAAAAATGACAGTAGGATTAATATAAAATAACATCCCCAACATAATATCATTGAGCTTAAAATAAATGATATAAAGGAGAATACATGAAAAGAAAGAGAGAGGTAAGATCCATTACATCAAGTCTGACTTATCTTGTTCGTTTATTTATATTCCTGAATAATAAACATTGGTCAATTTTTAATTTCTTAAGAAATTAATTTATAGTTTATTATTCAAATCATATCACATATTATAATGTTATAATAATTAGTTAATTATGTGAGTTTATATCAGACGTTTTTGTCGATGTTCGGTACATGAGTAAAAAATGAACATGTTTGAAAAGAATTGTCCATGTAGTTATGATTAAATCATCTAAAAAATATTATTAATGATATAAATATCATCTATATCCAGTATATATTCTTTTTTACTATTCCATAACATTCTAAGATAAAAAAATTAAATGCACCGTTAATGGAGACGGTAGGCCGTAAGTACGCATGAACGCTACTTTCATTTATCTGTCATATTAATGGAATTAAAACTAAATGAAAGATATATATATTATAATTACATAATTATATTCATCATTTAGATGTAATATATTTCATATATATCTATTATATATATGTACTTATAATAGTACATAACATTTGGAGATAAGAAATGAAATGCACCGTTCATGGTGATGGTAAGCCGTACGTACGCATGACCGCTACTTTCATTTCTATTTCATACTTTAATGGAATGAAAAAACAATGATACATAGGTATATCATAATTACAATATAATATCATATATAATATCATTAACTCTATCCTTTATATATTCCACATATGGCATTAATGATTCAAATCACTTTGAGGGGGCGAAAGTCCGCACTTCCTAAAATGAAATTATTACGTTTACCCATTATGGAAACCATAAAGGTATGACATAAATGAAAAATACAGAAGCATAAGGAAAACGTAAAAATAATATATATCATATATAAATATAGTGACATCTTAATGGCCACCATGAGAGGTGTTAAAATAAGATTGAACAATCATCGTTTCCTGAGGCTGTAATTCACTACCCACAGAAACATTATGTTCCTTAACCGTTAGATAGAGCTGTGTGTAGTTGTAACTCAAATACTTCTCATAAAAAAATACTAGTATATGGAAGATACTGGTGTTATTACAAATAAAAGGAATAAAAATAGTTTAATGGGTTGGAGAAGCAAAATAAAACAAAAGAACATAAGAGAAGACATTACCTTTAAAACGGGTAAATCCTCTTGGTTTGAACCAAAAGGGTTTCTTAAAGAGATTTATTCCTTAGTTAAGGCTTATAGGATTAATAGAGGGGTCTTGGGGGCCTATTTGAGTAGAGGTTGGATGAGAAAAAGGTCTTGAGAAGTGTGGGATATTGGTAGGAAGTGGGGTCTTTTTATAAGGGAGAAGAGGGGCTATTTTTGGAAATCTTGAAACTATAATTTTATTATAAAATGAAATTCGGTTTGCAAAGCTCAAATAATAATTAAATTAGATGATAAGGTGTCCCATGCTTGAAATAAGATCATCCAATAGGTATTGGACAAGTGTTGGATATTGTTTTAAACATTATTATCTTTTTTATTTAATTTATTCATTAATGACGTAAACACTACAACATCATTGTGTCATAAATAATTTTATTTATTTCATATCTAAAAATTATAAACAAATTAACATGTTGTATTAAATCATTTTATCTTTCTAATGAATATTTATAGTCTAAAAGATAACTTTAATAACTTCTTGTAAAAATTGTTTTTGTAAAACAATACATGTTTGGGACATTTTTATTTTTTACTTTAAATAAAAGGTATTAATGTCATTATCTTACCCAAGTGGCTCCATGGGGTCCCAAAAATTGACCCATGTATTTTCTTGGTCGTCCATGACTCATCCAATAAGTTTAGGTCATGTTTCAAGATATTTGTATATTTTTATAATATCATTTTTACCTTAAATTACCCTAATTACCTTTAATCGCGGTTAACAAAACATAAAAGTTACTATTCACCAAAAAAATTATTTTCATCCCATTGAACCAAATTTTACTTAATAATTAAAACCAAGTATGTTGGATCTTTGAACTTAAATTCACATAAGTGGTAATGTTTCGTTTAATGAAAAATCCCGTTTTTTTAACTACCACTTAGTGGTTTCACTATTCATCAAAAAATGAAGTTTTTCAGAAAAATACAAAAAATTCACCCAAAGAAATATTTGATATTCCGAAATCAAAAATGATTTCAATTTTACCAAATTCATAACATATAAGTTTCATTAATTAATTTTATAATTAATTTCCGCTGTCAAAACTAATAGTGGGTTTTTAAGAAACAATATCTATCAAAAGATTGATACTTGTTTATGTCTAATATTAAAGTGAAATTAATTCCCATGACCACCATTGGATTAAATGTTAAAAATATTTTCTATTTACACTTTAAAACCAATTAAAAATATAATATAACCATATAAATAAATTATACTAAAAGGAGTTTTTGAATTAAAATACAATATTTTTCACTATTCATTAAAAAATCAACTTTATCGGAAAAATACCAAAAACATACACAAAGTAAATTTTTATGTCTTGATTCTAAGGAAATATTTTATTTTTTCAAATATAACATATAAAAGTGTCAATAAGTAGGTTTAAAAAAGCGTTCTCTATCAAAAATGTGATTAATCGACCTTTTAAAGAACATTAGAATATTTATGCTTAAAACTGGATTCATTCACATTTTAAGCCTCTATAATTTATTGGATAAATATAAAAATATTTAACAGACATATTTGATAATTTTTTAGTTTGTTCTGTTCATTCCCACTATTACAACGGCTAGGTGTTATCTACCATTTAAAATAATATTATTATATTATTAGTGTGCAATCTAAAATTTCAAAGAAACTCGTTGTTGCGTATTGGGAATGCCATCAAACATAACATCCTATTTAAAGTAAAATTAATATTTAATTCACAAAAATTAATAAATATGAAAATGTTATATTCTCTATTTACTTGGGATGTTACATGTAAACCCATATGATTGACCAGACTAGAATAAATAAAAGATTAGGGAACACTCATATCTAGAAATGATTACCTAATTTTATAATTAAAAAAATGTACCTCACACTATAAAGGGATAATATTTATCCTCTATTATCATATATTTCATACTATATAGATTTATAGTCACTCCCCATTGATCATTGTTTCCCTTATGAGATTGAAAAACATTTGGATTTATGGTGTTCTTGGAATCCCCTTAGATTTATTAGTTACAATTATGAGTAATATTATAGCAAGATCAACCAATCCAGCCCTAGGACGTCTGAGAAGAATAAGATGGATCCCTAGTACCCAAATGTTGACCAGTAAGATAAAAACACAAAATATTTCTCATCTAGTTATAGTTGTGAAAAACTCTAGTTGGTTCCAAAAATTTTCCCTTTATATACTCAATGGAACCACATTAGAAATATCCCTGCATAATTTTGGTTCTTGGAGAAAAATTAACCAATCCCATGTTCTGATTCTGATACCCTCCACTACCTTGGCCGTAATTGTCTCTTCTTCTTATTCCCAGATTTTTATTTTCCACCCATTCATGTGGTGATAAACAATGTTCCTCATGATAAATTTCAAGAAATGTTTCATTTTACTACTATCTGTCAATTTACCATTTCATTATTGTCTATAATATAAGGAACTAATATTTTAGGGAAAATATACAGTCAAAAGTCTAGATTAAAGATACGTTCATTCAAGGATGCATGAGTGGAAAATTCTAGAGAAAGGTATAATGATTTCATAAACTTAGCTGCATATTCTTTCATTGATATATTCTCATTCATTAGGTTGAAGAATTAAGTTTTCCTCACTATTCTAAATGTGTGGGTGGAGAATTGTTTTTTGAACATTTATTCAAACCACTCCCACGACATCCACTAGTTTGATTTATCTTGGAAATTAAAATCCCACTATTTTTGTGAAATATCCACCTATATATAGGTTTCTAACATTATCTTTTGATCTTTTTGTGTTCCAAGAAAATTTAAATTACTATTAATTTAGTTGTTCCACACTTCCACTTTTTTGGTTTAGAAACTCCTTGGGAAATTTATGAATTATGGTTCTGAAAGTCTACTAAATAATCCACATTAATCAGTTCATCATTTCGATTCCCATTTTCGAAGGCCTAAAATTATTTTATGATACTTTTTACTGGTTTTTGGTTTACCTGTGGCTATGGTTCAACCATATTATCAAAAAACTCTTCCCGCTGCTTTCTACAGTTTATATCTCATGCCATTTTCTATAACAAGAACCAAACATTACACAGTTCAGTATCTCAATCTACTGAAGGATTAGAAAAATTCCAGTTCAATAATAGTAACTAGAAAAAATAATTATTTCTAAAATAAATTATTTTATCCATTTTATAAAAATCTTTTGAATAATAAATGAACAATAGAGTCCTAGTGTAAAGTCTCACTATAATTCATGGAATTTAACACTCATTAACTAAATGCACAATGATGAGATGAAAATAATTCTAGAACTGTCTTAGATGAATTTTGTACCTGAACACCCAAGTTATTTGAAGTTGAACATAAAACTGATGTCTATTTATTTTTAAAATATAAATTTTAAGTTCCAATAATTGTATATTTTTATTACTATCCCATGTGATAGATAGACTGACCTATATTGATACAATTTGTTTCACACCACCATGGATTTTCACTAATGAAATTGGAGTGTATTTGGTACCTGTTGTTAGTCCACACTATCATTGATCAGGGAGTCTTCAATTCAATTGATATTATACTGTATATGGGTTCAATTTTTAAGGTTGCATCATTTCCCAATGTTTTATAAATTTTTGGAGCTCAAAAAAAATGAGGAACGAGAAATATTCACAAAATATGAAATTCTAGGATATAATCTTCCAACATATGTCAAATATATGAGTTTCATGAAGACTGGGTTTTACAAAGTTTTTATTTCTCAATGTTTTGGTATTTGTGAAGGTGTTGATCATCTCAAACTTGTGAAGGAAAGAGTTTGTTCTCTCAACGACAAGAATCTTTCTACATGTGTAATGGAATGATGAAAAATATTTGTGACTATGAGAATGCTAAAAAATGATTAAAATATTAACAGATTTTCATGAATAAATGATCTTCATGAACAAGATAGAGGAGGTTTAGAAAATAGATGCCGAAAGAATATGATCTTTGAGATAGGAAATATCTATAAATAGGTGGCCACCCTTCATTTGGAAACATGAAGAGAATTTTAGAAAAGGAATAATTTATATGCTTTTATGAAGGTATACCAATATTAGAACATATTTGTGAATAAGAAATACTTCTTAAACTTAATCATCAAAAAATGATTGGATATGAACTAATTTGTGATAAGGAAGATCTAAAAAGTATGTTTCATGAAGTCTGGGAGCTTCACCAAGGTTGATTGATTCATGAATATTTTAATCTTCATGTATGTGTGTGGGTTTATGAATGCTTGTATTTATTTAAAATATAAAGGGGGTTTTGCGAAGGATGGCAGTTTTGTTAATAGTATTGCTGAACATCTAATTTTTTTGAATAATACTTTCATGTGAATAAGCTAAGGAAAATGGCTTAATTAGAGTCTCACGAAAGAAAATTATAAAGACTTAAATGACCAATGTACTAATGTTACTTTCATATTGTTAAATTGAGTTAGACTTCACCCAAGGTAGTGAGTTAGGGGGATTCAATAGAAGTATTTTGATTGAAACACTATTGTATCCTTAATTTTTGTGAAGGTAGTATTCCTAGAATAGAATGAATGTGTATGATATTTTATACTCCAAAATAACAAGTAAAGCATAGTAGATTTAGATATGACAGATACACTATCAGGTGTATGCTCCTTGAACTAGCACTTAGTGGTGAACCAAGTAAAATTTCTATTTTGTATCTCTATTTTTGAATGTTTAATAGCCCTGAAATACCATCAGTTAGGTTTTAAAAGTTATTACCAATGTATAAACTAGATCTGTATCTTTAAATGAAAATGGTAACACCATAATTCACACCTCCCCGCTCAGTGCGTTTTAGGGTCCTACAAGTGGTATTAGAGCATATAGGTTTTTGGTGTTAAATAGTTTTTCCATTATGTTCATAGAGAATATAGTGAACATTAAGGGAGTTCACCTATTTTATGTATGTAATTTATAGATATTGAAGAATTGGATGAGATATGAATTGTGATCCCTTGGGATGGATGTTATTTATTCCATAGATAAGGGTACTTAGGTGACTAATGCGACTGGTCTTTCTAAGAATGAAATAGATAGGAAAATGATTGACGCAGATGCCAATGCTCAATGGTCTCTCACAATATCACTATCCAATAAAATATATTTTAAGATGATGAGTTTGACAATAGAGAAGTACATGTGTGAGAAATTTAAAAATATATTGGAAGGTGGTTACAAAATTTAATTGGCCAAATTTTATGTCTCGCATAATTACTTTGATGATCTGAAAATGCATTCAGATGAAAATAGAAATAGTTTATTTAATATCATAACTGATTTTTTTGGTAGATATTAGAATACTTGGGGATGAAATTAAGGATATTTTCATTATAAAGAAAATTATTATAAATATCTGACCTTTGTATAATCCAAAAGAGTCAAACCATGTGGAAAGATATTTATATAAGCTATCTTTTGAAGATCTACTGAGAAGTGTGGTGGCTTATTAAATGAAAGTCAAACTAGAAGATAAATTAACTCGAGTAAGCAATGAAATGTAGTTCAACTCCATGAAAAAACATTATATTTACATATTTAGTGATGATAGAGATATTGATTAAGATGAACTAATTTATCTTTCCTCTTACAAATTTAATAGGGGAAAAAGATTTTTGAATGAAAAATTCCACTGAAATACTTTCATTGTGGTAGAGTAGGGAACATTGAAGTTGAGTGATCAAGTCAAGTGGATGATTTTAAAAGTGAAGTAGAAACCATGAATAAGCCTAAGAAAATGTTCCCTAAAAAGGGACACTTCAAATTAGTAAAGGAATTATAGAGAAATATCTTCTTTTGAAAATAAGAACAAGATTCTAATGACATTGTCGAGGATGTTGAAATTGAGTATAAATCTAAACCCAAAGCATCTATGATTCCTATAGTATAAAGGGAATAAAATAAAAATCTAAATATAATTTGAATATTGGTGATTTTGTATTAAGATAGAACGTGAGGTATCTATTAATGATATGAACATTCAAATAAGGAAAAATAGAAAGATGGGAGTTGTTCTAGAAGAGTAATCACAATATGTTGATCGACTTAAATAAAACATTTATCCAATGAAAGAAAGGGAATATGAACATTTAACAAATATTTAAAGATTAGAATAATTTTTGGAGTTTATGATCAGGAATGAATATAAGTTAAAGGTTATAAATGACCTTATATCCATACATGAGGAAAAGGCTAAGACAGTTGAGGGACATGAATTATAAGTTGTTACTCCAAGGAGTAAGTAGGAAACTCAATCAAAATAAAGTGAAATGGAGAAGAAATTATAGTTGGAAGATTATAAAATGAAGAGCTATTATAAAGATATAAGCATGGTTATGAAGGATTATATAATGAATTGAATTATTAGAGATCCTCATGTACAATAAAAAGGGGAATTGGCTATGATTTAGAAACATCAAAGGCAAGAAATGGGATGATCCAAAATAAAGGGAAGCATAAAGATGGACATATCACAAATGTTCCTAATGTCCCGAAAAATAAAGAATTGAACCAAATATAATAGAGATATGAAAATAGTCCTCAAATATTGATAAAATATCACCATTAAAATACCACTACAAAAGGAGGGGAAATGTTGAGGAATGGAAGTGAGAAGATTTTCCTATTATTAAGTGTCAATTCTATGGATTTTCTGGCCATACCATGTCATAATCTAAAGAGGAAAGGAGCAATCTAAACTGGGAAGCTTATAAAAGTCAAAAATGTAGAATGAGACAATATCATTCATCATATAAAACAAATAGTTTTTATGGACATTATTTTCACTGTTCTAACTATCGCCATAAATATATTAATTGTAGGGAAATGAAAGGTGGGAAAAATTTGTAGGGAACTCCATGGTAATTAAATACCCATCATCCAAGAAGAATTTCCCTTGAAAAAATATATTATTCTATGGAAGAATAATATGAGTGTGATAAACCCATATGTATTTAAAATGTTTTAGAATGTACATCTTTTTATGCCACTCAACCAGGTTTATCATGGAATAAAAAGAAGAAAATTGAGAAATCCAACCTTACTTAAATTGTTATCAAATCTTTAAATAATAGTAGTACCTGAATTATTTATAGTGGATGTTCATCCAAAATGAAAGGAAATAGATATTTTTGGAAAATGTTAAGAAAAGGATTGGTAGAACAATGATATTCAATAATGGACGTTCTTTAAAGATCAATAGTATTTGAAATACCGAATAGGATAATGATGAGGTGTGGAAAACAAATGTTCTCTACATAGATGATTTGCATTAAAATCTCCTGAGTATGAGTCAGCTCTAGGAATTTGGACTGATAGAGACATTTACTTAAAAGGGGATCGCAATCAAAAGAAGGATAAGTAATTCTCCCATGAAAGGTTGTGGGAAAGAATAAAATTTATAAAAGGTTGGTAGTGAAGAGAACATTTGTTACTTTACAATGTATGAAGATAAAAACCTGTGGCATTGAAGGTTGGGTCACATTAATTAATATAGCATGGAAATGAGATCTAGTATTAAGATATTTTTTGAGATTTCAAAACTGAATCTTGATTTAGGAAACACATGTGATGCATTCATGTGAGCAATAATGGTCAGGAGTTCACATTAACCTAAGGGGAAAGGGCATATAATATTGTTGATCATATCCACACATATGTATCTGGTCCAATTAATGTAGATATTCAAATAGAAATAGGTACTTTTTTAAAAAGGTTGGGTCCGAAGCCTCAATTTATTATTTGAAATCGAATACCTCTTTAGACTGGGTAGAGGGAGACCCATTACATATCCCGAAGCCCCAAGTCCAAATGGCCTGAATACAAGGCTAGAAATCCCATTAGAATGGCCCAAAGGACCCCTCAGTGAATAGTACTGCTACAGTACCTGTGCTGCTACAGTACCTGCTACAGTACCACCACCGCAACAGCATCTGCTATAGTCCCTTCACTGCTACAGTGTTATCGCTACTATAGTGCCGCCACTACAACAGTACCTGCTACAGTACTGCTACAATACCTAGGAAATTCGCCCCTACCCGGATTTGATCCTGGGTCATTTGGATGCCAAGCAAGAGCCTGTACCAGTAGGGTATAGGATCGTTGGCAAATAGGTACTTCATTATTTTTATTATTTATTATAGCATAATGGATTGTGTTATGTATATGTGGAGGAAATAAAATGTTCTTGATTTCATGAAGAGTTATCATTGAAGTGCTAAGAATGAAACTAGATGCACAACCAAGACTCTATGAAATGAAAAATATTGGATATTACACATCCATTGAATTTTAGAATTATCTAAAAAAATGGATAAACTAATGGGGTGTCTTTAGTGAGAAACCCTTAAGAAAATGAGGTTATTAAACTTAGAAATTTATAGATGAACAATATCTCTAGAACTATATTGATTTAGAGTCATGTTTCTTGTTATTATTGGTAAGAGGATGATCATGTGGTGGTATACACTTAAAATAAAATAGATCTTTTTTTGGGTGAAACCAAGAAAACATATGAGATATGGTAAGGAAGGAATCCCTCTATAAAGTATTTTCATGTTTTTGGAAGTAATTGTTTCATCCTAATTAAAGAATGAAATCAAGGAAAGTATGGTGATGCTATAGATGAAGGAATATTGGTCGGATATTCAATGAAGTTTAAATCCTAAAAAGGTTACAATAATCATTTTAGAAATATTATGAATAGAAATTATGTTAAGATCATTGAAAGAAAAATCATAAATACCTCTAGGAGTACATTTTTTGAAATTACTGAAGATGAAGAAGAGTGTGGAGATGGGAATGATTCAAGTGATAAAATAGTGGATGGATTGAAAAATGTTTAGGGTTTAAAAAAATGATAATGATTCAAAAGAAGAAAATAGAAGAAGGAACCATTATTGATGAAACATCATCATAACCTTATAGTAGAAATAGAAGAGAACAAATTGATCAATCCAACGTCATTAGGGATTGGACCGCAGCTACAAAAACATGGAGAATGAGGAATGAAACACATTCGACCTTCCTATCAATTTTGGAACAACCCTTGTTTGAAGAAGTAAGAGAGTATGGATCATGGGTTATGGTCATGAATGAGGAACTGTGTCACATTGAAAAGAACCAAACACGAGATCTTTTTAAGAGGACACAAAATCACAATGTGATCATAATTATGTTTTTTTTCAAAAACTAATTCACCATGGATGGAAATGTTATCATAAACAAGGAATGTTTGGTGTGAAAGGATATAAACAGATTGATGACATTGATGATGAAGACACAGTTGGTCCAGTAGATAGATTTGAGTCAGTTGGGACATTCCTTCCATGTGAATTTAAAGATGGTAATTTTTTTTCAAATGGATATAAAAATGACATTATTAAATGGGTTTATTGAATAGGAAGTATATATCTAACAAGCAAAGTTATTTTTGATTATAAATTTTGATACTATGGATTTTAGATTATAGAGTGATCTGTTTGGTCTGAATCATGCACTACGAGCATGGTATTCTCGATTGAATGCTTATCTGAAGATGATTGAATTTAAAATATATGATGTTAACCATAATATTTATTTGAATAATATTTATAAAGATAGATTTATTGTTCTTGTTTAGGCGTTTGATATTATATTTAGAAGAATAAGACTGGTATCAGTGGAATAATTTGTTAATCCCATGAAATTTTAATTTTAAATGTATATTATTAGTGAACACAAATACATTTTGGGGTATCAGGTAGTTCAAAAGAAGGGTTATACCTTCATTTCATAGAAAAATTATGGAAGAGATCTATTTATGAAATTAAATATGAATTAATTCAAACCAATTTTCCAATTTTTACTTGAATTTTGGTTGGGAAAAAACATTTAAAGCACAAGGATGCAAATTTTGTGAATCCCAACTTGTATATAAGAATAATTGGAAGCTCATTATACTTAAATATAACATATCCTGACACACTCTTTGTAATTTTATTAATAGACCACCTTAAAATTAATCTAAAGGAAGAATATTTTTCCATAGTTAAATGAATGATGAGGTATATTAAAGGTACCATTTACATTTTCTATACTTTTCAGAAGGAGGAGATAAAAATTATCATCACTTTTTAAGATTGACTATGATGGAGATGCAGTGGACAGAAGTTCCACTAGTGGTGGTGAATTCCCTATTATAAACTAATGATTTAGATGGTAGAGAAAGAAACAAGAATGTACTTCTCTTAGTATTGTTGAAACAGAGTATATCACCATGATAATAGAATTCAATCAGCTAATATAAAGTTTGAAACAAATTACTGATGTTGAAGTTGAGGTGAAACAACAAATTATAATACATTATGATAATAAAAGCATGATTGATCTTATGGAAAATCCAGTTCAACACTATCATTCCAAACATATTGATATAAAATATCACTTCGTCAAAGAAAAATTTGAACAAGGTGTGATAAAAATGGAACATCTGGGAACTAATTATAAATTGGTTTATATTCAGACTAATCTATTAGTAGCAAAAATGTTCGAGAAATTTCAATTGAATTTTGTTGTTCAGCCATTTCCCATTGCATGATCAGGTTTTGGTTTCTCCCCTCTCCCCATTTATGCTAACCATTTTATTCTTTTTGTGGAAGTGATATAGGTTTATGGGTGATATATAATATAAGGGGAGTTTATTTTGGGCACTAAAAGTATAAATATCAGTTATTTGGGTTTATTTACCTAGGGGACATAACTGAAATTCCATGAGTGATTGGTTTGAAAGATTGGTCGGTGGTCTATGGTAGCATGAAATTCTATACATCCAATTTTTTTTCTATACCAAGATTTTATCATGTATATTTAGATTGTTGGATGAGCTATTAACATGGTTTTAATTAAGGATGGTGCTTTAATGGATTTTTTCAATATATTTTCATCAAACCCAAAGGGGGAGATTGTTGGAACCATGTTTTTTAATTGCTGAAAATGGATCGTCTTTTGTGTTGGTTTTTAATCTACATTCGCTTTTATCACATGGTTTTCAAGAAAATATATCTTGTAATGTATATGGGTTCTTTATTGGACATGGCATCATTTCTTAGTGTTTTTAAAATTATTTGATCTCAAAAATTAGGAGGAAGGAGAAAGATTCAATAAAGGTGGAATTCTTGGATAGACTCTTCATAAATATAGTAAATACAAAAGTTTCATGAGGATATAGTTTTGTGTAGGTGGGGTTTCTCAAAAGTTGGGTTTTCAGTAATGTGTCAATTATCTTGAATCTGTGATGGATAGATGGGGTGTTCGCGATGATGAGAAGCTTAACAAATGCACGATGGCATAGTGGTAAATCTATGAGACTATGAAAAGATTTGAGAAAAGGTAAAATATCAATCAAGATTCATAAATAAATGACCATCATGAACTATATCGGGGAATTTTGGAAAATAGTTGCTGGAAGCATGAGATCTTCATTATATTAGAAGTCTATAAATAGGTAGCCACCCCTCATTTAAAATCCTGAAGAGAATTGGAGGAAATTCTGAATTGCTCTATCTTTGTGAAGGTTAACCTAAACACTAAATATTTATGTACTATGAAACCGTCATGATCTTATGAATCTAAAAAGGAATGGATATTAATTGAGTGATTCCAATCCATATTAGAAAATGGAAATTCATGACGAGTAAGAGTTTCTAAAAGACAAGGAGATTCACAAAGGCTGATTGCTTCACGAATATTGGAAGCTTTTCAATATGCAGGGGTTCACAAACAAATATATTTCTTAAAAAATGGATTTTCGTGAAGGTTGGGATATTTGGGAATAATATCATTGAACATCTGGATCTACTGAATAGTTATTTCAAGTGCATCAATGTAGGAATATATTGAAAGAAATGTCGCATGCTAATCAAGGAAAACGGCTTAAATTCCAAATATAGTGATGGAAACATCAAGTCATTAAATTGAGTTAGAATTCACAAAAGTAAGTGTTACAGGGGGATTATATGGATTCTTTTTGAGGGAGGTAGTGTACTATCTGTAATTCCTATAAAGGTAGGGTTCCAAAAATAGAGTGACTATTTATGATCATTTTTACTCCACAATAAAAAGTTAAGATTAGTGTATTTAGGTACGGCTGACACCCTATTAGAGTATACTCCTTGGACTATCCCTTAGTGGTGAACCAACTAAATATTATGTGTTGTCTCTCTGCATGTGAATGATTAACAACTACACAATTTTATCAGACATGTTTTACAAGTCCCAACTAATGTGGTAACAAGATCCACAACATTAAAAGAAACATTTGACTCCCTAATTCTCCCATCTCCTCTCAGGGTGTTCTAGGGTCCTATATCATACTCTTACACTTAGTTCTAGTAGGTAACCCAACAAATCTAAGTATTAAATAAAAGAAAAAATTATTGCATACCTTAAAATGAGGATGATACATTACCCTTATAAAAAGATATTACAATATATATTCTCACATTACTATAATATTTCATTTCTCTCAGTCCCCAAATTCATGAAACAATTAAATTTATTTGCCCTCACCCCTAATTTATGCGAAATACATAGAACTTGAGATATTGTATCATTTAAAACTTATGAAAATTGACATAAACCATTCCACTCTAAGTTTATATCACAACAATTAGAATATAAAACAATATGGTTTGATCTAGAAATCAATGTTTACCCTTAAAAAATGATAAAAAATGAATTGAGAACTCCAATATTATATACAGAAACTATATAAAATGAAACAGGCTATAAAAATTGATAGTTTAAATTGAGATAAAAATTCCTCATAAAATATATGAACTATATTTTTCCATCATCTAATTGAATACACATATTTTGACCTAAAAAACATGATTGGGTTTAAAATAACCTTGAAACTTATTTAATCATTAATATTTATATCATTTATTATAAAATATATGTACCATTTAATATTAACATTATAAACTTATTTATTATATATGATAGATTCAGAAATCATACCTCTTTAGTGACAAATTCTCAAAGAACTTTCTTGAATAATTTGTTTTGTATGAAATCATAATTAGAGTAGATTCGTAATCATTCTTCATTTGTATCCTCCGCAAGGAGACACTCCTTGTGATATTAATAATGGTTGATTTATTCAAAGTATGAGTCATTTGACTTTTAATGTTGATAATACACCAAAAGTGGTCTTATTCATGTGGCTGTCTAGATTTGGAAACTTCCATGTTATCTTCAAGGATGATTTACTTCAAAACCATCATTTAGCATTGAAAATGTAAGATCAATGATATATTTTTTTACTTATTTTTAAAGTTTTTAAATCCATATATTATTATTAGTTTCTCACTAAAATAATAAGATTCAACATCATATCCTTACATTGCAAGAAAATATACACCATATAAGTGTTAGGGGAGTATGTTGGATCTAAATGCTCCTCAATTTAAATAGTAAGGTTAGGATAATTTTCTTTACCGAGATGCTTTATTCATCATGATTACACATATATTATTTATATTTAATTTTGTTTTAGGATGCATGTCACTTATTACAACTTCTATTCCATTATGTTGGATTATTTTTATTTCTCTATCCATCAAATAATTTTCACCAAATTGTGAAATATTTATCTTTTTTATGTCTTCTTCTTGTTCTAGTAAAGTTGTTAAAAAAACTCTTGTAGGGAGTAAAACATGTTGAATCTATTAAAAAAACATCCTCACTATAATAGTTTTCATTTGATAGAAGGTACTCCTAAAATTTGATATCTTTATAAACAATATTTTCATTACCTTTAACACTAAATTTTCTCATGATTCCTCAATATTCATAGCCCTTTCCAAATATAATAGCCGAGTGACTAATACAACTTTGGGTTTATTGGAAGCATGTTTGGGTTCATCAGATGGAATCTTGGAAGTTTCTTTAATCTCATTAGACCTTTTATATTATGTACTCCTTATAGTATTCTTGGGATAATTACACAATAATGAATCATCAGCCTTATTTTTAATATGATTGGAATTATCCATACATGAAACATCCTTTAACTTATTACATAACTAAGAATCTTAATTGTTATTCATATTCCATATTATTTTTTCTACACAGGGGTTTGAAAATGTTGTGATTAACATGAACCAATTATATGAAAACAACATTTGGAAACAACATAGAAACATTTATGGGCTCCAAATATGTTTATCGAACATATATTTTTTTTCATATTTGGATATTGATTCCACTCTACCTTTGTAACTTTTAAAACGAGATTTTTTTAGCCTTATCATTTGAATGATTATACCAAAAATCCATTGCATAGTTCCAAAACCTATTACATTATAAAAATTTTCTAATAAACCTAGGTTTAATTTTAAATACTCCTTTCTATATAGAATATACAATATATATTTTTGGGATTTATCAATTACTATTAATAATCCTATTTGGGAATCAACCCCAAAAATTATTATTCTATTCACCATATACCTGGTGGAAGGATTATCATTACTTTTCATCATTCTAAATTTTATAGATTTTTTTTTCAACTCAGAATTGTCAACAAAAGTATATTTAAAAAAATGATTATAATAATTTCTTGAAGCTACCTATTAATTCAAAGTTTCTTATAAAGCATAATTAGATAATGTAATGATTTTTATAATATAATTTTGGTTTTTATATATTATAATTCTCCTTCAAAAATCTTATGGAACAAATAATTATTTTATCAGCTACTTGTAATGACATAGTTTGAGTTGTCTTCAGATTTTTCAATTTTACATCAAATTTTAAGACATGTCATCTTAAAATTGTATTTTTATTTTTCAATATTCTTCAAATTTTATTCATTATTATTCTCTATTCATTTAACTTCTTCATCATGTATTTTAATCTTCCCATGTGGAAAACCTTCAGACTCTTTGAGCTTCTTAGAGATTTCTTTCAATTTCACATGATTTACATTAGTTCAAAATATATTATGTTTCTACTATAAAAGGATATTATTCTCAAATTATATAATGGAAATATTCTTCTAATGGATTGTATTGATTCACTATTCTTGAATGCTAGATAATCTCACTGAAATATCCTAATTTATATCTTCTCTAACATTAATATGTTTAGAGGGATTCATACAAGTCAAATATCTTTGTATTAATTTTTTCTCCAAGTTTTCTGCCTCACTTTCATGTTAGGTGATTTATTCTATATGAGTTTAAAAAATTCCAAATTTAAAAGGCATATTTTTTAGGGAAAGAATATAACATATATTTTAAATCTCAAACTGATATATTAGATAACATGTAATTACTTACCAAAACTCATGATTATTCGTTAGGTGGATTATTTTACACAAGAACATTTAAATACATCAAGATCACATATAATCATTGATAATTTTGTGATCGAAGTGTTATCTATGCATTTGGTTATTGTAACAAGAACTTGTTAATTTTTTTAAAATATTATATGTCTTCTTCATTTCTCTAATAGACTGGAATTTCTTCCCCATTTCTCAAGAGGGACAGATTTCTTATCATTATATTTTTCTTCTTTTTGATATTAAATATCGTGTTAGTAGAAATTGAATTGGGATTAGGAATAGATAGAACTTCACTAAATTTAAAATTCTTTATAAATAAAGATTGATATTTCAAATATTCAATCGAGAAAAACATTAAATGTAGATAATATAATTGTAGGTGAGCCGAGATTTGATACCAATTGAAGGTACTGGTTAGTATAAAAACCACACTACGATGGTATGAATTAGTGTTAGTGTCTTTTACCCCAATTGAAATTTAAATTTTTATCCCTTTTATCTTACCTATGTTGTTAGTTAAAGCGAAAAGTCACATAGTTTTCTCATAAAACCTTTGGATTTTTATAAAACAAAATAAAACACACACTCAAAGAATAGAATATTTTGAACGTTTCCCCTATCAATGTAAGAATTTTTTTACTTTGGGAGATCTATTAAAACTTGAGTTCACACAACTTGATCGTAAAAACATATATGTATTACACTATTGTCTAATGAAAGTATATGGCGTGTATCCAAAACAGTTTTCATGCATCCGATAATCAAGTACATATTTTACCTTCATGGTAAATTATATGGGTTAGGATAAAGTGATTATAATTGGGAATTATAATTTCTACCTTTTCATTGATATATTACTTCAATATTTGTCATACTATTCACAGTAGCTAGTCACTTCTCCTTTTTTATATGAAAGACACTACACACTGCAAATTATTATTATTTTTTTCAATACACAACAATGATTTACAATATCCATTATTTTTCGCACTTCTTCTTTTGAAAATACCATACTACCCAACATGTTCTTCTTCTATAACATTCATAAAAAACTCAACTGCTTCTTTCTATCTTTTTATTTTACTCCTTATGTGCACAAAAAATTGCACTGCGTATCTAATTTTTCATCACTTTCATTGACACTGAAAAAATATTTAGAATAAAACAATACATATATATATATATATATATATATATTTGTTATCATGCAGTGGATTCATCCACATTGTGCATGTCAAAAAATAACACGTCATTCTTCCTGAATGAATTAATATGCCATATCTTCACTAGTAAAAATATTAAATTGAATGTTACTTTTTTTAACATGGATTTTTTTAATAACTGATGATATTATTTTTGACATTGGTTATTAAATAACCCTTATAAAATCTACTACATGACTATTTTCAATATTGGTTTTTTAAATAAATAATATTAATAATATTTTGTAAAACATATTTTATGTCAGTTATTTTAAAAACTGACATTAAAAATGTTTAATATTATTTTTTATGTCAGTTATTTAAATAAATGTTGTTAAAAATGTTTTCTATAATATTTTTTACATTTGTTTTTATAATAAACAACAATAAGAATATAAGTGTAATGCACGAATTCAAAATGTTCACTATGCTCCCATGAACTTTCACTCTAACAATAGAAAATTTATCCCACCAAAAATGAAAAGTTATTTATTTAATATCATTCTCTCCTATTTTTTATTTTTCAACTTCAAATAGATCTCTTTGTTATATATATTTTTATTTCCATCCTTAAATTTTGTTTCTCCCTCCATCATTAAATATATCATTCCCATATGATTTTATCCAAAAACATTCCTCTCCACATTCATTCATCATGTATCCATTATCATGAATAAATATCCATATAGAATATAGTGATAAGGTTCTATGAGGGAAAAAATGGAAATTTTTCTATAAAGATGAATTCATTTGTTCGAACATTATTGGTTATCAATGCTTCCTCCATATAGGTAAAATGAATGGAATTATTTATTTTATTTTAATCATATTTTTATAACATTATTGTTAATATTTGTTTTATTATTATTATTATATCATTAAAAAATTGTTAATCTTTATTCTATTTTTATAATTATAATATATTTAATTTATAATATGAAATTCTGTTTTTTGATTTTGATACTCTAAAATGGTTCTGTGTTCTCATAATGTTTTCTAAAAATATTTTTTTTACATTGGTTATTAAAATTTGACATAAAAAAATTAGAAATTTCAATAATAAAATACATATTAAATATTTTGAACATTAGTTTTTTTATCAACAAAAAAAATTATTTAAAATGTTACTTTTAATAACATTATTTTAAAAACTGATATAAAACGAATAACACAATCGTTCTTGAAAAATATTTTTTATACTAGTGATCACACATTTACATCTTCAAATTTTTTGAATGAATATTGATAAAAATATCATTATATTTTATTATAAATTAAGTACATAATTACTATAATCATATGTATTTACTATATTATCAGCTCAACATCTTATTGACACAACCTTATGACATGCATTTTCAATATCCACACCTTTTTGTGAGGTTCCTTGTAAATTTATTTAGCTTATTCAGGTGTATATTTTCATTTCCATCCATTGATATTCCTATCATTATATATACCAAGGTCAATTTTCTTACCATTCCCATCCTATAGTCCTTATACCAACTATGTGAAGCCCACAGTCACTCTACCTTCTATACGAGGCCCACAGTCGATCCTTCTTAATGTACATAGTTCACTATTGCTATAGATATCTATAAAAACTTTCCATAGATCTTAATATGAATTTTAACCTACTTGTATTACCATTATATAAGTAATGAGATTTTTAGATGATATTTTGGAAGTAGTAGAACTAATTTTATATTGGTGTTTTTGACCATTTCACAACTAATCGATTTATGAGTTACCTTCACATAGGTAGTGTAAATTTCATGGTACCTTATATAGCTCAATGATCTAGCCATACACCGAGGTTGGAATACCCTTATATACTCAGTGTTCCTTCTTGATAACCATTACGAAACACCCTACTTACCTCTACAAAGTTGACTATAATTTATAATTACCTCTACATGTTTAGTGAAACTTTTAGGTGATATTTTTTTAGAATCTTGATATCTATATTTACCTTTATTTTCTACTAGAATTCCCAAAAGTAGACGAAAAAACAACTTCTAGTTTTCCTTTATTTAATTTTTCAAACATCATCCAACACCTATGGATGAAACTCCAAGTCATCAAACACATTTTTTAATTTAATAATAATAAGTCTTCCATAGTATTAAATTCCAAGAACTCCTTCCTTTTTCAATTTGAATAATGATAAGAAATTCATATTGACTTTAACTTCTAAGATGTATCTTCCAAAGATTAAAGATAAAATATAAATTATCATAATACTTGGAAAAAATAATCACTTTAGAAAACTCACATTAGTCATCATGAGCGTTGTAAATTAATTGAAAACCATTTTAAAAAATACAACTAACACAAATGGGCTAAAAAATCCTCACTTTAGATTGAAAGAAATCTAGTGTACTATGTAAACATTATTCTAAGAATTCAAATGATTTGAATAAGCATCAAGTAGTATTCTATAAGCATCATCTATTATTTTGTAATAATCATATAGTTTTCGATAAACACTATGTACTATTCCTTCAGTATCATCCCATGTTTTGTAAACGTCAGTCTATGAAACATAAACAAGATTCTAAACTGTAAGCATAGATTTTTAATCTATACAATCATAATTATCTTATACTACAAGAAAAATTCCTTCGTAAAAATAAAAAAATGTAAGGATCACTTAACATGGATTAAAATGATTAAATATGATATTATAAAATCAAAAATATTTATCCTAAAATCATAAGGATAAATTAATAAATAACTTAATAATTTTTTCATAGATCATAAATATTAAATTATGAATGATTCAGTTATGAGTTCTAAAGAAAATCATAGTAAAATGGATTTTTCT
The DNA here is from genome assembly GCA_963277665.1 of Viscum album. Classification (NCBI taxonomy): domain Eukaryota; kingdom Viridiplantae; phylum Streptophyta; class Magnoliopsida; order Santalales; family Viscaceae; genus Viscum; species Viscum album. Next base: position 2,140,004,733 of record OY728123.1, read on the forward strand.
TTAAAATTAATCTATTAGATGCATACCAAATATTGGAAAGAATTCTAGAATCAATATTAATAATTATATTTTATTTTTACAATTAGTTAAAGATGAAAACACATTTCTTCACTCATGCTAGATAGAATAAAAGAGTATTTTGTAATTTATCAAGACATAAATATATAAAATATATATTTGTGACTATAAAAATAATAATTGTGTGAATTTTCAAGGATCCATACTATAATATACCCCTTTTAAATAATTAAAAAATGAATTCAAATTTAAAAAACTTATTTACCTTTTTAAAATCATCATGAATATTAAATAAATCAAAATTTGTCTCCCAATATTTAAAATAATCATATTTATCATAAAATATTTCTCTCATAAGAAGTTAATATAAAAGTAAGTGTAACACTTGTAGAAAGATTTAAATACTAGGAATTTATTAAATTTTTCGTAGTTTTAAAACAAATTTTAAAATATATATCTATCAATTTCAAGGAATTTTAGATTTAAACATTAAATCTCCCCTTGAATTTATATAATATATACACATAATTAGTTGATAATTAAATAACTATAGAATATGGATAATAAATGTAGAGAAATTATTTCATAATATAATATTTTCTTCCTTTTTTAAAAATTTACATCTTCAAACTATGTGTGTATATAATATCAAATCTGTTTATATGAATGTTAATAAATACCTACAAAAAAATACTTTGAACAAATAAATCGGCCACAAACACATGTCAATATGTTTAAGGACTTATATAATAATATAGTAAATGAATAAAATAATACATGATTTTTAAAGAACATTTATGTGAACCATATAATTTAAAAGTTTTAATTATACACCCAATCCCAAAAATAAATTTATAGTTTTGTTAATAAAATATAAATTTTAAGTAGATTAATCATGATTAATTACCAAAGATAATCATAATGAGATAAGAAAATTGAATTATAAACTAATTAGGTTGATATAAAGTGGTATTTTTAATGTTGAATGATTTTAGTCTTGAAAATTCATGTGTTATCTATAGGAAGTTTTTTAAATTTGACTTATTTTAAACTTATATTTTAAACATTCATCCCCCCAAGTTCATATTTTATTATCTTAAACTTAGTTGAAGATAATGGTTTATTAATGTATAATATATTTTATCCTCAATTGGAATATATTCCCAACGTATATAACCATTTTAAACATGATCACTAATAAAATAAAATTTAACCTAAATATATTTAGTAATTTTATGATGTAAAATATTCTTTAAAATATAAATAATTGAATAATTATTAAATAAAATACCTAACTTTTTGAAGAAAACCACAAGGTTATATATTGTTTGGTAAACCCTTAGGTATTGTGAAATATACTTTCATATACAAATGCATTATTCTTTTCAAGTAGATAAAGTAATATTTTTTATTATAACTCTAAGATTAAAATATTTCTCCTTGAAAATGACACATGAAACTTTCACCTTTTATTTTATTTTACAACAACTGAAATCAGAATATGTATGCCTTTTAACTGAATATTAGTTTTCAAAGGATAAAATATATCATGGTTTAAGTAAATTGTAACTTATTTTATTATTAATTTTATATCCTTTAAGTTACTCTCTTTTTGATTTCTTTGGTATCTATCATAAATATAAATTTTAAATAATAAATCTTTATGATAATTAGATAAATATAACAAACTACCATTCATGACATTATAAATTTTATTATCAAATGTTTTTTAGACTATTCAATAATTAATTTACAACAATTAATAATTGGGTTGCTTTTGATTTTATAATTATGTTTTCCAAATATTTATTACTCTGTCTTTATCATATTTTGACTAATTAAGAAGGTTCCCATATTCTTCTTCATAAAATTTCAAGTCATATGATAAATTTTAATTCTCCCATGATACCCATATAAAATTCACTTATCAATAATTCTAAAAATTTATTACATAAAGATTCTGTTAAAATAAATAAATAATATAATCCATATATATCTGAACTACTAAAATATCATTTGATTTTTTATTTACGATAATAGTAGGAAATTTTTATTTTAACAAAACAAATTTTGTAAATAAATTTTTATAAATATTCATAACATGCTTCAAAGAATTTTTATTAATTTAAATAGATTTATAAAATTTTAAAACCTGCCTTGGATGAATTTAATTTTCAAAACTATTAGGATATATATCATATATTTCTCCATAAATATATTCATTTAGAAATACACATTTCACATCTATTTGAAATAATTTAAAACCCTGAAAATGAACATAATATATTATTATTATTATATTTTCCAACATACCCACCAAGGAAAAATATTTTACATAATTTATTCCTTCTTCATGGATATATACTTATTAAACTAACTAATCCTTATTCTAAATAATATTTCACGATACATCAAGCTTATTTATAAAAATATATTTAATACCAATTACTTAAAAGTATTTAGGTAGTTTGACTAAATCCCAAACATTGTTTCTATAAAATTATTTAACTCTTATTCAATAGAAAGAATCCAAGTTAAATTAGTTATATATTCATCAATAGTTTTATGAACCAAATAAAAAATAAACTTGGATATGCCAAAATATTCCTTAACCATTTTTTGTTTTGAATTAATGAATTAATATTTCCATTAAATTTTTAGAATGGGTTATCTTATGATTTTCCTGTTATTTTCAGGGAGATGGATCTGCCCATCAAAATTTTAATAACTATTTTTGGGTTCAACCACACAAAAATTTAAATCTCTAATTTTTTCTTCAAGTTGGTACAAATCAACATTACATTATTTAAATAAATTTTCATAAAATTTGACATGTATAGATTCTTCTACCCCCATGGATCATTTATTATAAAATAGAATAGATTTACTAGAGCATAAATAACCTCAAAATATTAATTGATTATATTTTAAATCATATTTATCTAATAATTATTTAGTGTTAAAAATGTAAACTATAAAACTAGATAATCTAAAGTAACTAACTTTTTATTTTCTATATTGCCAAATTTTATAAGGGGTTTTATAGAATATTTGACTTGAAATAACTCTATTTGATACATAAAAAACTATATTTATAACTTTTTTAAGAAATATGTAGGAGCCTTAAATTAATTTAACATGGTTCCAATCATTTTTTATGGCGTTCTATTTTTTCCTTTCCACAACACCATTTTATTACATTATCCCGGAGGATAAAAATTATGATAATAACTATTAAATTCCTATGTTTTTTTCATTTTATGATTAATAATTTACCTCCTCTGTCACATATAATAAAAAAATTAAATTGCAATTTTAATTTTAAACAAGATTATAAAAGATATAAAATTTAGAATTGTTTCAGATTTTTGAGAGAGAATTTCCATGTAAATATTCTAAGGTCATTTATAAGGATAAATTCATACCTATTTTTACCCATACCCGTAGTTGATTTTTGTCTAAATAAATTAAGATGTAAAATATGTAAAGGCCTTTCATATGAACATCCTTTATAGGTTTAAAAGAATCATTATGGTGTTTACCTTTCTTACACGAGGCACACATATATGTGCTACCCGTCTTTATATCTAGAATATAGAAAACATATTGTATATTTTGATAGATTTTATAATAATATGAAGTTAGAATGGTCTAATCTCATAGTCCATAAGATGTTATTTGACTAAATGACACTTACAAATTTAGCATTATAGTTTGAAAATTATTAAAGGCTAACAAAATAAATATTATTAGTTCTACTTTTTTAAAATAAGTTAGATTCATATTTATAATCTATAAACTTTTGATTTGGAAATACTACATCCTTTACATCATCACATAATTATGAAATAATCAATATATTATGTTTCAACCATTCAATAAATAAAGAGTTAGATATAATAAAAAAGTAGATATTCAAACCTCAACTAATACTTTAAAAAATCTATTTGAATTATCCCAAAATGAAACATTATCTACTTCTCATTTTTTAAGCAAGAGAATATTCTATCATGACCTACTATAAGAGGGAACACTCACTATACATGTAGTGCTGTTTTTAAACTTTTATGGCATGAATCTTGATTTGATGATTCCATCAAGCATAGATTTACCATTTCAAGAACTGGATTCATCACTTGAATGTGAGTATTCATTAAAACACCATCCAAATGTAAATTATCTCTTTTATTTTTTATTAATTTTTTTATTCCTTTCTATCTTCAATTTTGAAATTTCTATTTTAATGTGTCCTTTCCTCCACATTCATAACATTTTACATTGGTAGCTTCATTAGAGAGAGAATTATGTTTTATTTTAGTATTATGGTCATCCCTAGGATAATCCCACATATTTCTACTTGAGTATCGTTTCCTCTTTTTTAAAATTTCAATAGAATGTTGAGAAACCTCATCACTATAAATTTCCAATAACTCAAAATCTGATGAGTAACATATAAAATTAATTTTCAAATTTAATGAAAATCATTTTATTTTACTTGATTCTTCTTTATCAAAATTTTAAATTCTAAATTTTATTGTTATAATGAACCTATAATCTCATCATGTGTATATTTTTGATAAATATTACTTTATTGTATTTATACATACTTTTCATGTATTTTCAGAGGTATATCTCTAGAAATATTTGAACAAAATCAAAATTTTATATATATTCTATAAAATAATTCATGATCTTTATAATTATAGTAAAATTATAAAAACATTGATTAAAAATTTCTTTTTCACACTTTAGGAAGTCTTTATATTCTTACCTTAACATACTGAGATTAATTATACTAAATTTATTTAAACCACAATATGTTTTTTAAAATATTCTTTACATATAATGAGTGGTTTTACATATTAACATATGACATGATACAATTCAACTTATAACACATAAAATTAGGTTCATGAATTTTTAATTCATTACATTTTTAAAATAATAAAATCTAGTAATTGTATTCGGATAATTCTCATGGAGTTTTTATTATTTTACCATGGTTATCTAATGGTTAATACTTAACTATTGATGAAACGATTCCATCAATATATTATAATATCCATAATCATTAACATCAGATAATTGTTGTCTTTATTAATCACAAACATCATTAGACATATTACTTCCATCTCAAATATATATTTTTATTGGTTGTTTATCTTGAGGATAAAAGATAATAATTAATATTTATATATCATAGTGCTAAAAATATTCTTAAGGTCAAAGATTTGATACCAATTATTTGGCCCCGAGGTAAAAATGACCAAATGGTTAAGATGGGGTGTGGTGAATTAACCTTTTTTAAAGTTTTATATACATATAAGGGTTAATTTAATTAGTATCCTAAATTAAAATATTAGAATACGTATTTTTTTAGTAGTTTGGATAAATGTGATCCTACAACTGATCATTATGTTCTCAATATGAGAGTATAACAACCACGGATATAAGGATCTAACTTCTAGAAGGAGACACAATCTTTTAAAACTCCTTTTAATGCATACAAGAGCAACCAAAATCTAAACATTCTCTCACATAGATAAAAACCCTATATCATTTCTTTTAAAGTTTATTAAGAATAATCCTTTCTATTTTTAAACAAAGGCACAAACAAATATCATCTCTTTTACCAAGCTAAGGACTGGCAATATTTAACTTTTTATAAAGTCTAAAAGAACACAAAAAATGAGGTCCTACTATTTAATGAAAAATCCTAAACAAAAATATATTACCTAGAAAAGATAGAAATAGCCAAGAACCATAGAAACTATCTGAATAAAAAATCTGGAATGTTGAGGTAGTAGTGATCCCTCTTGGAATCAAGGGATCCAAATGATGTAGTTTGGCTGAGGGGGTTACAATGATCATTAAAAAAGTGTAAAGTATAGTATTGATTGAAAATATAAATACCCTTTGATTCTGAACTAAATTGGTCATACTATATATAAAGAGTTTCTTCATGCACATCTACCTTCAAAACTATGTCCATTAATGTATATCCATTTTGGATTTATCTTTTTAGATTACAGCTATACTTTCATCTTGAAATGGTAATAAACTAGTTCAAATATAAGAGAACTTATAATAATCTAAAAAAATAATATATTTTTTTAAAAAAACTCATTCAATACATTAGAAATAAATTCCTTGCAATATTTCCATTTACTATGCAAGACAATATATATATTTAAATTGATTCAAATTTGAAACACTAACACAATCATATTTTATGAAATATTTTCTTTATAAATTAATTTATCTTTTAGTTATTTTTTTCATTTAAAGTAACACTATAAATTGTTATATATATATATATATATTTTAAAAAACTATTTCAAACATTTATTTTAAACAAAACACCGACTTGGCATACGTTACACACAACTCCGACTTGGTGTATAATGCGCACAACACTGAGTTTCTATGAATCATACACTTATATATATAATTAGTTAAATGATATAGTCATAAAATAAATATAAAAAATTGTTATAGGTATATTAATAGCTACTTTTCAAATAGTTTTTTATAATCGATTAATCTAAATAGATTATATTGATAATGAAATATAATATTTTTGGTGAATTCCTTTTCTGTTAAAAATATATTTTTCTTGAATAAACCCATTTTAATAATAGAATAGACATTATAAATGTTTAGAAATTGAATTTTATAAAATAAAATTTATTTTTTAACTTATAATGCAGAAATTAGCCTAAGGTAAATTTTTGATATTTTTATAATAAACATCATTTTTTGATGAATTGAGAAAAATACTGCAATTAATTATAAAATGCATTTTTTTATAACTAATTACAAATTATAAATAATATTATAATTTTTGTTAATTTCACATTATAGAAATATTACATCTATTAATACAATTTAATTCATTAGAATCAATTTCACTCTGAAACAGAATATAAAATCTTAAAAATATTTTGATTGTTTTCCTACTTTATAACCCTCTTATTTTGTCCCATCTATAGGATTAGAGCTAATCATAATTTTACAGATTTTGTGAATTTAATTTAAAAAATTAAACATAAATCAATGTACTCAGTCCAATATTTATATCCAAATAAGACCCTGTTATTTTTTGACCAAAATGATTAGTAAAATTGATTGAAATTATTCCCAGCGGTTAAGGCCAAATTAAATTTAATTAAGGACTAAACCTTAAATTTAAGGTCCCAAACAACCAAACCACTAGTGAAACACACCTTTTATTACCCTATTTCGTCAATAAACATTTCATACTTGAGATAGGTCATTTTGGTATGTCTTTTGGTAGGTACGAACTTGTGCACACCTAACTTGTTTCTAAAAATTCCATGTGATTCCTTTTCCTTCCCTATAAATGGCCACCAGCTCTACCCATTCATCACACCTCTAAAACCTTTTAATTTCAGACATAATCTGCCCAAATATCCTCCCAAAAATCCTGCCTTCTACCTTGATGTCCCTCTTTTGTAATAAACCCTCTCAATAAATCCTTTTTAAATTAACCCAAAGGTGTTATCTGATTAAGAGGTAACATCTTCTCTCAAGATCCTTTCTAGAAATTTCATTTTTTACCCCTTAAAATATCTTTATGAAATTATTGATTGAACAAAACAGTATAATAAATATACTAGGATGTTTTTATAAATAGTTTTCTACCCAAAAATACACACACCTCCTTCTAATGGATGTTTAACATGCTATTTCTGTGTACAATGAACTACTGCCTCTGGAAACGACGATTGTTCATTTCTCCTTTACCAAGAATCATGTTAGTCATTATGATGTACAATATAATTATATATTTAATATATTATATTTCTAATTTATCTAATATTATATAATCCTTTTATTATAAACATATCTTTACTTCCCATCTGGTTTTAATATGATAATATCGTTTGAGGAAGTGTGGACTACCGCCCCCTCAAAGCGATGTGGTTCATTCACACAACACATGGAATGTATTAAGGATGTGTATAATGAAATAATATAATATATATGAAATATTAATGATAATATAATAATTATATATATATATATACATAAATATATATACATATTTAATTTACATACTTTCATTCAATACGGTAATAAAAAGCGAAACAACGTCCATGTGTACATACGACTTACCGTCTCCACGAATGATGTATTCCATTTCGTAATTCATTATGATATATATTATTATAATATAAATATACTGGATATAAATTATATTTATATCATGATATATATACTGGAATCATGATATAAGTATAAGTACCAATGATATGAAAAAATAATTATACATGCAAAAAGCAAAGAAAATATTACCTGAAGTGAAATATTAACATAAGATTCTTATCATGTAGGTAATATAAGGTCATAATAAATAGATATTTGGTAATATATGTAATAATATTATTCTTTAAAATATTTTTTGTAAACTTATATTTATTATACATGGATACTTTTTGAGTACAGAGAGAGTGAAGACACAAGGTAAGGGGATTGTATCTCACTTTTAATTTCTATGAGATACATGTTATGTTTTCCACTCACTATTTTTTGTGGTGTATGTGATGACCATGATTGTATTCTATGTACCTAATAATTAAAATTTTGGGTATTCACATTTTCATATTATGGTCCTTCTTTCATGGGGTTTAATATTCAAAATTTATAAAATCTGTAAAATGTTTTGTCTCAATTTTCCTTCTTTGAGAGTCATGTTTTTCTATGAACCTAAAATCTTTTTTTGATGTTTACATAATTGAATTTTACATGTTATATCATTAATATATTTGTTATAATGAAATTTTATGTTTTATGTAATTTCCTTTTCTTACATATAGAGTATGATCCCAAGATACTAATTTGTAGGAGTTTATTGAGACAATATCATCTCTTTTCGAGGTGGTTCATGTTTATGATTCCTTTGGTTAAATATTATGATCTGTCTCTCCAAAAAAATCACGAGTTTCTGTATCATATATTAATTCATGATATATTTATGTATTGGTACCCTTTTCAATTATATGTTACATAAGATAATTAATAATGTATTTTTTGAAAAGCACAACTTTACCCTCTCCTCGATTGAAAATATGTGTTTTCTAAAAAGTATTTCTGAGAATATTATACCATTATCATATAATATCTATAATAAATTTTTACCATTTTTTCCTTATAAAGACATCTTTAAAGAAATATTTTTTCCCTTAAAGAACAAGTAATATTTCCATCATTTTTAACATGCAATAGAAATGTTTTTTACCTCATATGACAAGTACAATTTTACAATCAATAATTCCATTGAATCTCCCTTTGAGTTTTTTTAAACATAATCATTAAGAAAATGTTTTTTAAAGTAATTTTCAAGGAATTATTTTTTTGATTTTTTACTAGAATTATTTAAATGTTTTCAAATTATTATCAAATAAATGGTTTTCAAAACATTTTCCTAATATGTTTACAAATTTTCAAAGTATTTTCAATGAAAAAAGGTTTTTAAAAAGTTTTGAATAATATTCTATAAATTTTCATGTCAAAGGGTTTTTAAAATGATTTTAAATATCATTTATATTTTTCAAGGCTATTTCTAGTGAAAATTATTTTGAATTTTTTATATGATTTTAAAATCCTTTTTGAAACAAGAAAGGATTTTTTTGAAACGTTTTTGAAAGAAATTTCAAAATTATTTTTCATCTAATGTAGATTCTATTGGTTTTACCGATGAATTTATATAAAAATATCAAAAAGTTCCATTTATGTCCATTCAATTAATGATTTATTCTAAATATCATTGTCTTTATGAAATTTATTTATTTTCACAAGTTATATGTTTAGGTAGTTCATTTCTTTTCCATAGGTTACATACTTGTAAAACATAATTCTTTTCATTGGTTATGCTTCAGTGAAATTATTATTAAACCTATATATTTTTTAGAGGTTATCATGAGGTGAAATATTATTCATTCTCATTTAATTTTTTGGTTTATGATTTGATGTTTATAGAACCCATCTCTTTTCAAGGGTCAAGATTTGATAAATGTTTTGTGGAACATGTATGAATGATTTCATTATGTGATTGGTGGGACCTATATCTCTCTCTAATGAATTTTTTAATGATAAATGTTTTATGACCTCAAAGGGTATATAAAAGGACATCCCAATCCCAAAACAAGGGGGAATATGGTAGAACATCACAATCTCAAGACCTGAGGGAATAAGGGAGAATATACCAATCATGAAACAAGAGGGTACATGGGAGGACATCACAATACCAAAAATAGAGGGTACACAGGTGGACATCCCAATCTCAAAACAAGAGGGTACACATGAGGATATCCCAATCCCTAAACAAAAGGTTATATGGGAGGAAATACCAATCCAAAAAAATAGGGTAAATGGGAGGGCATCCCAAGCATGGTGTAAGTACCAGATTGATTAACCTAGGACTAACATGTTACAATGGTCTTGGTTGGCGACCTTGTCTTAGGGTTTTTATTTATATTTTCACAATCCAATTATCTATTCCTATGTTATTGTCTAATGTCTTATGTTCAGTATATCCTTATGATTCATGTATTATAAATTTCTAATATTTATTATGATCTATGATATATAGGGTATGGCCTTTCAAATGTTATGCTAATATTCCATACCACTTTCTTCATGTTATGCTTGCATATTTTCTTTATTTACCATTATTAGGCATATATTTCACCCATTTGTCTTTTTTTCTCTATATAGGTTATGAATAATGGTTTTTGGTAGATGTAATAATGTTTTAGATAATTATGGGAGATGCTAAAGATCTTTCACCAGGATAGAATATTTTGTATTAATTTTTCCAATGACACTAAACTATTACGATCCTCACGAATTCATTTTTGTAATGTTCTATATATTAATCTAAAATGATGTAATATCCATATATGTTAAGCCTGGTTGATTATAGAAATATATAAATTTAATCTGTTTAATTTAGATACTATGTTTTGAAATCTATAAATTTAATCTGATAAATTAAGAATAAGAATATTTTTTCATTATGTGTAAACATGATATTTGTTTAACCATGAATATGTGTATGAATGAATGTGTGTAAGAATCATTCTACATAACCATAATTTCAGTGTAATGCATAAACGTTATTATAACCAAAAGGATGGTCTACTTAAGAATCTTTAAGTATTCTATATGTAACATCTAGTACTCCATAATCTCCAACATCATTTTCTGCAATGTAACCATCATTCTAAATCATAAGAATAAATAATTTTTCTGTGTAAACATCATTATACTTCAACCTAATTAGGATACCATTGTAATAATTTAAATCATATGTGTAATTTTTTAAGGATTATAATTCTAAATGTTGGTTTTATTAAATCATAATGATTAATATTGAAATTTTAAGCATATATTATGAAATAAATAATTAATTTTATGAAATATTAGAATTATTCAATCATAAAAGCTTCAGTGTATGAGTTATAATAGACCTCATAATAAAATGTAATTTTATCTAGAATTCGTTCATAATTCACATAACAAACCTGGATAATAATTCAATAAACAATATGAATATGAATATTATCTTCTATAAGTTTTCAGGAAAAAAACACATATGTTTTCTAATGTCAGAGGAAAGAAAATAATACTTTTTAATTTATCCATGAATAAATAAATCAAAACATTATCAATAATGATTAAAACAATAATTGAGTGAATTTTAAGGGATTACATCAACCACTGAGTACTATAAAAAATAGAAGAATAATTCACATCAATATCTAGAGGATTACTTCATACTATAAAGTATGGACTTATCCACACCGAAAAAACCCAATGAAAATTTGATTCTATAATTTATAAGATTGTTGAAGTATCCAATTCATAATTGGTAAGGTTATGCTATAATATGGAATCACATGATTTATAAGAAAACATTATATGAAATATTTATAATGAAATTTGTATTCTTTGAATAATGAATTGTCCTTTGGGTTGGTGATTGTTTTAAAGGTGCAACAAAACTAGTAAATTCATGAAATATTATATCTTCGATATGAAGAGATTGGAGTGGATTAAACCATGATTCCATTGGTTTTCAAAGTAAATATTTTATCAATATTTTTGGAGATGGAGTTAGATAACTAATCACAATGGAACATGATATTTTATACAAAAAGTGGAAAATTGAGATGTGTCACAACAAAATGGGAACACATCACACCACATGATAGTGTTTTCCAAACCATTTATATAATATTAAGATAATTTATCATTTTGAGGATTGGATTTTACCATGATGATTTTATTTTTAGAATTTTGAAAAATATTAAGCCACAATGAAGAGGTGATGATTGGAAAATTCGTAGGGATTAATTTTTATTATCAAACTGATTATATTGGAGAAAATCAAAAAATAGAAAATACATGAGGTTGAAGAGAAGGATAATGATACACCATAATAAAATATATAGTGACTATTGTGGTGATAGAAAAACATCGATGTTTTGGACTCAAAAAAAGAATAAGAAGAGTAATGATAATAGCATTTCTGTTTTAGTGTTAATTATTTTGTGGAATATCATTATAAGACACCATATTGTCAAATAATTTCTTATAAATATTCATTAAAGTAGTGAGTTTATAATAAGAAAGAGGGATTAGCCCATGGATTTGAAGATATTTCTTAATAAACTAATAATTCACATACAATGTATCGAATAATCCCCTTGTACAATTATACATCATTAATTTATGCTCCATTTGAGTAGCCCTTAATAATGGGAAAAGTAAAATACATTTTTTTACTAATTTCTATTTAGTATTTTGTTTATTCACTCAATATTACGATTCTTTCAAGGAGTGTACACGATCATAAATTCTCTCTTAATTCCTTATAAATATGAGCAAATATCAAATTTCTTAGAAACATATTCTCCATATTTTTCATTCCTAAAGAACTTAATTTTCTCTCATGATTCATGTACTTTCCTTGGTCAGAATATTTTGAAGTCATAAAAAACAAACATTTTTCTCTTGTTTGTAGTTCATTTTGTGTTTGAGTGGTAAACCCCAAAATTTTATATCTAAAAAAGCAGGGTTTTAATCATGGAAAGCCATTTGTAAGGATTTATGATGCAACCTGTGATGCGGGTGAGACTTGGGATAGAAGGGATGCAGGTTTGTCATAGTCAGGTGGTGACACAGGTAGCCTGGCAGGCATGATGTGGCACTAAGCCTTCGAGGTAGTATAATGGGTCACATGGGCTTGGGATAATATGAAATGTAATGGGTCTCCCTCTACCCATATATTAATAGTTCTTTTATTTCATAATAATTGGGGATTGAGCCTCAAATTAAAAAAATCATCTTCCTCTGGATTAGGTACACCCACGTTCTCTTGAAATAATCATTAATGAATAGAATAATATATAATTATCCATCGAGAGGTATAATCATATATTTAATGATATTTTAACCAATAATGTCTTGTTTTTTGATATTTTTTATCATTGAATTTAAAAACTTTAACTTGTGTTGATTTCTCAAAACATAATGCTTATAAAATGGTAGACGTACTTCTCTAACACCATACAAAAACATCAAATCAGAAATATCATTCAATCCACTTTCAAAACCTCAGTTGAGCCTTTGGTTACTTAACATTATAAATGTTTCCATTAAGGTAAATATATTGAAAAAAATCTACATATAATTGTCAATTTTTTCTTGAACCACGCAAAGGTTCTTTAAGATTTTCTTTACCATCATCAACATAGTCAGGTCTTTTAAAATCTTCATCACCTATTTCTTATTATAGATCTTGTATCTAATTTCATAAAATTATATGGAGGAAAATATATTTTTATTCATTCCATTTATATAGAGTAATATTTAGATGGTTTGTAATCTAGTATAAAGTACTTTTTGTATGATGGTTTTGACTATAATGGTATTCTATATGTGACTATTTACCTTGAACACAAGATAATATAGGTTAAGTTCATATTAACCAATCCATTTACTTTGGGAAAATATATTCTATTTTACCCTTCATTAAATTACCCATGCATCATTGATGTGTTTTCACTTTACTAACTAGTATATTTTTATGTTGTTAAGTACTTACCGTATTTGTTTAACTATTATTTCCCCTATTCTTTTTCTTATGATAGTCATTTTATTGAATTGACACTTAATTTCTATAATTAAAACATTTTATAGTATTATATTTATCATTAAGTTGAACCTACCATGACTCTAGATCCAATTGGAGGCACACTCTATTAGCATTTCTCTATTAATTAATGGATTTTAAAATTTGTATGAATTTCCCCATTATTATTTTTGTAAAATAATTCATTAATAAATAAAACTTATATTTCATTGAATAATGAAAGATATTTTATGATATTATCTGGTGAGGTTTATGATGAAATAATTACATGAATATGGAAAAAATTTGAGTGAAATATATAAATTCCTAGTAAAGCATATTTTGTAGCCTACTACCAGGAGTTGAAAAAAATAAGTCATTCAAAGTATATACATGGTTATACATATATAATGATTATAATATTAAAAGTATGTATAATTTCCTCTTTAAAACAATATTATTGTGTTCTGATTTTTCCTCACATATAATTTTTAGAGTTTCTCAAATTTCATTCACCATTGTTTATCCGTCAATTATTAATTAGAAAATTTCATTTAGATAAAAATGGATGTTGAAAATAACAATCACAAATATGTTATTTCATTTATACTTTATCATACATATTTATTTTTCACCAATCATGAGTATAAAATTTTCCTTATACTTAACCACTTCTATATTCATCTTCTAGAAATAAAAAACACTCTAAATAATTTTTTATCTCAATTTTTTGATATATGGACATGCTGTTACCCCATAACCTCATATCTTTAATAATTGTTTACTTAATAATCTTAATATTTTTTTTTCTAATTCTTAGAATTAACCAGAGTCACAATTACACTGTATACGAAACTTTATAAAAATTATTAACAAAAAAGGTGAAAAAAATTAGAATAATAACTCACTTTGAAATCACTTATTGAATTTAAATGATTAGAACTTATTGTATCAATACATACTATAGAAACATAATTTAAAAAACATGGAAAATAAATAATATTGGATTAACCAGGGTTAATATCCAAAATGAATTTGGAAAAAACCCATAGTAAAATATAATAATCAATAAATATAAAATATTGGTCTGATATTGGTAAAATATATTTAAAATATATACGAATCAATTAGTGGATAATCATGCTTTATAAAATTTCATCATTAGTAATCATGATTATTTTTTATGAGATGAAGATGTTTAAACCATGGTGTAATCCCTAATTTAATATGGTTTTCCTACTTTTCCAACACATAATCTATACTATCTAAGGACGTGGTTATAGACTCCCACCTCATCTACTATTAACTATTCCCTTTACAATTTTGGTGGTTGGAAGTGATCTGTGGAAAATAATAAAAGGTGGATGCTAATACATGAAAAAGTATCCAAAGGTTATATTAAAAAAATTAATATTTATAAAATATTATTTGAGTTAATAAATTTAATAACCACTATAAATACCAAAAAAATATTGTATATATAATCCATCCCTTAATTTTCTACTTCTAAAATTTCTCCATTCAACTATGTCGAACTTGTATCATTTTTCCCTCTTTTTTGACTTGAATGAGAGATAATATAAACCACTCAAACCCTCACACAATGACTTCACAAGGTATTTCAAACCTTATTAGCATCTGTGAACATTCATCTTAATCCACATCTAGAGGTATTTAAACCCTACAACACTAATTCATACCTCAAAATACGCATAAAACATTTCTATTATTAGTGCCAGGAAATACCTTCATCAGAGATCTTAAGCATTAATATTTTTAGAATTTGGAGACATTGGATGATATAACTACATTAAAAAATCACTAATAATGGAAAAAATTTATTAAAACAAGCTTAGTGTTGGGAAAGATTACCTATTCTCAGAAAATATTTAGCACTAATATAGGCCACCCATTTTTAGTGCTAGCTTACGATTCAGAAATATGAACCACTCCCAAAGATATTTTAGTGATTATAAATGAATACTTTATTTATGTTTTTTAGTAAAAAAATTCCCAAATAAACTTAAAATAAGACAAGATTAATGTAATTAATTTTACTCCAAAAATTTAAATTCTCATGTTATCAAATTTATTTGAACCTATAAATTTAATTTATACATAATTAGTACAAAAATATGAAAGGTAAATTGTTGTGGCACAATAATTTTACTTGGTCCCCCCAAAAGGTAAACCTTCAAGTGAAATGCATAGATGATATATCAATATACTATGAAACCCAAAAATCAATGTATTAATTACCAGGTTTAGGATCATCTCACTGATGATTCCAAGGATCAATTCTTCTCCCAATCCATCTCCTGAATACTTAGAGATATGGTGTTACACTAATGATGTCACATTCAAGTATTTATTTTTATATTTACTAGTTTTAATATTTGCGATTTAATTTTGTTTAAATATTAATTTTTTTGGAGGGTATTTCAAGTATACATTGATAGGGTACATGACTATGCATTCCCATGGTTAGTTGAATAATATAATATGGGTGATTTACATTTGGTGGTGGTGATTTTAATGGAAAACTTGCACGATACCCCAAATCATGCACAATTATATTATATATTTTAGAACCCTAATGACTAAAATTATTAAAAATAGAATTATAAGGGTAGAGGCATCGATTTTATACCCTCATTTCATGAAAATCTAAAGGATCTATCCCCTAGGTAGACTACTTTCCCTCCCCTATGTGGATTTAACTTTGTAAATATATTTTCAAAACCCTTGAATTTATTTAAGTAAACTACCCCACTATTCTTCATTAATATTTTTATCTTTTATTCCACTATTTACTTACACAATGAGCATAGTAATCTAGGGTTTCTAGTTTCATATAATGAATCAAGGGTTTTGATGTTAGGTATTGTTTTTTTCTAAGAGAATAATATAATTTCTTAATAGTAATAACATTAATTGGTAAAAAATAAATATTTTAAAGTAGAAATTTTTTTGAAACTCTTTTTATTTAACATGGTATATAATCATCGAACCTAATTTATTTTAAAAATAATTATTCTTCTATGTGATATGATGGAAAAATCATAAATATATTCACTCATCCTTATGTTTTCTATGGTCAAAAAATGTATTTTACGGTTTCCTTGATTTATACTTTAAATAACCCATTTAATATAGCCCATGTATTTATAAAAATGTTTAATACCCCTTCTTTAACTAAAATCGATAATTTTAGTGTTTTTTTGGGTTTCCAATCTATATTATACAATGTGTATTTGACAATTCCAAGTATTTACTTTAATAATATGTTTGAATTTGGTATTTATTAAATTTTTTGGTTTTTATTATCTTGCTTTTACTTTGTGATATTTATTTTCTCATTGAACTTATATTTTTCCCTATGGTGTTGTGATTTATATTTTGGTTTAGATATTATTTACAAAGGATGTTATCAAGACTGAATTTCCAATGTGATTTAATGTCCCATTTGGGAAAACATTAAATTTGTTTTTATAGAACACTTGATGCCTTTGATATTGAGGCCCCTTTATGATATTGCTAATATAGAAAAGAATATTATTTGGTATGAATTGTAATAATTTTATATAAAAAGGGATTTTCACTATGAAGGGCTTATGGGGGTTATGTAAAGAGTTTACTTGGATGTGCTTTATTGATATTATCATTTTCTATGTGGCGTGTTGTCCCACATTCATTAGATAAACTCATGGTTACCTTGGGTAACCAGGTGGGAAATTAAGGGGTAGTTGTTATGCTAGTTATATTCATGGACTCACTAGTATCACATCGTTAATTATGAGATACTACTTATAAGGAGTTACTCCCTATTATTTAATATGAGGGTAAGTTTGATCTTATTATATTAGAAATTCATCGATATTCCTACAGATGGTTCCACCCGGATATGTTTGGGTTTGCCTAAGTAGTAAATAAGGAGCATCCCATGACTAGTAGTATTTGGATTATATATCAATATTTATTATTCTTGGTTGTGTTAATTGTTTATAAATTGTTTATTATTGAGTATTGACATGTTTTTAGGTTGTTTTATACATATTTACTTCTTATTAATGATTTTTAATAATTAATTTTTCAAACATTTGTTGAATTTGTATTTTTTAAATCTAAATTATATTGTTATTTATTCCTAAACTCTATGAAATTTTGTTATAATGATATATGTTGGTTATTATGTTCATAAAACACTTGGTTTTAGATTATGCTCCCTAATTTTAAAATTTTAAAGAAATTAATAAAAGCTTTTTTAAATTGTAAATAAAAAAATGAGTTAAGTAATGTTTTTTTGTCATTGGTTTTATAACCCTCTTTACCTATTAAACGAAATAATTTGTATAGGGTTTTCAAAACCATTAAGGTTTTCTTCAAAAAGTTTTTCATCTAAAAAATTGTTAGAGTTAAGTATGATGATTTATAAGTTTCCCCGAAATGATATGAAGTATACTTTCATAATTTGTATTTCCAACATGTATTTTTCAAATGTATTAAAAATTAATTTCATAAAATATTTTTTCAAATATTTTTTGTAATATTTATTTCACACCATACGTACATAATATGGTGTATATATAACCTTAAATATTTCTCTTTGTGATTAAATGGATGGATTCCGGGTTTTATGGCATAAATTATTCATATAGTTGATGGATGAATTTGAGATATGGATGTGACCTCAGGTCACGTTGAGATTCCCATGTTATGTTTTGGGTTTCACAGATAGTGAGATATGTCTCTAATTTCAACCACATAAGTATTTAATTTTTTCTTTGTTTCATTATTTTCATGTATCATGTTATTCTCATTTTTTGGTAAATTTACATGAGTTATACTACTTGGTTTTTTGTCATTCCATTTTTGTTTCATTATATATTTCAAATGATTTATTTATTTTCCAATGGATTAAAAATATATGGATATTTTAAGTTATAATCTCAAGATGGGGTTCAATATTTATTTACTGGTATTTCAAGGGTGAAATTGTTCCCAAGGTTTGAGTTTGATACCCTTAGAACTTTTCACTACCCTATGTTAATTGGGAACATGCTTTAGGCCTAGCGGTGGGTTAGTTAAGATAATGTTTTAGGTTTATTAATGTTTTTTTCTTATTAAATGGAACCATATATTTAGTTTTTAGTTTATTTAAGCAACAATATAATAGAGATTCGAGTATTGAAACACTACAAGTATGTATATTGATGTTTTGTTTCTGAATAACACCTTTAGTTCCAAACTATGTGTTACTAGGGGTTATATGGTAAGAGTGATTTTGATTTGGGTCAAAATTTTATGTGTGGTATGGTTGGTGATACATATTTCTAAGACATTATAACCTAAAAATGTATTTCTATATTTTATAATGTTAATGTAAACTTATGGAAATTCATCCCACTTAATTCATTTAAACACTAATTAAACTTATTTAAATATTTACCATGCTAATTTATTTTATTGCTAAAATTTTTTTTGGACCCTTACCACAAACATTTTACATTATGAATCAAAATTCAGGGTCAATTTTATCAAATTCATTTATTAAATATTATAAGATATTATTTAAAATTAAACACACATAACACATAAAAATTGTCTTCTAATTAAAATAGTGGTTTCAAACTTTAAACATATGTATAAGATATATATTTTGGGGTTACTAATCTTTATTATTGTAATAGATTCATTAGAAAAAAGAAATCTATTTATATGACATTAAAATCAATGCATAACCAAATTTTACTAAAATATTAATTAATTAAAATAAAATTCATAAAATAGTTTTCTTTATTAATGTAAGCTTTACAATACTTCTAAAATTGTTGTCCATGGATTTTACAATTTCAAATAATATTCCAAAATTTATAATTTTATTAATTGATTTCATATTTTACCAATTAAATGGTTTTATGACCATCTAGGTTATTCTTATATATCAGTGAAGTCTTAAAAAATATAATTTTGGTAAAAACCACATTTTCAACAACATGTCAATATTTTCAGAAAATGGTCAAAATTTATAATAATTAAATTTTGATGTTATAAATTCAAAATGAAATATAATTTTATCTATTTATATTTCAAAAAATTATATATTAAACAATTAATTCGAAATACCCCACATATGGATAAAACAATGTTATTGACCAAAGATGTTTTTATCATTATTGTATTTTTGTTCTAGTTTATACTCACAATCAAATTGAAATGATTTATATAAGTTAGATCACATATTGGTACACAATAATGTTGTAAAGGTGATCAAATTAATTTATTAAAATATAATTAATTTTATTTTAGTGTATACGAAGAAAGTTATCAAATTTGAAGACAATAAATATACATACACTAAAATATCAGGTCTTTACAAGTTGTGAATGGATATAAAAGGTTATTTTGAACAAAAGTAATTTTTATCATAATAATTTATTTTTTGTCTTCAGTTATTAAATAATTACCTTAACCACTTTCACAACCCTGATACTATTCTTGTACTAGTAGTTGAAAATTCATGGTAAATGATTTGAAAAATAGTAGAATTAATATTTTTTGGATTAATCGTTGTATTAAAATAATTTCATAGGTAATTATAAAATATAAATTTTGGTAAAATTTCTTATATTTATATTTCATTTTTCTATATATTTCATTAAAGTAAAATTAAATGAATAGTAACAAAGTGAATTTAATAACATTTTATGATAAACAATACTTTATTAAATGATTTAAAATTCAAACAAAATATTGAAATGGGACAAGTAGGATGAGAAATGGTCTAAAATTTCATCCATATCCCATTTGTATTCCACTTTTCACCTTATAGTAAATTTATATTTCTTAATGGATAAAAAATGTGTTGCCACAGATAAGGTTAAAAAGGGTCAACAAGGGGTAAAACCGAAAGATAAGTTTTAAAATATAATATAAATATGGATAAGTTTTTTTGGTTGAAGGTATTTAGACCTCATCATGTTATAAATTCTAAATTATGTCCATCCGGTTCAACTATACATCATTATGATATATATTGTATTTAAATCCATTATGTAATTCCAAGTGCATCCTTTCCCTCACTTATAGAAGGGAACCTCCTCTTCTCCTTTGTTTTTAAAGTTTAAGTACTATAGATCTTATAATGAATACCATAGTACATCCCTAGATTCCCTCCTATAACTATAGAGCTTATTTAATTCACTTAATAACATTATTTGAAGGCTTAAGTGGTTAACCAATCGAGGGTACTCAAAGAAGAGGAAATCGTCTTACTTGACTCCATCAAATGGGAAATGAATGTATCGCTCATGCGTATGGGTGGACTGCCACCACCATGATGTGATGTGATTTTTTTATTTATGATTTAAATGTATGGTAATAAAAATAGATTTAACAATTATATATGATAATTATTATATAATAGTGATTATATAAAGGTAAATTATTTTTTACCCTCTTTTCATTCTATCCATCAAAAAGTGGATACATCACTTGTGTGTATGTATAGATTATCTTCTCTATGAAGTTATGTAAATTATTTTTTATCAAAAATTTATATGAATACCTATAAAAGTGTATATAATGATTTTATATTATAGTTATTACATGATTAAAATTGTAAAGATTACGTGATCAAAATACAAGGATTGGAACTACTAAACCGAAACATGCCAAAAAAGAGAAAGAGTCATCACTAAGAAAAGTAATTTTAATAAATAATTTTTAATAAATGGGTGATAAGATGTTATATGTAAATCATATATATTCTATATATGTATGAATATGGTTTTAAAATAGATTTTTAATAAATATGTATTTATTTTATAGTAATTTTTTATCCATCGGAATCAATATGTTACTTGAGGTAAGGATTTATCATATCACTTTTATTTTTATGATAAATATTCCACATTCACCATTGGATTATTTTGTGGGGTGAATATAATTCCCAGGAATTTATTTTATGATGAAATTCATGAAAGCTATACGGCTTTAAAAATATATATATATAATGTTATCTTATTTTTGAGGTCTTGATTCATAGATCACCAAATCGGTATGGGTTTACGCTACTATCTAATTTCATTTAAGGATTATCTATGTTAGATTTAAATTGAGGGAAAGTATATAGATCTTAAACCCACCAATTTTATTTCACTCTAGTTATCAATATATTTTTATCTGTTAATTCCATTTTAATTTCTTTTTTACTTGAAATTATAATGAAAATATCTTTAAATAAAACCCAAAATAACTTCTAATTTCATCGATGAAAATGTTCTTGCATATCTGTGCTCTTCCAAATTGTTTTATGGATGTTTTCCCTATAGATTTAATAGACTATAAATGTAATTTTCATTCTTCTATTTTATTATTACCTTGAAAATTTCTACGGTTCTTTTCAAATAAAACATTTTACATAATATTTTTTAAATTATTAGATTTTAAATAATCGGTTTCAAAATGAAATGGGTATTTTCCACAAGGAATAATATAGTGATATTTTAAAAGCATTTTTAAACTATGATAACATGATTTAATGTTACTTATTATTTTCTACGGATATGATCCAATGATACCAAATATATACGTTCTTTGTATGGTTTCTAATTATGATGATGAGACATTTATGAAACCCGTTTATTTCCCAAGGGTTTTACTATAATGCTATGATGATTGTTTTATGATATTTTTGAATATAAATATATGTTTTTAATTATGTGAAGGGTGGTTGACTTATAAACCAAGGATTGGTGGTAATATTATAAACCAATTATGGGTGGTTCTTTTATCAAACAAGGGTATGTGGTTATGTTATAAACTTGATATGAGTTGTTCCAATATAAAAAACCAATACATCAGTTAAATAATGATATCTCATGAGATAATACAGGCATTTATAGGGAGTGAGGCCAGTTTAGTAAGAGAAAATTTCTACTATGATATTGTTGGTAGTGAAACAAGACTGTAAATAATGGAATAAAATTCGAACCCAATACACTATGATAGTTTTAAAATTATCCTAGACTAAGAAAATGATTATATATTCTTATATGTACACCAAAAAATTATATATTTTTCATATGATATGTTGTCATGGTTCATTATTGATTATTGATGACTATAAACTCATGTGTAATATGTATTTTATGAAAACAAACTTATTAAATGAATCATGATTAAAGAACCTCCACTAATTAGGTATGCATTTCTCATGTTATGGTCATTTTCTTATACCCTCATACTGATAATCACTTATGATCATTGATTTATATCTCATATGTTTACCCTTACTGATCATCTAAGCTCAAAATTTATTATTATCCTTTCATAGGATACCAAAAAGGGATTTATGATTGATTTTAGGGATACAGTAAAATAAATAATAAAAGTATAACTAAAATTTTAAGTAGTATTCCATGTTTTCAAATGTAACTTTGAAATCATGTATGTATCATGTATCCCAAGACTACTAAAATATTTGATCCTTTAGGATGCGATTTATTGTATCTTTTCCCAATTTAGTGGAATAACCAATGGCTTTAGGTTATTGGTGTTGTGGTGTTACATTTTTTTTTGTTTATATACGAATAATTAAATTTAAATTCTTATTATTACTTAATTTTTTCATATGGCATTAATTTATTTCACTAAAAATTCCATAAATTTTATATTTTTTTTAATATTATTATTTAAAACTAAGAAATTTATGAAAAATATTTAAGTAATAAAAAAAATTCATTTAGAAATTAATCCATTTTCTCAAGTTAATTTGAATCATTTTATTTTGTTATAAAAATAATTTATTTTATTTTAAATAAATTATTTACTATAATAAAAGATATTTTTTATATCTAATGAATATTTATTAACTATATATCAATAATTCCAAATAGATACCATTTTTACTTTAATTATACATAATGAATTCAAACTATTTTCTATAGGTCAAATAACAAATACATTACCCCTTTCAAATTCTTTAATTTATTCCATTAAAACCTCACAAGTCACACTTATTATTTTTTTATTTTTAATTTATGGTTTTCAAAAAGTGATATCTCTATTCTTGATGATTTTTCACAGTGTCGGTTTTGTTCTACTAACTGTGAGTATAAAATATGAAGATGATCTTGTGGATTTCCTAATCACATATATATTTTCTTATTTAATTGATTATCACATTTT
The DNA here is from genome assembly GCA_963277665.1 of Viscum album. Taxonomy (NCBI): domain Eukaryota; kingdom Viridiplantae; phylum Streptophyta; class Magnoliopsida; order Santalales; family Viscaceae; genus Viscum; species Viscum album. The sequence continues at coordinate 2,140,029,103 of OY728123.1, forward strand.
AATTTATACACTTTTAAGTGACGTCATAATCGATGGTATATGTATCTATGTTATTTAATACATGGTTTCATGGACTATTATTATCATGTTTAATTATAAGTGAATAAATTATTGTTAATTTGATTCATTACTTATATGATTCATTGACTAATTGTTTTTGATTCATTATAACGAATAAAAAAACCTATAAAAATAAAATGCATAATTATGTATGGGATATTAGATGTTATGTTCTCGGAGCTATGATATAGGTGACATCATAGGCTATGACTGAAATCTAGGTTGTGCCAAAACAGGGCATCACGGCATAATGTAGATGTTGGATAGTCCTTAAATATGTAATGTGCATTATGATAAAAAGAATCATGAGTGATACATATGGATCACTTAGTGAGATATGTAAGGGTCACTCTAATACATAATGTTCTCTCTAACTGATATGTAAGTGTCCAAAATCTTATGTAGAAGTGAAAAGATGATATGTAAGGGTCCAAACGTTTCCACAGAAGTGAAAATATAAAACGTAAGGGTTAACATATTCTAAACACTTATCATAAAAGGTGATATGGTATTTATCATAAAATATGACTGATTACAATTAAATGGTTTAAGCACTACATCCCTATTAATTTTATTTTTTGATACTTTATATATCATTAAATACAATTTGAAAACAAAAATATTTGTTTTAAATTCCAATTATGAATTTATTTATGTGGTTTATAAAATGTGTATAAATCATTGTAAAATGTATTTTAGGATTTTTGTTAATTTATTATTGTGTTAATAAATTAATTAATTATATAGTGTTTATAATTATCTAATTAAATGTTTATGAAACATTAATTAATAAATATTTTAAAATATGAAATGTTAATATAAAAATACCTTATAATTATATGTCATGTATAATAATTTAGATATAACATTTTTATATTGAAATTATAATGGAAATTTATAACTCGTTTATAAATTAAAAAAACTTGATAGAAACATTTTATGTCACAAATTTCTCATAATACTTAATTTGAATTGTTTAAATTAAAGGCGTTATTTGAAGAAATTATTTATAGCATATGAAGATGAGTTTTGATGACTGATTTGATCATGGTTTTAAATAATGATATATATATGATATTTAGTTTATGTAAATAATTTATATAATATAAATTGGAGGGTAAATGTTTATATTTCATTCAATATAATATATTTAAAGTAAATTCCTCATAATAAATAATATAAAACGTTTATATTTAAAATGAATATTGAGTGTTTATATTTAAAATTATGCAATGTTCATAATGCTAGAATAAATTATAAAGTGTATATTTTTATATATTTTTATGAATGTTCATAAATGTCTATCTCATGTTTAAATGAATAATTGTTTCATTTATTTAAGAATTATTCCTTATGTTATTGACAATTATAATTGTTAGGATATGAATTACTATTTGTATGATTTAGTTTAACATATTTAACTTCTCCTAAGTTATCAAAAACTCATTTAAGGAGTCACATGTTAAAAATGATAGTGGATATAGTTGTCATCTTCAAGGACATTAGCTTTTATTGAGTTATGAACATGAATTATGTATTAAATTTTGAGTTACACATATTTGGTGATAGATTTTTGATGGAATTTAAGTCCTACTTTAGTAAAATATTCCTAGATATATGTGCATTGTGTTGTACATCCCACTACCCTAGAGGACTATTCCTTGTTCTAGAAAGGATTGGGTTTACTATATGTGGCTCTATGAATAATCCTATAAATATTTTTGATTTATTATAATTCTAAACCATTGGATGAAGTGGTTTTATGTTCCTTATGCATAAGATGAACATGGATATATATATATATATATTCGGTTTTTTATTTGGTATAGGAACACCACCCCTGAGTTATGTAAAGAGTTACACATCTATATTGTTTGAGCATATTTGTTTATTGGAATGAATATGGTTCTAAATGAAATCATTAAAATCTTGCATACATGTGAAGAAAAAACATGTGATAAGCTGATGGAATTAAATTTTGAGTTATTTATAATTAGTTTCATAATTGTGATGGAATTTATGTCTCACTTTAGTAAAATATCCCCAGGTAGAGGGGCTTTGGGATAGAGTTATTCCTAGCTCAGAGGCTTCTACCTTATTCTAGAAAGTATGGGTTGAGTATATTTGGATCATGTATTACCTCTATAGAGAGTCTTGATTCCATATAATTATTAACATTTACATGAATCATATTCTAGTAATAAATAATTAAGATTAATTTGGATATGTATATATAGATATATATATTGTTTTTGATTTGGATTAGTAACACTAGATTTGAGTTATTTAAAGAGTTACACTTCAGTGTGGTTTGAACATGTTTGTTTAGTGGAATTAATATTATTCTAAAATAAATCATTAGAATCCTAAATACAAGTAATGGGAATAACATGTGATTAAATAGTGAGATTAAACCCCCTTTAAAATACTAAATGTAATATTTATTTCAAAGATAAATTCTTTAAGACCTAAATCCTCAAACTCTATACATTCATGTTAATATTTGGTGCCCTTGGAGTATCTTTTGTAAAGAAAGAAAATAATTAGATACATTAATAGGATTTTACACCTATTATTGGTGTTTTATTTAGTTTAAAATTACGTAGGAAACCCTTTGAGTTTGGATACCAGAAGAATAATGTTGAGCTTATATCCATATGAAATTGTTGTCTATTCAACTATCTAGAAATAAAATATGATATTATTGGCATAATGACTAACAAAAAAACCTAAATTGTTAGATGAACAATAAAGTTGAATAATTTCATAGTGAAATATGTATTTTGGACCACAAATGGATATTATAAATATAAGGGGATAATCATTTTAGTGAGTAAACATGTAATAAAAGTCCATATTAATTATTATTAAAACCTAAAACACATAAAAAAAAAGTTTCTAATATAGATAAATGACATTATAATCAATATATTTTCCTTTGAGACCAATCTTTAAAAAAGTAAAATCATAATGTTTGAAATTATTAAGATTAGTAAAAACATAAGAATTGTTTGTAAGTAAAAGAAATTTTATATATTATAGAAACAACTTACTGAATAAAAAAATGGTTGAAGTTGTTGAAAAGATAATTCTAGAGAATTATGAGGTGTATGTAATGATTCAATTGTGGTTTAAAAGGTAATAAATGAAAAATTACCTAAGAAAATTTATTCTTTTTTCATATAGTCTATGTGATTGTGTATGCTTTTGACTTGGTGAGACTATTGGTATCCTTTAAGGCTTATTATGGTTAAAGAATTAATTTTGTTATCATATATGGGAATTTTAAAAAAATTGAATGAGTTTATGAAAATTTTACTCAATATTCTAAAAATTTCATGGATTGAAGAACTAGGTTTATAATGAATAGGTTCAGGTGAGTTTTTTGGAATATATGTTAGTAGAATGTGAAACTAGAAAAATAAAAGTTAGTTCGAAGGTACGATAATATTTTTTTTCATGTAATCTGACTACGGTTATGGAAACATAATGGAGTTATTTTGATAGATTAATTATTCCATATATTTTAATTAATTTTAATATTTAATTGGTTCGGGAAACACCATAAAATTTAAATGTTATGTATCCGTGTTATATAAATTGATTACACAGTTTTAATGGGTTTGGGATACCAAATGTATACTTTAATGATTTTTTAAATATATAAGATTTCAAACACAAGGAAGTATAGATAAAGATTATAGTTTCATTAAAGTGATTAAAAAGAGCGATGCTTCTTAAAAAGTGTGAATGTAAAGGAATATATAAATATCATATGGATCTTAGTAGAAGATGTATATAATTATCACCTTTCTCATATATGATAAGAGATGTTTTTATAAAAAAATGAATATTATGTACAATATGAGATCGTATACATGGTTTATGATTCATTTGATTATATAATATTCTTTTAGAAGAAAAAGGGTAAATATGTTTTATTTTGGATAAAAGTGTTAATATTGATTCTTGTTAAAATATGTTTATTTGAGATTCCATCACACTTAGGGGAATATTCTATGGAATAGTCTTGTTCTTGTTAAGAAAATTACCCAAAAACATAAAATACAATATATAATATGGTATAAGAGATTGTATGTTAAATATTTTCACTAAGTAAATATGATTTTTGTCCTTAAATTTTTTTTATATGTCTTTGAAAGATATCTTGAAGAGAATATAGTATCAAAGAGGCTAGTGGGTGTGTGTTTCTACATTAAGAAGTAGAAAGTTAAAAAGTCAAAAATTATTCCATTCAAATCAAAGTGAATGTCACTTAATATTTTAAAATTTCTCTTTTATATAATTAAAATATTAATATAAATATTTACCTTAGTTTTCAAAAAAATTTAATGATTTTTAAAAGAAAAGTGTTCTAATAATAAGGTTGATAAACTTGAAAAATGTTTTAAGTAGATAACCTAATTTAATAACCTAAAAAGATTTTATGTTTTGAATTTAAGGAGATTGAATATATTGAAGGAGTTATACAATAGAAATATTTTTTATAATTTTTAAAATTATTCTAAATTTATTTCTTCATAGATACTACATACTGAATAACTTAGTGTGATTATTTTATCTATTTGTCACAAAAAGAGGTTACTTGAATTACATAAAGATGTAATGGATTTAAAAACCCAATAAAAAAATATGTATGATTTGGAAGTCAATGATATATGATATATAAGATAGGTGTTGTCATGACCCATCCTCGGGGCCCGGGCCGTGACTACCCCATGCCCTCCTTCCATAGGCCAGGGGCTGGCGACTAGCACCAAAGGCGTAAATCTCGATAACTGGGAAGGCATTTCCTTTATAAAACAAAAACACATCCAACCATATTACAAGAAGAAGAAATACTCTAAGTACAAAAGAAAGTGCTTAAAAGTAAATGGGCCAGAATACAATCCCAACTGAGAAGTACAACTACTACTGAATGAATGTACAACAGAAAATACAAACAGCTGGAAGATAGAAGCAGCACCTGGGTCATCCACCTTGGATCCTACCTGATGGGTAGGTACAGATAGCCTCCCCAATGCTCTCTCCCTCCAACCTCCTCTGAGCAACTTCTTGTCATGAAGTCCACCTCCAGGTAATAACTCGTTGTGAGGTCCACCTCTAAGTACCATCTAGTCCTTGTACACTCGATCTATGTCAGCGTTATCCATCGTCTACATCCAACCCAACGAGGTGCGAGCATATCCCGTTCAGGGGTGAGTATAACGATACTAAGTGGGGACCCTGAGACCCTCAATGTCTCACTAAATCCAACAAAAATATCCACAAAGAAGGATCTCAACAGATAACCCTTAATTAGGTATAAGCCCATACTTATACCTAAGTTATCAAATAACCCATCTCAGTCATGAGGAAACACAAAGGTTATGAAATCAACGGATAAACACTACCTAGGTATATGCCCATACATATACCTAAGTTAACAAGTGACCCATCTCAATCATGAGGAAACACGAAGGTCAATGATTCAGCTCAAACTAGGATTTTCATAATCGAAACCACAAATGTACCCCGAACTCTCATAGGGTATACTCAAAGGTACCGTTTCTCGACGATTTTACCAACACCGATGAAGGTTCGTCAAACGGATGTCCGGAATGAGAGATATTGTAATTTCCGCTCCGAGGGCCTGGTTGGTTTCTGGTTTGAACCAATCCAGCCGTACCATAAGTTCACTGAAACCTTGAGTGAAATATTCGTAAATGACCTTCTCGATCCATGGATCCCTAGGCACCTGAAAATGCATCGATCGGAGGTATGTAGCCCAAGATATGGGCATTTGAACGAACCTGGTCCGAAAATAGGGGGTCTAGGCCCGGTCCGACCCGACCCAATACCCCCTGGGACGGCCCGAACCGGGTCGACTCGACCCGGGTTTGGGTACGGCCCGATTGGGTGTGGCCCAGCCCGGATGGCGTGGCCTGGCCCTGCTGGCGTGGCCTGTCGTGGCGAGCGGGGCGCGGCCCGGCTCTGGCAACCCGACCCGGTGCGGGCAGCCCAGCCCGGCGTGTGCAGGCCAGCCTCGCACGACCTACGGCTCGGCTTAGAAGTCTTCTGTGGCTCGACTTTCGGTCGAGCAGAGTGTAAAGGGGGAACCACCCCCTTGTTTCTAAAACGACGGATCTGTGGGGTCCGCCCTAGGGATCTGACCGGGGGTTATGACCCTTGGTTTGCTTCGAATGGCCGGCCTTATGTAACCGCAAGACCCTCTCGGGTCCCTCCTGCAGGTGGCGCCAGCGACCCACTCAGCCGGCCGCCCCTTTGAAGACCGCCGCAGCTCCTGTCTGACCAGGGCGGCGCAATGGCGCCGCTGCCCTCCGCTGCAGCCCGCTCTTGTCTACGGCCTCCTTCGGCCTCACCGGTGCCTCGTGATGGCACCGCGCTCCACCGACACATCCCGCTCCGGCCGCGGTCCTCTTCGTTCCCACACGGTGCAATGACACCACGCTGCCTTCACCACAATCATCAACGAAGATCAACAAAAAAAGGGGAGGAGGATCGGCTGTGTTTGTGCGGTCCTATCTCCTTCCGTTATTATGATAACAAGTGGACAAACATTAATCAATGAATGTCGATAAATAAAACTTGAACGGTGATAACCCCTACCTCAACAAAAGATAACAACCCTCGGCGTCGCGGGCGACGACGTCTTGAGGAAAAGATTCATTGGCGACGCTGGAGTGTATCTAAAGATGTGGTGTCTTCTCTCTTGTCGTGGAGTAATGAAAAAGAAGCACGTTGACCCTTCTTCGTCGAGGGAGGAAGTCGTTCTTCGTGGATGAAGGAATATCTCCTCAAATTCTCCCAAAATATTTTCTAACAAAATATTTCATCAAGTCCCCATTCTTTTAAAATATCTCCATGCCATTCAAATTAAGTCAAGAGGTGTGACTAAAATAATTAATAAGGTTATTAATTACCTTAGTTGGCCCATTAAACATAGGTGGCGGAGAGGGTCCCCTTTAAGAAGAGTAGTTGTCAAGTAATTAAATGCAAAGAAGATTAAAGGTGGTTCCAGGGAGTTATGGGGAGGTGAGGAGTTAGGGGTTCATGTGGGTCCCACCTCAGTAAACCCTCCCATGGGAGGTTAGGTGGGTGTGGGCCCCACCTCTAACTCCCCCTTTGTAAGATAAAAACCACCTTCCTTAGATAAAATTTGTACACAAGAAATTTTATCCATTTTATTCTAAATCTTCATTTATTAAACCTCAACCCGCTCAAAACGCAACTAGGACAAAAGCCCCCCTAAGCATTTACCGGTGATGTGAGTTCATCGGTGCCCTCAGATTTCAATTCTGAGCACTAGTTCAAAAGATAGAAAAACCCGCTCGTTCGTTTACTGAACGTACCCAAGATAAACTTTGGAAATTGATTCTGGGAACACCGGGCCTCAGAATCAAGTGCCGTCTGAAACTTCTCACTCGTAAAATTCCATAGAAATTAATAAAAAAAATTCATTGAAATTTCCGGGTCTTTATATTACTCCCACCTCAAGGATTTACGTCCTCGTAAAGCTACAACACAAACTAGGGAAACTAAAGGAGGTACCGAGCACACATATGAGCCTCCCGCCCCCATGTGCTCTCCTTGAGGTTCCCATGCTGCCAAAGAAAGTGCAGAAGTGGAATCAAAAATCCCTATAGGACCCACTCATGTTGATCCTCAACTTCTACTGGAACCCCGTGGAAGTCACCCCATCATCGACGTTTAGCTCTCCGTGGTCAATGATGATGGATAGGTTAGTCACACATCTCCTCAGCTGAGATATGTGGACGATGTCGTGAACCCAGTGCATCTGAGGTGGAAAGGCTAGGAGGTAAGCCACCTTTCCTACTCTGCTGGGGACTTGGAAGGTCTGTTGTACCTTTGAGATTACTTTCCGCCTCGGCCACATCTCCCTAGACCCTGTTGAGGTGATACCCGTTTGAAGACGTGGTCGTCACCCTCGAACTCCTGTGGTCTTTTCTCCTATCAGAAAAAGACTACTGCCTGTTCTATGCAGTCTTCATCCGCTCATGGATTATCTGCACATTCTCCATCACAGCCTGAACTATCTCTGGTTCTACAGAAGTTTACTCTATCACTATCCACAAAGGATATCTGAAACACGTTCGACTTCTCTCTCGCCACTCATAACAGCTTAACGCCTTATCTCCTACTAAGAGCATCTGCTACAACGTTCCCCTCTCCAGGAGTATAAACTATTTTAAAGTCGTAGTCCTGGAGGAACTCAAGCCATCACCGCTATCTCAGGTTCATGTTCTTCAATGAGAAAACCCACATGAGACCATTGAGTTGGAGAGAACCGTAAACCTTTCAATCAACAAACAATTGGTGAGACTAGAAAATTATAAGAACTCATCTCCACCCTTCATTGCCAACATTCCACCAAAGAGTTGTTGTATTTCTTCTCTGCCGAAAAGAGAAATCTGGTCTCATCCTCTGGATGAACCACATTATTTGCCTAATACAGTCAATCCTGACATGAGCGGTACTATTTAATGCCATGGATGACGTCGTAAGGCCTCGACACTACTGCCAAGAGATCTAACTGTTACTCTCACCTCCAAGGGTCGAGTCACACTGTCAGCAGCTATGTGTGGTCACTGGGTCTCCTCTGGTAGGTATCTCAAAAGTGAGGATCAAGTCAACAGTTTGAAACCAGAACCTCTTAGTATCAACCATACAAAGTGGACAGGAAAGTAACCGTCACAAAGATAAGTGTCTTTTATTACTACAGCTCGTAGTACAAGACACAAAGCAAACACAAAAGTGAAAACATGGAAACTAAAAGCACAAATATCAAAGGCCTCCCTTCCTGGATCTTGTCCCGCTCCTGTTCACCTGCTTTAGGTTCTCCATAGTCATATGCTTCAGCTACCAGTAGCTGAGCTCTCACATATCCACAAATTCCCTGCGGTCGGGGTGGTCTTCTGGGTGGTGGTGGTGGCAACACCTCAAAGCATCATCCACCTCCATCTACATGGCCAGCTCCTCTGCCTCTACCTCCTGCTCATTGTAGTCCATCTCGATCAAACCTTTGCCTCTACCTGGGAGGTTCTTCATCTATCTACGGATTGTCTATACGGTGGGTCAAATATTTAAGTTCCATGTGACCTAGCTCTCCACATGAGTAACACTGCCCACTCTTGGCTTGACTGGCTCTGACTCCACTCCAGTTTCCCTACACAACTGAACCTGAGTCGTGTAGTCGGCCACCGGTGGGTCTGGTCCTCTTGGACCCCTATGTCATCTGTCTACTGCCAACTGCAGAAGTCTCCGATGCAAGTCAACTAGTGGTGGGTCCCGCTGCTGAAGTCTACTCAGCAGGGAAACTCTCCACTAAGAGGGCTCTCTCCAACACCCCTACTTGAGTTGGGATGCTCAGAGGGATCGTTGAAGCTCTGATCTCATGCCTCATTCCCCGCTCGAAGGACCGGGCCCTGGAAAATGGGTATCGTACCATGTCTGTAGAGTAGCGCGAGATGTTTGTGAACCTCACTGAGTACTGTGCTACTGTCATGATTCCCTACTGTATATGCAGTAGCTCCTGTATCCGCACCGCTCGAAGGGTGGCTAGTACAAACTTCGCTTAGAACAAACTCTCAAATTCTGACCATAGGAGTGTCGCCTCATCGTGCATCTGGAGAATCAGGCCCCACTATCTGCCTGCTGCTTCTTGAAGGAGGGTGGAAGCAAGGATCACCATGAATTCCACTGGGGTACCTACTAGCCTGAAGACTCTCAACACAGCCTCCAGCCAATCCTCAGCCGCATATGGGTCCGTCTCTTCCTGAAAGTTGGGTGGCCTCTGGTGTTAGAACTCATGCAATGCGCTCAAGCGGCATGAATTTCCAGTTGATGTGGCTGGTGGCATCAGTGGCCCAATGAATGGTAGTACCACTAGTGCCTCAACTGAAAGAGGGCCTTGTAATGAGGCCTCGTCGCTCGGTGGGCTATCAGTACAAAGAAATCTCGGTGCTCTAGCTGGCCATCTGCGGGGAGGCATCTTGAAATAATAGATGTGACACGGTCAAAAGAATAAAATTGGTGAGCTGACCAGGTTTGAGCTAATTTAAAATAAAATTTTGAAAACACACACACTATCAGTGTTTTCCTTTACTGATTCGGAAATCAGAAGCCAGGGTCCTGGTGTATGGATTTGTCAGCCGCCCACACCAACACTGGACTCCCTGAACAGAAAACCACACTTAGTACCCTTAAAACTATTGCTTCACAGAAAGAAAATATCAGAGTCCTAAGTTCTACGGTAGAACCGATTCCTCTAATACCAATTTTTCACAACCCGTCCTCGGGGCCCGTGCTGTGACTACCCCAAACCCGCCTTCCATAGGCCAGGGGCTGGCGACTAGCACTAAAGGCGTAAATCCCGATAACTGGGAAAGAATTGCCTTTATAAAACAAAAACACATCCAACCAGAGTATAAGAGGATGTAATAAACTAAGTACAAAAGAAAGTGCTGAAAAGTAAATGGGCCAGAATACGAACCCAACTGAGAAGTACAACTACAACTGAATGAAAGTACAAGAGAAATGAAAAACAACTGGAAGATAGAAGCAGCTCCTGGGTCATCCGCCTTGGATCCTAGCTCAAGGGTAGGTACAGATAGCCTCCTAACTGCTCTTGCCCACAAACCTCCTCCGAGTAACATCTTGTCGTGAAGTCCACCTCCGGGTACTGACTTGTCGTGAGGTCCACCTTCGGGTACCATCCAGTCCTCGTACACACGATCTCTGTCAGCGCTATCTGTCGTCTGCATCCAACACAACGAGGTTTGGGAATATCCCGTGCAGGGGTGAGTATAACGATAATTAGTAGGGACCCCGAGACCCTCAAGGTCTCACAAAATCCAATAAGAATATCCACAAAGAAGGATTTCAACAGATAAACCTTACTTAGGTATAAGCCCACACTTATAACTTAGTTATCATGTAACCCATCTCAATCATGATAAAACACAAAGGTTATCAATTAAATGTATAACCACTACCTAGGTATATGCCCATACATATACCAAAGTTAACAAGTGATCCATCTCAATCATGAGGAAACACGAAGGTCATTGACTCAGCTCAAACCATGATTTTCATAATCGAAACCACAACTGCTGGAGAACTCATCCTCTGTCAAGTACAGTAGACCTGTCATGACTCTAAGGTGCTACTCTCTAACCTTAGACTGCTGAAGTACTCCTCCTATCGAGTATCGCGGGTCTACTTCCAAATACTGGGAGCTCCGTCCACTATGGGCCTGCCGCCAAATACCGGGCGCTCCCCGTAATAGCCTATAGAGGTACTCCTCCTGTCGAGTACCATGGGTCTGCTGCCAACTACCAGGTGATTCATACACTATGGGTCTTCCACCAAATAATGGGCGCTCCGTCCACTGGGCTAACCAAATCACTACGAGTTGAATCGGTCAAACAATCGTTAGGTCTACAGCTACTCCGTCTCCGCACTCTGTATGCTCGTCTCCGGGAGGGTCTGCTCCATGAGCTACTGGTAGTAACTTCCAAGTATCACAAAGTCCCACAAATAAGTCTCTCAAAGTACCACCTCATCACAGGGGTCTCAACCCAACAGACAACGCGTCAATCGGATGCCCGGTCTGTTAGTTATTAACCTTTTCGTACAGGGAGCCCGGTTGGTTTCGTGTACGAACCAACCCGACCGTATCTCAGCTATACCCCGAACTCTCACAGGGTATACTCAAAGTGACTGTTTCTCAACGAGTTTACCAATGCCATTGACTGTTCGTCAAAGGGACGTCCGGATTGAGAGATATTGGCGTTTCCGCTCCGAGGGCCCGTTTGGTGTCGGGTTCGAACCAATCTGGCTATACCCAAAGATCACCGAAACCATAAGTGTAATATAACGAAATGACCGTCCTGATCCAAGGATCCCTACGAAACTAATAGTGCATCAATTGGAGGTCTATTTCCCAATATATGGGTGTTTGAACGAACATGGTCCGAAAATAGGCGGTCTGGGCCGGGTCCGACCCGGCCCAATACCCCTTGGGTCTGCCCAAACTGGGACGACCCGACCCGGGTCTGGGTCCAGCCCGATTGGGTGCTGGCCAACCCTACTGGAGCGGCCCAGCCCGGCCCGGCGTGGCCTGCTGGTCGGCTCGGAAGCTGGCCGCGGCTCGGCTTTCGGCCGAGTGGGGTGCGAAGGGGGTACCACCCCCTTGTTTCTGAGATGGCAGACCCGTGGGGTCCGCCCAAGGGATTTGGTCGGGGGTTACGACCCCCCGGTTTCCTTCAAACAGCCGGCCGTAATGGCCATCCTTGTGTAACCACAGGACCCTCTCGGGTCCCCCCTCTAGGTGGCACCGGTGGCCGGCTCAGCCGGCTGCCCCTTTGAAGACCACCGCGGCTCCTATCCTACCGGCAGGGCGTGATGGCGCCGTGCCCATCCACTGTGGCCCGGCCTGGCCTTGGCACCCTTAATGCTCCTGCGTGGCGCGACGATGCCTCGCCCCTTCGCAGCATCCCGCTCCAGGCCGTGGCCTCCTTCGGCCTCACCGGCGCGACGCGACGGTTCCTCGCTCCACCGCCGCGGACTACTCTGGCCGCGGTCCTCTTCATTCCCGCACAGTGCAACAGCACTGTGCCGCCTTCACCACAATCATCAATGAAGATCAACAAAAAAAGTGGGAGGAGGATCAGCTGTGTTTGTGCGGTCTGATCTCCTCCCGTTCTCACAATAACATGTGGCCAAAATTTAATCAACGAAGGTCGATAAATAAAACTTGAACGTAGATAACCCCTACCTCAACAAAATATAATGACTGTTGGTGTCGCGGAAGATGGCGTCATGGGGAAAAGATTCGTTGGCGAAGCTGGAGTGTATCTGAAGATTTGGTGTCTTCCCTCTTGTCTCAGAGTAAAGAAAAACAAGCACGTCGACCCTTCTTCATCGAAGGAGGAAGTCGTTCTTCTTGGATGAAGAAATATCTCCTCAAATTCTACCAAAATATTTGCTAACCAAATATTTCATTAAGTCCACATTCTTTTAAAAGATTTCCATGCCATTCAAATTAAGTCAAGTGGTGTGACTAAAATAATTAGTAATGTTTTTAATTACCTTAGTTGGCCCATTAAGCTTGAGAGGTGGAGAGGCTCCCCTTTAAGAGGAGAAGTTGTCATGTAATTAAATGAAAGGAAGATTAAAGGGGGTCCAGGGGTGTTATTGGGAGGTGAGGAGTTAGGAGTTCATGTGGGTCCCACCTCACTAAACCCTCCCATGGGAGGTTAGGTGGGTGTGGGCCCCACCTCTAACACCACCTTTGTAGGATAAAAACAACCTTCCTTAGATAAAATTTGTACACAAAAATTTTTATCCATTTTATTCTAAATCCCCATTTATTAAACCTCAACCCACTCAAAACGCAACAATGAAAAAGGTCCCCCTAAGAATTTACCAGCACTGGGTGTTCATCGGTGCCCTCAGATTTTAATTCTGAGTGCCGGTTCAAAAGATATAAGAACCCGCCCGTTCGTTTAATGAACGCACCCGAGCTAAATTTCGGAAACTGATTCCGGGCACACCGGGCCTCAGAATCAAGTGTCGTCTGAAACTGCGCACTCGTAAAATTTCAAATAAATTAAGAAAACATTTTCCTTCAAGTTTCCTGGCCATTACAGGTGTTTTTGTATAGATTTATTAAGTATACTTAAATGTGTTTATTAATATAAAATGTGTTATGTTATAAAAAAATATCAACTTTGTTGGCCTCTGAGTTTTAATTATCACAAAATCATGATTTTAATAATACTAATGAATTTAATTTCATCCTATAATAAATCATTATTCTATGAATATGAGATTAATAGATCTTAGTATGAGACACCATTGAGTGAGACACCATTGTACATGACACTCTTCTCACATAAAACACATTAGGTTTGAGATACAGTTAGGAAATCACATCTTCTGACTGTCATGCTGCTGGATTAATTAATTGAAAAACTATGATACACCATTGATTGACACACCACTAATGCTACGAGATTTTTTTTGGATAAGTATGAGATACTTCTAGATTGGGCACCACAAAACACATACCGCCAACATTGCAAGAATTTTCTAAGTTTGATACACAGTTAGACCATACATTATTAGTTGAGACACCACCAGTATACTAAAAATTTTGAAAAGTTTAAGACATCGTCAATGTCATTAAACCAGAGCATGACACCACCAGAGATTAAAACTTCCACAATTTGACACCATAAGATTTTAAGACACCATCACTATTTTATTACTAAACTTATTTTTAATTTCATTACTCTAGTGGATAGATTCATCAAATTTAAAACCATTTAATATTTTAATTATTGTATTTCAATTTTATTAATCAAATCATGTAAAAATAAAAGTATGAGGAAACAATTGATTTGGATGTCCCAAATGATATTGATAAAAGTGGAGCACACTCCTGTGTACAAAATATTCATAGAGTCATATAAAAAACAATATGATGAATTGAGAAAATGCTATGGATAGAAATTTTTCTTGATTCAATGAATATCCATGATCTAAAGAGAAGGACCTGATTGAAGACATGAAGAGCTCACTTGATACAAAAAAATGAACGAGGAAGCCAAAGATAATCACATCCATTGCTTTCCTCCTGTCCAAAAACAAGAGCTGTGACACATTGATTTATAAAATATTTTGAAAGAACCTGGCTCAAGATTCAATGATATTTTAAATCAAGAGTCACATGCTACATTGTAAGAGACCAAGCATCTCTAAAATCTACACTATAAGATTTACCGATTCTATTTATATTTATTACTTTTCCAGCAGTGTGTGATATACTCCATTTTATATATGCACACTATCTCCTTCACTAAACTGGAAGATACTTGATATCTTTGCAAACACTATTCTTATATATTTCTCCTGGAGATAAGAGAGGTAGAGGTCCATGTGCGGCCTTCTCCTTTTTGTCCCATGCATAGCTATAAAAGAGGCAGTGTGTGACCTGGACAATTGTAGAGTATTTTATAAACCTAATCCAAGTTTAGGATCATTCAGTTTATTTTATATAGACTCATTTTTGGTGTGTTATGACCAAGTGAGGAGGAATTATTTTTTGACTTGAGACTGAACCTCTTGTATTCAATATTTCATCTATGTGTTTTAATTTTGTTTTATTTTATTGACTCTTTAAAACTTAAAACTGTTTTATCTTTAAAAAATTATTTTTATTTAATACATTATCTTAATTTGTGTTCATGTAATATTTTTATCATGTAAATTGATTTCAAAGGATTCAATAATATTATATATGAATCATTTGAGACATAATAAATATATAGAGAAATTAATATATATATCATACTACTTATTCATATAAAAGTTTCCACATTTTATCATTTGGGGGATTCTAAAATAATCCATTATTCAACATAACTTTTATTGGGTACTCAATTAAAACTTCTCTTATGATACTCACCGTGACCCATATTTTGTATCATAAGAGTTAAAATATTTTGAAATGCTTTTAAACTTTGATAATAGTTTTGTGGTAAAGATCTTAAAATTTCATTCAATTCTAAATTTTCAGGTCTTTATTTTTTTTTATTTTATTTAATGTGAATAATAGAAAGGAAGGTGCTACCTCTAACTGACCAACAAATTTCAATGGGACCAATTATTCCCAATGGAAAATGAAAATAAAAATTCAAATAGAAGGTATGAGTTTTGAAATATGGTATTCCATAGTAGATAAGTGTAAAATTCCTACTACTACTTGAAATACCTAGGATGGTTCCACTAAAGCTACTTATAATTATAAATAAATTCCATGAAGGCCTTATACTATGACTTAGAAGATAAAGAGTTTAACATAATTTATTCATGTAAAAGTTCGTATGAGATATGTGGTCCTCTAGCTATCTCACACGAGGGAATTGAAAATGTTATGAAATGGTGCTTAATACCTACACTATGAAATATGACTATTTAATGATCAAACATGGTGAGACCATATCTGATATGTACCTTAGGTTTAGTGATATTTTCAATACCATGAAATCATTGGAAAATCCTATATATAAAAAAGACTAGATAATGAGATTGCTGAGATGTCTACCTAAAATATGGATAGGCACTTTAGTTTCAATTAGATAATCCTATGATTTTTTTAAATTACTAGTTAAGGATATGATATGTAAGCTTATGATGTATGAAGAATAACAAAAGAAAAAATTTGAGGATGATGAAGAGCCTAAGACAAATTTAGTATCTTTCAAGACTATCATTCCTAGAGAATTGAAGAGAAAATAAATAATGTACAAGATTTAGATTTGAATGATAGTGAACCTGTTTCTGACAGTGATGAGGAAATGGATCGGCTAAATAGAAGGTTAAGGAAGTTTTACAAGAAGAAAAAGTTCTTCAATAAACCAAACTATAAAGGAAAATATGACAACATAGAAATTTCGAAGAAAAAGGATAATGATCCAGAGAAAGTTTTCTACTATGAATACAAATGGAAAGGTCACATAAAATCTGACTGTACTATGATGAAATACAAAAATAAATATGAATACAATAACATAAGATACAATAAGTCCACAAAATCAGTCAATAGTGCATCTAAGGATGACTCTAGTGATTCAGATTCTAATCCTAAAGGAAACAAGAACATAGAAAATATGTGCTTTATGACCAAAGTTTGTGAGGTATCTACTTTACCTAATGCTTTTTATGTTTCTTAGGTATAGGATTATGATAATTATAACTATGAACATAATGATAATGATAAGTCAAGTGAAGAATTGTTGGATTACTGTAATATTCTAGAAGACACCTTTAATGAGTTAAAAAATAAATAATGTTTTTGAAATGGCTACATTCTCTAACTATAAATGAAAAGTTTGATCTATCTATAAAAAAGGATAAATATGTTCAAATACTCAAAGAAAACAATGAAATTAAACATTCAAATGATTATTTGAAGAAAGATCTTGAAAATTTTACAAATAGAAGAGGGACATTAAAAGGAATCTCTGAAAAAAGTTTCTACCAAATATATTACTGGGATATGATATGAACCTAGTTCGGGGAGAATAACCAAGAATAATTTTCTTCGTAAATCTTGATCTGAAATCAATACTGCAAAATATTTTTCCAAAGGACCCAACAATGTTTCTATTTATAAATGTTTATAATATATTTATTAGAAAAGCATAAGGCAAATTTGGGTTCCAAAAGCTCTTATTAATGAAATTTCTGGACCCAAAAAGTATTGGGTAGAAAAATCATTTCTTGTTTAAAAAATGTTTTGTTTGAAAACTACTTTAAGACCTATAGTAAATGTCTATGGTACATGGGAAAAGACTGTTCAAGACATATGAAGTAAGATTAATCTTTCTTCATGAGTATAATAAAGGTAGATGGTGTCCATTTCACCTTTTGTTACAATACAAATAGTATAACAATTAGCCTAGACCAGATTGGTAACAAAAATTCAGTTTTAATTTCTAATGTGTTATATGTTGATGGTATAAAATATAGTCTACTTAGAATTTCTCAGTTGTGTGATGATGGTTTTCATGTTATGTTTGAAAACGATGCTTGTAATGTTTTTAATTATGAAAATGATTTAATTTTTACTACTTTGTGAAATGATAATGTTTATACTGTAGATTTGTTTTGTTTCTTAGAATAAATCATGTTTGAGTTCCTTTAATAAGGAATATTTTATTTGGAATAGGAGACTAGGCCATCATCATTCACTCAGTTAATAAGATTACTAGGAATCAGTTAGATTGGGATCTACCAAAACTTGAGTTCCCAACTAATAATGCCCATGAGCCCTCTCAAAAAGGGAAACAATATAATGTTTCAATTATGATAAATATAGAAGTGTAAATATTGAAACCACTCGTGTGGGTTCACATGGATTTTTTTGGACCTTATAGAGTTTCTATTATTAATGGTATGCACTATGTTTATGTTCTTGTAGATGAATATTCTAGGCATACTTGGTTATATTTTCTAGCTCATATAAGTGAATATAGATTTTACATAACCAAGTATTATATTATTATTGAAAATATTAGTGGACTTAGGATTAAAACCTTTAGGAGTAATCCTGGACATGTGTTTTAACATCATGATTTTGAATCATTTTTCTCACAAAATGGATACACTCATAAATTCCATACTCCTAGGATCGCTCAGTAGAATAGATTTGTTGAAAAAAGAAATTTTACCATATAGAAGATAGAATAGGCCATGTTGAATGAATATGACTAGCTAATATATTTTTGGATAGAAGATATTAAAAAAACCTTCTATATTATCAACAAATTCGAAATTTGAACTACCCTGGAGAATACCCCTTATGAGTTGTAGAATAATAGGAAACATAAAGTTAATTAATTTATAGTTTTTGGTTTCAAAGCCATTATACATAACACAAAGGATAATATAGAAATATTTTCTTCCAATGGTGATGAAGGAATTTTCCATGGTTACTCAAATTCTAGCAATGCCTTTAGGTTTTTCAGTAAGAAGTCAAAAACAAGGGAATACTCAGTCCATTTCAAATTTTATTAAACTTATCCACATAATAATAATAACTATTTATAGAAACTTTAGTACGATTTATCTTCTCTAAACATAAATTCCAAGCCTCTACATTCTTCTTTAAAATAAGAAAAAAATAATCATTTTTTGAAGAATTTCTAGAACTTATAGAACCTGAACCTAAAAATACGAAATTGTCCCATCCCAGTTTCTCTAGAGCTATTAGATCTTTTATGTACCATCCTTTATATGTTTTTTTAGGTGATGTAGAATGAGAAACTCAAACCATATCTTCTATTATAAATCTGGTTGAGCAGTAAGATTTCATATTTTAACTTTAACATAGGAACATCGATGTTGAAATTAATGATGAAATATACATAATAACAATTCTAGAAGATTTCTACTAGTTTAAAAGAAAAAAAGTGTGGGAAATTACAAATAGACCCAATGAAGCCTTTACTATTTTTACTAAATGGGTGTGTAGGAATAAAGTAGATGAGTTAGGAAATATACCTAGAAAAAAGTATCGAATTATTTCAAAAGGTTATAGGAAAAAAGAAGGGATTGACTATGAGGAAACCTTTGTATCTATAGCCCGAATTGAATATTTATGAATCATTATTGATTATCCTACAATTCTAGATTTCAAAATTTATCAAATGGATATCAATAATGAATTCATAAATGGTTTTATAGTTGAGTTAATTTTTGTAGAACAACCCCCTAGTTTTCAAAATCCTCATTTTCCAAATAAATATTTTTAAATTAACCAAAGAATTTTATGTTTTTAAAAAATCTCCTTGATATTGGTATGATATGCTCAGAATGTTTGTTACGGTAAATGAATTTTCAAAAGGAATAGTTAATCCAAACCATTTATTAAAACAAATTTTAATAGATATATTAGTAGTACCAATTTATGTAGTTGATATTTTTTTTAGATCTTCAATAAATAATTTATGTTATCATTGTTTCTAAAATGACGTGAGATGAATTTGAAATGGTTTTAATTGGTGAACTCAAATTCATTATCTGATTTATGATATTTCAAAAAATAGAATGAATTATTTTGAATCAAAGTAATAATAAAAAGTCTGTTTAAAAATGTTTTAATATGGATAACAATAAAAGTGGTGATAATCCTATGAGTAAACCCTGTAAATTAAATCTTGATGAAATTATGAAACCATTCGATCTAACCTGATTCTGAGGCATGATTTGAAGTATTATACACTTGACTGCTAGTTGACTCGATACTAGGTTTAGTGTGTGTCTATGTTCCCGTTTTCAAGAAAACCCAAATGAGTAACACTTATTACTGTTAAAATAATTTTTAAATATCTCTAATAAAAAAATAATTTAGGATTTCATACCCTAGAGGACAAGTATTTGATTTCTTAAGTTATTATGACACTGATTTTGGGGGATGCAAGTTAGAAAGAAAAAGAAGCTATGAAACATGTCACTTTTTAGAGAATTCTATAGTTTTATGGTGTAGAAAAAAATTCTATTGAATTTTCTATTATTGAAGGTTAATATATTGATGTCGGCAGTTACTGTGCACACATTTTATGGATGAAACAAACTCTATGAGAATGTGGATATGAATTCTAACGTATCCCCATAAATTATGACAATACAAGTGAAAAAACATTTCTATGAATCCTATCTCTCATTCTAGCAAAAAACCTGTTGATATAAGACATCAATTTTTGATAGATCATTTTCAAATGGTAGATATCAGTCTTGAATTTATTGGCACAAAATATGAGTTAGCTGATATTTATACCAATCCTTTGAATTATGAGATAATGAATTATATCAAAGATGAATTGGAAATGATAATTTTCTATTAAGTTTAATTCTCATTTTTATACTGTCAGTTTGTCATACCATTGGTTTGTCATACCATTGATTTTTCATACCATTGGTTTTTCATACCATTGGTTTTTTACAACATTTTTTTTCATACCATTGGTTTGTCAACCCATTAGTTTTCCTTACCATTGGTTTTTAATATAGTTGATTTTTTATGTCATTTGTTTTTAAAACCGTTGAGTTATCATGTCCTTGATTCTATTCCATTTTTTATTTTTTATTTGGTTTTTCAATTTTATGAAATTTTGGTTGATTTGCTAGTTTATTTTTTTTACTAAAACCCAATGAATGTTTTTGTCTAGATTTTTATTTAAATTTCATGTATAATTTCAATTTTGGAATACCTAATATCCCAAATGATATGAAAATCGCATAATTATTATCCCAACAAACCTGAGCCCCACGTGATACACGTGTCTCTCTATATGTCTCGATCCTAGTATAACCCTTTCATCTCTCACTATTAAAACTGTCTATTTACCTTAAGTAATGTCATTCAATCTGATTTTAATTCCATGAATGAAGTGACCTTTAGTGTATTATCCATTTAAGTATAGATCTTCAATGAAGCCAAAGAATAAATTGAGTGTTCTTGCTCCATTTTCTCCAGTAAACCCAGATCGTTCTAACTGCCTTGTTATACTAGAAAAGGAATTAAAATACAAATGGATGCTATCAAGTAAGTCCTTATTACTTTAGGTTCATCAAAACCAAGGGTGGTTGGAATGGTTTTCGTCAAATCATAGACCTTTCTACGAGAAGATGGTACATGGATTTTATCAGGACATAGATTTTTCTTTTAATAATGACGGTGTTGATTGGATTAGAAGCTATTTCAAAGGACATGTGTTTGATTTTTTCCACAAGAAAATGGGCTAAGTGTTTAAATGTACCTCACGATGAAGTCTTTGATGACTACCAAGGAAATATCCTAGAAGCTAGTGATATGTTCATTTATGTGGAGGTCCATTCTCAATTAATAGGAGATGGTTAAATGAGGAGGCCTGTTTCCTCAGAATTGGATGGGGAATATAGGTTTTTCTAGGATCTTACAGTGCATGGTTTTCCCAAGGAAGGGTTATTTTTCAAACACATAGGTAACATGATGTTTATCTCCTACTTCTTATGTTAGAAGGACATACAATTAATACCTGTAGACATATACTAGTATATATATATTTGATATGGTTAAAACATCCTGTAGATCAAATTAGTCAATCTATTATTATATTATTTTTATCAAGTTAAAGTTCAATACAATTTTTTGTGATGATGAAGTGTTTGTGTTTGAATGTGGTGGTTTTTAGCATAATTAGTGCTATATATTCAAGAAATAAAATTATCTAGAGACCATGTAAGAAACAATGGGTTAGATATCATGAGAATCTATATACTGAATACAATCTATTTGATCATCGAACTAGGCCTAAGGATGAAGCTCATCCATATTTGGAGCCTGATGATGTAGTAGAATTCTCAAATAGGGAAGATTATGTTTATGAATATGTGGAAAAGGAATAGTATCTTAATGTTGGGAGTGACCCTAACATGTCTTCAAAATACTCTCCAATCACCTATAGAGATCCTAGTCAACCAAATAGGTTTACAAAAAGAGTGAAGTTAGTTTAGAGTGGTGAAGAAGAGATCGAGGTATCTGGACAGGATCAATATAAATGCTCCAAATCCATTGAAGATAATGATGATGATAAGGAAGAAGAAAAGGTAAAAGAAAATGTCAATGAAAAAGAATCTACAAATGATGTATGTGATTATGGAAGTGATTTTGAACCTATTGATGATAGTGGCCGATTCAAGAAGAAGGATGTGGGAATGCCTCTAGAAATTAAGTATGGAGTTTTTTATGGGGATATTTCCCCATCAGTGGAGATTTTTTGTGAAACTGCATCTATTTATACCACTAAGGCCAGTTTAATAGCTACATGCCAAGAAGTTTTAATTTATATTAAGGATGGGGAGATGAGAGTTATAGTTGCCGAAGAAAAGCATATTTTCAAGAAAGATAATAAGGAACTTATTGAGGAAGAATTTAGAAGTGAATAGTTAGCTATTATAGATGTTCATAAGTCTCCAATGGATCAAAATGTTGAAATTTAATCCACTAATATTGATTCCCAATAGGATGATGAGATGCCATGTGCATCCATTGTTGATATATAGTTGGAATCTTAGCCTATCGGTGTTGAACACACAGTAGCTGGTAAAAGTTCATAAGGTCTATGGAATCTTGTAATTTTAGTTGTTTCTTCAATTGTGGTACCTCCTTCAATTGTACATGTCTCTGAGAGTTGGACGGACCCTATGGAATTGGAGTGTGGAAATTTATCTTTTTTTGTAAGAAGTACTCCAAGGAGTGATATAAAAATAGTTAATATTGAAAGTGATCCTATGGGATCCTTGATATCACATATTGATCTTGAAGGTAAACTTCAAAAGTTTAGTTCCATGTGACCTCCTAAACCTGAACCTATTTCATCTCCCCCAGTTTTTCCAATGGGTATTGTCACTCAAGATGATATAAAATGTTTTTATGAAAGGAAGATGTATAAGTTTCGTATGTGTATAAGAAACAAAACCCCCCTTTTAAAAACTCTCAGAGAACAAGATATTATGTGTTTATCTGATTTGGTTATCCAGCATATCCAACCTAATTTAAGGAATCATGTTTATGAGATAGAAATTGAGAATATGAGGATAAGTGGTGAACCAAACACTCTAATGTCTTTTTTTGATGGAATGAAATATGAGTTTAGAGTTTCTTTGGATGGTATTCTTAAAAGTCTCTATGATACATTCTCTGATTCTTCTGATGGTGTTATTCCTCCATTTTTTCCTGAATTTGATCAATTCAGATCAGTTGAAAGGGATGATCTTAGATATTTACTTTCTAGTGCTTCAAGTAGTTCCATAGGTCAACCATGAAAGAATTTGTGAAACATTTGGTATAATCCTAACCATGTTATCAAGATGGTTTCTAGTTATGACAAAGATATTCATGATGACATAGAGACTATTACCAAGTCTACTATGTTATATGCCCTGTGGATTTATTCCAAGAATGATATGGATTCCGATTTTGAATTATTGGTTGAGAATATGAGACTAACTTCGGTGGTTCAAGCATTCAAAGATAAAGTTAGATAACTCAAGGATATGACCCCTGTCTTGAACTATTTCAAGGGAAAAAATGATTTATTTAGTGCAATAGAAAGGGGTGGCCAAATTATCATGGATTCCATCAATCTCATGAATCCATTTATTTATGCTCAAGGCCAAGCAATGGTTTCTCAGTCTGCAATTCTGATTAGTCCATAGTTATCTTTCACCCCCGGAGTTACTGGTGGTTCCACTACACCTCTACCATCCAGTTTTCAACCTTTTTCTATATAACCTAAGCACATTGTGTACTAGCTTAGGAAAACTATTGTTTTGGAAGATCATCCCCTTTAGGCAGTCACTGGTTATTCTACTGGTGCTCCCTCTACTCCACCTCAGGTTGGTGTTGTTACCTCGATTAAGGAGAAAGGTAAATCCAAGGCTAAAGGCAATGAATCGATGGATTCCTCTAACAAACCCTATCCTTTATATATATATTTTTGGAATAGATTGTACTATTTTGGATGAGATATTCATTTTAATAAATTTGTAAACATAATTTTTTATGACATTCATACCTCATCTTTTTTCTGGTTTTCCTTTTATCTCCCATTAATATCTTCTGAATGCAATTTCTATCTACCGTTTCCTATTTTTTTATCTTCTTGATAATACCAAAAGGGGTAGAGTTTTCATGGAATATGTGTTTATAATAATTCTTATGGTATTCATGTTTTAATTTTATGGAATAATTTTTATATGTTTTCTAAACATATTATCTCTATATCTATGAACTATTTTCTTTCCTTTGATAATTATTTTTGATAATTATTATTTTTCCCTATTATTTTAATTGAATAATATACACTTACTATTAATGATAACCCTTGATTTATATTTGGATCTTAACTTGAATATAAATTCTCAAATTTTTTAATACATTGATTTCCTGGTTTTAATTTTCTTGTATTATCTTGATTTCATGATTTGCGATCATAAAAAAATGGGGAGATTGTTGACCTTTGAGTTTTAATGATCATTAAAATCATGATTCAAATAATACTAATTAATTTCATGTCTTCTTATAAGAAATAAGTATTTTTAGAATAGGTGATAAATATGTCTTAGTACGAGACACCATTGAGTTAGACACCATTGTAAATGATACACCACTAACATAAAAATCTATACGTTTGAGATTTTTCTAGTACATTACACCATCAGACTATCATATAATGGGACTAAAGAATTATCAAAGTATGAGACACTATTGATAGAAATGTCACCAGGATTTCATGCCACTAGAATAAAAATTTGTCTATGTATGAGATACCTTCAGATGAGGAATCACCAGACTCTTACCACCAATACTGTATGAATTTTCTACATCTGAGACACTATCAGACCATTCACCAGTAGTTGAGTCACCACTAGCATATTGAAAATTTGGCTAATTCTAAGACAACTTCAATTTCATATTTCTAGATCTTGACATCTCAATAGATTGAAATCACCTGAATTTGAAACCGCCAGATCTTAAGACACCATCATGATTTTTATTACTTTTATTATTTCAAATTTCATTACTCTAATGGATATATTCATCGAATTTAATACTATTTACTGTTTTAATGGTTGTATCTTAAATTTTTGATAGAATGAATGTTAGAATGAGAAATACAAATATGAAACTAATTTATATTTCCCCACTACCAATGATAACCATGTAGCACAATCCCTCGTGAAAAATAGACATAGAGTCTTATAGAAAACAACATGCTAGATATGAAAGTAATTATGTATAGATAGATCTTCTGATTCACCGAACAATTGAGAGTTAAAGAGCTGGACATAATTGAGAACATGAAGATATCACCTGCTATGAATGCTCGACTGTGGAATCCAAAGATTATCATATCCAGTGATTTTCTATATTCAGAAAACAATAGCTACTACACTATGTTTTCCTGAACATTTTGAAAGAATCCGTCTCAAGGTTCATTGATAATTTAAATCAAGAGTCACATGCAGAATTGCAATAGACCGATCAACTGTAAACTCTACCCTCCAATATTTCTCAATTATATTTATATTTATTAATTTTGGGTAGTGTGTACGATAAGTTTTTTTTGTATATGCACATTTTCTCCTTTGATAAATTATAAGATACTTGATATCTTGACAAACACTTTTCTTATTTATTTATCACTTGGATACATGTGGTAGAGGACCCTGTGTGGCCTGTTCATTTTTACTCCCACACATAACTATGGAAGAGGTCATGTGTGACCTATATAGTTATATAATTTTGTATAAACCTTTTCTAGGTTTTGGATCATTGAGTTTATTTTATATAAATTTTTTGGTGGAGGGTGATCACCAAGTGGAGAGGAATAAGTCTCAACTTGAGACGGAACATCCTACATTCAATATTTCCACTGTGTGTTTTAATTTGTCCTTAATTTATTTTTGTTTTAAAATTGAAAACAGTTTTTTCCATAATTTTTTTTACCATGATAGTTTATATTAATTTGTGTTCATATAGTATTTTGATCAGGTAAATTGATTTCCAAGGATTAAATAATATTATCTATTATTCATTTGATACCTAATCAATCATTAGAGAAATATTTTGAAAGATTAAGATATATATTATACAACTTAATTAAATAAACTTTTCTGTATTTAAACAAATGTGGGATTTTAAAATAATCCATTATTCAATAGCAATTTTATTGGGTACTCAATTTTCCCCCTCTTAAGATACTCAATCAAACCAAGATACATTATCCTTATTTCACGTTGGTGATATATATGTTAATATTTCAAGACATTTCAAAAAATGTATTGATAATTGACCTCTCAAAAGTATGACATTGCATAATATCTAATAGTTATTTTTCATTTTGTATTATAGTTTGTAAAGAAATGTTAATGGTTTCATGAGTGTTATACTTGTATTGTGATATGATATATTCTCCTGAGGCC
This sequence comes from Viscum album, assembly GCA_963277665.1. Classification (NCBI taxonomy): domain Eukaryota; kingdom Viridiplantae; phylum Streptophyta; class Magnoliopsida; order Santalales; family Viscaceae; genus Viscum; species Viscum album. The sequence goes on from OY728123.1 coordinate 2,140,055,743, forward strand.
CAAAATAGATATTAAGTATTGGATGAACCATAATATATACCACATAGAGTGGCATACACCATGTATTTGGTATACTATTGGTGTATGTAGCATATTTAGAGTCCCCATTACTTGAGGTTGGTGAGATACTTAGCGTGAGAAAATTTATATTTTGGTACCTTTATTTCACAAGCCTTATGGATTAGATAATAAAAGGATGGATGAGTGTGTTTCTTATCATTTCATTATTTAGAGATGAACTAAAATGGGATTATTCATCTCATATAATGACTATGACATGTAATCCCTCTATTGAGATATATTGGAGAGTGTGTGACCCCAACTAGATAATATCTATTATGTGCTTATCTGTTCTGGTGAGGGACATGTGTTGTGCTCATATATAATAGTGAATAACATGTGATGTATTCATAGAATTGTTCACTCTATACTTGAATAATCATTAAAATTTGAGAAGGGCATATAGTTGACATACTGTATTCCCTATGGTCACATGATGGCTTATAAAAAGGGATCATATGCGAATGTATGAATGAATATGATAAAGATGATGAAAAATGGTATAGAGAAACATGTGTTTTATAGAGACCACACTATATCCCTTTATATATTTAGTTGAACTGATGATTTTATAATGGATTCTATTTTCTTATATCTATTGATTTAGTGATTTATATTTAATACTAATGCTAAAATTCCCATGTGATCAATATTTTTTCTTGATTGAATGAGGACCGAGTTTGATAAATATAGCTACTAAAAAATTGTTAGAGTTAATCCAAATTTATTTTGTATGAGTACTCAAATTATATTTCATATGATGTGAAACATGATGTAGTGGATTATGGGTTTCCAATTTTTTTGGAAGATATCCATAATGATTTTTGGTTATAGTTTCACAAGTGATTATATAAAAAGAACTATAAGGTGAAATGGTACTAAGTCTATGAAGCTTTAGTGCAAGTGGGGAATTAAAGTAGAAATTACCTAAATCCATTAACTCAAATAATTAATTTATTCTATATCATATTACACAATTTATTTAATTTATATGCTACAACATGGATGCATTCCATATCATTTACTATGATATGCGTGGTATTATAATAACTATCTTATCATATTATTATATTTAAAGGATATATATTGTTTAATAGTTATTTATTTAAATAAATCTCACTTTATATCATTATGTAATCAATTTCATTTGATGGAATTAATGTGGATTCCATTCATATGATAAATTTATAAAAGACTCCCAAATTACTCATGCATTGTTTAATACAAAAGTAAATGTTTGGAGTTATCTAAAGAGTATCCAAAGATATATTAACAAGTACACTACCATATGATTGATATAAGACTATTTTTGAATTCCTATTTTAAACTCCCATGATGTTGTATTTATCTTCCTTTTCACCCGTAGCCTTTATGAAGCACTAGCACACCGTTATTGATTAGAGGATCTCGATTTAGTGTCAATTTATTCGACAAAACTAGGATGACTCTAGGGGAGGAATATCAATCTTCTACCAATTTTTTGATCGTTATAAACCTTATAAAATTATTATAGATGATTTATCTATATGTTTTATGTTGAAAATACAATAATTTATTTATTCCATAGTATCATGTTTCCATTAATCATTCATGGTGTTCATGGATTTGGGTTTCTGATTATTTTCGTTATCTAATAAGAGTGTTATATGATCTTATAAATCCCCAAATGGCCATTATATTCCTTAACCCAAAATTAAGATCTTTAAAAGAAAATAATAGTAATGATATGTTAATATTAGAAAACAATTATTTCAAAGCAACAAAAAAACACTTGGATTCTTATCAATGGGTGTTCTTCCCAAATGATGGAGAACATGAAACACTTAAAGAATGTGAAGGGAAATGATGTTGGACCATTTTGATTGGGTAATGATATATTATTAAATATAAAATTAAGTAGAATAAACGGGATAAATTGGTATGTGTTAAAAAAATGTTGTTTTTTTATGCATGGTCATTTTTGATAATCCCCTTATAAAAGTTCCTTTGTGAAACATAGATTTATAAGTAACATTCATTTAAAATGGTTTTCTTATTAAATTAAAATATATAAACTCATTAATTAATAGAAAATGATTAATTTTTAATGTATATCAGGTATATAATAATGAGAATACATTTATCTTTATAATTAAAGAAGAGAATGGTGTCAGGGAAAAGTAAGGAATAATGAATAATGTTTCATAGGAAAGGACACTATAAAAGAATGGTGTCATGGAAAACTGAAACTGTATGGTAAGAAACATGAAAAATTCCATTCTTATTGATAGTGGAATCTTAAGTTGTTATTGTAAAGAAGTAGTTTGAGGGCTGATATACACACAAAATACAGATTTTTTTAATTCCATAAGAGAAGAAGATTATTTGTTAAATGTGTCATGGGAGAAATAAAACCTATATATAGTATAACGTTTCTGAAAGAAAGTATTACATCAGAAACACAGATTGAAATTAATAAAGGTACATAGACACAACCGATGAAAGAATATTCTTAGGATACTCATTCAAGAGTAATACCTACAAATGACTCAATAAATGGTTGAAAAATATCTTAGAAATAAATGATGGGAAATTTAATCAAGAAAAGGTTGGGTATAAATATAGAAATCCTAAAAGTGGTGACATTTATAACATTAAACACATGACTTAGATAAATATAAGCGACTTAATTGGTCCAACACATAAAGAGGATTCTAAATTTAAATATTTTAATGAAGAGGTTTGTTAGAACAACCAAAATAAGTGAATGAAGATATTAACAAATAATGTTAAACATAGAATCAAAGAAGGATAAGAATAATGGATATTAATTAATCAAACATCATATAATATAAATTTACCCTAATTTAAACTCGTTGAATGAGAGATTTAGATAAAATAACTTTATTATTTCCAAAGGATCCCCAATAATTTTAATAAGTGTAAAGAGATGAATCATGGGTCAAGGAAATTAATTAGAATGTGTATTAAATATATAAAAATCATACTTGGAAGATTTTTAAGTGAACGAATGACTATAACATAATCACAACCATATTGGTGTTTAAATGAAAAATGTGAAAAATTGTGAAAAATGATTTACATTGAGGAAATGTTGGTGTGTAAAAGCTATGAATAAGTGCAAAGTGTTGACGTGGATGAAAATATACCAATAGTGGATATAATGAAATAAATTATATATGTGTTACTATATATATACGAAAATATATTTAAAAATATATAAATAGACCTCATAATGAAATTTAAAATTGGTGTGATCAAGGATACATTATATATTTAGAATATTGTAAAATTTTAAATAATAGATGAATAACCAGATATCTATAAACTAAAGAAAGATTTATATAGATTTAAAAAACCCCCAAAATCTTTGTATTCTCAGTTAGACACATTTCTAAAGAAGATATAATTTAGGAGGGGTGGTATCAATAATAATATATATGTGAAATAAACCATGGAAGTGTAGTTCATAGTTATCGTCTATGTGAATGACATCATATTTTGTGAAAATATGAAATTTGGGAATGAATTTTCATGGTAGATGGAATAAATTATTTCTAAATTACTGATAGGTGAAATTAAATACTTTTTTCAGTAAGTGGAAAAAAGAGAATTATACATTTTTTATCCTGAAAAATATTAACTGGTTCTACTGAATAAGTTAAATAAGATTGATATAAAACCAGTTTCAACACCACTTATTGTTAAAACCAAACATGGGAAACAAAAAGATGGAAAATCTATTAATCCCATGATTCATTGAAATATTATTGGAAGTCAGTTATACCTCACATTTTCAAGACTAGAAATCATATATGCTACATTCTTAGAAGTATATTTTCAGAGTATCCAAACAGATGAACATCTCAATAATATGAATTAAATTAAGATAAACATTCAAGGAACACTAGATTATGGTTTTTTGTATTGTATAAGGAATTAGAGAATCTTATTTGAGTATTAATTTGCATATTGGGTTAATGGAGCCATTAATATAAAATTAATTACTAGAATATCATTCTTTATTTTAAGAAAATTCATTGGATGAATTAACAAGAAGTAAAAGAACATGTATCATAGCATAGATAATGTATATTATATTTTAACTAAAAGGTCTTAAACCAAACTATTCTGGACGAAACTAAAATTAGATGATCTTAGTAAAGATACAACAATGCATATGAAAATTTATTTTCAAAATAAGAGTTCAATTAAAGAATAAATATCTATGACAAGTTAATGAGAAAAGAATATTGAAATATGGTATAACTTTATCAAAGAAAATGTGGAAGTAGAAGATGTAATGTTGGATAAAATAGGAAATAATCAATAAGTGTCATATATTATCAAAAAACCTTTGTACCAGATGGAATTTGTAAAGTATCCATTGAACCTTTGTGTTCAACCACCTCCCCTTATTATGGAGGTTCATAAAGTCCCCTCTCCCCAATGAATATATTATTTTACTTGGGTTTTTTTGTTTGGATGGTGCTTATATTTACTTGAATTTATAGATATTGAGGGATATAAAATTCGTGGGAACTCATAGGAAGATAAGAAAACATATAGATTCATGTAAAATAAATTAACATATGGAATAAAAATTCTAAAATAAATTCAAGAAGAGAAATACATAAAAATATATACAACATTTAATTAATTAATATATTCTATTATGTTCTAAACTATGTTTTGGAACATGTAGGCTTATAGGAATTTTTAGATAACTGTTTAGAGATCTAGTAGGAGGAAGTGAAAACCTCATTAATTGGATTTATGATTCACGTATTAATTTTGAGTTTCGTAGATGATCTGATATGATAAAATCTAGAGATGTCGGAACACTAAATTATAAAATCAAATAGGATTAAAGGGTATTTTATAAGTCTGTTAAAATTATATATAACATCTAGGGAGATAATTCTATTGGATATTAATAGCTAAGATGTTAATTGATTGGTTTTATGGATGCATTTATAACAAAATCCAAATGGGGAGATTGTTTCAACATGAGGCTGTAATTTCAGATTTTTTATCCAATTATATTTGGATGTTTGAAATATGATGAGTTGCAAAATTTCGTAAAGTTTTAAACTGTTATAATAAAATGTAACAACTATCCTGACACACCATATATTGACTATTCTATTTGATGATGACAATTGTTTGGTCTTAATGTTGAGATCGATGAATTGTCAAATCAGGTGGGGGTGAATTGATCAACATAATATTTTTACATAAGTATGAGAGTTAATTTAATTAGTTGTAGAAGATAAAATATTAACACAAGTATTTTTATAATAATTCAGTTCAAAGTGATTTTACATCTACTCTTTACACTGTCAACATGATAGTGTGACACATAATTATACAGTGAGCTAACATTTAAAAGGGGTAACAACCTTTTACAATGCCTTTTAAAAGGTTAGAATAAGTACCAAAGTTCTAAAATTTTCTTACTTATAGGAAAAACCAATAACCTTCCCTTTTAAGTGGAGAAAGAACCATCATTTCCCTTTTTTAAGATCATGGCACAATTTTATCCTCGAAGTTTTATTGGCCAATGCACAACCAAAAATACCTTTTATAAGGGGTAGTATAAATCAAACACTATGGTCTTACTTTTAATTGAAGAAACATAAACCACAAATAAACCACATAGAAAATATAGATATAATTTAGAACCATAAAAAATAGTTGAATAATAAACCCAGAGTGTCAAACTAGTTAGCAATCTCTAGGTAGTGAAAGTTCAAAAGGATGTAGTTCATTTGAGAGTGTTGTAGTGATAATCATGAAATTGTAAGTCATTATAAAGTTTGTAAATTTTACTAAACTTTTATTTTAAACTAGATTAATCAATATAAATATAAATAATTATTTCATTCACATCAACCTTAAAAAAATCTCCATGCATACATATCCACTGCAAATTTATCATTTCCTAATGAAACTGTAATTTTAACTTTTAATGATAAGAAACCAAATAAAATAAAATATAACATATGATATTATCTAATACTTAATACAACTGTAGAAAAAAAATCCTTTAATACCTCGGTAAATAATCAAAAATAAATTCTTTGGAAAGTCCCCATAAATCATATTGGACAAACTCTTCATATTATAAATGATTCAATTTTAAAATTCATGATTCTATGTGAATGAAACATGGTAGTTTAAACATGATTCATCCCATATGATGACAATTTAAATCAGTATAATATTTTCTTCAATTATTTTTCAAAGGATAGATTTAATTAATATTTAATTAATTAAAAATTAAATCAAGGAATAAATTTATAAAAAATATATTGTAAATATATATATCAAAAGATATATAAAAAACTATATGATGAAATCTAAAAAAATTTAACATTTGACTTATGCATAAACATTTTTTCATCTATATTTGTATGGTTTTGAAACCATGAATGTGTGTAAGCTTGAATTTATGTAAGCAATGATGGTACTAGTTGGGATATGAACCACACTAAGAGTGGGGTTGATTAGTGTTGGTGACTTTTAGCACAATCATAATTTAATTTTTTTTATCCTTTTTCATTTACAACTATCACTAGTTAAAGTAAATGGGTCACTTAGTTTTATATTCTCATGATTATATTTGCATGAAATACAACCAAATATACAAAAAAAGATCATATAAATTTCAAGGTTCACCTCTTTGTTTGATAAGTCTAATCCTTAGTGCTATCTAATAAACATTTATGTAAAATAATCCCAAGAAAACCAGATTGTTTGTTACACTATTGTATTATGACGTTGTAAAGTGTGCATACAAAACACTTATTTGGTGTATCCCAAACTCTAGTATATCACATTAATTTATAATTAATTATGGGGTTAACAAAAAATGACTCTAAAATGAATTTATAAATCTTCCCTATCATTGAAATGTTGTATCTTTCTACTTCTTCCCTTATACAGTATTAATCCACTTATTATTTTTTATGCATAACACCAGACACAGAAACCTTTTATTATGTTTTTGTCATAACAATGTTATACTAGATCTATTTATATATCTGATTCTTTTTATAAAAATACCAGAATGCATAACTAAACTATATTTTCTTCCACATCGCTCTTGTTCTTATTTCACTTATGTGTAAAAGTAAACACATGATCTTTTATTTTCCTCACATTCCTTGAAACATAGAAATGATTTAGAATAATATCACTGTCAAGGTTCTTTATCCTCTATTCACACAACAGATAATTTTCTCTAATATAATAGAACTTAACTAAAGAATTTTTTTTCAAAAACCTATAATAAATATATATATATATATGATAATAAATGCAGTAGATTTGGTAACATGATCTTTTGTTTCTTCGTTATTTAATTCTTTAAAAACAAAATAAATACTTTGAATTCAAATAATCTAGAATTATAAGATTTATATAAATTAAAATATAAAACTCCCTCAAGATTTTTTTTTATTTTAAAACACATATATATAGATAAGCAGATAGAATGAGGTCATTTTCCTTCACACCAATCAATTAATCTTAGTATACTTCCATACTTTATCTAATGAAACCCTCTTCCTTATGCCAGAATAATTATATCAAATATGACACATTTCCATATTCATAAATTCTTACATAATCAATAAAACTAATCATGATATTTTTTTATAATTGGAATATATATTTAAAGGAATATTTTTTCTTTACACCTTCATTATCTCCTTAAAATCTTTATGAAACTACCACACAACTTGTTGTACCAATATATACATCATAATGTAAGGATCTTTGAACCATTATACAACTTAGTCGAGTGTAAATTTCTATAGACCATGGTTGAAATTACTCTTAGGACATAAATCTATGTCGATCATTCTACCATTCCCATCCCATAATCGCTCAATCTACCATGGGAAGGTGATGACTGCTCTTCCTACTATGCAAAGCCCACAGTCGATTGTTCTTAACATGAAGAGATTACTGTCATTATAGATCTTTTTAAAACCTTTTAATATATCATAAGATGAAATAGATTCTATTGGTATTACCCTTATGTAGTTAATGATATTTTTAGACTCCCTTTGCATAGTAGTAGAACTTCCTTTACATGGGTAGTTATGATATTTAAACAACTAATGGATTTCTAGGTTACCTTCATGAATGCTGTGAAAATATAATAATACCCTTATATAGATCCTTGAGATAACTGGACACTGAGGATGGATAACCCTTACATACTCATCATGGCTTCTAGAATACTATTACACAAAACCCTACTTTCCATTATGTAATAGAATTTTCTTTATCTTGACCATTATTTTTTTAATGAAATTTTTAGGTGATCATTACAAAATAGATAGATATCTATATTTTACTTTACATACCACTATATTTTTTCAAATGTAAAGTCGAAAACCACTTCTAAATATTTCTTTATGTTATTCTTTTATCGCCATCCAATACCTATGGATGGAACTATAAATCTTCAAAAAAACATTTTAATTTAATATTAATAAATCATCCTCATCATTTTAAGAAAAAACATTATTCCTTTTATTATTTAAATAATTATAGGTAACATTAAAATGAATTCATCTTTGAAGATTTATCCTCCAATAATAAAAAATCCAATATAAATTTACAAAATACTTATGATCTTATTATTTTACAAAAAATACTGGGATTGTCAAAATTTCCATTATACATTTATTTTTTTCATGCTTAGGTTATCCAAAAAAACATCGAAGGAATGTTTTCCTTATTCCTCAACATATTGAAATTGGTCATTATAAACACATCATATTGCATGAGAACCATTGAATAAAATGTTACGCGCACAAAACGGGATCAATAATCACCCACTTTGTATTTTTTGGAAATACCTGTAACAACTTTCCCCTCTTATTGGCTTGGCTGGGGGAATGAATGATACTAGCCTTAGGTGAATTTCCCATGACACCAAATGAAGGAAATAAATTCCAAAGTCTTATGAAAATGTTAGGTTCTGGTTTCCGCTTTAATGATAAAACAACTAAATGACATTGAACTATAAACATCAAATTATACTATATGATGCATGAGTAGAAATTATACAACACAAAGATAAATAAGTAGAAAAAAATATTAGAGTACAATGGAAATAAATACAAAAAACTAACAAGTAATTAAATACAACAAGAGATAGAGGCACTGATGTGGTATCCACATAAGAAAATATGCATCCAACTCAATATTCTAACTCCCCCTGAACTACCCATGGTATTAAGGTGAATCACTAGATATGTATTATACCTTTCCAATTCATGCATCTCAATAGATAAAATATACATATTAACCAAGGTTTACATGAATGTGTTTATTATAAAATCTGTAAGTAGTACCCAAAGTATTCCTAACTCACACTATTAGTATAAGAACGAGTTATAACATTTTAGAAAAAATAGTTTAAATGTAGTTAACAAAATTTATATCACAAAAAAACATTTACATGGAAAAAATAACAAACTTTTAAATCTATTTACCATTATTTGGAAAACCCATTACCATGTTCCTTTACAGACACTCATGCATTCCATGTGATATTTCGATACTCATGAACATTCTCTCATTGATCCACCAAGTCATCACAAGGTGAAAAATATCATGGTTGTTTAATGGAAGACGTTCCTTCCTCAATGTTACATACAAAAGTGAACTCACTCCAACTATGTATGACAAATTAAATTTCACAAAAAATAATTATTTCTTGAAAACATCTCATAAAATTAGTTTTGATCATCAAACCAATACAATATTTTTAAAATTATGATTTTAATGTTTTAAATAAAGAGTGTTTTCCAAAATCCATTCAATTTACCAAAATTTCCAACGTTATAACCAAAAAGGGATTCATTCAATAATCACACAAGTTTTACAAAAAAACTTAGGAAAATATATTCAATAAAAACTAAGCCTTAATGTTATTGAAAAATATAGATGATCCAGAATCCACCTACCTCAATTTATATTTCATAGAAAAAAATATTTACAACAAAACCATCAATCAACCTTAATACAAAATCATGTTCACGAATATTTGTTGGAAATAGAGTTCGGAGGTCAAAGGTCTATGAAACATTCCTGGGGATGTTATGGAAGTCGATATAAATGAAAGATATGTGGGAGAGAGATTTCATCTATATATCTTGCTAAAAATGGGTAGGCTTATAATAATTTAAAACAAAAACTGTGAAATTACATCATGAATCCATTGTTGGTCCATTATGTTGAAAAACCCATTTCCTCAATTTTTTGAAAACAATATTTTAATGCATGAATAATTATTAAAGAATAATAATATTTTTAAAATTTGGTTTATAGCTTAAATGATATATATGGAATGTTCCCAAACATACTTACATCGTAAACCTTTTTTTCAGTGCATGTCGGTCCTGCACATAGTTCCAATATCCATATTAAAGTATATTCCCCCTTTAACACTTCGGAACCCTTCCAAAGGATAACAAAAAAAATTCAAGATTATAATAAATTCAACAAAAGATGGTTTACCTAAAATTGGTGGTTGTATATTCTCACCATAATTGGTATTTATGTCCTCAAAAATTTAAAAAAATTTCTACCAAAGAGATCCTGTCATTTCTCATGCATTTCCTTTTCACACTCACATTCTCCCCATCATTGATCTTTCTATACAAAATGAAAAACACATTGTGAAATTCATGTACAATTCATATCCCACCAGTACATGATGTGACATTAGATGAACCAATGTATGAATATTTTGGGGACTCAACGTGGTGGAGGGAAAACCGGATCTAAGGTACATGTCGTGTACCCCAATTATACATCATTTAGGGGTCGACACACGGAGAACAAATAGGCGATGTAGGTAGTGGTTTTGGATTAGAAAATCCCAAAAATAGAGGCCTATGCTGACCTTACAAAGAAATATAGGGAAGAAGCATCTGAGGAATATGAAGGGACATCCATCAGACCACATGTGAAGAACTGGAACCATTCATCGATGCTATTCCACCTTGGGTACCAATACTGATCACTCCCACCAATTGTGTAACACCCCGACCAATCTAGACCGCACCCAGTGCATTATTAAATACATTAGAATGGTTAGAAGGAAAGAAATACAGAATGAATGATCATTTTAGTATTATTTAAGAAAAAAATATATATATGTAACTCAAATTACATTGGAAAAGGTAACAAAATACAATTCATAATAAGAACTAAAAACTGCATCCATAGAAACTCAATAGGTGATCTCCTCTTCATAACCTACCAATGGTAAACAAATGAAAGGGGTGAGATCAAATGCTTAGTAAGATTTACAAAATGAGAAATCACGAATTAATATTAACTGAATAAAAAAAACATGTCATAGTCAATATGGCACTGTGAATAAATGAAAAGCACATGCCATTAATAAATTGAGTATGAACCTGCATCCATAGATTTCTTCATAGTGAAAATATCATGGATAGTAACAACTGATAATGAATAAATAGAATTCTTATGAATTTGAAATCATATATCTAGAACATGATACCATATTACCGTTAAGATGGTTTAGTTCTATGGGTAGAAACCTGTCTGATATTTGGAAACAAACTCAAAGGGTTTTTCTCCAATTTGATTGTCTTATGAGACCTACCAATGCATCGAGGGGATATAGCGGGTCATTCCCATCACTGCATGTTGAAAGCATTATTTATACATAGATTCAATAAAAGAGCAATAGGCATTAATATTGTATGTATAGAATAGAGGATATAGATTCATCAACATTTCCATTGTTAAAACAACATTCAAAATAAATACCACTTGTAAAATGATATAAAACGTAGAAAATAATAATATCCATGATATGAGAATATAGATATTTTGTAATATTATAATTTCAAATTAAATGAGATTGCAAATGGGAAGTAGGTACACCACATAACAATTATTATGTGCACAATACAAAGTAAGTTACAACGAAATAAAAAATTGAGACAAAATCCCATACCACAATGTAATCAGTCGAATCATAAGACCAAAACATAAAAACCATCAAATGAATAATGTAATACCATGTTATAAATGGAATCATAATATTATATGAGAAATTTATGTACACATACACCTTCATTAAATAAGTGGCGAACATTCAAAAACTAATGGAAATGAATGTGATATGTGAAAACCCCTTACAAACATTTCAACATGGTAATAGTTGTTATTATGAGGGATTAATGAGAGGTAAAGGGGTATCCCATTATTTATATACCATAAGGGTAGTATGAGGGAGGTGAGAAAACATACCCCATCATTAGTAATTAAAAATAAAAGGGCACTATATAAGGGGAATTCTTGTACAAAAGTGAGAGAGGGAATCCCATACCAAGAACATATCATTATATTGAGAACAAATCAATGACATAATTATGTGTGACAACCATAAACCCATAAAATAAAAGTTAATATATAGAATAAAACAAAAATAGGTCATTCACACATATTCTAGGATAATTTAAAACCATTTACTTTGATTTTTAACTCAATAAATGGAAATTGAGTTAAGATATCCCCTGCCTTATGCTTGAAGGTGTTCTTGTATGTTCTTAACGACCTGAATAATAAAATGTAGCTTCTTTATTTAATATTTCCAGAACTTCATAAACATGTAATTGATATGGTATAACCATATTAGGTTCATTAATGTCATTTTTAAGGGTTTAAGAGGATCAATTTTATTGTTTTGGAAGCATTTTCTTTCTGGGTTTTCATGATCCGTTTACTTGTATTCATGAATCGAAGTTCATTAGAAATGTGGTTGAACATCCAGAATGGTTAATATAAATTATTAGTGACATTAAGGACATAAAAATTATCTAATAATTATTTTGGTTATATACAATGAGGATGACTCATTCGATGAATTAATGATAAACACTTATATTTGTCTTGGCGGTTTTGTGAAAAATGAACTTGTTTTGTATTATTATTCTATATTATCAGTGTGTAAGGATTACAGAACATTAAAAAAGATAAAATAAATATATTATGATCTGGTTCAACCATTGAAAGGGTTTCATTATCATTCTAAAAGATAGTGATGCCAATTGAAAACCCGTCTTCCTTGAGTGTGATAAATTAACACATCTCAGATGATATTTGTATTTATAGTATAAAAGGAAGGGAAAAAGAGAGATTATGATGAAATATTCCATTATAAAAATGAAAATCAAGTACATGTATGGTAATAGAATTATCATGTCACTTGGATGAGGTGGGGTGAGAAGGGAGAACAAAATAATTGAACTTGTAAAAGGAATTAAATGAAAAAGGAAGAGAGGTTCACCTCTTTAGCACTCCCCTTTTGAGAAACTCCTTAAAGGATTTGTTTTTGGCCTTTTGGTGGGACCAGATAGTCTTGGACATGTGGGAGGAGGTTTGGGAGCCATTTTAGCAGAATTTAGGCAAAGCTTGATGCTTTAGTGGTGTGGGAGGAGGATAGGGTGAGGGGTGGTTTATATATTAGAGGGGAGAGGGGATTTCTCTATATTATATTCATTAATTTATTATTTCTCCACAAGACAAGGAAAAATAATTCTTACATGACCACAAATAGAAATTTCATCATGTGAATCTGAATAAATTGGTATTACATCAGCATAACATCATACATGAATCTATAATTAGTGTATTTAGCTTATTTTTTAAATTATGGTATTTCACTATTCATAAATAATTCACGTATTTTAGAAAAATACCAAAAATTCACCCTAACCATTTTTCGACTCGTAGAATCCAAAAATGATGTCTGTTTTGCAAAAATAATTTTCTAAATATGATTAATTAAAAATTCAATTAAAATTATTATTTAATCAAAACATATAAACACTTCAAATATTCGTCCTCATTTTTAAGTTACCTAAATTTATTTATATATTCATGGGTATGGATACCATTCATAAGAGTCGTATTACTGTTCATAAGGGTATGTTACTATTCATAAGGGTAGGTTACTATTCAGTAGGGTAATTTACTATTCACCAAAAATGAAGTTAATTCTATCTGATTCTAAATATCATCCTAAACACAACCGTGTATGTCAGATTTTCTAAATTCAAAACACATAAGTAGAAAATTTTAGTTGAATGTCTAGGATATGACTATTTCTTAAATAACCAAGTGATGTTTCAATGAAACTTTGTTGACGCTCCTTTTCGTCACAGAGTCCAAAGGAATGTAAATGGAAATGACTTAGCACAAATTGATGCATCCTTTGAAGAAAACATCAAAAATCGACAAAGTCATGAAAAAGGGATCAAAAGCACATGTTCTGTGCAAGTGACTTGTGCGACCTAAGTAATAACCGCCTAGGGGATTCTCTTGCCTATAAATAGACCCTGTGGGCCCCCCATTCGAGGAGGATTTTTTCCAAAAACTCATATTTGGGCTCCCAGCGCCCTAGTCTCTTCTCAATTCTTCCGAAACACTTCTAAGTTAATTTCTTACCTAGAACGGAAGATCTAAAGTGGGGGAGGAAGGCCTAAGTGTTGAAACTCATCAACACTTGCGTGCTTGAGTGGCCAGCCCTTAAGGGAAAAGGGCCACACTTGCACGCCACCTTACTCCTTCAATAGATCTTGCGCGCCCTTCTTATGGAAGAACCTCAAGAGGATTCTAAAGGATTTAATCAAGAGTCACTCATGTATTACCCTGCTGGTTAACCATTTCTCAAGTACCCCATATGTCGCGCAGGCATACCTGCGCGACCAGGACTTGCGCGCCCACTCAGTACCTATGCGCCTGCCGGGACTTGCACCCCCTGCCTTTTTAGGTTCCCTTCATGCCCATTTCACGCCTCTTAAGAAATTCCACCTTTCCTATTCAAGATTCAGCCTTCAAGACACTCTTTAAAGCCATTTATGGCATGATTTCTTGATTTGACTTCCTTATCTAAATGGAATCTTGTGGAATAACTCTCAAAACCTAGTGATTTACACATCTTTATGTCACTAAAGATTGAGATTTCATTCATTCAAACTCGTCCTTTAAGATGAGAGAATCCTTAACCTGGGTCTCCTTTTCAGGAATAATCCCCAATCATAAGTCCTCTAATTTGGGCATCCTATTTAGGAGTATGCCCCAGATCCCCTAACCTGGGCTTCCTTTTCAGGAGTAAGCCCCAGTCTCAAATATGGGCATCCTCCTTAGGATTAAGTCCCAACCGTAATTCTCGTAACCTGGGATTCCTTTTCAGGAGTAAGACCCAGTCTTAATTTCTCTTAACCAGACCTAATTTACCTTTGATATGGGATTCCTTTTCAGGAGTAAAACCCAATCATAAGTCTTCTCCTAATTTGGGCCTCCTTTTCCGGAGTAAGCCCCAAGTTAGAGTAATCAAAATCTCCAAGAAGCACATATACCTTTATGGACCCTGTTCCTGGATTTCGTCCCTAAACTAAATCCTAACCTTCATTTATCTGGGCAGTCATAAATACATAATCCCCACATTATTTCTTATGATTTCATCTTTCGTGGCACAATTGTCTATTTTTTACCAATACCGCTTGTTTCTCACACCGAGCATGACTCACATGAGCTTAGAGTGTAAAAGTAATTGTGACATCCTTCTTTGAGCCATAAATCATAAACATCATACTCCCTTACTCGAACTATGTGGGTTCTGATTCCTTTTCTAAACAAATTATACGTAGGTATCCCATCTACGGGTTCGATCCCAACTCTAAAATAATCTATGTCCTTCTGAATGACAATAAACTTAAAGTGCCCCACTTAGTGGCTTTAAATCTAGCATGGTCATCATAATGACCAAGAGAACTCTATATAAATATGTCAAAGGGTACCATTGACCAAGAATCTCTAATAAATACAGATGATTCTCTATCGGTAAAGAACCTCGAATATATATAAAAGATTCTCTAAATTTCTTACATATTTAATCATTGATTGTCAGATCTGATGGAAAGCTCATTTTATACTTGGTAATGTAATAAGGATTCACGAACATAACTTAAATCAATAAAGAGAGTCCCAGAGTAGACAATAATTCCCCTAAAAAAGGTATGATGAGTCCGAACTCCCATCCTCTAAACCAATGCAAATTCCTAAGCCTCATCAGTCCACAAACTAATGAGCACCTACCTTTGGAAAGTAGGTCTGAATGGATGTGGAATCATTAGGTGTTTCCGGTTCTATGTACAAACCCGTTAGAAACCGATCAGAATGTTTGAACCTCCCATCGAGGCGGTCATCCCCGGATTCTAAGGGAAACAAAAATGGTGAACCCGACGTGAATCCTTAACCACGTTAAAATGATGTTTTACTTATTTGTTAGGCCTCTATTTAAAACTCAATGATAGGGCCAACAAAAACAATCATTGACATATGTGATCATCCAAAAGATGTAGTGGGTGAATTTATCTTGATTACGTATGTTATATCAAACAGGCACTCTTTTCCCAAGATCTTCTGCATTTCTAGAATGGATGCTCTAAAGTTTACACCTGTGAATACTGCTGCTGCAAATGCCACTGCTGCTACTCCTGCTGGATCGTCGTCCGCTCTTAGGACAATATCACATACTCAGCATATTCAACGCTGGGTATCAAATGAACTGGTTAAGGAGTACCATCAACACAGTACCATCCCAACTCTAGAGGCTGCCTAAAAAGCCCTCCACTTAAACAACTCACATCGGTCGTCCAGACAACGACGACCAGTGATCAAGAAGCAGGCGGTGCTGACTACCGTCTCCAACCGTTTCGGGTCGTTATCCCCAGAACGCAATCACCATTTGCTCCCTTATTATGGGGAGGTGAATGAGAAGGTCCCTCAGGACCTTAATTCAAAATGAAAAGAGTCTTTCATGAGGGCTCCCACCAACAATCGCCGCCAGACTCGTGCGGCAGTGCACCCTCAACATGATGAGGGTACCGACTCCAGGCGTTTGGATCAGGTTCCTTGAACCCGAGCAAGCAAGATGAACCACCAGAGGCGGAATCTGGTCAACAGTGAGCAGGTTCTCATCTCTACCATCTCCGGAGAAGTCCACCGATCTAACTTGGTGGCAAGCAACGAGTAGGCACACACACCTGCCCGTTTTAATTCCGTTGTCTAGCAGACTCGCCTGGCAGCATCACGCCAATCCCACCAGGCAATTCCGGCAGAGTAATATAGGCAGGAACATACACCTATTTATACATCATCAGCTAGTCAGCAGGCTTGTCTGGCTACATATGATGGGTCTCATCAACCACTTTTGGCGAAGTGCAATCAGCAGGCACATACACCGGCTAGTATTAATCAATCCTACCAACAGTCTCGCCTGGTAGCATTCGGAAAAGTTAGTCGGAAAGCCCCGACAACATATAAGAGGTAGACTCTACTCTCTTCTCCCATAGTTGAGTACTGTCAGGATTCACTAACACGAAAAGGAGGACATGAGCAGGCACATACACCTTATCCAAGCCCGGAATGGACGTATATTCCCATTTCGGCAGCTGAAGTCACTAAGCATATTCTATCAATGGTGAAAGAGTAGAAGCAAATCCCTGTTAATATTCTGGATGCCTGCCAGGATATTATAACAACTTCAGCAGCATCTTAGGGAATGACACATAAATCTATCCCAACCAGTGGAGTGATACATCCACAATTCACTCCGGAATAGACACACACATCTGTTCCAGTCCAAGAGGGTTGTGGGGCATACTCCCCCATAGCATACAGACAACCAAGTCAGGCACATACACCTGATTTGAGTAGAGATCGTTGGCCTAACCTGACCATCTTTCCTGATCAGGTATATACACCTACTCAGAGCATCCACTTTCGTCAACAAGTGGTTTCCAAGGCGAGTAAGAAGGTTTCTAAGAAAAAGACCCGCCAAGCACAGTTAGAAGGTCAAGAGACAATCTATAACAAGGCCTTTCTCAATGATGGAGTTCTTGAAGCCCTCAGACAATTATCTGTTGAAATTCAAGATTCTACTCCATAATATCCCAATAGTGGGAACATTAATTACAATGGTCTTCAACAGAAACTTCCTCATGAAGGCTTTCTTCATGACAATTCGATCGATCTCAAAGTTTCATCTTCAGATGAGAGCCACAGGAACCCTCTGTGTGGTCAGAAGACCAAGGATCAAGAGATCTCATCTTTTGCTGTAACCCATTACAGTGGTCCTCCCCATGATGATGAATTTCGCTGCGAAAGTCCTCTTCGCTGTAGTGATGCACATTACCCGGAAAATGGTCCAGTGGACAATGTACTGCCGAGAAAGCCTTCTTATCTTAAGGCACTTGCAGATGCAAAACTAGTCATGTCTGAAGATTCATCGCTAGTAGGTGAAATACTTTATCAATAAGAAGATAGCCTAGGGTGTAGGTCATTCTCTGAACCACCCCTAAGTTATGCATCTTCTAGTTTGATCAATGATTTCTCTACAAATCGTGTTGAATCCAATGAAGTAGCCAAGAAACACCAACTCTATTCAAATCAAGTAGAAGAATCTTCATTAAATGATAAAGAGGAAATACTGTACATGAGAAAACAACTGGAGAAAGGTGAAGTGCCAGTCATGTTTTGGCCTCTGGCTGACTCTCAGTATAATATTCCAGAAATGTTAATGGAAGATGAAATTCATGATATTCGTCTCAACATATGGAAAAATATTTTTCAGTTGAAAAAGAAAGTATTATCTTAAGATGAATTTGAAAATCATCTTAAGATAATAGAAGGGTTACAACATCGGATTGATTTGGCGTCTCTATCAGTCTCTCGATATCCGAAGGCTAAATAGAAGCAGATAGCCCTTCAACGTTCATACCTTGGTGCACTAAGAAGATTGCGTCAGTTAATTGCCAATGCCCCATCTAGTATTCATGTCAGAGGATGGGGTGTTAATGGGGCACTGCATTTCACGGTGCTCTCCAGTCAGCAAAGCCCGTCGAAAATGGTCTCATGCAATGTTATTGCCCATGTCCGGCCACCATCAATGGGCTTTGTTTGCAATCAAAAGCTTGCCCAAGAATATTCTTCAACTAGTTCCTCTCAAAATCAAGAATACAGAGAACAAGTTGTCGAATTAATCTTGCATCAAGAAAACGAGAATATTGAGCAGGCCTCTTGTTTGGATCAAGCACGTCACCAAGTGACAGAAGTGTCGGAAATCATCCAAAAGTTTGTTGAACTGGGTGATAAAAGTGGATACAGGTTAATGCATCCAGCTAATTTCCGGACTAAGGTTCGTAAGATCAGGAGGAATTTCAAGAAAGTCTCAGACATAGCATGTCAAGAACCACCCCAGCATGCCAGATTGGGGACTCTTTTAAACCAACCCTCGGAATCATCAAAATGGATTCGGGGAGTTGAGCGAGAACAACAGGAACAACCCCAATCCACTGGACTGGGGACTTTTTCATATCATTAATCCCCTCCTCAGATAAAGTCAGTCTTTTCTCGATTGGGGAAGAAACCTGAAGAGGAACGAAGAGCCAAATTATCAGGAGATTCCCTCCAAATTACGGTTCATCAAGAAGCTCCGGAGGGATTGAATCAACAAAAGGAAATGTCTCATCAAAGACATGGAAAAAGAAAATATCCTAGAAATGCTTATAGAAGGGATGTGATGAGTTATGCATCAATCAATGTCATCAATGCCGTTGTTGCTGATCCACCAGATGAAGCTCACTCTGGGGACTCAGATGAAGAGGTTCCAGCTCAAGAAGATGTACGCACCGACACAAATGAAGAAGGTGTGCGTACACGAAGTCAAAGGATTACTCAGAACCTAGGTAATCCTTCGAGTAACCCACTTTCCCCTCTCCGAAAAGGATCCAACAAAGGGAAGGGAAAGAACCAGGTTACATATACTTCCTCTGGAGAAGGTCAATCACTCTCACTGGAGTAGAGGTTTGCACAACAGGAGGAAGAAATGAAGGAATTAAGAAGGTTGAATACAGAACTACTTCAGAGTAGTCTTGTTCTTAAGCATGCTAGAGTCAGTCAGCCAAAGAAATTTGTTGCAGCTACTGAGATGGATCAATAATATCCTCCTCTATCAGTACACCCTCACTGGTATAATCCTATGGGTCAAGTGAAACAACAGTTGGCAGTGCTACCCTCAGTTGCAGCACCAATCGCCACATCTGTCCAAGCTCCAGTCGTTGCACCTACCCAAGTCCAAGTTCAATCAGATGTTTCTCAAAAGTTAATAACTACTATTGAGTCATTAACAGCTCGGTTAGAAACTATGGAAGGGAAACGTGCGCATGTTCAACCAGAAAAGAATGTTTACCCAAAATGGGTATATTTAATTTCTCCTCCATCCAGTTTTGGGAACCCTGTATTCCCTATTTTCAATGGATCAGGCGATCCTGAACAAAATTTGATGCATTACGTGTCTTGTTGCGATCCTATGATGGGAACTCCAGAGCATCAAGAAGCAGTGAAACTTAGATGCTTCGTGCGAAATATGCAAGGACCAGCTTTTGTTTGGTATACAAGCTTGCAATCCCGATCAATTATGGGATAGGAGGATCTTCGCCCAAAATTCCCCCTTCAGTTCAGCTCAACTTTTCCAAAGACAACAGTTTTCGATCTTACAAACTGTAAGAAAAGGGAGAATGAAAGGGTCTCTGATTTCATTGCTCGATGGAAGGGATTAACATATTCCTTGAGTTTAGCACTCCCTCAAGAATAATTGTTTCCAATCTGTGTGGAAAATCTATGTGACGAATTACGCACGCCGTTAATCCCTGTGAAATACACTAGAGGGTTTCAGGACCTTACTTTAATCGCTCAGAAGATTGAAGATTCCCTTATACAGGCTAAGGCTAAATCTCATGTAATTCCATCAGATCTAGGAAGGAGAATGGGTAATGCAGAAACTACTACAGTTATTCTTAAACAAGCACCTGTACCTATTTCTACCTCAAAACCATCATCTTCTCGAAGGGCTCCACCTTCTGAGCACCAATAACAAAGGCCATTTCATCCAGACGATCAAAAATATCAAATGAGAAAACAATTTGAGGATCTTAAGTGCAAAAAAAAAACTCTTTTCGAAATGAACAAGTTCCTGGTTATTTCATTTTGGCTCTGGAAAACAATTTGGTTCAATTGCCAATGCCCAAGAGGCTAAAAAAGAAAGGAGATGAAGACTGTCCCAATTATTGCCCTTTTTTATCAAATGTTAGGGCATCCCATCCAGGAGTGTTTTGTCTTCAAAGACCTCCTGCAAAAGATGGTCGACTTGGGACAAGTCACATTGAGAGTCTCCCTAGCCCATGTAGCATGTGTCACTGCTACAGTTACAGAGGAGGAAGGTGAATGACAAGAATTCAAAAGCAAAAATTCACAGATGTATGATGATTGGATGGTCAGAAAGACAATGAATCGAACTCATGCTATTTTGCTAACACAATTAATGAAACCGATTGTGTCTTCTTCCATGAATGTTGTGGAAAGTCCCTCTTCGTCAGAGGGAAAGTCCTCAAAGAAATGACATGATTCAAAGAAAGAAAAAGAATTAGAAAGAAATTGAGTATGTGTCAAAGCCTAAGTTGTCTTTGAATTTTGAGGACTTCAGGCCATCTACTTCAAAGCCACAGGCACCGCCCCACCAAACGGTACAGCCTAAACAGGCTAATCAGGTAGAGTCTTCATCAGACGAAGAGTTAATCTTTGTTATGTTAATATGATTCAATTAACATATCCATATGCCAGTCGAAGTTTTGATTTCAATGAGCCTGAATTCCCTGTATCAAACAGAGGAATAAGAGGAAGTTCCAGGGGCTCAGGATATAGGAGAAGACATGGATCTTTTAGAAGCCACTATTCCAATTCTACCCCTGCTAGAACTGTGTACACAGCAGAAACTCGTGGTAGAGCTCTTCAGTGAGCTCAGCAAGAACAAGCAAGTTCTTCAACCAATAGCAAATTCAGTCCTAAAACAGTTATTTTGGAAGACCGGTTGAAGGTTCCATCTTCTTCCTCTCAGCAAGTAAATGGATTTAATCAGTCAAATCTTCCAAAACCAGGAATATTGCCAACTCCTTTCCCAATAAAAGATGCATCAACTTCCATAGCATCTGCTTCCAAGGTACCTGCTAAACCATATATTCCTATTGGGAAACGCAGACCTCTAGATCAAAAGTATGATATATGGAAACACTTGGCCCATGTACCAGCCAAGTTATCAATTCTGGATGCTCTGAATTTGTCAAAAGATCTTCGAGAAGCACTCATTGAGGCTCTATCAAATCCTCAGGAGTTTGAAACTGAAATTGCTACAACAGAAGTCTATCACATTGAGAATAATCCTGCAGAATTCCATGCAATAATATCCTTTACTGATGAAGATGATGTTGTGTGTGGACATATTAGACCATTGTACTTGTTTGTTAAGGTCAATGGAGTGGATGTTCGAAGATCTTTCATTGACAATGGTTCATGAGTCAACCTCATGCCCATTCATACACTTCGTCGATTGGGCCTCAGAGAATCTGATTTATCTCCTTCCACCATGATGCTACAGGGATATGATAAAAATGAACAATAACCACTAGGTGAAGTTACACTTAGAACTCAGTTTGGAAATCTTGTATCCAATTCAGATTTCATGGCTGTTGATTAAGACTCAGCCTTCAACATATTTCTTGGAAGACCCTGGCTAGATCAACATGCATCTATCCCCTCATCATACCATCAATGTATCAAATATTTTTTCGATGGTCAAGTTGGGACATTGTATGGTGATAAGGACCCGTTCAAGTCATGTGAGTCTCAATACATTGAGGCGGAATTCTATCACATGATGCAAAGGGAGAAATCCATAACAAAGGATATTACCAAAGTTAATGCTCCATATGGTTTGGAAAAAATTCCAGTAAATCCATTTACACATGTGAGTATAGATTATGTGTTTCCAATCAGTCAAATTGACAAGATAGACCCAAATAAAAATACTCTTATGGAAAGATCCATAATGTCAAATATGGAAATGGAGCCAGACAACATGGGAGAAATTGGTAATCTACCAAGCAGTGATGAAAGCACAAATGGTGACGTCTTCATTTCATCTGCTGAAATCCAACAAGTCTATGCTTATCCAATTAGGCCATAAGAAGTTATAGCAACATCGGAGGTGAACAATGATGTCGATTCTCAATCAATCATCTCCTCTTTGTTACCCAAAGAAGACCCTTTATTATCAATCAGGTCGGAAATGGATGCTTCTTATTCAAGATATGCAAATTTTGACATCTCTTCGGATCATGAGAATTCTACTTTATCATTTACTATTCAAGTAGAAATGGAAGAAATAACATATGAAGATGAAGAAGAGGAAGATCTCAGAGATGCTCCTCCAGCATTTGAAGAGGGTATCTCTACTACTGTGGATGAACTCAGAGAAATAAATCTGGGTACAAAAGGAGATCCATGCCCCACTTTAATCAGTGCAGCCATGACTCTCGAAGAGCAAGAGATGTATATTTCTTTTATAAAGAAAAATCGAGATATATTTTCCTGTAACTATACAGAAATGCCTAGGCTTGATTCTGATGATGCTACTCATCATTTAGGTTTACCTGATGAACAACGAGGATTTAATCAAGCCGCAAGAAGAACACACCCAACTTATGGTTCCAAAATTGAAGCTGAAGTGGATAATCTTATCAAAGCTAACATCGACAGAGAAGTTCAATATCACAAATGGTTGGCTAATATTGTCCCTATAAAGAATAAGAATGGGAAAATTAGAGTTTGCATCGATTTCAGAGATCTTAATCGGCATTGTCCTAAGGATGATTTCCCAGTTCCGATTACAGAACTTCTAATTGATGCAACAGTTGGCTATGAAGGACTTTCCTTCGTGGATGGATATTCCGGATATAATCATATCCAAATGGCCCCAGAAGATGAGGAATCTACAGCCTTCAGAGCCCCTTAGGGTGTGTTTTGCTAGCGGGTAATTCCCTTTGGCATAAAGAATGCAGGTGCAACTTATCAGCGTGCCATGCATCGTATCTTCAAACCCTTCATATTGAAGTTTTTTGAATGCTATGTAGAAGATTTGGTAGTTAAATCCAAACAATGTTCTAATCACATGGCTGATTTGGAAGTCATATTCTGCAAGCTTTGACAATATAATTTGAAGACGAACCCCTTAAAATGTTCTTTTGGGGTAACCTCCGGAAAATTTCTCGGCTTTGTTGTACGCCATCGTGGTATTAAAGTCAATCCTGAGAAGACCAAGTCAATCCTTGGTATGTCACCTCCTCAAAATTTGAATGAATTAAGAGGAATTCAAGGAAACTTAGCCTATATTCGGCGTTTCATTGACAATTTAGTAGGCAAAAGTTTACCCTTAACCAAATTGATGAAGAAGGGAGTCACTTACCAGTGGACTGAAGAATGTCAAGAAGCATTTGATATTCTCAAGAAATACCTGTTGAGTCCACTGGTACTCATGCTACCAGTTGACGGAAGACCACTTATCCTCTATGTGACAGCTCTAGAGCGATCATTGGGTGCATTTATTGCTCAAAAGAATGATGCTGGGAATGAAAACAGTCTCTACTATCTCAGTCCAACCATGCTTGAAGCAGAAACCCAATATTCAAGTATTGAGAAGTGCTTCCTGACATTAATCTTTGCAGTTCAGAAGTTGAGACACTACCTGCACCATCACGAGGTCCAATTGGTATCTCACAGTAACCCGTTCAAATTTATCCTAAGTCGTCCAATACTTACAGGACATCTGGCAAGGTGGGAAGTTATTTTGCAGCAATTCGACATTCAGTATGTGTCTCAAAAGGCGATAAAGGGCCATGCTCTGGCTGATTTCCTAGCTGAACACCCTTCAGTGGAAGACACATCTTCAGATATTGAACTCCTTGATGAGGAATTCTTCTCTATTCAAGAAAGTCCTCATGCATGGGAAATGTATTTTGATGGTGCTTCCAAAATTCTAACAGGGAGGAAAATTGAAATCCTAAATTCAACAAAGTTGGCTTAGGAATTGTGATCATTTCTCCAGAAAAGGCAGTGTTACCTTATTCCCTCTTATTGTGGGAAGGTGGTACCAATAATGAAGCAGAATACCAAGCTCTCATTGTATGTTTGGAATTAGCACTTCAAGCACAAGTGAATCACTTAAAGGTGAAAGGTGATTCAGACCTGGTAATCAAACAAGTCAATGGGGATTATGCCATCAGAAAAGAAAAACTAATCCCTTTGTATGATTACATCAGAGAGTTAATGGCGGACTTCCATTTGGAACTGACATTTTCTTATGTCCCAAGATCACAAAATGCTCAAGATGATGCATTGGCTAATATAGCCACAACTATGGAAGATCCAAATCTGGACGAGACATCCATCAGTATTTCCCACCGTCGTGCAATTTCACCTTATGTTCAAATCAGAACAAAGGAAATTAATGAAATTTGTCCCATTCCTGAACTGTATGGTCATACTACAGGATGGATGTCACCTATCAGGTAATAAATTCAAAATGGAACACCTCCACCTGGTCGAACTAAGAAAGAACAAATTCGGCGATGTGTGGTTAATTTTACTCTTTATGATAGCCCAGATCACCTAGAGAAAATTCTCTACAAACATGGTTTTTATGGAGTTCTCTTCAGATGCATTGATGGTGAAGAGACAATGGTTGTCATGAAAGAAGTGCATGCAGGAGTCTGTGGTGCCCACCAGTCTGGACATAGACTTTCTGATCAGATTTGAAGGCTTGGATACTTTTGGCCTTCAATGATATGAGATTGTGTCAATTTCACAAAGAAGTGTCATTCATGCCAAGTACATGCCAACTTCATTAATCAACCTCCAGAGTTTCTTCATACAGCTAAATACTCATGGGAATTTGCCACATGGGGAATGGATGTGGTGGGACCTTACCCTTCGGCTATGACCAAGCAGTTTAAGTACATTTTTACTACTACTGACTTCTTTTCCAAATGGGTAGAGGAAATACCTCTCAAGGAAGTCAGTTCTAAATGCGTTGTTAGCTTCATAAATTCTAACATCATTACCAGATTTGGAGTCCCTCATACCATATTGATGGACAATGGCACCAATTTCTGTTCATCCGAGATGAAGAAGTTGTATCAAGAATACAACATCAAATCCGACCATTCATCTTGGTATCATGTAGTGGCCAACGGCCAGATAGAAGCCTTTAACAAGAATCTTTCAAATATACTGCAAAAGATGGTGGATAAAGATAAGAGGTTATGGCCTGATAAACTCTTTCATGCTTTATGGGCTTATTGGACTACCACCTGCACTGCAACACGGTCAACTCCATATTCATTGGTATATGGAACAGAAGCCGTCTTGCCCATTGAAGTTTAACTACCCTCGCACAGAGTTGCCATTTGTGATCAATCATCTATAGATGAACAATCTCAAAAGCGATTGAATGAATTGGAATGGTTAGATGAGAAACGATTGTGCACTTTGCACCACTTGGAAGCCTATCAGAATCGAATAGCACGAGATTTTAAAAAAAAGTTCATCTTAGTTCATTCACTCAGGGAGAATTGGTATTAGTTCTCAGAACTATAATGATACCAGGAAAGAAACCTCCCAAGCTTTAGCCAAAATGGGAAGGACCTTATTCAATACATAGGGTCTACTCTAATGGAGCTTATTCATTAATCTCAATGGATGGAGAACTCATCACTACTCCAACCAATGCCAGATTTTTGAAGAAGTATTTTTTTATAAACTACAAAGTACCTTTTTCTTCCATGCTATATGACATTAAAATATACAACAACAGTCCATACTTATGACTTTAAACTATTTGTACTTTCATCCCACACGACGCTAAACTGTGAAAAGTTCCCCAAATGGTCCTGTATGACCTGAAACTACATCAATGGTCCATTATGACCTTAAACTGCATCATCAACCATCCATGCATATGACCCTAAACTATTTGAAAGTTCCTTACATCCAGTAAGACATTAAACTGTGATGTCCTAAATACATGACACTAAACTGTATAGAAGTCCCTTACGTCCGGAATGATGTTAAACTACATAATCATCAAAGGTCCTGTATGACCTTAAACTACACTTTTGTCCAGCATGACATTAAAATGAACCAACCATGGTCCATGCATATGAACTTAAACTATTCGTGCTTTTGTCCCACATGACGTTAAAATGTGGGAAAAAAATCCCCAATGCGTCCAACATGACGTTAAAATGGTGCACTCTTTTGTCCAGCCTGCATGACATTAAACTGCATAGTCCCCCTTTCGTCCAACATGATGTTAAACTCTATTGTCCCCATCATACTAACTACAAGACGCTAAACTGTACAAAAAGTCCGTGATATGTATTATGTGACATTAAACTGTATTTTGTCCCTGCTACATGACACTAAACTGTGCAGCACCAATAGTCCTAACTGCAGGACTTTAAACTGCATAGTCCCTTTATATGTCCTACATGACATTAAACTATGCATCATTAATGTTGTTGTTACATCTTGTTTCTCACACAGAGTATGACTCATGTGATATTAGAGCAAACCTCAACCATAACACTCTCTCTGGGCCGCTAACCATGTGTATGTCCTAACATAATGTTTTTAGGTCATTGTCCCCAAGAACAACATTATCATTAATTCATTCATTAATTGAACTACACGGACTTTGATCCTTGCCTTCTAGGATGGGTATGTAGGCAACCTCCCAAGGTTCAATCCCAAAACCAATCTATTCACGTCATTTCATCTCTATCTCATATGATGTTGATTCGTGAAACTGCCCTTAGAATGAATATCTTTACATTGGTTCACTTTCGTCCTTGTTATACGACGTTAAACTATACAACACTTTTGTCTAGTATGACAACAAAATAAAAATTTCTTTGATACCCTCACCTGAGAGGGAACCAATATTTTCATTTATTTTTCAATCATGTTTCATTTCAAAGACAACGTGTATACATGGCAATGCCCGAACCTTTTATCTTGGGTTAAACCATCATTGCACTATAGTCCCCTTTCACCCTTCACATGTACGGACCAAATTTTTACAGAGGGTATTTCTTGAACTACATGGGCTTGATTCCCATCCTTATGGGATACTTAGGAACGTTCGAGTGTCCCTCGAATCCAACCCCAAGTCTTTGGGCCTAACCCCAAATTCCATTTTCAGTCCCTTGGCTAAAAAGTCACCATGAAAACCCACACTGTGTATTTATTACAATGGTCCAAGCTCTATGACCCTAAACTTAGATCTATAATCCATTTTCCCCACAAGACATTAAACTGTAGTTTAAGAACTACGTATGGATTGATTCTCATCCTTATGGGATACGTAGTGAAGTCCAACATTTCAATTGAGAACCCAGCCACAACATGTTTATGGTTAGCATTGATCTATGTATCTCTGTATACATTGAACAATACCTATCTTTATGTGCCATAATCCTAACCTTAAATATTTTCAGATCCTCATAACCCTTTTCATGACTTCTATTAACAAAAATTTCAAACTTCTAAGAGTTCTTTTTTCTGACTATGCAGCACGTGCCCATAGGCGGCCTTGCATAAACAGTTTACATAATAGACTTGTTAGCCAAAAGATACTATTATTTGACTATGTAGCCAATTCCCTTAGGTGGCCTTGTATAATTCAACCCCCTAACGGGTTTTTCGGATAGTGGTAACTTCATTCTTGGGAAGAATTCCTCTTTTTCCCTTATTTGTCTTAAATGACAGTATGTAGGGATCCACAAAAATAGCCATCCTTAACATATTTGTCCCATATCCTTTTTCACGATCTGAAAGTATTCAAGTCTATGGTTTATATTATCCTTTCCTATGTTTGGGTTAGACCTTCATAGGAGTGATATTCATCCTGTTCTTCGATAATCTTGTTTGGAAATATCTTCCCCATATTCAAGTACCTCTTTCCATATAGCAAACTCTATACTTTGGAAGATTTGAATCACCATAAACTTTCACTGGATTTTAGCACTAGGAAAGTAAATTTCTGAGAGTTCTTTTTCCTAACTATGCAGCACGTTCCCATAGGCGGCCTTGCATAAACAGTCTACATAATAGACTTGTTAGCCAAAAGATACTATTTTATTTAGCTATGCAGCCAATGCCCTTAGGTGGCCCTGCATAAATCAACCCCCTAACGGGTTTGTTAAATAATGGTAACTTCATTCTTGGAAACTACTTCTTCTAATTCCTTTTAGCTCTTTTTCATATCATTCCTCAGATTCAAATATTCTTAAGTCATAGCTTACATATTTTCCCTCATACTTGAGTACAGTAATATGTTTTCAGATCAATTTGCAAGGAATTGAGTCAATTCTAATCCATTTCGGTCAAAGCTATTCCGACCTTAAACATTATCCCTTTTTATGTCCGACGTGCATGAATTTAAACTGACAAAAAAAGACAGGGGAACTCTGAATAAAAGTCAAGTTCCCAGCTCACTAAACATACATTTTGTATGATTTAGGTAACATTGAGCAATTAAAAGGTTCTAAGTTTGTAGGGTTATTTACATTAATCCTAGTAAAAATAAAACTATGATTATTAGGCCCATTGGCTTAGGTAAAATCTAAAGCATGTAGAAAAAGAGAATGCAGGTACAAATGAGTGAAGGTGAAAGGGTTTTTAATTGATGGACAAGAGTTAGAAGGACATCCACAGACTGGAGTCTCTTCTCTTTTTTTAGGAATTACAAAAGACATTCAGCATAACTCTTCATTTTATTTTCGGCATCCCGAGCTTCATCAGCAGCCACCTAGAATTAATTCATTCAATTGGATACCATAAGAGATGCAGTGATACCAGATCTTCTTGGAACAATTGTAAAATAATGTTCTTGAGTGCAGTTTGAGAAAATTCTCTGCTGATCAAACAGTGACTCTGTTTCAGTCCAAGAGACTTGGAAGATGGATACATGGATTTGAGAATGATGCATTGGAAGTAGAGAGCCATTTGGAGAGAGTACTCTTTTCAAGTATTTATCTAATGCCATATTTGTCTTCTCTCCACCAACCGGTAGCGGAAAACATTTCAGCCCATGGGTTTTCCATTTTCATATCTACAAGGAAATGACATGGAGGAAGAATTTGAAAGTTCACACCATTGATGTTGCTCTTAATGCACAGCATAACTGAAATAGAGGAGTAGTAGTGTAGCTGCATCTCAGGCATATAGTTCATTGCATCTGGAACATTGACTCCATGAAGATGACCATGACCATATAGAGGCGGGTGGATGCTCTGTGGGAAAATAAGATGATATTTCTTCAAGTACTTAGCCAAATCTGGGAGAGTGCTGTCGCAGATATCATAGAAATCATGGACAATGATGTTCATAATGTCATCAAGCCACTTTCTAGCCAGTTCATCAACTATTCCAGGTCTAAGAGCCATTGATTCTCCACAAAAGATGAATAAACTAACTATTAAATGGGTTTATTTTTCATAAAATTTGTGAAGGAATTCAGAAAAAATGGCTAAGGCATTAAGGTGTAAAAGTCTAAACTTGGCGAGCAAGTGTTTGTGTGTCGCGCTAGTTTTTGACGCGCAAGTATAAACCACACAAGTACAAATACCTATACAGCAGCGTGACAACAAAGAAACATTAGAAAACAGAGCAATCTGTGCAGCTAAAGTGACCTGTGTGGCGAGAGCTCGAAGGTTTGAAATCTAGAAATCCGGATGTTTTGTATGGAAGTGAGGCCCTATATTTATAGATGCGGATAGAACCCTACACACCGTACCTCTGCGTGCCAGGCCTTGCATGATGCACACTTGCGCGCCGCCCTCTACACCATCAAGACTTGTGCGCCACCTTTCCTTTGGTTTTCTTCTTTTCCTCAGAGTCACATCCTCATTTCTTTCGGATCCAACTCTGAGGGGGGACATTTGTTGATGCTCCTTTTTCGTCACAGAGTCCAAAGGAATGTAAAAGGGAAATGACATAGCACAAATTGATCCATCCTTTGAAAAAAATATCAAAAATCGATAAAGAAATGAACAAGGGATCAAAAGCACATGTGCCACGCAAGTTCTATCACTGTCGCACAAGTCCACTTGTGCGCCGTCTAGTGGGCGCGCAAGTGACTTGCGTGACCTAAGTAATAACTGCCCATTGTGTTCTCCTGCCTATAAATAGACCATGTGGGCCCCCCATTCGAGGAGGATTTTTTCCAGAAACTTAGATTTGAGCTCCCGGTGCCCTAGGCTCTTCTCAAAGCTTCCGAAACAATTATAAGGTAATTTCTTACCTAAAACAGAAGATCTAAAGAGGGGGAGGAAGGCCTAAGTGTCGAAAATCATCAACACTTGTGTGCCTGAGTGGCCAGCCCTTAAGGGAAACGGGACACACTTGCGCGCCACCCTACTCCTTCAATAGATCTTGCACGCCCTTTTTCTGGAAGAACCTCAAGAGGATTCTAAAGCCTCTAATCAAGAGTCATTCAAGTATTACCCTGCTGGTTAACCGTCACGTAAGTAACCCATATGTCACGCAAGCATACCTGCGTGACCAGGACTTGCGCGCCCACACAGTACCTACGCGCCTGCCAGGACTTGCGCACCCCTGCCTTTTGGGTGCCCTTCTTGCCCATTTCACCCCTCTGAAGACATTCCACCTTTCCTATTCAAGACTCAGCCTTCAAGACACTCTTCAAATCCATTTATGGCATGATTTATTGATTTGACTTCCTTATCTGAAAGGAATTTTGTGAAATATCTCTCAAAACCTAGTGATTTACACATATTTATGTCACTAAAGATTGAGATTTCATTCATTCAACCTCATCCTTTAAGATGAGAGAATCCTTAACCTGGGTGTCCTTTTCAGGAATAATCCCCAATCATAAGTCCTCTAATTTGGGCATCCTATTTAGGAGTATGCCCCAGATCCCCTAACCTGGGCTTCCTTTTCAGGAGTAAGCCCCAGTCTCAAATATGGGCATCCTCCTTAGTATTAAGTCCCAACCGTAAGTCTCTTAACCTGGGATTCCTTTTCAGGAGTAAGCCCCAGTCTTAATTTCTCTTAACCAGACCTAATTTACCTTTTATATGGGATTCCTTTTCAGGAGTAAAACCCAATCATAAGTCTTCTCCTAATTTTGGCCTCCTTTTCCGGAGTAAGCCCCAAGTTAGAGTAATCAAAATCTCTAGGAAGCACATATACCTTTATGGACCCTGTTCCTGGATTTCTTCCCTAAACTAAATCCTAACCTTCATTTATCTGGGCAATCATAAATACAAAATCCCCACATTATTTCTTATGATTTCATCTTTCATGGCACAATTGTCTATTTTTTTTACCAATACCGCTTGTTTCTCACACTGAGCATGACTCACATGAGCTTAGAGTGTAAAAGTAATTGTGACATCCTTCTTTGAGCCATAAATAATAAACATCATACTCCCTTACTCGAACTATGTGGGTTCTGATTCCTTTTCTAAACAAAGGATACGTAGGTAGCCCATCTATGGGTTCAATCCCAACTCTAAAATAATCTATGTCCTTCTGAATGACAATAAACTTCAAGTGCCCCACTGAGTGTCTTTAAATCTAGCATGGTCATCATAATGACCAAGAAAATTATATATAAATATGTCAAAGGGTACCATTGACCAAGAATCTCTAATAAATACAGATGATTCTCTATCAGTAAAGAACCTCGAATACATATAAAATATTTTATAAATTTCCTACATATTTAATCATTGATTGTCAGTTATGTACGGACAATACCCATCTTTATGTGTCATAATCCTAACCATAAATATCTTCAGATCCTCATAACCCTTTTCATGACTTCTAGTCACAAAAATGTCAAAATTCTAAGAGTTCTTTTGTCTGACTATGCAGCACGTTCCCATAGGCAGCCATGCATAAAAAGTTTACATAACAGACTCTTTAGCCAAAAGATACTATTATTTGACTATGCAGCCAATGCCCTTAGGTGGCCCTGCATAATTCAACCCCCTAACGGGTTTGTCGGATATTGGTAAGTTCATTATTGGGAAGAATGACTCTTTTGTCCTTATTTGTCTTAAATGACAGTATGTAGGGATCTGCAAAAATAGCCATCCTTAACATATTTGTCCCATATCCTTTTTCATGATCTGAAAGTATTTAAGTCTATGGTTTATATTATCCTTCCCTACATTTGGGTCAGACCTTCATAGGAGTGATATTCATCCAGTTCTTCGATAATCTTTTTTGGAAATATCTTCTCCACATTCAAGTACCTATTTCCATATAGAAAACTCTATACTTTGGAAGATTTGAATCTCAATAAACTTTCACTGGCTTTTAGCACTAGAAAGAAAATTTCTGAGAGTTCTTTTGCCTGACTATACAGCACGTGCCCATAGGAACCCTTGCATAAACAGTCTACATAACAGACTTGTTAGCCAAAAGATACTATTTTATTTAACTATGCAGCCACTACCCTTAGGTTTCCCTGATAATTCAACCCCCTAACAGGTTTGTTAAATAATGGTAACTTCATTATTGGAAACTACTTCTTCTAATGCCTTTTAGATCTTTTTCATATCATTCCTCAGATTCAAATATTCCTAAGTCATATCTTACATATTTTCCCTCATACTTGAGTATGGTAATATGTTTTCAGATGAATTTTCAAGGAATTGAGTCAATTTTAATCCTTTCGGTCAAAGCTATTTCAACCTTAATCATTAGCCTTTTTATAGTCCGACATGCATGACTTTAAACTGCCAGATTTCTTATTTCTTCTCACCTCAGAGTCAAATCCTCTTTTCTCTCCGGATCCAACTCTGAGGGGGGACTTTTGTTGACGCTCCTTTTCGTCACAGAGTCCAATGGAATGTAAAGGGAAATGACTTAGCACAAATTGATGCATCCTTTGAAGAAAACATCAAAAATTGACAAAGGCATTAACAAGGGATCAAAAGCACATGTGCCACGCAAGTTCTATCACTGTCGTGCAAGTCCACTTGCGCGCCGTCTAGTGGGCGCACAAGTGACTTGCGCGACCTATGTAATATCCGCCCGGGGTCTTCTCCTGACTATAAATAGACCCTGTGGGCCCCCCATTTGAGGAGGATTATTTCCAGAAACTTAGATTTGAGCTCCCGACGCCCTTGCCTCTTCTCAAAGCGTCCGAAACACTTCTAAGGTAATTTATTACCTAGAACGGAAGATCTAAAGAGGGGGAGGAAGGCCTAAGTGTTGAAACTCCTCAACAATTGCGTTCCTGAGTGGCCAGACCTTAAGGGAAAAGGGGCACACTTGCACGCCGCCTTACTCCTTCAATAGATCTTGTGCACCCTTATTCTGGAAGAACCTCAAGAGGATTCTAAAGGATTTAATCAAGAGTCGCTCAAGTATTACCCTGCTGGTTAACCATCGTGCAAGTACCCCATATGTCGCGCAGGCATACCTGTGCAACTAGGAGCTGCGCGCCCATGCAGTACTAGCGGGCCTGCCAGGACTTGCACTCCCCTGCCTTTTTGGGTTCCCTTCTTGCCCATTTCACCCCTCCTAAGCCATTACACCTTTTCTATTCAATATTAAGCCTTCAAGACACTCATCAAAGCCATTTATAGCATGATTTTATGATTTGACTTCCTTATCTGAAAGGAATTCTATGGAATATCTCTCAAAACCAAGTGATTTACACATCTTTATGTCACTAAAGATTTAGATTTCATTCATTCAACCTCATCCTTTAAGATGAAAGAATCCTTTACCTGGGTCTCCTTTTCAGGAATAATCCCCAATCATAAGTCCTCTAATTTGGGCATCCTCTTCAGGAGTAAGCCCCAGATCCCCTAACCTGGTCTTCCTTTTCAAGAGTATTCCCCAGTCTCAAATATGGTAATCCTCCTTAGGAGTAAGTCCCAACCATAATTCTCTTAACCTGGGATTCCTTTTCAGTATTAAGCCCCAGTCTTAATTTCTCTTAACCAGTCCTAATTTACCGTTGATCTGGGATTCCGTTTCAGGAGTAAAACCCAATCATAAGTCTTCTCCAAATTTGGTCCTCCTTTTCAGAAGTAAGCCCCAAGTTAGAGTATTCAAAATCTCCTTGAAGCACATATAACTTTATGGACCATGTTCCTGGATTTCTTCCCTAAAGTAAATCCTAACCTTCATTTATCTGGGCAGTCATACATACATAAGCCCCACATTATTTCTTATGATTGCATCTTTCATGGCACTATTGTATATATTTTACCAATACCTCTTGTTTCTCACACCGAGCATGACTCACGTGAGCTTAGTGTGTAAAAGTAATTGTGACATCCTTCTTTGAGCCATCAATCATAAACCTCATACTCCCTTACTTGAAATACATGGGTTTTGATTCCTTTTCTAAACAAAGGATATGTAGGTAGCACATCTACGGGTTCGATCCCAACTTTAAAATAATCTATTTCCTTCTGAATGACAATAAACATCAAGTGCCCCACTGAGTGGCTTTAAAACCAGCATGGTCATCATAATGACCAAGAGACTTCTATATAAATATGTCGAAGGGTACCATTAACCACGAATCTCTAATAAATAAAGATGATTCTCTATTGATGAAGAACCTCGAATAAATATAAAAGATTCTCCAAATTTCCTACATATTTAATTATTGATTATCAGATCTGAAGGAAAGCTCATTTTATACTTGGTAATGTAATAAGGATTCATGAACATAACTTAAATCTATAAAGAGATTCCTAGAGTAGACAATAATTCCCCTAAAAACGGTGTGATGAGTCCGACCTCCCATCCTCTCGACCAATGAAAATTCCTAAGCCTCATCAGTACACAAACTAATGAGCACCTACCTTTGGAAAGTAGGTCCGAATGGATGTGGAATCATTGGGTGTTTCCAGTTCTACGAACAAACCCTTTAGAAACCGATTGGAATGTTTGAACCTCCCATCAAGGCGGCCATCCCCAGATTCTGAGGGAAACAAACTCAGTGTTTTATGAAATATATTATATTACTAGAATGTATTTAAGAGAAACATACCATAAAATGTTTGGGGTGTTATATTATTACCTCATTCAGAAATTTCATGCTTAAAATTTTATATATGAATCCCACCAAAAATATGTGGCTGGTTGTGCTTTATAACGTTCTCAGGTTCACATGTTGCTTCCCCCATATTAGAGTTTCATCAAAGAACCTTTACTAGACAAGTTTTCCAATTTCTCAATACATTCTCCTTTGTTTCAAGAATCCTGATAAGATCTTCACAATATAACAACTATGGTTCTAGTTCTATTTATTCATAGGTGAGTACATGCATTGGGTCTGGAATGTATTTCTTCAATAACAACACACGGAACACATCATGATCTTTGGAGAGATTTTTAAGCATTGCTAAACTATAAGCTACAGCTCCGATTATTTCCAGAATTTCAAATGTCTAATGTTCCTTGGGCTCAGTTTCCCTTTCTTACTGATCCTTAAGACACCCTTCAATGGAGATAATTTCATAAAGATATGATCTCCCACATGGAATTCCATGTCTTTTCTTCGATGGTGATCGAAACTATTTTCTTACTTTGGGCTGCTTTAATATGGGATTGAATTGTCTTTTCCTTTGTTGTGGTCTCTTCGAAAAGTTATGGGCCCATAAGTTATCTCCCACCAACTCTGTCCTAACATATTGGAGTTAGACATCTTTTTCCATATAATGCTTCATATAGAGTCATTTGAGTACTATAATGGAAACTATTATTGTAGGAAAATTCCACCAAAGGCAAGAATTGAATCCACATTCCTTGAAAGTATAGAGAGAATGATCTCAGCATGTCTTCAAGAGTTTGAGTAGTTCTTTCAGACTGTTTGTTGGTTCGGGGGTGGTAAGCAGTACTCAAGTGAAGCTCAATATCCGAAGCTTTCTAGAGACATTTCTAGAATTTTTTTTGTAAACCAGGGATCTCGATTGGACACAATCGATAAAGGTGCACCATTATGTTTTACTAATTAATTAATATAATGTATTACCAGGAACCCAAGTGTAAAATCCTCTCTTACAGCAAGGGAATGTGCTGATTTTGTGAGACGGTCAACAATTTACCATATTGAATCATTCCTTCTAGGTGTCCTTCGTATTCCCATGAAAAAATCCATCACAATGTCATCCCACATCCACTTAGTAATAGGTAGAGGTTTCATCCCCCTTCTAGGATGTTGTCTCTATGCCTTAAATTACTAAAAATCTAGACACCTTAACATGTATTCAACAATTTCATTCTTCATATTATCCGACAAAAAATATTCCTTCAGATATCTGTACATATTTTTTCTGCCTGTGTGTATAGAGGAATTTGAGCGATTAGAATCATCTAATGATTCCTTTTTCAACACAGGTATTGATAGAATTTATAACCACTTCCCAAAATTCAGAATTCCTTCATCATACACAAATTCTTCCAATCTCCCATCCTTAACAACATTAACATTCTTGTGCAGATTCTCATCATCAGATTGAGATCTTTTTATATTCTCTGGTAATTATGGTTTAACAATCATTTGAAATAGAAAATATGTTTCCCTTTCCTTAACAATTCCCACATCCGTATTTAGTAGATAAAAAAATATAGGATCTCTCTCAATCCTCATTTGAGTCAGAAGTCCTTGATATTTCCTTCTTAATGCATCTTACACCTTATTTTCCTTTCCTGGATGGTATCGTATTGAACTGTCATAATCATTGAGTAACTCAAGCCATCTACTTTTCCTCATGTTGATTTCTTTTTGTGTCAAAATGTATTTTAATCTCTTTTATTCCTTATAAATCTCACATCTTTCTCCTTATAGAAAATGTCTCCATATTTTTAGAGCAAAGATTATGGATCCAAACTCAATATAATTAGTTGGATAATTTTTATCAAGAGTCATCAACTGTCTTGATACATGATCAATAAAATTTTCATTTTTCATAAGGATGAAACCTAATCCATTCATTGATGCATTGCTGTATATCAAAAATCACTCATTTCCAGATAGACGAGTCAATATTAGAGCTTTGAAAAGTCATATTTTTAATTCTTAAAAGCATTATATTCATTCATTAATCCATACAAAATTAACCCCTTCACATGTGAGCTTGGTTAGTGGGTTAACAAGTCGAACAAAATTCTGAATGAAACTCTGATATGAACCTGCTATGGCAATTAAATTGCATAATTCGGTTTTTGTTGTTGGAGTGGGCCATTATTCGATTGCCTTTGTCATCATATGATCACATAATATTCCATCCGTAGAGGAAATATGGCCTAGGAAAGAAATTTATTGATTCCCGAATTCACACTTTCTAAATGCCCCATATAATTCATTTCTTATAAGAGTATTCAGAATAATCCTCAAGTGATTATCATGGTCTTCATAGATTTTTTGAGTATACTAGGATATCATCGATGAATACCACAACAATGTTGTCAAGATATATTTTGTGAAAACTCTATTCATTAAATCCATGAAAATAGATGGTGCATTAGTCAGTCCAAAAGGCATCACTGTAATCTCGTAATGCACATACCTATTTCGAAAAGCTGTCTTTAGAATATTTTCCATCCTCACATGCTACTGATGATATCCGGATCGAAGTTCAATCTTTGAAAGGTATTGTGCTCCATTAAGTTGATCAAATAAATCATTAATCAGGGGCAGATGATACTTATTCTTTATTATAATTTCATGGATTTCCCCATAATCAATGCGCAGCCTCATGTGTCCATCTTTCTTCTTGAAAAAGAGCACAAGGGATTACCATAGAGAAACACTACGTCGAATAAATCCTTCTTCACTAAATTCATCTAGTTGCTTCTTTAGCTCCACTAATTCCACATTGTCCATTATATAGGGACTTTTTGATATAGGTCTTGCAATAAAAATTAAATCAATAGATAACTCAACTTTCTACTTTGGAGGATGTCTAGGTAAATCCTCTAGAAATACATTAAAGTATTCTTGCGCTATATGCACATATTCAATTTTAAGATTTCATTCCACACCCATAGATATTGGTTTATCTTTCTCTCCAAGTATTTCATTATGTAGATCTTCTGGGGGTGGATCAAGATAAGAATTAGGTGGTGAGGTTTCTGCTCTAAA
This sequence comes from Viscum album, assembly GCA_963277665.1. Classification (NCBI taxonomy): domain Eukaryota; kingdom Viridiplantae; phylum Streptophyta; class Magnoliopsida; order Santalales; family Viscaceae; genus Viscum; species Viscum album. The sequence goes on from OY728123.1 coordinate 2,140,094,975, forward strand.
GATAAGGGATTCTACACCATTTTCAAAAATTGTAACTTGCTTCTTCTTAAAATGGACATTAACATCATAATTTGATTTATAAATCATACCATGAATTATATCAAAGTCAATCATTGGTATGATGACAAGGTTATAAACTAAAACACATTTATGTGTCATGAGGGGGTCTAGTTGACATGAATTTATTGTAATGATGCATCCTTTATGAGTTTTGAATGATAACACTTTTATTAAATCAAATTGGTCATGTCTAATTTTCTTGAAAAAATGGGATGTTATAAATGAATGTGATGATCTAGAATCAAATAATATATTTTCTATGTTTTAGGAAACAATTAAATTACCAACCACCACATCATTAGGAACTTCAACCTCCACTGTTCTAATCCCATAAGCTTTCTCTTGCTCTTTTTTCTATTCTGAGGCAAGTTTCTTTGGTGCTTAGGACACTCATTTGAATAGTGTCCAAACTCTATACAGTTGTATCATTGAATGTCATTGACTTGTTTCTTCACCTTACATTCATTATATCGATGAACCTTTTCTCCACACTTATAGAAAACTCCCATGCCTTTCAAGCATTTCCCGAGATGATTCTTTCCACAAATCTCGCTTAATGGGAATTGCTTTGATCCTTTTTTCTTCTTTGGCGCATCACCTTTTCATTGGTTATCAGAGTATCGATTCTTGTATTGGTTTCCCTTGAAACCAATTTGTTCTAGAAAATTCCTTCTCTATTTTTATTAGAGTTGATACAATATCATCATATGATGAAAATGTTTGGTAAGAAAGTGCCCTCCGATGACTTGGCTTAAGACCTTCAAAGAAAGGATCAACCATTTTTTCCATGTAGTGTACATAATCTATGAAATACCTTGCAAGTATTATTAAGGTAGCCTCATACTCTGCAACACTATATTCTTCCATTTTCCTTAAGCCAAGGATTTTACTCTTCATTTTGGTTCATTTATCATGATGGAAATATTTATTGAAGAATAATTCCTTAAAATTCCTCTATTCCATATCTTATAATTCTTCTTCCTCCGTGGTATTTTGGATCAAATACCACCATTGATCTGTGTCACCCTTGAGACAATATACTAACAACACTACCTTTTCATTTTCATTGCATATTAACACCATGAATATATTTTCAAGGGACTTGATCCACTGCTCATCCACCGTTGGATTAGTAGTCCCACCAAAATATGGGGGCTTCTATCACATGAAACGATCCAACACAGGTGTACCATGGTTATTCATCAATACTTGATTAAGTTGTCCCAATATAGTGATAATCTGATCTGATCCGACATTGACTGTATTGACTTGAAAATTAGGGAAATCCAAATATTTTCCATGAGTATTGATTCCCCTTCTTCTATTAGCACCATTTCTAAATAATGACATACCATAGATTATTTTATGAATCTAAAATAGAAAATCACTTAACATAGATAGAAATTATATACATAGGTAATCTCATAAACATGGTTTCTCTATGTACATTAAGCTCATTCATAATAGATTGTAAAGAAAATGTGAGTTATCCTAAACATATCCTCCAGGAGTTTCAATACCAAGAGTGCTTCAAGTCCCATTTTCGTGTACCAGGATACCCCAGGTCAAGCCCAAAACTACTTGTCATAGTTTTCACTCCTTGGTACAATTGTGCCAAAGCCACCTCTACCAGTTTTTATCCAGTAATGGATGTAATTTCAAGAAATATCCACATAATCTATTCCTTTCCAATAATCCTAGATTATCTTTTTTTGTTTATCCTCAAATACTACCTTAGGTATTAGTTTTCTAATGTAAAATTTCTAATCTTGCTTCCAAGTTTTCTATTAAATTTTTTCGGATACCAACTGTAACACCACGACCTCTCTAGATTCGGGCCGGTGCATTACTAAGTAAATTTGAATGGTTAGGAGGTAAGAGAGTCTAACAGAATGATCATTTTAGTATAATTGAAGAAACTATATACATATATGTAACTAAAATTACACTGGGAAAGGTTAAAAATACAATACATAAGAAGAACTAAAAACAACATCAACAAAAACTCAATAAGTGATATCATTTTAATAACCTGCTGTGCGTAAACAAAGGAAAGGGGTGAGCTCGAATACTCAGTAAGGGTTAAAAATAGCGGAACCATGAATCAATATTAACTAAATCTTAATCAACTTGGCATAGTCAATATGGCATGATGAATAAATAAAAAACACATGCGATTAATAAATTGAGAATGAACCAGCATCCATAGATTTTGACATTGTAAAAACATCATGGATAGTAATAACTGATAATGAATAAATAGAGTGATTATTAATTGGATGTAATGTATCTATAACATTATTCAATAATACCGTTAAAACAGTCTAGTTCTGTGGGTAGAAACCTGCTTGATTTTTTGAAACAAACTCGAAGGGTTTGTCTCCAAACTGATCATCTCATTATACCTGTCGATGCATCGAGGGGATATACGGGTTCCTACCCATAAATTCATTTCCAAATTATTATTTATACATATATTCAATAAAATAACAATATTAATTTACATTATCTGTATATAATAGAGGATATAGATTCATCAACACTTCCACAGTTAAAACAACATTCAAAATAAATACCGTATGTAAAATGGTATACGACTTAGAGAATAATGATATCCATGATATGAGCATATAGAAATTTAATAGAATAATAATTTAAAAATATATTATATCTAAAATGGGTATTAGGTACACCACATAAGAATTATTAGGTGCACAATACAAAGTAACTCACAACAAAATAGAAAATTGAGAAAAAGTCCTTTACCATAATGTTATCAGTTGAATCATATGAACAAAATATAATAACCATAAAACTAATCATTTAATAACATGACTACAAATGGAATTATTATATTATATGAAAAATTTCAGTACACATACACCACATTCCTGAAATAGGTGGCGAACATTAGAAATCTCTTGGAAGTTATAGTGAGATGAGAAAACCCCCTACAAACATTTCTGCATGGTAACATGTGTTATTATGATTGATTAATAAGAGGTAAATGGGTATCCCATTATTTATATATCCAAAGGGTTTTATGGGGGAGGTGTGAAAACATACACCATCATTTGGAATTAAAAATAAATGGGCATAATATAAGGGAAATTCTTGAAAAAAAGTGAGAGAGGGACTCCCTTACCAAGAATGTATCATTAGATTGGGGAAAAATCAATGACATAATTATGTGTCAAAAACATAAAACCACATAATCAAAGTGTATATATAGAATAAAAAAATCATAGTTCATTAACACATATTATGGGAAAATAAAAAAACCATTTACATTGATATTTAACTCCACAAATGGAAATTGAGTTAATATATCTCTTACCTTATGCTTGAAGGTGTTATTGATTGTTCTTAAAGTCTCAGATAATACAATTTAGAATCATTAATTAATAATTAAAGGACCTCATAAACATAAAATTTATATGGTATGCCCTAATTAGGTTCATCAATGGACTTTTTGATGTGTTTAAGAGGTTTAATTTTATTATTTTGGAAGCATTTTCTTTCTAGGATTTCATGATCTATTTACTTGTATTCATGAATGGAAGTTCTTTTGAAATGTGGTTCAACATCTAGAATTGTTAATATATATTATTTGTGAAATTAAAATGATATAAATGACATTATAATTATATTGGTTATATACCATGAGGATGAATCATTCACTGCTTTAATGATGAATGGTAGGATTTGGTTTGGCGATTTTTTGAAAAATGAACTTGTTTCGTATTATTATTCCATATTACGAGTGTGTAAGTATTAAATAACATTAAAAAAGTTAAATTACATATATTATTATCTGCTTAAACCGTTGAAAAGGTTTAATGACTAGTCTTGAAGTTAGTAATGAAAATTTAAATCCCGTATTCCTTGAGTGTGATAAATTAACATATCTGGGATGGTGTTTGCATTTATAGTATAAAAGGAAGGGAAAAAGATATATTATAATGTAATATTACATTAGAATACTGAAAATCCAGTACATGTATTGTACTATAATTATCATGTCATTTGGATGAGGTGAGGTGAGAAGAGAGAATAAAATAATGGAAGTTGTAAAAGGAATTAAATGAAAAAGGAAGAGAGGTTCACCTCTTTAGTACTCCTCTTTGAGAAACTTAGTAAGGCCCTTGTTTTTGTACTTTTGGTGTGAACAAATGGTATTGGACGTGGGGGCGGAGGTTAGGGAGCTATTTGAGCAGATTTTAGGCAAGAATTACAGTTTGAGTGGTGTGGGAGGCAGAGGGGGCGATGGGTTGTTTATATAGTGGAGGGGAGAGGGGATTTCTCTATATTATATTCATTAATTTATTATTTCGCCACAATACAAGGAATAGTGAGTCTTACATGACCTAGAATAGTAATTGTATCATGTGAATCCAAATAAATTTAGCTTACATCAGCAGAATATCATACATGACTATATAATTAGTGTATTTAGCTTATTTTGAAAATTATGGTATTTCACTATTTTTAAAAATTCAAGTATTTGAGAAAAATTCAAAAAATTAACCTAAATGATTTTTCAATGTGTAAAATCCAAAAATTATGTCCATTTTTCTAAAATAATTTTCTAAATATGATTAATTAAATATTTAATAAAAATTATTATTTAATCAAAAAATATAAACACTTAAAATATTCATCTTCATTTTTATGTTGTCGAAAATTATTTATATGTTCATGGGTATGGATACCAATTAAAAGAGTCATATTACTATTGATAAGGGTAAGTTACTATTAATAAGGTTAGTTTACTATTAATAAGGGTAGGTTACTATTCACCAAAAATTTAGTTAATTCTATCAGAACCTAAATATCATCTGGAACACAACCATGTATATCATATTTTCAAAATTCAAAACACACAAGTGGAATGTTTAAGTTCAATGGAAAGGCAATGACTATCTCTTAAATAACAAAGTGTTGTTTCAAAGAAACTCGTTATTTTATGAAATAAAGGCTATGAATAGAATATATTTAAGCGAAAAATTCCATAAAATGTTTGGGGTGTTATAATGGGAGAGTAATCCACATAGTGGTGGGTGGTGTGATTTTTTGGGGGAGTGCTTCTTATGGATTTTTTCTACATTATATTCATGTTGTGGATTGTTGAAAACTATTTATCCAATTCCAATTCTCTCCCTCTTCCATTTTCATGACCATTTTTTGCGATTTGAGGTGTTTCATTTTGTTACTTCAATTAATTAGCATACTTTTACCATGAACATTGTGTAATCTAGGGTTGTTATGTTTAAAATTGCTTTTGGTATGCACATTTCTGTGATTTCACTAAGTAGATGACCATTCCAAAGGTGGGATCATAAGAATAGAATGGGATACCATGACCAAGGATATCTTATAACCCAATTAAAACACAAAAACTGAATAAACACACTTTAAAATAAATCCCTAGTACACGTATCACAAAATCACTAATCTTGGTATGCCTCCATCCTGATATTCAAATCCCAACCAGTCATAATATTGTTTATCTTTTCTCGAAACAACCAATCAATTACTATTTGAATTTCTTGATTAATTTAGAACATATGGATTTTCCTTGTCGGTTGGACACTCATACATACTAGATATTACATATTTATGTAGGTTGTCTATGTCTAATATAAATTTTATTTTTTTCATAGCATAGTAGGGTACTAACGACGCCCTTTGGGGTTGTCAAAAACCCATACCAATCCAATATTTTTTTCAATGGAAGATCTTCTCTTGTGTATCCAAAATCTATAATGAAACATGAATAAATGTACATACAGTTAAAGATCAAAATGGACTCATTTTATTACATAGTTAGGATTATCCTGGTACTTCTTCAATTGGGATACATGAAACACAATATATACATAACTGAACATTAATAGTAAATACAAATAATAAGCCCAATAACCTTCTAGTTTAAGTATATCTAAAGGTTTAATGTAACAGATATAAAATTCCCATGATTACCAAAATTTTGTTTCCCTAGTCATAATAGATTCAAAAAAACACGATTATCCTAAAAAAATTATAAGTCTCATTTATGATTATCCACACACTATTTCTGATGAATCTAAATCATTTGCATCCTCTTTTTAATCATATGAATCTTATCCATGGTATCATTAACAAATCGTGGACCGATAAGTGATGTCTCATCTATTTCCACCCAAAAAGGTGGAGAACAATAAGGATGACTGTACAATGCTTTAAAAGGAGCCATATGTATTGGGGCCCAATAATGATTGTTCTATGGGAAGTCCACTCTTGATACATGCTCCTCCCATGAGACTCTAACATAAATCATGAAGGATCTCAATATGTATTCTACTTTTTGGATCTTATGTTCTAATTGTCCATTCGTTTGTGTATGATAAGATGTTCTCAGGGTTAATTTTGTTCCAAGTGCTCAGTGTAAGAATTTCCAAAATTATGGGTCAAACATGGGGTCTCAATTAGATAAAATAAGGATGGAAACGCCATCTATCCTTAAAAATTCTAAAATTTTGATTTCAGACAAGTATTTTACCCTATTGGGTTCATAAATATGGATAAAGTGGGCTTACATCATGGGACTGTCGATGATCACCCATAAGACATCATCTTTACTAATGCATCACTTGTTACTGTCATGAGCCATATACAACAACATAAACACCCTACATGATTAAAAACAAAACCCAGTCCTAATGTATCATTATAAGCCACATTACCCTATCCTGAATTTGGAAACATGGGGACATTTGATGATGTGAGGGGGACATTAAGCTATTTTAATGATTTCTAGCATTCATTATTCCTTTGGAAATTTTTCTTGTAAAAGCTATCATCAATGTGTCAAGACATGAAAAATCATGAAAAATGGATTAATAATATTATACTATGATTAGGAAAATATGTATCTCAAAAAAATATTCTTTGGTGGTTTCCAAGATATAATAGCTTCTATTATTTCAGGATTTAAAGAAACCGCCCTTTTAGAAATGACATAACTAAGGAAACATAACACCATAATCTTGGAAACCCACTTTGAATGATTATTATAAATTTGATATTCTCATAAGTTGGCCAAAACTATATTTTAGTGTTTTCCATGATCATCTTTGGTCCTCAAATGTTCCAAAATATCATCAACAAAGAGCATTATATAGGAATAAAGATGCCTCTAAAATATCTGATTAATCAATTCCATAATCACTTTTGGTGCATTCATAAGTCCAATAAGAATACACACATACTCATAAGGGAAATATTTTATCCTAAAGGATCAATTTGGAATATCCTCCACCAGAAATAGCATTTGGTTATACCCTGATTATAATTCATTTTTAAAGAAGCATGAATCTCACCATAATTGATCAAAAAAATCATCATTTCATGGAAATGGAATCGTATTTTTTATTATAACTGTGTTAATCTTATGATAATAAAAAAAATCCTCTTATTTCCATCTTCTTTAAAAAAAAGAACTAGTATTTCCTATGGAGACAGTATATATCAAATGAACCCTTTACTTTTCTACTCCTCCACCTATAATTTCTTCCCCATCAATTCTATTAGTTCCATCATATATTTTAGAAGTAAAATATTACAGGTCCCTATCAGAAGGTCAACCATAAATTCCACTTGTCTTTTGGGTGGAAATATAAAGAAATCTTCAAAAAATTCATTTGAATATTGGTAAATATTATGTGGAAATTATCTATTTCAAAATTACACCCATAGATTCTAATGTAACTACAATTGAAAAATAAAATATTTTCCCAATACTAGGTACTAATGGAATTTTATAATCACATTCACAACTTATTATCCTTTAAAGTGATACAATATACTATTAGATGATGTGAAACTGACCCACCTAAAGTAAAAGTTGATATGGGCTATGAAGGATTTAAAACAATCCCGCCCCAAAATCAAGTCATATATATCTATCTATAGAAAATGAAGACCCAAACCAACTCAGTCCCATCAATCATTATAGTTTTTTGTACAAATAAAGGCTCACCACTCCCTTTTTCCCATACAGTTTTGAAGTATCGTAAAGAAAGGAATATTCGAAACATGTATACCCATATGATTAACTACACATTAAGAAATAAAATATTGGGACACACTCATATCATGAAATTTTTGCATAATTTTAGAATTAAAAAAACCAAACCTCACACCATCAAGGTACATTATTTTTCATTTTGTATCATATATTCCGAACTATAAAGCATTATAGTTTCCCCCCTTGATCTTTGTTTCCCTAATTATTTTGAAAAACATGTGGAATTATGGTGTTCATGGAATCACCTTATATTTTGTAGTTCTAATGATGAGTAATGTTATAGTGAGATCACCCAGTCTAAGCATAAGATGTTTGAGAAACATGATATGGTTCACTAGTACCCTAATTTTTAGCACTAAGATAATAACACTAAATATTTCTTATCTAGTTACAGTTGTGACAAACTCTAGCTAGTTCCATACATTCACCCTTTATATTATCAAAGGAACCACATTAGAAAAATCCCAACATAATTTTGGGACTTGGATTAAAATAAACCTATCCCATGTTCTGAAATGAGACCCTCAACCCCCTTGGAAGTAATTTCCTCTTCTACATATTCCTAGAGTTTTATTTCCCACCCATTCATGTGGTGATAAAAAAATTTCCTCAAGATAAATTTATATAAATGCTCCATTCTACTACCATCTCTAAATTGACCATTTCATTATTTTCTATAATAAAAAGAAAAATATTTTAGATCAAATATACAATCTCAATATAGATTAAAAGATACGTTCCTTCAAGGATGCACTAGTGTAAAATTACATAGAAAAGTAGAATGAGTCTATAAGTTTAACTGCATATTCTTCATAGATATATTCTCATGATTCAAGTTGAAGAATTCAGTTTTTCTCACTATTCTAAATGTGTGGGGTAGAATGTTTTGTTGAACAACTATTCAACCCATTCCCACAACATCCACTAGTTGGATTTAGCTTTTAAATCTAAATCGAACCATTTTCATTCAATATCTACCTATATATTTGTTTCTGACATTAAATTTATATTTTTTAGTGTACTAATATAATTGAAATATATTTTAATTAATTTGAACCAAACTTACACTTTTTTTTTCAGAATCTCATAGAAAAACATTTGAATGATTTATCTGAAAGTATACCGAATGGTCCTCATTCCTTAGTTCATCATTTAGATTCCCATTTTCGAAGTCCTAGAAATATTTTATGACACCTTGTACAAGTAGTTGGTTGACCTATGGCTCAGGTGTAAGAATATTCTCTATAACTTCTTCCCACAACTTTCTACAGTTCCTACCTCATTCCATTTACTATAATAAGAACAAAACATTATATAGTTCAATCTCTCTATTTACTGAAGAATTATGAAAAATTCGTTTTCACTGTTAGTAACTAAAATCAATAATTCATTCTGAAATAAAATATTTTAGCTATTTTCAAAAATCAATTGAGTAAAAATTGAACAATATATTTCAAGTAGAAATTCTCACTCTAAAGCATGAAATGAAAAACTCATTAACTAAACCCACAATGATGATATGAATATACTTCAAGAAGTGTCTTTGAGGAATTTTTTTACCTAAGTACCCTGTTTAATTGAAGTTGAACAAAAAAATGTTATCCATGTCTTCCTAAACTATATATTTTAAGGTATAACATTCAAATATGATTATTAATATCCCAAGTGAAAGACATACCTACCTATATTGATACAATTTGTATCATCCCACCCCTCTCATTGGTTTGATAGGGGAAAATAATGATAATAGCCTTAGGTGGCATCACCATGAAACCAAATCTTGGACATAAATGTCATGGTCTTAGGAAAAGGTTTGGGGATAGTTTTCCATTTAAGGATAAAACATCCATAAAATAATGAATAATGAACACACTATACACCTCTTTTATATATGACTAGAAATAATATAATCTGAATTAATTTAATTAGACTAATAATATTAGAGTATAATGTAAAAAAGGAAAACAATTTCAAGGAATGAAATACGATAAGACCCAAATATATCATTTTGGTATCCTTATAAGAAAATCCCGAACCAGTTCAATGTTCCAATCCACATGCCCTGCCCATAGTATGAAGGTACATCAGAAGAGAAGTACGATTCCTTTCCCTTTCCTATGTCAGGATTGATAACATCTACAAAATTCTGGGGTACCCTTGAATGGGCTGAGTATAAAATCAATAAGAATTCCCTAAAGACATCCTAACTCATACTACTATTATAAGAACAAGTTATCATATTTTATATAAAATAGATTAAAAGCAGTTAAAATAGTTTATATCTTGATAAAAAGAATACATGTAGAACAAAAAAACAATTAAACTATTTATCATAATTTGGCATATGGATTCCTTTGTTTCCACATTCACACACATAATTGCATGCCAAGTGACAGTTCCATATGCTTGAGTGGTCTCTCAAAGATCCTCTATTTCATCACAATGTGGCCATTATTCGGGTTCCCCAATGGAACATGCCCTTTCCTCGTGGTCACCTCAACAAATGAGCTCACATCAACCATGTATAATGAATTCCATTTCTCATAAACCAATTTTTTCATCAAAAAATTAAATCAAACACATTTAATGCATCAAACTAATACCATAATTTCAAAAAATTCATTTTAAAATTATTATGAAGAAGAGTTTTCTAAAAGACATCAAATTTCCAAAAATTTAAATGTCCATAACTAAAAGGGGTTTCCATCAAGAATCACACAATGTTTCTACATGAAGTTCTAGAAATAAATTAAATAAAAATTAATCCTTAATGTCCAAGAGCATTGGTGATGAGATAGAGTAATCCTACCTCATGTTATATTAATTGGTCTAATGGAGTTTTGATGAAACCATTGGTCTACATTTTTTTCCATTCCTCTATCCAAACCCAAGAAGCTACTATACATGTTTTTACAAATAATTTGATCCATGTATTCTAATATTGGTCTATGGTTTAACTGGATACAATACATTGGGATCCAAATTGAGGATAATGGACAATACACAAACCTTTATTTCCACAATTTCATGCACAAACATCAATTGGAAATAGATTTTGGATGTTTAAGGTCATAGAAAATCACTTATGTGTTCTCCTAAAGACAAGAGGAATGAAAAGTCATTGAAGAGGTATTTTAACCATAGGACGTACTAAAAATGGCTGGGAGTAAGCTAATTTATAGTATAAATTTGGAATTATCATTGCGAATCCATTGAGGGTATCTTATGATAAGAAACATATTACCTTCATTAATTTTTATTAAAAACCCATTTTTATAGAAAAACTTATTATTACTGCATACGTATGTCAACCAAATATGTTTCATTTATTTTATGGATTATTCATTAAATTATTTACATCACAAAACCTATTTACAATGTAATTATTTCTTAAAAATTGTTCTTGTAGCCAGACTCCTATATATTCCTCTGTTGGATCCCAAGATTTTCACTTCTAGAATTTGAGTGTGTTTTGCGGTTGTTGTCAGTCCACACTAGCATTGATATGGGAGTTTTCAAGGTAATAGATATTACACTGCAGATGGGTTCAATTTTGAATGTTTCATTATTTCCTAGTGTTTTACAAATTTTTGAATCACAAAACAAGGAGGAAGGATAAATATTAACGAAATGTGGATTTCGAGGATATAATCATAAAAATGTGTCAAATACAAGAGTTTCATGAAGACTGTGTTTGATGAAGGTTTTGTTTCTCAATGTTTAGCTATTTGTGAAGGTGTGGATCCTCTTAAACATGTGAAGGAAATACTGTGTTCTCCGGACTACAAGAAGCTTCATGAATGTGAAATGGCATGATGATAAATTAATGTGGCTAAACAAAGGTAAACAAATGGGTAAAATATCAATGGATCCTCATGAATAAATGTTCTTCACGAACAAGATAGAGGTGGTTTAGAAAATAGATGCTAGCATAATATGATCTTCAAGAGATGAATATTCTATAAATAGGTGACCACCCTTCATTAGAAACATGAAGTTAATTGGATAAAAGAAATAATTTCTATGATTTTAGGATGGTATACCAAAATCAGAACGTCATTGTGAATCAAGAACAATTCATAAAAGTAAGCATAAAAAAGAAATGGATATGAACTAATTAATGATAAGAAATATTAAAAAAGTAGATTTCATGAAGTTTGGGAGCTTCACCAAGGCTGAATGATTCATGAATATTTAAATCTTTGTGAAAGTGTGTGAGTTTGTGATTGCTCTTTTTTATTTAAAACATAAAGGGGATTTTGTCAAGGCTTGGAGTTTTGTGAATATTATTGTTGAACATCTTGTTTTTGTTAACAGTGATTTCATGTGCATAAACATAGGAAAATGGAATAAGTAGAGTCTCATGCTAATTAGTTATAAAGACTTAAAAGGCCAATCTATAAATGTGACTTTCATGTTGATAAACAAATTTAGACTTCCCCCAAGGTAGTGAGCTTGGGAGATTTAACGGAAGTGTTTTGTTGGAGTAAATGTTCTGTCCTAATTCTTGTAAAGGTAGTGTTCCTAGAATAGGGTGATTGTTTATGATCTTATATACTCCCAAATAATGTGTAAAGCTTAGTGGATTTAGTTATGACTGATACACTATTAGTGTATGCTCCTTGGACTAGCACCTAGTAGTGAACCAAGTAAAATTTCTATGCTTTATATCTTTTTGTGAATATTTAATAGCTATGAGATTCCATCATATAGGTTTTACTTGTTCTTAACATTGTATAAACAATATCCTTATATTTAAAATAAAAACATAACACCCTAATTATGGCATCCTGCCTTTTTATTACATAACTTGTCCTTATATTTTACAAACAGAGGACCTTTAAAGTCTAGTGTCTTAAAAATCATGAACAAAATACATGATAACAGAAAACCCACTTTTAAATCCACCTGAAAATCCCATTGAATGTTCATCCTATATACAAATACTGCATCTGATTACCTTGAGATATACATCAAAGGAAAGGGTGAGCATAAGGCCTAATAAGCGTAAACATGGGAATCAATTTACTTGTGATATCAATTATAACTTGATAAAAAAACATAATGACATGAGAAATGTAAGTGGAGGAATATAATAATAAAATGAACTAGAATCATAACATGATTATGTGGAAACAACATTTCATTTAGACATTCATTAACATACCACCAAGGTTCATTCCCATGGTGTCATAAAAATATTACAAAGGTTATTCACCAAGTTATCATGAAACTTGTCATCTCTAGAGAATAATTCCTTACCCAATGCATTAAAGAAATATCCGAGTGTACCCTTAATATGTAATTATTTTCCTGTGGGCCACATAGATCATAATCAACCATTTCATAAATATCAAAAATAGAATCATGGAAATGTGTTTCAGGTCAAAATCATGGCATTTAAAAAGCACTTGAACATAACATCATTATGTCATTTATAACCCATGGAAAGGGAGTGAGGGGTATATGTATGTCAATTAAATAATAAAATAGATCAATTTTATGAATTGATGAATACCACTTTAAATTATAATATATTTCGGTATCCACAAGAAATAAAACAAGAGATTTTATTGAGAAAAACAGAGAGATTTTGAGACGAATATTCTGTAGCATAACGGTTATATAACATCATTTTAGAAAACATTAAAATGATAGGGGACAAGGGTAATCCACTTATACATAATTACTAATATAGTATGGTTACATATAAATATCATGGTTTTGATATTTTAATTACATACCACATGAAAAGAAAACATGAAAGAAAAGAGAAGATGCAATTTTCTTTTACGAAACATTCGGCAGCCTAACAGTGTTGCTTAAAAATTCAGAAAATAATTTGATGAGAGCGGAAAGGGTCTATCATAATTTGGAAATGAAATGGACAGTAATAATAATATATAAGAACATACCCCCGCATAATAATATGGAAACTAGAAGACATAACATAAAAGAAATCGTGACTAAAAAGAGAAGGGTGAAAGGTTCCCTTAACTTGAAGAGTGACATTGAATGCTTGAAGGTTGGGACCTTGGGGGGCTTGAGGGAACCTTGAGAGGACTCCTAGGTAGGTAAAAGACTAGAACTTCGTTGGGGAGGATTTGGGAAATAAATTAATGAGGGAATGACTTAGTATTTATATGAAAAGTGACGGAATATTGAATTAATTTCCAAGGGACACCTCATCGGTGGAATTTGAAAAAACATGGGCTTACCCATTGTATTTTCCCATTGTATTAGCCACTTGGGACACCTCATAAATTATCTTACTATTCAAAATTCAACCAGATTTATTACATCATGATTACATCATCAGTGATGTCATTAAACAACAGAAACGCAAAACTATATTTTTACTATTCACTGAAAATTCAACTATTTCAGAAAAATCCCAAAAAGTTACCATACCCTAATATAAATTCTATAAATTTTAAAATGAAATCAACTTTATGAAAATAATTTTCAAATTTTTTTTAATTTTATTTCTAAATAAAATAATTATTTATTAAAAAAAACAACTCTAAATCTATAACTTATTTTGTAACACCTTGAAAAACTAATTAAGGTCCGATAAAATTATTTTATAACCATAAGAAAATAAAGTAACAATTTATTAATAAATTTTATGAAAATAAATTTTCATTTTAAATTATTAAATTAATTTTAAAATTATAAATAAAATATTTAAGACCTACAAATATAACCAAAACTTATACTAGGATTGTTTTTTCACTTTTAAGATGTCTAAATTGTATTTTTTCATTCATGGGTGAAGTACCCATTTTTTTGGATGATTTACTATTCATTAATATTCATTAATTTTCATAAGGGTATATTATTATTCATTCTTTACTATTCACCAAAAAAATAAGTTGATCTAATTAGACTCTAAATTTGTTACTGGTCACAAATGTAGATGACCATTTTCTAAAAATCCTTTCACATTATTAATTATTTTAAGTTTACATAAATATTTTAAAATACCCGTTTTCCATAAATAATTAGTAATAGGGAACAATAAATTCATCCATCATTTATTCAGATATTTAAAATTGACCATCTTTTGCAAAATAAGAAAAAACAATTTTATTTAAACAAAAGGTTTACACAAGTAAATATGGTCTCGTTATATATCCCCTTATAACACCTACATAGGACATAACTGTAAGGTGTGCTATGGTGATAAAAGTACATGAGCCTCGGCTGAGTTGGTGAGGACTCCTTAAGTCCATCCAGGAGTCCTGAGATAAAATCTAGGTGGAGGCTAATTTCGTGGGTACTGCATCTGTATTATTGCATAACTGTAGAAGTACTGTAGCAGGTACTATATCAGGAACTGTGTAGAACTCTAGCTGGTACTGTAGCAGGTACTATAGCAGACACTGTTTGGCACTTAAGAAGCCGTAAATATTCCCCCGTTTGAGCCTTCAGACCACTGATTTGGTCCCTAAGTCCTTTAAGGCCTTCGGGACACCCAGGCCTTCAAGTCAGTAAGGCCTTCAGGCCACCTCAAGACCTTCAAGCCACCTTATGTGCAGATGCAAACTAGAAAACCTACAATGAACAAGATTCAGAAGGAAGAGGAGCAAGGAGCTTTCACCATTATAGAAGCAAAACGGATTGCCAGAATGAGAGGGAATGACACCTGCCATCGGGAAATGCCTGCGCATGCATAGGAAAGCCTAGACGAATAGCCAAGCAAAGGTAGATACCTAATTTATTTATGAAGATTCTTGGGAGGAGAAGTTATTAGTATTTAAGTCTAGGTTTTAAGTAATGTTTGAAGCCGATGGGCAATGAATTACTCTAAGGCCTACGAGTAATGAATTCCTCTACGGTCTACGAGCCATGTAATACTTATGCCTATGGGCCTTGTAAGGGGTCCATGTCACACCTTGAATGGTGGATTATTAAAAATCAATAAAAATGAAGGCCTTCGGGCCATTGGAGGATGAGTCTATGGTGATAGAATCTTGGGGCGGCTCGGACAATAGTGCTCGAGTGGTGATTTCTATCATATTGAACTTCTCCCTTAGGCGATTCCATTCACGCTTCATATGATGATGCTCATCTTGGGCTTGGTCCAGAGCGAAGCGTAGAGATGCTACCTCCTTCCCAATCTTTGATAGATGTGCTTCGTATGGCCTGAGTCTACTAGATGAGGCCATCGACTCTTCTTTTTGTATTAATTTACCGAGATCACATGAATTTAAATAAATAATTGTAATGTTAAGAGTTCAGTTTCCAATGGTCATATTGTCCAAAAATCATAAAACTATCGAAACCCAATGGTCTCATTTAATTATACTCACTTCATTAATAAAAGGATGTTGTTTGGTTGAGTACAAAATAAAGTAACACACAAAATTTGGAAACAAATATCATTAAAAAGTTATGGTCATTACGTTCTTCCCCCCTTAAGAAATTTCCTCCTGGAAGCTTTATCTAATACCCTAAGAAGAGAAATGGTGTGGTTACTTCTGCATCATAGACTCCTCTAGTTCCTACGTGGCTTCTTCACATTTATGGTTCCTCAACAACACCTTAACAAGGTGGGCCATCTTGTTGCAAAGAACCTTGTCTCTACAATCCAAGATCTCCACCAGCTTCTCCTCATAAGAGAGGTCATGTTCCAGTTGTACCACCTCTAGATTTATTAGATGAGAAGGGTCCGGTATTTACTTCCTCAAGAGGGATATGTGGAAGACATCATGAACATGTGCTAGATTTGTAGGGAGTGAAAAACGATAAGACACTGCTCTTACACGATCAAAGATATCATAAAGGAGAATGTTCCTAGGGAGGAGCTTCCCTTTCTTCCCAAACCTCATGACTCCCTTCCAAAGTGAAACTAGAAGAAAGAATTTATCACCAACATCAAATTCCATGTCCCTTAAATGGTGTTCAGCAAAACTCTTTTTCCGACTATGAGCAGCCTTAATGTGTTGTTCAATGGTATGGACTTTTTATGTCATCTCTTTCACATAATCAGGATAAAGAAACTTTCTCTCACCAGATTTATGCCAACAAGTAGGAGTTTTACATCGATTAACATATATAGCTTCATAGGGTGCCATTTTAATTCTTGAGTGGAAGCTGTTGTTGTAAGAGAACTCAACTAAAGGGAGATGTTGATCCCATCCACCTTTACATTCCATTGAGCATGTCCTCAACATATCCTCGAGTGTTTTAATAGTCCTTAAATATTATCCATCAGTTTGCAGTTGATAGGCCTTACTGAAATTCAATTAGGTTCTCAGATCATGTTTAAGACTTCTCTAAACTTTTGATGTGAACCTTGGATCATGATCAGATACGATAGAAAGGTGAACTCCATGCAGCTTTACCAGATCCTTCACGTAAATCTTGGCATGTTGATCAAGAGAGAAATCTTCTCGAATGGAAATAAAATGGACAGTCTTGGTGAGATGGTCCACAATAACCCATATCACATCGTTTTCTTTGGATGTTATCAGGAGACTAGTGACGAAGTCCATAGTTATATTGTCCCACTTTTATGCTGGTATGGGTAGTTGTTGTAATACCCCTTTAAAAATTTATCGCTCTCCCTTCAATTGCTGACATACCAGGCACCTTTAATTGTAGTTAGAAATCTCCCTTTTCATATTATCCCACCAATAATGATCACGTAGGTCCCTATACATTTTTGTGCTTCTATGATGTATAGAGATTGTTGAGCTATGTGCTCCATCCATCAACTCCTTCTTTATTTTAGGAATAGATGGAAGACACTATCTTGTATGAAATTTCTGTACACCTTCTTGATCAATATTGAACTCATGAAAATTCCCATCCTTCACAGCCTCAAATTTCTTTTGTAATAATGGATCTTATTTCTGAGATTTCATGATCTTCTATAGTAATAACGGTTGAGAAATCATATGGGTAAGGGTTGATGATGTCCCTTCCCTTATAATTCCCATGTCTTGATTTACTAGGTCATTAATCAAAGGATCTCTTTGAATCCTCATCATGGAATGAACAACTAGGTATTTCCTTCATAATGCATTAATGAATTTGATTTCTCTTCCGGGCTGATAAAGAATTAAACAATCATAGTCTTTGAGAAGTTCCAACCATCTCCTCTGTCTCATGTTCAATTCCTTTTGTGTGAAAATATAATTCAAACTTTGATGGTGAGTGTATATATCACATTTCTCCATATAAATATAGTACCTCCATATCTTCAGAGAAAAAACAATCACAACCAGCTCCAGATCATGTGTAGGATAGCTCTTCTCATGAGTCTTCATCTGTCATGATGCATAAGCAATGACTTTTTAATTTTTCATGAGGTTGCACCCAAGCCCTTTCAGAGATGCATTGATAAAAATAACGAATCCTTATCCACTTGAGGGAATAGTTAACATGAGTCCAGTAACCAATATCTTCTTCAACTCTTAGAAACATTCCTCAAACTCCTTTTTCCATATTAATTTTACCCCTTTTCAAGTTATCTTGGTTGATGGATTAGAAATTCGTGAAATGTTTTCCACAAAACTCCAATAATATCCCACTAATCCAAGGAAACAACGAATCTCAGTTATTGTTATAGGCTAAAGCCCCTCCTCTACAAATTTTGTCATGGTAGGGCCAAGTGCGATTCCTTCATTGGATACAATATTCCCCAAGAATGAAACTTGTTGTAACCCGAATTCACATTTTCTAAACTTTCCAAAAAGCCTCTCCTTCTATTGAGTTTTAAAAATAACCCTTAAAAGATCCTCAAGCTCCTCGCAACTTTTGGAATATATCAAAATATCAACAATAAAACCTACCACAAAGTTATCAAGGTAGTCCTTAAAGACTCTATTCATCAAATCCAAAAAAATATCAGGTGCATTAGTCTGTCCGAAGGGAAAAAACAAACTCATAATGCCTATATCTTGATCAGAATATAGTTTTTGGAATATATTATTTCTTCCCCCTAAATTGATGATAACCATTTCGAAGCTCTAAATTAGAGAAGAATTGAGCCCATGAAGTTGGTCATATAAGTCATCAATTGTTGGAAGAAGGTATTTTTTCTTTACTGTGATCCCATTCAGTTCTCTATAATCAATGCATATCGACACTGATACATCCTTCTTCTTCACAAAGAGAACATGTGCTCCCCAAGGTGACACACTCGGTCGGATAAACCCCTTCTATAATAGATCTTGGATTTGTTTATTTATTTCTTCTAGATCCACATTTTCTATACCAAAGGGGGTTTTAGATATCATATGAGATCTAGGCACAAGTTCAATTGAAAACTCTACCTCTTTTCTGGGGGAGGTACGAGTTACTCCTAAGAAAATACATCAATGTATTCCTAGATGATGGGGGCATTTTCTATCCCCAAACTATCATTTCCTTTTTCTTATTCACCTATCAACTCCCTAAAGAAGAATATAAGAGGTTCTTCTAGACAAATATCTAGATGATATATCTCTCCTTGGATGATAACTATAGGTTTCCTATTCAAGACTACCGAGAATTCCTTACTTCGGAATTTGATATTAGAATTATTCTTTCAGAGCCAGTCCATAACTAGTATAATATCGAATTCCAGCATTGTAATGACTACTAGATTTGCGATAAGATTGTGTTCACTAAAGATAATACCAGAGTTTCCAAATATTGACGATGTTTGGATAATCCCACCAGTAGTCTAAACTGATAACTCTACTTTTAGAAAATCTTTGGTTGATTCTAAATTATTTACAAACATGGATGAAATAAATGAATTTGTAGAACCAGAAAAAAAGTACGTTCTAGTATTGAGAGAACAAAAAGAGTACCTACCACCACATCATTTGGCACTTCAACTTCAGCTATAGTGATTGAAAAAGTACAACCTTGTTCCCTTGTCCGTTTCGGAGGTAGATGGTGATTCCCCTCCGCTGCCCTTAGATTAGGACAACGATTAACAAGGTGCCTGGGTTGTCCACATTTATAACATTGGACATCAGGTAGGGATTGCACCATCTTCCCCAAGTCTTTAGTGTTCGAAAGATGTGTCTTCACCTCACTACGACAATTCCGCGCAATGTGGCCATCTCAACTACACATGAAGCACTTCCCACTCCTGAGCAGTCAGTTCATCCAATGCTTCTCCCCAAATTTATTACATGTGGGACATTGTACATTCTTGCCTCCTCTTCCATGATCAAAGATCCTCCCTAATCTTTGCTCCATCGATCTTTTCTTGTAATTGTATTTATGAGACCATTGCATCTCACCAAAATCTAGTTCTACTTTCATCGCACTTCGCATGATCTCCTGATACCTATCATAATCTCGATTGGCTAGATTCTTCTGCAGATGAGGTCCCATTCAACCGAAGAATCTATCAACCTTATCATTTGGATCCCTGACAATGCTAGAGGTGTAACATGAAATCATTTTGAAGTTCATCTTGTGGATTCCCACAGATTCATTCTCCTTCTACTTCATCTCGAGGAACTCCTTCTCCATTTTTTTCTCATCGATCGAGGGAAATACATGTTGAATAATATCCCTATGAATTCCTCCCACTCCATAGCTTCAACTTCCACTCTTGGACTTGTGTTTTTAATCATTTCCCACCACTAATCAACTTTGTGAGATCGTATGTGTGTATGATATACTCTATATTACCAAATGTAGGACCGAATATATAAGTATGATATGTTCAAATACAAGAGGGGGGGGGGGGTGAATTGTACTTTAAAAAATCCACAAGGAAATTTTTCATAACCAAAATTCACAACACCTCAATGTTCTAAAGACTTGCTTGATTCTGGAAAAGTGATTCCGGAAATGAAACATAAAAAAAGTTTACACCAACTAAGATTCTACCATAGAGTGTATAGAATCTAAATATATCAGAGTGTAAGTAAGGAAGTATACGAATGTTATAATTTCCTTCATAATACAAAATGCAGTGGAAAAACAATGTAGTAAAACTACAAGTAACAAACAATAACTCTTTTACCCCAAAGAGAAGGGTATCCAACAACCCTAGATAAGAGGTCTCTTGATTTATACTTTCAAGAAAGTCTGTCTTACCCACACCAGGGTAAGACCTCAATATGAAAATCAGATTCTTTCTTGCTATCCCCTTAAGACCTCAACTATTAAGTAGTCGGCACCTCAGTCTTCCTATCCCCGGAAGCCCTCGATTGTAATCAGCAAGAATCAAAGTCGCACGAAGAATGTACGCATAAGGAAAAGTTTGAACAAGCTGTTCAAACTTTCTCCAAGAATCATTGATAGTTTATTAGAGCCTATCTCTCTAGAAATCACTTCAACAGCATGCAAACACCAATGTCAAAAATGTTGTCTAGTGTTGAAGCTTCTTTTCAAATGAGCTCTTATTTATAGGTGAAGTTCTAACTATCGGCTCCCTCCTCCAATGGACATATTTCTCCTCGAATTTCATAAGGACCTGTACACGTGTCACTAAACCAATGGTTAGGTTTTAACTGAAGGCATGACATCGTTTTATATTAGAATAAGTGTAAGCATAAGTAAAACTAAAGTTCGGAATGAAAGTAAATAAAAGTTAAGAATGTAAGAAAAGTATGAAAGTTCGTAGTCTAACTAAAAAATAGAATTTGGAGTCCATAATAAAGATATATTAAGATTCTGTTTTGTAAGAATTCAGATCCTGACTTCTATAGAATTCTGTAGTCTGAATTTCAAGGAAATTAGGAGCTGGATTCACAAGAATCTGGAACCTGAACATAAAGAGTTCGGAGTCAAACAAGTAGAAGTTCGGAGTCAAACTCATAGAAGTTAAGAGTCAAAGTCATAGAACTTCAGAGTCAAACTCATAGAAGTTTGGAGTCAAACTCATATAAGTTCAGAGTCGAAGTAGTAGAATTTTGTAGTCGAACTAGTAGAAGTTTGGAGTCGAACTCATAGAAATTCGGAGTCGAACTCATAGATGTTCGGAGTCGAACTCAGGGAAGTTCGGAGTCCAGAATTCGAAGTTTTAATCATAATGCTTCATCTCTAATTATTATACAATTCCAAGGTTTTTAGTTATAATGTTAATTTTACACTTAGAAAAAAATGTGATTGAACAATGAAAACAATGTAAGGATAAATTTACTTGGGGAACAAAATTTACCTTAATAAAATGAAACAAGGGGTAAAATGAGATTTGCCTTTAGATAAGGTGTTTGTGATTTTCAAAACATGAAGGAATGGAAAATTCATAAGGAAAACCTTATAGACTCAACAATCTCCCCCTTTTTGGAAAGAACAGACATCCTTATGAAAAAGAATAAAAGGACTTAGAAAAATTAAAACTTATGGCCTATTACATATGGACAAAGATGAATACGACTAATTCCCCCTTAGGCTTTGTAACTCTAAGGATTGTATTCTGGATTTTCCAAAATGGGATTTGTCTTGAGTATGGAAATTTCTTGTAGTGACAAAATCCTCCTTTGATTAACTCCCCCTTACTTAGGGATACCTATTTTACTTATGAATATTTTTCCTTCTCTCATTTTGATTTTTCATTCTTCCTTTTTGAGTTCTTTTTACTTCTCCCCCTTTGTGATTTTCAAAAAGATTTTGTGGGAATGGTAAAGAGATATGGTACCTGAGTTATTAGTAAGTCAACCAAACAAAACAAGCAACCACAATTCTGTTATAATTGGAAGAATTTTTACAAGGAAAATCAAATGCAACAAAAGATCAGATTGAGTCTATTCTTTTTCCTCTTCCTTGCATAAGAGTTTCTTCACAATTGTCTTAATCGTTTTGAGCTCTATATGATCCTCCTTGTCTTGATTTTCTAAGGCTATGATTCTATCTTCTTAAGCCTTCATGGCTTCTTCCTGAGCCTTCAAAAAATCCTCTTGCTTCACTATCTTCTTTTCCATCTTGGTCTGAAGATCTCTTTCTTATTTCAAACCCTGAGCAACAAAATTCAGCTTTCCATTTAGATCTTTGACATCTTGAATCCGAGTATTTTTCTCTAGGTTCAGCTTATCCTAAAAACGGTCTGAAAGATTATTCATTTTGGAATCCTCAGTACAGAAATCCTCCTTAAAATATAGTTGTAACTGATCAAGCTCTTCTATATCTTCAACAATCTTCTTAGACCATAGAGTTATTTTGCTGCAAGACTTTTTGTGGACCTCGTAGTTGATAAGAAAATTTTTATGATCTACCTCAATCTTCACACAAATATCCATCACCATGGATATGGATTCTAACTTTTGATTCATGTTGTGCTAAAGCATTTGACACCTGGAGTTTATTGTAGGAAATATCGGAATTGTATCTACCAATTTCTTCAAGGACTCAACCACAAAATCATGTCCCAATTCACATGACTTTGAATCAGAAAATTTGCTTGGAGTTTGTTCTTCTTCTATTTTGACTAGATTCCTTCTAGAAGAGCCTCCAACTTGCTTCCTCCTAATGATATCTTTCATTGGGGTGTCAATATGCACTTTCTTACCCTTACTGGTTCTCAGAATGGCCTCTTCTTTTGGTGATTCATGCTCACTGTCCAATAAATACACACTCTTTTCATCATCAACCTTTTCTTTCTCAGTCCCATCCTCAATATCTTATGGATGGATAAAGTCATTATTATGACTTTCGTCTTCAGATGGCTTGTTCACTTCCTCTTCACCCTTCTCTACATCTACGGGTGTAGCCAATTTTGAGGATCTGGCTTGAGAAGTTCAAAGTGAAAACATCTCAGAAGAACATTCCTTTTCTCCTTACTCTTCAAATATATTTAACAAATCTCTATTCTTTTAAGAGCTTTGAGCTTCTTGATCTTCTTCCGTAGCTTCCTTTTCAACATCATTCCCTTTGAGTTTTTCTCGTGTGAAGAAGTTTTTCGATAGGGTTTCAAGTAATGGTTCCACTAAAAAAGACATTGGCACCAGAATCTTTTCAGATGTAACCTCAGTATCCCTCAGAAGGGATTTCACAATTTTTTCCTTAGACAACTTCTTCTTCAACTTATTTTCATTGGCATGATTTTCGATCTCTTCAGTGGGTTTCTCTTTCAAGGCCATAGCCTCTGCAGGGTCCAAGCCAAACTATAGCTCCTATTCTTTCCTCTTTTCCTTATCTTCCTTACATTTTGCAACAACCTCACCCAGATAAGCTTTTTTGTTTCTTGGTTTTAGGAGGTGTGGATTCGACTTCCTTAGACATGAAAGTTTTACCTTCAGCTTCCACTTCTTTCAACTTCCTTTTCTTGTTGGCCTTCTTGGATGGTTTAGCTTTCTCTACATTTTCCATAATAGCTTCTGCCTCCTCCTCTGGTAGATCATACAACTCACCTGTCAATTTTGAAAAACCAACTTTCAGCCTCTATAAGGTGTCATCACTAATCATCACCACCTTGCAATTCCTAGGCTTTGAGCTGAATGGAATTTTGAAGGATTCTAGGCACCGAACTATCAGCTTTGAAAGCAATGTCGGATACATAATGATCTGAGCTCTATGATTTCGATTCATGATATTATCAATCATGATAAGGATGTGCTTCATTAAGTTCACCTTCATTAGATTTACCAGAAAAATCTAATATGTACATATATCTCTTCTTAAGGGTATCCTTATCACACCTTCTTGGAACAATGAGACCTTGTACCCATAATTTTGGAATCCGGTTGTTGGTAGATAGGTGGTCAATTTTTGCTGTTTTTTCATCTATGAGCCCAAGGAATTCCATAACCTTCACCTGGTTGAAACATCCCTGAACATCCGGTAGCTTGTGTGAAAAAAATTCGGCTTCGCCTTCCAATGATAAGCCCACCAAGCTTGCAACCTTGGTGTAAGAGAGTATTTAGGTTTTCCCATAGGCTTTTAATAAAAACATCTCACCTTCAACTACATTAAAGAAGCACACTGACTCATAGAATTCTATAAGGAGATCCGGATAAACTACATCTTGAGCTGCCGTCTTTGAAATAGATATACATTCCCATCCATTAAGATTTATGTTCTTGGAAATGATAGAATCATACTTATTGAAAATATTCGGATGCACCAACCTTTCCCTCTAGATTATACACTCCTAAATCGTCATAGTAGACATTTCTTGGGCTTCTGCAGACATTCGGACTGGAGTACTTCTGAATAATTAGGAACAGGATTTTGTAGAGAGGCAGAGCTTCAAGACGCAGAAGCTTGATAACTGATGTGGGACAACTATCGTGAGTCCTTTATATAGGTGATGGAAGTGACCTTTTATCTTCCAAAACAATTCTAACGGTTGAGAATTCATCAGATCTGATCAAACGGTTGTGAAAGTAGCTGCAAGGAAGAAAATTTTGGTTGAATATGATCTTTTGATGTTCTAAAAGAAAACTTTCGGATTTAAAGATACTTGAATTTGATAAATTTTTCAAAACAAAAGAAACTAACAGCAGGTGGAAAAAGATTACAAAAACTTAAGAAAGAATCATACCTTTCGGATTGTCAAGATAATTATTCATATTGAGGAAAATTTTTCTTGAAGGACTTTAGATTAAAAAAACATGAGTACGAAAAAGAAAAGAAAATTCTCATTACGAAAATTTCTATTACGAAAATTTTCATTACGAAAAATTCTCATGAAGAAAATTTTGAAAAACATATTACAAGAAACATAAAAAACTCCATTGTGAAAGAAAAAAACATCATTACGAAAAATTAGAAAAACGACATAATAGATGTACTCCCCCTATGAGAAGGAGTTTATTAATGTAAGGATATTAGTTTAACAGAGAGTTAATCAATAAAAACTACCTTACTATAATCATTCCTAACTTCTGTTTAATATATTCAAATCTATCGTAGGGTAAATATTTTTTGAAAATGTAAAGAAGTTGATCTTGTGTTCTGATAAATTGAAGAATTATATCTCCTTTTTGTGTGTGATCCCTAAGAAAGTGATTCCTAATATCTATGTGTTGTGCACGAGAGTGATGTGCATGGTTTTTACTAAGGTCAATGGAACTTGTATTATCACACAAAATTTGTGTTTTGGTAAAACACATACCGTAGTCAGTGAGTGTGTGTTGCATCCACAAAAATTGAACACAACAACTTCCAGCTGCTACATATTCAGCTTCAGCAGTGGATAACGCTATAGAATGTTTCTTCTTGCATAACCAAGAAACTAATGAATCTCCTAAGCAATGACAAGTTCCAGATGTACTATTTCTATCCATTCTACACCAACCAAAGTCAGCATCTGATTTTTTTAAGATAAAATCATTTCCAGAAGTATACAATAGAAATAGATCCATGGCGCCCTTTAAGTTGAAAAAAATTATCCTCACTACATTTAAATTAGATTCCTGAGGATTGGATTGATATCTAGCACATAAACATACTGAAAAAAACAAATCTGGACGACTAGCTGTCAAGTATAGTAAGATTCCTATCATACCTCTAAAAGATTTTTAATCTACTGGTTTCCCAGCTTCTTCAAGATCAAGTATGTTTGAGGTACCAATGGGAGTACTAATACTTTTAGTGTTGTCATATACACACTTTTTAAGAAGATCATTAAAATACTTATGTTGAGATATATAAGTTCCTTCTGGTTTTTGAGAAATTTGAAAACCAAGGAAAAATGTTAACTCACCCATTATACTCATTTCGAACTCGGATTTCAATAGATCCGCAAAAGAATCAGTTAAATATTGATGAGTTGAACCAAATATAATTTCATCAACATATATTTGAACAATAAAAACATTTTTATTATTTTTCTTTATAAAAAGGGTTGGAGCTTCATTTCTCTTAACATAGTTATTTTGAAGTAGAAATCCTATAAGTTTATCATACCAAGCTCGAGGGGCTTGTTTAAGGCCATAAAAAGCTTTGGTAAATCTAAAAACATGACCAAGAAGTTTTTGTCTTGAAATCCAGGAGGTTGTTCAACAAAAACATCCACTTGAACAAAACCATTAAGGAAAGCACATTTCACATCCATTTGAAAAATATTGAAATTGAAGAATGCTGCAAAGGAAAGTAAAATACGAATATATTCAAGTCTAGCTACTGGAGAATAGGTTTCTTCATAGTCTATTCCTTCTTATTTATTATAGCCTTTAGCAACCAATCTAGGTTTATTCCTAACGACGACCCCATTTTCAGCACACTTATTTCTGATGACCCATTTTACTCCAATTACAGATGTTTTCTTAGGTCTTTCAACTAAGGTCCGGACTTTATTCCTTTCGAATTAATTTAGTTCATCTTGCATGGCTTTAATCCAATCATCATCACCTAAAGCTTCATTAGTGATTTTTGGTTCCAATTGGGAAAGAAATTCTAGATATTATACTTTATTTATTAAGGAACTTCTAGTCCTTATATGTGGATTGACATCACTAAAAATTCTATCACTGGGATGGTTCTTTAGAAACAACTGGTTTTGGTTTTGAAGAAACTGTTCATCAATATAGGGTAAGAAATCTTCTAAGGTAAATGTTTCAGAAGCCTCTTCTTGAACATTTTCCTTATCAAAAGGATTTTCTATTATAAGTTGATAATCAGTTTTTGAAAACATATCCGATGATGTAGGATGGGGTTGTTTGAAAAAAAAGGGATCAGTTTCCTCAAATTTGAGATGTACTGTCTCTTCAACAGTGCAAGTGTTTTTGTTAACAAATATATAAGCCTTAGAAGTTGTGGAGTAGCCTAAGAAAATACCTTCATCAAATTTTGGTGCGAATTTGTGTAAATTATCTTTAGTATTCAGAGTGAATACTTTGCTACCAAAAACCTTAATGTAGGAAAGTCTCGATTTTCTACCATTCCATAACTCATAAGGAGTTTTATTCAGAAAAGGTCTTATCAAAACTCAATTTATAGAATAACAAGCAGTACTTATAACTTCATCCTAAAAATGTTTTGTTATAGAACACTCACTAAACATGGTTCTAGTTATTTCTTGAAGAATTCTATTTCTTCTTTTAACAACTCCATTCTGTTGAGGTGTTCTTGGTGCTGAAAAGTTTTGAGTAATACCTTTTCTACTACAAAAAGTTTCAAAATAAGAATATTGAAATTCTCCTCCATGATCACTATGAATAGTCTTCAATGGAAGGTTTTTTCCATTTTTTGCTTGGGCTCTAAAACTTTTGAAAAAAGAAAAAGCTTCAGACTTTTTTTTAGAAAATAGACCCATGTAAATCTAGTTTAATCATCAACTAAGAGAAATACATAATACCTGTCGCCAATTCTTCCAGTTTGTGTTGGAATAAAAAGATCCATGTGCACCAACTATAGTGAATCAGTGGTTGAGACTTCACCTATTGATTTAAAACATGATTTATGTTGCTTTCCATATTGACAAGGGTCACAAACTTTTGAAGAATCAAATCTAAGCTCTGGTAGATCCATAATTAAACCTTTATTAGAGAGTTTTCATAATTTCCTAAGGTTACAATGTCCTAACCTTCTATGTCACAACCATGAATGATCATCCATCACACTAAGGCAAGGTAAATATTCTCTCCTAAGGTCTTCTAAGTTTAAAGTGTATACATTCTCTTTCCTAGAAAGAATAAATTCTTCCTTTTAATTGTGTACTAAGCAATTATCATTCCTAAAATTCACAGGATAGCCTTTATCATGTAATTGACATATGCTAATGAGGTTGTGATTAAGACCATTAACAAAAAAACATTTGAAATCAAAGATTTTCCAAGAAGAACAATGTTAACTATACTAATAATTTCTCCCTGAGCATTATATACGAAAGTTACTGTTCCTCCTTTCATCTTGATAATCATTTCGAAATAGTTTTGGTTACCAGTCATATTCTGGGTACATCCACTATCCATATACCAAGTATTGCTATTGGTACGTTCCATATTTTCCTGAAAATTTTAAAAAAATATATTTTCAGAATACAGACTTTTTTGGATCCGGAAGTTTTAGAAAGAAAACTTTTAGGTACTCACATCTTCTTAGAAAAATAAGCCTTATGAAATCCTAAATATTTGGTTTTGTTTAAGGAACAATTGTTTTCCCAGTGACCACCACACTGACATTTAGTACATAATGGGGAACTTTGAGGAACAAAGTATTTGTTACTAAAAATCGGTTTAGAAATAGTGTAACCAAAACCAGAAGTATTCCTTCGAGTTCAGATTTGTGAATAAATTTTATCAAAATTTTCCTTACCTTGGGTAATGTTTGACAAAGAATTCCTCAAGGAAAATATTTCAGATTTGAGTTTGATAACCATGTTCTTGTCTTAAAAAACATATGATTTTGAGCTACTGTTAGGCTCGAAAACATTTTTCGTAGAAATTACGCTTTCTCGATATTTAGAAAGTTTATTATTCTCAGAACTTACTTCCTCAATATTTTAGGAAATACATTCAAAATCCGCATATTTCTTATCATGATATTTAGAAAGATCTGATATTTCTTTAGTAAGAATAGTACTCCTAGAATTTTCCTTATCAAGCTTTTTTATGAGTTTTGAGTTCTCATTCTCGAGGAGTTTTGCAAACCTAGAAACTTCATCATAGGTGGGTAATGTATTTTCTTCATCAAAAGAAGATTCTTAATCAGAAGAGTTATAATATTTACTATCATTAGTATTTAGAGAAACATTGGTCATGGATTCAGCATTGTATACCTTATCCATAAATCAATGATTTTCAATTGGTAGTCTGGCTATTAGACCAAGATTCTTCTGTCCTGAAGATTCATAATCTAATGATTATTCTGAAGATTCACTACTACTGGCACTCTAGGTGTCATTACCTTTTAGAAAATTCTTACCTTTTTCTTTGTAAAACTACTTTCACTTCCTTTTAGAATGCCTCCCTTTTCTTTCTTTTTTCTTGAGCAAAGGACAATCTGGTCATATGTGTCCAGCACTCTTGCATTCATAGAATGTTACCTCTGAATCTTTCTTATCTTTCCATTACTTCTTCTTATACTTTGATTATAAATTTCTCTGTCCAGGTATCTTGTTCATCCTTCGATCAAGATTAGCTAACTCATTTTCTGAGACTTTACTCTCACTTGATTCAGATAGGATAATAACCTTCTTAGATTTGTATCTAGTAACTCTCTCAAGAATCATATCTTTCATGTGATTTTATTTTGTAGTAAAAGGAACAATACCATTCCCATTATTCTTCTTTAAATTGTCAGCATCTCTCTTCATTCTAGTCTCATGTTGAAGAAGTGTTCAAAATAGTTCATCAAGTGAAATTTGAGTAACCTTTCTGTTTTAATCGATAGCAGTTCTATTTGATTCCCACTCATTGGTAATAATATCTATGATCTTTTCAACAAAGGCTTCATCATCTAGAACTTTCTCTCCCATATATTGTAAGCTATCCACAATATTCATGAATCTCTATTGCACCTTACAAATTGGTTCTCCATAAGGAAAATTAGAACCATGATACTCAGCTCTGAGCATGGCTATTCTAGTCTCAATCAATTTAGATGTACCAAAATGTGTAACTTCACGTTTCTTCCATATACAGTTACCTGTTTCAAATGAATAAATTTGGCTATATATGTTTATAGTCATTGAACAAAGCAAAGTATTGCGTACCTTACAGTTGAGATGGTATTCATGCTTTTATTGATTAGTGAAGGTACTAACTTCCTTGTTAGGAATTTTATATCCTCTGGAAGGCATGAAAATGTTATCTAACCCAGTATTGATAATGAAAGTCTTCATAAAATCTATCAAATATTCGTAATCATTACCATAAAAAATTGGTGGTCATGTATGATTTAGGTGTTGATAGAACCAACATTTAAACCTGCCATCTTTAAGAAAAACTTTGGCAGACAAACTTGTTAGAAGTATAAGTCTGTAAACAAGAGAAAATATTCTATATAAGAAAAATTGTATCTCTAAGAAAAAAGTGAATCTGAACTATGATTCTGAAAAAAACATATTCTAAAAAGTATGAATCCGAAAATATGAATCTGAATGTTATGGAAAAAAATCTTCTCAGTCTAATTGTGAGATTTATTCAGATTGAACCAATTCCTCTAATACCAATTGTTAGATGGTATGTGAGTTTTATATACTCTATAATACCAAATTTAGGATCGAATATATAAGAATGATATGCTCAAATACAATATGGAGGGTGAATTGTACTTATAAAATCCGTAACGAAATTTTTCGTAACCAAAATTCACAACATCTCAAAGTTCTAAAGACTTGCTTGATTCCAGAAAAGTGATTCCTGAAATGAAACATAACAAAATTTTACACCAACTAAGATTCTACCTTAAAGCGTATAGAATATAACTAAATCAGAGTAAAATTAAGAAAGTATAAGAAAGTTATACTTTCATTAACAATACAAAATGCAGCGGAAAACAAAGTAGTAAAACTAAAAGTAACAAACAATAACTCTTTTAACCCAAAGAGAAGGGTATACAACAACCCCAGATAAGAGGTCTCTTGATTTATACTTTCAAGAAAGTCTGTCTTGCCCACACCAGGGTAAGCCCTCGATATGAAGATTGTAATGCCCCGACCCCAGTTACCCAGAGTCGGTGCATTATTACATAACATTGGCATGATCACAAGAAAGATCAAATCTCGAAAGATCGATTGGTTTAGTAGCCTTGGAAACACTAGATATATTCATAAGTTTTACATTACATCATAGAATGAAAAACTACGACAACAACATAATGTCTCCATAATTCACACTCATATCCCCACATAATATCCCTG
This sequence comes from Viscum album, assembly GCA_963277665.1. Classification (NCBI taxonomy): domain Eukaryota; kingdom Viridiplantae; phylum Streptophyta; class Magnoliopsida; order Santalales; family Viscaceae; genus Viscum; species Viscum album. The sequence continues at coordinate 2,140,126,810 of OY728123.1, forward strand.
AAGTTCATACATAATTTACTTCTTCATTTCCTGGGAAAAATAAAACATAGAAAAGGGGTGAGCTCAAATGCCCAGTAAGGATAACAATATAGCAGAAACTTTCATAAATAAGAATAAACATTTAAGGCAATGTATAACTAAAACAAAAGCCTTTCAAACTTGAACTTTCAACATGGTATGGCATAAATAAAATGAAATAATTCCATTTACTTATTCACATGGATATTCTACTAATCGAATAATCACATGTAAAATCAATAACCACTTTCATAATGATGGAATGCATAATGCCAGACTATCATAACCACATAGCCAAGGCCTCGTGCCAAGACTACAAATAAGATTTTGTCAAGGCCTTGTGCCAAGACACTAGTTTGTCCCATGAGACCTACCGATGCATCGAGGAGCTATAGCGGGCTCCACCCGTCACATATTAAGTCCAATGCATTCCCATATGAAAAGGTTTAAACATAACATGAACATTCGTATTAAAACTATCATACGAAATGTCAATACTTTCACCATAAACTATGAATGGTATAAAAATAGCACATCCACAGTCAAACATATCACAAAACCTTCAATACAATATAGAAGTTTTGTATCATAATAAATCAACTTCAAATAAGCTTAAAATCCATCAAAGGATGTTGACATAGATGAAATCAAAACTATTTGAGAGAAATATCTCCTTTTTTGAAATCATTTAAAAGTCACACATTTATAAAGGAAGTAATTAAAAAGAGATTTTTGAATCAAATTGTCCCATACCACTTTGAAACTTTTGAAAGGAATTAACATTTTTAAAAACATTCATGTCCATATAAATAAATCCTTAAAAACCATTTTTAAGACATTAATTAAAAAGATTTATAAAGATAAATCTTTAAAACATTTAAAATTCTGATTTTGATAAAGAGTACCTTTCTGAAATTCCTAAATTATTCATTTTGAAATCATTTAAAAGTCACATAATTATAAAATAAAACATTTACTTTGAAAATATCCTTGTAAGCTTGTAAGGGAAGCTTTGACGATTTTATAACGGCGGTAAATAGCTGCACCTGCCGTATAAGTTTTAAAAAAACATTCTTACCTTAAATTTGTCGAAAGGTAAAAAGTGCCTTGTTTGGAAAACGATGGAAATATTCCTTTAAAAACACATAAGGTTATAAATGACTTTAACCCATATTCTTTGTAAATAATAAAAATATTTTGAATTACATTTCGAAGTAACATGGATGTGGATGATAAAGAAATCCCAGTAGATTATTACGTATAAACAACCTCGAATAATGAAGAGATTGCGAAATAAACCCTTACCTTGCACTTTTACTTGGATGGGGTAGGTTAACCTCCTGTATAATGGTGAAATAATTGTTATTAAATTATACAAGAATCATATACATTAATATGATATCATATATGATCTTTTAATATCGATTTGATAATAATATCTTAGTATTATCGTTGTTTCGGGTGTTAACTTACTTGTTTTCTTTTATATGTTTTGTTACGTAAGACATTTTTGTAAAGGATAGGTTGTATATTATTCATATCCAGAATGATATAAAGTCCTTAAACATCATTTTTAAATCATCAAATGATAATTATACTTGAATGGATATGATGGAGAATGAATCTCATCGCGTTCGTGGAGACGGTAGTCCGTACGTACGCACGAGCGACAATATCATTCTTTTGATATTAAAATAATATATAAATGGATGGTATATCATATATACAGAATTATTAACATGTTATATTTATTATTTACCTGAGTTAAACATCATTATTATACCCATCCAAATAATATTATATTGAATAACAATTACACCACGACGTGGAGACGGTAAGCTGTACGTACTCACGTATGGTGACATGTTATTCAAAGGGTGGATAGAATACTGAATATGGTTGTACCATATTTATAATAACATCAAAGTATATAAATGATACTGGAGTTATTATTTTAGAATGGTAACAACAAAGGAATAAGAAGTGGAAGAAGAAATGAACTTGGAAAAGGGTGGTGAAATCATTACCTCTTCTTCGGGTTCTTCCTTTTGATTTGATCAAAAGGGCTCCTCAAGTTGGCTTTCTGATCAAACTAAGGCCTCTAGGTTGTCGTGCGGAAAGTTGGGAGAGTATTTGGGCAGAGGTTGGCCGAACAAAAAGACTTTGAGGGTGTGAAGAAATGAGAAGGAGGAGTGCCTTTTTATAAGAGGGGTGAGGGGCACCTTTGGAAAAGCTAGAAAGATTAATTTATAATAAATTCATATTCGGTTTCTAATGGCTCCAAAGTTGACTATTCAAAGGTTAAGGTGGGTATGGGTCGAAAAAAACTCAACCAATAGAATTTAGACAGGTTTGGGTACTTATATTAACCTTATCTTTAAGTATTAACTCTAAGTTAATTAGTCTCACTTTTACAATGTCTCTTTGTATTTTTATATAATATGGTTAATAAACTTACTACATACATCCAAGCGACCCCCAAGTACTCCATTAATGATGAAACTATCATGATATAAGTCTCTTGGCCGAACCATAGATTTTTAGGAATTTAATATCAATTAATAATATAATATTTGTTTTAAGAACTCTTTTATGTCAATTTTGACACTATTCAATAGTTGATTTTTGTGAAACTCATAACAGATTGATTACTTCGAAAAAGGTCAATTAAATCAATCCTTATATATCATATTATCCTAGAAAATTAGTTTAATTCATTAAAAGTTTAATATTATAATTATTTGGGTATTTATAATATCCATTAATTTAAGTTTTCACTATTTTAGTAATTACTGCATCATCATTGTGTCATAAATAAAATAAAATATTAAATATCTAAAAATTATAAATAAAATATCATTATTTAGGAAATCTGTTTATATTTCTAATGAATATTTATAATCTAAAATCCAACATATATAACCCTATGTAACAATTGTTTTTCTAAAAGATATATGCTTGTGTCATTTTTGTATTCATTTTAACTTAATTAAAATAAAGTGTCATTATCACTTACAAGTGGATCCATGGGGTCCCCAAATCTACCCAAAGATGCCCATGGTCGACCATGTATCAACCAATAGAGTTAAGACACGTTTTAGGGTAATTTAGTATTATTATAATATTATTTTTTAACCCTTATTTACCGGATTTACCCTTAACCATGGTAAATAAAATATTTACCGCAGTAATTATTCAAAATGTCTAAAAATAAAAGTTACCTATTTACACAATTTGAACATCCTGATTCAAAATATGAAATCCATTTTTCTAAATTCAAATCACAGAAGTGGCAGAAATTAATTTAAAATTAATTCCCGCTGTCAAAACAAAAAGCGTGTTTTTAAGAGATAATAACTATCAAAAGATTGACACTTGTTTATGTTCGGTTTAATTGTAAAATTATGTCCAATGACCAACATTATATTAAATTGTAAAAATATATTCTAAATATACTTTAAAACCACTCAAATTCATAATTTATCACTATTAATTATTTTGATTAAAAAAGTTGTTTTTAATTAAAATTTAGTAATTTTCACTATTCATCAAAATATTAAAGTTATCCGAAAAGTACCAAAATTTCACCTTAGGCTAAATTCGATATTCCGAATCCAAAAATAAAGTCCATTTTGAAATATAAAATATATATAATTTCAAAAATTAGGTATTACTATTCATAACGGCTAGTTTGATCGGTTGTGGTGTGTGTTAAAACTTGAAGTTGCGTACAACACACGCTACTGTTTTATTCAAAGGAAAGCTTACCGTGTAAGCTTGGGATGTTTTATTTTAAATTTTTTGATGTCCCCATTTAGTCAAAAAGTTTAAAATATTGTATTTAAAAAGGTTTCACTATTAAAAGTTGATAAAAGTGTAATACTGAAAATGAATCTATTCTTGCATTATGACTAAGAAACTCATAATATGGATTCTAAAATTATAAGGATTATATAAAGTTTGAAATGTAGTTAATGCTATTCATGACCTCTTTTAATGGCTTTTTTTTGTAAGTCATGGTGTGATTGAACTCGGTGTTGCGTGTAGTGCAAGTTATTGAATTATTTTTAAGAAATAACACACTATGAAATCTTGGGGTGTTACAAAGATAAGATTCTTTCTTTCTATACCCACAAGCCCTCAACTATCAGGTATTCATCACCTCTGTCTTCCTATCCCGGATATCCCTCGATTGTAATCAGCAACAGTCGGAGTCGCATGAATCAAGTCTGCACAAGGCAAAGTTTGAACAATCTATTCAAAATTTCTGCATGATCCTTTGAGGGTTGAAAAGAGTCTCTCTCTCTAGAAATCACTTCAACAGCATGTAAACACCAATGTGAAATATGTCATCTAGTGTTGTAGCTTCTTTTCAAATGAGCTCCTATTTATAGGCAAAGCTCCAATGGTCCGATGCCTCCTCCAACGGTCATATTTCTCCTTGAATTTCGGAGGGAACTGTACATGTTTCACTCAACCAATGGTTAGTTGATAACTAAAGGCACGACATCATTTTATATTAGAAAAAGTGTAAGCATTAGTAAAATTGAAGTTTGAAATGAAAGTAAATAAAAGTTCGTAATGTATGAAAAGTATGAAAGTTCAAAGTCTAACTAAAAAATTGAATTCAGAGTCAATAATAAAGAGATATTCAGATTCTATTTTGTAGGAATTCAAAGCCTAACTTCTATAGAAATCCGGAGTCTGAATTTCAAGGAAATTTGAAGCCTGGATTCACAATAATTTGGAACATGAACTTACAAATTTCATAGTCGAACTAGTAAAAGTTCAGATTGGAACTCATAGAAGTTTGAAGTTGAACTCATAGATGTTCGAAGTCAAACACATTGAATTTTAGAGTTGAAATCATAGAATTTCGGAGTTGAACTAGTAGAATTTTGGAGTCGAACTAGTAGAAGTTAAGAGTTGAACTAATAGAAGTTCAGAGTCGAACTAGTAGAGGTTCAGAGTCGAACTCATAGAAGTTCCAAGTCGAACTAATAGAAGTTCGGAGTCAAACTCATAGAAGTTTGGATTCAAACTCATAGAAGTTCGAAGTCCATAATTCAGAGATTTAATCTGAATGCTTCATATTTAAATATTATACGATTATGAGGTTTTTAGTTATAATCGGAATTTTACACTTAGAAAAAAAATGCGACTGAACAATGAAAACAATGTAAGGATACATTTCCTTGGGGAAGGAAATTTTCCTTAAGAAAATGAAACAAGTGGTAAAATAAGATTTTCCTTAAGATAAGGTGTTTGTGATTTTTAAAACATGAAGGAATGGAAAATTCATAAGGAAAACCATAATGACTCAAAAATCTCCCCCTTTTTGGAAATCACAAACATCCTTACAAAAAAGAATAATAGGACTTAGAAAAATTAAAACTCATCTCCCTTTAAATATGGGCAATGATGAATACGAATAGCTCCCCATTAGGCTTTGGAACTATAAGGATCGTATTCTGGATTTTCCAGAATGGGATTTTTCATGAGTATGGAAATTTATTGAACTAAAAAAATCCTCCTTAATTAACTCCCCCTTACATAGTAATAACTCTTTTGCTTATGAATATTGTTACTTCTCTCCTTTAGATTTTTTCTTCTTCCTTTTTGTGTTCTTTTTCCTTCTCCCCATTTTTGATTTTCAAAAATAGTTTGAGGGAATGGGAAATAAATATGGTACCTAATATTTTAGGAAAGACAACAAACAAAACAAGCAACCCCAATTCTATTATAATTGGAAGAATTTTTACAAGGAAAATCAAATGCAAAAAAAGATTAGATTGAGTCTATTTTGTTTCCTTTTCCTTGGGCAAGAGCTTCTTCACAATTATCTTAATCTTTTTGAGCTCTATATGATCCTCCTTGTCCTGATTTTCTAAGGATGTGATTCTATCTTCTTGAGCCTTCATGGCTTCTTCCTGAGCCTTCAGAAACTCCTCTTGCTTCACTATCTTCTTTTCCATCTTGGTCTGAAGATCTCTTTCTGATTTCAAACCTTGAACAACATAATTCAGCTTTCCATTTAGATCTTTGACATCTTGAATCCAAGTATTTTTCTCTAGGTTCAGCTTATCATGAAAACTGTCTGAAAGATTTTTCATTTTGGCATCCTCAGTACCAAAAGCCTTCTTATCATCTAGTTGGAATTGATCATGCTCTTCCATTTCATCAATAATCTTCTTAGACCATAGAGTTATTTTTCTACAATACTTTTTGTGGACCTCATTGTTGATAAGAAAAGTTTTATGATCTCCCTCAATCTTCACACAATTATCCATCACCATGGATAGGGATTATGTCTTTTGATTCAGGATGTGCTGAAGCATCGGGCACTTGGAGTCTGTTGTAGGAAAGATCATAATTTTATCTACCAATTTCTTTAAGGACTCAACCACAAAATCATGTACCAATGCATATGACTCCAAATCAGACAATTTTCTAGGAGGTTGTTCTTCTTCTATTTCAACCAGCTTCCTTTTAGAAGAGCCTCCAACTTTCTTCCTCCAACTGATATCTTTCGTTGGGGTGTCAATAAGCACTTGCTTACCCTTCCTGGTTCTCGAAATGGCCTATTATTCTTGAGATTCATGGTCACTGTCTGATAACTGCACAATCATTTCTTCATCAACCTTTTCTTTCTCAACCCTAGCCTCAATATCTTCAAGATGGATAAAGTCATGATTATGAATTTCTTCTTCAGATGGCTTGTTCACTTCCCCTTCATCTTTATCTTCATCTGTGGGTGTAGCCAATTTTGAGGATCCGTCTTGAGAAGTCCGTAGTAAAAACTTCTTGGAATCACTTTCCTTTTCTTGATACTCTTCAAAAATCTTTAACAAATCTTCTATCTTTTCAGTGCTTTGAGTATCCTGAACTTCTTCTACAACTTCCTTTTCAATATCCTGCTCTTTGCGTTTTTTCGGAGTGAAGAATTATTTCCCCGGGGTTTCAGTTAAAGGTTCCACTAGAAAACACTTCGGCACCGGAATCTTTTCAGATGCAACCTCTGTATCACTCAGAAGAGATTGCACGATTTCTGCCTCAAACATCTTCCCCTTCAGCTTCTTTTCCTTGGATTGATTTTCAAGATCTTTAGTGGTTTTCTCTTTCAAGGACTTAGCCTCAGCAGGGTCCAAGCCAAACTGTGGCTCCCATTATTTCCTCTTTTCTTTATCTTCCCTCCATTTTGAAACAACCTCATCTGGATTAGCTTTTAGTTTCTTGGGTTTAGGTGGTGCGGATTCGACTTCCATAGACTTAGGAGTTTTACCTTCATATTCCACTTCTTTCAAATTCTTTTTCTTGCCGGCCTTCTTGGATGGTTCAAATTTCTCTAAATTTTCCGAAACAGCTTCTGCCTCCTCCTCAAGCATATCATAGATCACACCTGTCTGTTTTTGAAAACCAACATTCATCCTCTTTAAGGTGTCATCACTAATCAACATCACCTTGCAATTCCTTGGCTTTGAGCTGCATGGAATTTTGATGGATTCTAGGCAGTGAACTATCAGCTCAGAAAGCAATGCCAAATCTATAATTATCTGAGCTCTAAGATTTTCATTCTTGATATTCTCAATTGTGATAAGGATGTGCTTTATGAGGTTCACCATCCTTAGATTTAGCAAAAAAATATAAGATGTATATATCACTCTTCTTAAGGGTATCCTTATCACCCCTTCTTGGAACAATGAGACCCTGTACCCATAATTGTAAAATCTGGTTGTTGGTAGATAGATGGGGAATCTTTTCTGTTTTTTCATCTTTGAGCCCAAGGCATTCCATAGCCTTCACCTTGTTGAAACATCCTTAAACATCTGGAAGCTTGTGTGATCAAAATTCGGCTTCGCCTTCGTATGATAAGCCCGCCAAGCATACAAACTTGGTGTAAGAGAGTTTGTAGGTTTTTCCATAAGATTGGAATGAAAACCTCTTACCTTCAACTTCCTTAAAGAAGCACACCGACTCATATAATTCTATAAGTGGATCTGGATAAACTACATCTTGAGCTTCCGTCTTTGAAATACATATAATTTCCCATACATTGAGCTTTATGTTCTTGGAAATGATAGAATCATAATTATTGAAAAAATTCGGATGCCCGAACCTTTCCCTACAGATTAGCCACTCCAAAATTGGCTTAGTAGACATTTCTTGGGATTCTGCAGACATTCAGACTAGTGTACATCAGAAGTATTTAGAATTGTATTTTTTTAGAGAGGAAGAGCTTCGAGACGCAAGAGCTTGATAACCGATGTCGGAAAACCATCGGGGGACCTTTATATAGGCGATGGAAGTGACCTTTCATCTTCAAAACCAATCTAACGGTTGAGAATTCTTTAGATCTGATCTGACAGTTGTAAATGTAGCTGCAAGAAAAAAAATTGGTTGAATCTGATCTTTTGAGGTTTTAAAAGAAAACATTTTGATTTAAGGAAACTTGAATCCAAGAAATTATTCAAAAAAAAAAAGAAACTAACAGCAGGTGAAAAAAGATTACAAAAACTTAAGAAAGAATCATACCTTTCGGATTGTAAGGAGAATTATTCATATTGAGGAAAATTCTTATTGAAGGACTTTAGATTCAGAAAAAACTTGAGTACAAAAAAAAGCAATTTCTCATTACGAAAATTTCCATTAAGAAAATTTTCATTACAAAAAACTCTCATTAAGAATGTTTCCATTCCAAAAATTTCGAAAAAATTTGTTCCAAGAAACATGAAAAACTCCATTACGAAATAAAGAAAACTTCATTACGAAAATTTTGAATAACTTCATAACAGATGTACTCCCCCTATTAAAAAGTGTTTATTACTATAAAAAGATTGGTTTAATAGAGAGATAATCAAGGAAAACTACCTTACGATAATCATTCCTAACTTCTGTTTAATATATTCAAATCTATAGGAGGGTAAAGATTTGGTGAAAATGTCAGAAAGTTGATCAAGTGTCCCAATAAATTGAGGAATGATATCTCTTTTTTGTGTGTGGTCCCTAAGAAAGTGATGCCTTATATCTATGTGTTTTTCACAAGAGTGATGTGTAGGTTTTTTACTGAGGTAAATGGCACTTGTATTATCACACAATATTTGTGTTTTGGTAAAACTCATACCATAGTTAGTGAGTGTGTGTTTCATCCCCAACACTTGATCACAAAAACTTCCAGCTACTATATATTCAGCTTCAGTAGTGGATAGTGCTACAGAATGTTAATTCTTGCATGAACAAGAAACTAATAAATCTCTAAAGAAATGAAAAGTAATGGACGTACTCTTTCTATCCATTGTACAACCACCAAAGTCCGCATCTAAAAAAACTTTTAAGAAAAAATCATTTCCAGAAGTATAAAATAGTCCTAGATCCATGGTTCCCTTCAAGTAGCGAAAAATTCTCTTCACTACCTTCAAATTAGATTCTTGAGGATTGGATTAATATCTAGAACTTAACCATACTGAAAACATCAGGTCTAGATGACTATATTTCAAGTATAGTAAGCTTCCTATCATACCTATAAAAGATGTTTGATCTACAGGTTTCCCAGCTTCGTCATGATGAAGTGTGTTTGAGGTACCAATGGGTGTATTAATACTTTTAGTGTTTTCATATCAGTACTTTTTATGAAGATCCTTTATATACTTATGTTGAGATATATATGTTGCTTCTAGTTTTTGAGAAATTTGAAAACCAAGGAAAAATGTTAACTCACCCATCATTATCATTTCAAACTCAGATTTCATTAGATCTGAAAATGAATTAGTTAAATATTGCTGAGTTGAACCAAATATAATGTCATCAACATTTATTTGAACAATCAAAAATTTTTTCTTATATTTCCTTATAAAAATGGTTGGATCGGAATTTTCCTTAACATAGTTATTTTGAAGAAGAAATCCTGTAAGTCTATCATACCAAGATCGAGGGGCTTTTTTAATGCCATACAAAGCTTTACTATGTCTGAAAACATGACCAGGATGTTTTGTGTCTTCAAAGCTAGGAGGTTGTTCAACAAAAACTTCCTCTTGAACATAACCTTTAAGAGAAGCACATTTCACATCCATTTGAAAAAGCTTGAATTTGAAAAATGATTCAAAGGAAAGTAAATTATGAATAGATTCAAGTCTTTCTACAACAGCATAGGTTTCTTCATAGTATATTCCTTCTTGTATATTATAGAATTTAGCAACCAATATTGCTTTATTCCTAATGATGACACCATTTTCATCACACTTATTTTTAAAGACCCATTTTACTCCAATTGCAGAAGTTTCCATAGGACTTTCAACCAAGGTCCAGAATTTATTCCATTCAAATTCATTTAGTTCATCTTGTATGGATTTAATCCAATCATCATCACCTAAAACTTTATTATCAATTTTTGGTTCCAATTGGGAAATAAATTCTTGATGTTCTACTTAATTTCATAAGGAACTTCTAGTCCTTACAGGTTGATTGACATCACCAATGATGCTATCACTGGGATGGTTCTTTATAAACAAGTGGTTTGGGTTTTGAAGAACCTGTTCATCAACATAGGGTAGTAAATCTTATGAGGTAAATGTTTCATAAGCATATTCTTGAAAATTCTCCTTTTCAAAAAGATTTTATATTATTGGTTGGTAATCAGTTTTTGAAAACACATATGAAGATGTAAGTTGGGGTAGTTTGAAAACAAAGGGATTATTTCCATCAAATTTTACATGTACTGTCTCTTCAATAGTGCAAGTGTTATTGTTAAAAAATCTATAAGCCTTAGAAGTTGTGGAGTAGCCTAAGAAAATTCCTTCAACATATTTTGGTGCAAATTTGTGTAAATTATCTTTAGTATTCGGAATGAATACTTTTCTACCAAAAACCATAAAGTAAGAAATTCTAGGTTTTCTACCATTCCATAACTCATATGGAGTTTTATTTAGAAAAGGTGTAATCAAAACTCGATTTATAGTATAACAATCAATAATTACAGCTTCAGACCAAAAATGTTTGGTTACAGAATACTCAGTAAACGTGGTTCTAGTTATTTCTTGAATAATTATATTTCTTATTTCGACAACTCCATTATGTTGAGGTGTTCGTGGTAATGAAATTTTGTGACTAATACCTTTTCTACATCAAAAAGTTTCAATATCCGAATTTTGAAATTGTCCTCCAAGATCATTATGAATAGTTTTCAATGGAAGGGTGTTCTCATTTTTGACTTGGGATCTAAAACATTTGAAATAAGAAAAATCTTCATACTTCGTTGCTAGAAAATAGACCCATGTAAACCTAGTGTAATCATCACCTAAGACAAATACATAATACTTGCCCCCCAATGCTTAATGTTTGTGTTGGACCAAAAAGATCCATGTGCACCAACTGTAGTGCATCAATTGTTAAGACTTCACTGATTGATTTAAAACTTGATTTATGTTGCTGGACATACTGACAAGGGTCACAGACTTTTGAAGAAATTAATCTAAGCTTTAGTAGATCATTAACTAAAACTTTCTTAGAGAGTTTTTATAAGTTCCTATGGTTACATTGTCCTAACCATTTATGCTACAACCAAGAATGATCTTCCATTACACTAAGGCAAGGTATGTCTTTGCTCCTAAGGTCTTCTAAGTTCAAATTGTATACATTCTCTTGCCTATTGGCAGAAAGAATAAATTCTTCCTTGGAATTGTGTACTAAGGACTTATCATTCCTAACATTCATAAGATAGCCTTCATCACATAACTGACTTATGCTAATGAGGTTTTGCTTAAGACCTTCAACAAATAAAACATTTGAAATAAAAGATTTTCCTAGAAGAAAAATGTTACGTATACCAATAATTTCTCCCTGATCATTATCTCTGAAAGTTACTTTTCCTCCTTCTGTCTTGATAGTCTTTTCGAAATAGTTCTTATTACCAGTCATATACCAGGAACATCCACTATCCATATACCATGTATTACTGTTGGTACTTTCACTATTTTCCTAAAAATAAAAAAATTAGATTTTCGGAATCCAGTGACCACCACACTGACATTTAGTACAGCCAAGGTAACCTTCCCTTGTTCAGAACAGTGGAGCACAAAAAAGATTTTCTCGATAGAGAATATCCACTCTTCTGCAATCAATGGGTCGTTAGATCCACGAAGGTTGGTGGAGATTGACGCCTAAAGGATTAAACAGAAAGTTTTTCCCTTCATGGTGAGATATGTCTCTCAGATTAATTCAAGTTATTTCCCATAATTTGAGTCAGTTCGTTCATCATTCACATGAATTTTTCCATTCTAGCTTCCATCGGAGGGCCCTCAGCGCATGGTCCATTGCGATCACCATTTTAACGGTTCCTCCTATTTCCCACCCTTTTCCAAAATAATAAAACCATATTTAAAAGATAACTTCATTTATGGATCTTTTAACTATAAAGGGTTTTATTTCTTAAAAATTCATGCTTTAAATAATTACATTTCTCTATATATCTTTTATAATGATTAAAAAATCATATGATTACCCCAACATATAACCCAAGAGTGTCGTAACCAAGAGTGAAGCAAGGCCCATTTTTGTGTACTAGTATAACCCGAGTCGTGCCTGAAATGCTTTGTCAGAATTTTGACTACAAGGTACATCTGTTCCAGATCCGCCTCTACCTGCTCGTATCCAGGTAGGGATGTATTTTCTTGATAAACCACTCACTCAATTCTCACCAAAATACAATGAATTATTACTATATATAACTTTTATATAGGGTTCTTCCTAAATATTTCATAGCATAATTTCCATAAATTTTTAAACATTCCTTTTATACCAACTATGTCATCCCACCTTTATTTTACATAACTTTTCATTAAATTTTACAAAGAGAGGACCTTCAATGTCTTATGTCTTGGAAATCAGGAAAAAAGACATGAAAACATAAAACACTCTTTTAAATAACCTTGAAAAGCCTCTTTAAATGTTCATATTATGTACAAATTCTTCATCTCAAAACCTGGAGACATACATCAATGGAAAGGGAGAGAAGAAGGCCCATTAAGGGTAAACAAGGGAATCTGTTTACTTCTGATATCAATAAGATCTTGGTAAGAAAACATAAAGACAAGAGCAACAGAAGTAGATTCATATAATAATAAAGAGAACATGAATGATAACTTGATTATGTGGCTACCACATTTCATTTAGAAATTCATAAACACATCACCAAGGATCATTCCCAAGGAATCATAAAACCATTACCTAGGTTATTCACTAAGGTATCATGAAAATTTTCATCTCTAGAGATTAATTCTTTACCCAATGTATTGGAGAGATGTTAGGGTGAACCCTTAATATGTCATTATTTTAATGAGATTCAAATAGATCATAATTAATCATTTCATAAATAACCAAAAAAATGGGTTTCATGTCAAAATCGTGACGTTTAAAAAGCACTTAAAAATACCATCATTATGTCATTTATAACCCAAGGAAAGGGAGTGAGGGTTATTTTTATTTCAATTCCAGAATAAAATAGATCATTTTTATGTATAGAGGAATAGCCATGGAAATGAAAATATATTTCTGTATCCACATAAATAATACAAGAGATTTTTTTGAGAAAAAATAGAGATATTTTGAGATGAAAATTTTGCAGCATAACGACTACATAAAATCATTTTAGAAAACATTCAAAAGGGACGGGACATGGGTAAAACACTCATAAATAATTCATAATAAAGTATTGGTACATAATAAGATCATGGTATGAATATTTTAATGATATAACAAATGAAAATGAAACATGAAACAAAAGAGAAGATGCTCTTTCTTTTACAAAAAATTCGTCTGCCTAACGACATCACATAAAAATTCAAAAAATAAATTTATGAGAGCGGAAACAGTATCTCATAATTTTGACATGAAATGGACCTTAATTATAATATAAAAGAACATACTCCCACATAATAAGATGGATACTAGAAGACATATCATAAATGGAATCATGAATAAAAAGAGGTGGGTGAAAGGTTCCCTTACCTTGAAGAGTGACTTTGAAAGATCGATGGTTGGGACCTTTGGAAGCTTGAGGGAACCTTGAGAGGACTCTTTGGGAGGAAAAAAGACAATAACTTCTTTTGGGAGGATTTTAGAATGAATGAATTAGGGAATGGTTATGTATTAATCAGAAAAGCGAGAGAATATTTAGTTAATTTCAAAGGGACATTTCACTGGTGGTTTTTGAAAAAACATGGGCTTGCCAAAGGTGTTGGCCACTTGGGACACCTCATAACATATAATAAATTTCAAAAGTCGACCAGATTTATTACATCAGGATTACATCATCAATGACATCATTAAACACCAAAAACTCAAAATTGTATTTTTACTGTTCACTGAAAATTCAACTATTTCAGAGAAAACCCAAGTATTTATAGTATCCTAATATAGATGATCTGAATTCAAAGATGAACTAAATTTTGTGAAAATAACTTCCTAAATATTTTGAATTTATATTTTTTAAAAAATCATTATTTATTCAAAAATTACAACTCTAAAACTATTACTTATTTTGTAACACCGTGAAAAAATAATAAAGGTCCCATAAAATTATCATATAACCATAAGAAAATAAAGTAACAATATATGATTAAATTTTATGATAATATAAATTCATTTTAAAATTTTAAATGATTTTTAAAAATTTAAATAAAATATTTATGAACTAAAAAATAACAAAACTTATACTGTAATAGTTTGTTTTTTACTTTTAAGTTGTATAAATTTTATTTATGAATTCATGGGTGAAGTTTCTATTTTTTTGTTGATTTAATATTCATTTCTATTCATAAGGTTATATTACTATTCATACTTTACTATTCTTCAAAAATTATGTTTATCTTATTAGAATCTAAATTTCTTACTGGTCACAATTGTAGAAGACAATTTTCTGAAAATCATAACACATTATTAATTATTTAACGTTTTGATAAATATTTTAAAATACCCTTTTTCCAAAATTAATTAGTAAAATAGAACTATAAATTCATCCTAAATTCATCTAATTTTTTTAAAATTCATCAACTTTTCCATAATAAGAAATAAAAGGTTTGTTTATATAAAAGGTTTACACATGTAACTAAGGTCGGATTACATAGCCTCGTATAATACCTGCATGTGACCTAAGTGAAAGGTGTGCTATGGTGGTAGAATCTTGGGGTGGCGTGGACAACATTGCTAGAGTGGTGATTTATATCTGCTTGAACCACTCACTTTGGCGATTTCGTTCAAGTTTCACAAGTTGAAGCACATCTTGGTCTTGGTCCAGATCAAATCCCAGAGATGCTACCTCCATCCCATGTTCTGAAAAATGGGCACCGTACGTCTAGAGTCTTATGGATAAGGCCATTGACTATTCTTTCTGTATTAATTAAAAAAGATCAGTTGTATTTAAAAACAATAATTGTAACTTTTAGAGTTTAGTTTCCAAAGGTTATGTTTACCAAAAATCATATAATTATCAAAACCCCACAGTCTAATTTAAATATAATCACTTCATTATTTAAAGTATATTGTTTTGTTGAGTGCAAAATAAAATAACAAAAAAATATATTAAACAAATATTATTCAAAAGTTTGGGTTGTTACACTAATTCCCACATCCCCACTCAGGGTTTTTTATGGTCCTACAAGTGGTATGAGAGCATGTAGTTTTTTGGTGTTAACATTTTCTTCCATTATATTCAAGGAGAATATAAATAAAATTAAGGGAGTTCCCCACATTGATGGAATTAACTTCTAGATATCGAAGAATAGAATCAGATATAATCTGTGATCCCTTGGGATAGTAGTTCTTTAGGCCATAGATTAAGGGATTTAGGTATCTAATGTGACTAGGATGTTTATGAATGAAATAGATATGAAAATTCTTGATGCTGATGCCAATGATCAAAATTCCCTGATTATTGCACTATCTGATCTAATATATTTTAAGATGGTGAGTTTCATTATAGAAAAGTCTATATGGGAGAAAATTAAAAATATATTGGAACGTGGTAACCAAATCAAATTGGCCAAACTACAAGCCTCACACAATTAGATTGATTATCTGAGAATGAATCAAGATGAAAATATAGATAGTTTATTTAATCTCAAAATTGATGGTTGGAGAACTATTATAAGACTTGGGTAAGAAATTAATGACATTTTCATTTTGAAGAAAATCATGAGACATCTCCCACGCCTATATAATCAAAAAATTCCATCCCTTGTGGAAAGATATTTATATAGGCTATCTTTTGATGATCTAATGAGTTATGTGGCTGCTATGAAATGAGAGTCAAATAAGAAGATGGATCAACTCGAGTAAGCATGGAAATGGAATTCAAATTCACAGAAAAACTTTATATGTACATATTTTTTAATGATAGAGATGTTGAAGAAGATGAACTAATTTTTCTTTTCTCTAATAAATTTAAGAGTAAGAAGTGTTTTTGAAGGAAAATTTCTACTGGAATAATTTCAGTGTGGTAGAGTAGGGGACATTATATGTAACAACCCGGACCCGGCCAACCACCCGAATAGTGCTGAACGGGTAGGGTGTTACGACCATAGGCACACCTCCCCTGAATGCCAAAGGCTACCGACTAGCAGCGAGGGTCTAATTAGGTATAGTGGGGAGGATATACCCTCTTAGAGGAATAAAAATGGAACTGGTCTAAGTATTAAACTAAAGTATTCAGTAGAAATAAATGACTTAGCAGACTCGAACCAGACCCACAGAGCAGAATCATATCAAATATCAATAAACTAACCGAAGCAATATAGAAACAACAGCAGCAGAAAGTAAACAGAACAACATAATGCGAATACAAGCAATTACTACTGAAAAAAACGAGGCATGCATAGAAAACATGTCATTCAGCTCAATATATAATAGCACTAATGGCTAACTAACAGTTGCTACATAAAAAGGTAAGTATACAGATACAAAAGGGAAAACTAAACAAAGTAACTCCAGCAAGGCACGACCTCATGGTTCATACCGGTCTCCATGCCAACACCACCATAGTCCAGCTCTTGAGGCTGGCCCTCTTCCTGCACGCAATTTTATGAAGTCTACATGCGTCCCGAAGGGCCCGTGTAGGGTGTGAGACAAGTCTCAGTAGGATACCACCCAATGGTGAGTACCTATTATAGGTTTTTAGGTGGAAATTCTTACATAAGAAAAACAGTAAACAGCACAATGCCAAAAGTAAACATGAACTTCAATGGTGCTCAGCAGCCGCCAGGAAGTGTCACCTACTTCGGCCAGCACTGGAATATCTGGATATAACCCGGCACCGTGTGCCACCTGACACTATATGTCTCAAGTAACGACATCCTGAAAGAATTCCCAAACATCGTATCCTAGCCCGAAAGCTCCACCTGCCCATGGAACAACATCCGGAGGAACAAATATACCTGTACTCAAAAGATAAATAGAGGGAAAGCCTCAAATCACGGCAAGCCTCCGCCCCCAACCTGACCACCTCAAAGCTGTCTCCCGAAGGCTCCTCACCTTCCACATGGATTCTTATGTCAAGAACCGCCAAGCCAAATATACCTAACCGCATCTACCGGGGGCTTCTTCCCAGCAAGTGGCTTTACCACCTCATCTCAAAGTCTATATGTGTGCACACTACTCAAAATTACCCTGTGAGCAGTAATCACCTCATTATGTCCCAAGCCACAACACATCTGACACCTCATGTCCCTGCAAACCTGTCGCTCATGTCTGATGGCCTCTCCATCCAAGAAAACCATGCCAAACCCAACATGACAGTCCAAGTGCCTCAACCGACTTCCATGATGCCCAATCCCGTTGTAGAAACCACAAAAAGTGTCATGGATCAAACCCTAACCTGTGATCCTATCACTAAATAATATATATGGGCCACGCCCAACATAACAAGCAGTTCAACACAGGTAAAATCTCACATTGAATATTCATACTTGGAAGCATCACTTTAAACACCCAATTTCTAAATAGTCAAATTTCACTAACTTACACTAATCCATACCAGCACCTATGGTCTTAAATGCCTTAAACAATTACTAACATGTTTTAACAAATCAAACTCAGTAGTTAAATCCAATACAAACAAAATCAGTCTAAATTCAGCAGTTTATATACTGGTCCAACTCATACGCATTTTGGCACGCTAGGACGAATTACCCCAAATGGGCCATAGCCTCTCACCCGGCCTGCTCGACCACAATAAGGGTCAGGGAATACCCAGAGGCATCCCCCAATGCAGATAATTAAATAACAACAAATAAATAGGGTTTCTCTCAATACCCGACATCACACCCGGAGGTCACAACCCCCAAAAGTCCACGAAAACACAAAATAAGGTATGCACCACCCACCTCGTACTCGTACGATGACACTCCATTGATATTAGCCTCTGAATCGGTCTGAATCGCGGTAGATCTGCATTTCTGTCAAATCCAGAAAATCCATTCGGATGTAATCTCCGGAGGAACAGGTGAGGGATCAATGATGAAGAATGGTGCGTGGGGTTAGCCTTTAGGATGCGGTACCTCTGCCACCGAAGGATCGAAGAACGGAGGTCGTATGATGATTCTAGAAGGGTTTGTGTTTTTTAGAGGTTCTCGGACGAACCATATGTCCAACGAGGTAGAATAAGATCCTTTTGGGAATGAGACGCGGCGACGTCTCGATCGACCAAATAAAAATAAAAGTACACGATGTGTATTTCCAAAGTTCATGCCGTGTTGATGTGTTTCCGTACTCTGACCTAAGTAGAGTCCATCACACAGTTTGGACCGTGTACACGGTCAAAACACAGCCAGGGTCTTTGCCGCTACATGGGACAAAGGTACCAGGCATGTCAAGGAAGACTACAAGCTGTGTAGATTGAAAATTATACCTGGGTACCACAGGGCATGTACATGGCCTTGCACCGGTATGGGTTACACGATGTGTCTATAAATACATGCCATGTAGTTAGAAACATCTACACGGTCATCACACAGTTGGTACTCATTGAGTACATGGCTGGTCACTCGGTTAACACAAACATGGCGTGTACTTAATGTACACGGCGTGTAGTTTGGAAATTTCTAGAAACTACCCAGATTTTCCAGATTTCTCAAAAACCAGTTAAAAGTTTAACCAGGGTCGGGATTTGAGTTGTTTCTAAAAACTCGGGTTCTTACAGACTCCCCACCATAACTTAGCTCATCCCCGAGCTACCAAACAAAACCAGGAGATGGAACCGAACATGCCCATCCCAGTTAAACAACCCGGACTACCTCGGTCTCAAGGTTCTGGCTAAATTCATAAAAGGGCTCCCCACATTAGGAATTGCCTACTCGGTCTCAACCCGAACAAAGCTCATGAAAAACAAATAAACAGGAAAGGCCCAAGAACCTATTTCCCGGACCAATGGTCCTCCTGTGACACATCATCACCCCTGCACCTCCTCGTTTCTCACGTGTCACTTTCGACACCCTGCGTAACCCTCCCCGCATCGATGTCCGCCTCCTTGAGGTCCTACATCTAATAGATACTCAAATCAAACCTGGTGCCATGCACCTCAAGTTACCCACATCCACAATGACCCGATGGCCACGACACCTAATGTAACCTGCATCCTTGATTCTCCTAATGCCTTGCATCCCAAATATATAATAAAATATATAACACATTCGATATGATTCCAATCCCACTAACTCGTATCTAGTCAGTCCACTAGTAACCTGTGCAACTCATGCACTCAACCAGACATGCCTCAAGAGGCCATTCCAAAAGAAAGAAAAGAAACTCATGGACACACCCACGGTGTACCTTCCACCATCGTTGGCTCTCTAGCCTGCTAAATCCTTGGCAGCTCCACATCATTCACCTAGCCTGAAGCCCGACTGCCTGATGCTTGACCTCCCCACGGTGCTGCTCCAGTCACTGGCCACTAGCTCCTCAACTGGATCCCTCAATCCCTGTCACGTCCTCCGTGTGCAGCTGAACGTTGACTACCCTCTCCTGGTATCAAACCTAAACCAGCACCTGACGCCACAATCTATCCTGGTCCCTACCTCCCAGCTGTCTGAGAAGGTTGCCTCTAAAACCTCTCCATATGCCCCGACATATCCACATGCCCGACACTCCTTAGGGGGCCTATCACACTGAGCCTGAACATGTCCTGGCTGTCTGCACTTAAAGAAAAACACCGCTGAACTTCCACGAGGTGGTCTAGCTTAGTCCTTGGCCTACCCGCCCGGCTGGGACTCATCTCTCCCCCTCTTCCTACAGTCTGGTCCATCACCTAAAGTTGTCACCCTTCCAAAATGATATTTCTCTCTCTCTCATTTCCCTCGGCTATGAGGGCCTGATTCACAGCCTCGAAGAAGGAACCCAGCCTGAAGATGTTTACCTGAACCCGAATGGCGTGTTGTAATCCATCCTTGAAGTGCCTCACCCTAGCTGCGTCATCGTTCACCATACCTGGTGCAAAATGAGAAAACTATGTGAAGGAACCTTCGTAGTCCATAATGAACATATCTCCCTGATGAAGACTCAAGAAATCCCAAGCTCTCTCCGCCCTCAGCGTCTCCAGGTAAAAGTGCTCGAAGAACCTGTCCTTGATGTCCTTCCATGCCAGTCCCTCGTGCCTACAATCCTGAACCTGTACGTCCCACCAACGCTTCGCCAGTCCTCTCAGCATGTACGTCGCCAACTTGACCCTCTACCCTGGAGGCATCTTCAGATTCTCGAAGATCATCTGCATACTCTCTATCTAGTTCTCTGCTGCCTATAGACCACCCTCACCCTGAAAAAGCGGTAGGTGCTGCGACTAGAACTCCCGCGTCAGATACGCCATAGAAGGATCTGTACCATGCACACCTCTATCAATCCCCTGTAAGACACATACTAGGATAGCTTGGAGCTTCTTGTCAAGCCATGGTCCGAACAGTGCCAAACCCGGCTGCTTCCCTGCCTGCACTAGATCCTGAACCTGATCCTGTCCCTGAGCATATACCTGGGGCTCAATCTCTATCTGCACCAGATTCTGAACCTGTTCCTACAGTACTGTATCATCTCTTTCCTGATGCTCCATCGAGTCATGAAGGAGTAACCCGCTGAATACCATTAATGGTCAGACAATCCATATATATACATAACAACATATTCTATGCAGATAAGGAAAGCAGTAAAAGGCAGTGTATAACAACTACCCTTACTCTCCCCTATCGCAACCCATGCCCTCGGAATCCCGACCTCACAACCTCTTTACCCGCCCTCAACAGAGCCAAGTGTCAATAGCACCTCGGGCCATGCCCGTCCTGACAATAAACGTTGCCTCAAACCCGACCTCCGAGTTTCCCAATCCTGACAGTTAAACTGCCTCACTCATAGTACCTGCCTGCTCTCATAAGAGCCAGTCCCAATTATCATGCACATGCAATTCTACAAGGTACAAATCATGTCATACATATTAAAATAAACAAGAAATTCTATAAGGAGTTTCACCTATTCACATTTTAGAGCATACATAGCATGGAAATCGATTTTATTCACATGGTATTATCACTTCACAAAGTATATGTCCAGTTATGAAATTGAAATACCCTAAAATGTGCCTATAAAAAGCCAAGAAACAACCTTTGCCATAGTGGTCAAGGTTTACATATCATACTCAATAACATCACACAAAAAGTGAGCCACCGAGGTGGAAATTATAACAACTGTAATATGAGAAAAACGCAAACAGAAATTCCCACCCCGGCAACACAATCCATCCCTCATACATGGGGCAGCAGGAACCCAAGCACAAGTTCAAAAATCAAGTTCCAACAATAAAATATCTCCAGTCTACCATATCCCAAATAGTAAAACTGGTATAAATAAAAAGAGAAGTCTCCAACTCATTATCAGCCAGAAAAACACTGCTACTAAATCCCTGTCAAGAACTCCGCTGATACCACTTTTTAACGACCCGGACCCAGCCAGCCACCAGAACAGTGCTGAACAAGTCAGGTGTTACGACCTTAGGCACACCTCCCCTGAACGCCATAGGCTACCGACTAGAAGCGAGGGTCTAATTAGGTATAGTGGGGAGGCTATACCCTCTCAGAGGAATAAAAATGGTACTGGTACGAGTACTAAACTAAAGTATACAGCAGAAATAAATAACTCAGTAGACTCGAACTAGACCTGCAGAGCGGAAGCATATCAAATATCAATAAACCAGCGGAAGCAATATAGAAACAATAGTAGGGGATAGTAAAAATAACAACACACTGAGAATACAAGCAACTACTACTGTAAAAAAACAAGGCATGCATCAAAAACAAGTCATTCTGCTTAATATATAATGTCGCCAATGGATAACCAACATTTGATACATAAAAAGGTAAGCATGATGATACAAAAGGGAAAAATAAACTAATTAACTCCAGAAAGGCACGAACTCAAGGTCTATACCAGTCTTCATGCCAACAGCACCACAATCCAGCTCTTGAGGCTGACCCTCTTCCTACACGCAATTTCATAAAGTCTACACGCATCCCGAAGGGCCCGTGTATGTTGTGAGCCAAGTCTCAGTAGGATACCACCCAAGGGTGCGTACCGAATATAAGTGTTTAGGAGGACATGTTTACATATGAAAAACTGTAAATAGTACAATGCCACAAGTAAACATGAACTTTACTGGTGCTCACCAGCCACCAGGAAGTGTCACTTGCTTCGGCCAGCGCCAGAATATCTGGATGTAACCTAGCACCGCGTGCCACTTGACACTATGTGTCTCAAGTACCGACATCTTGATGGCAAGCCAAATCATAGTAACCCATCCCAGAAGCTCAACCTGCCCATGGCACAACATCCGTAGGAACAACGATACATGTCCTCAAAAGATAACCAGACGGACAGCAATGTCTGCCCTCAAATCACGGCGAGCCTCCGCCCACAACCTGACCACCTCAAAGCTGTCTCCCGAAGGCTCCTCACCTTCCACATGGATTCCTATGTCATGAAACCCCCAAACCAAATATACCTAACCACATCTACCGGGGGCTACTACCCAGCGAGTGGCCTTACCACCTCATCTCGGAGTCTATCTATGTGCACACTACTCATAAGTACCCGGTGAGTGGTAATCACCTCATTATGTCCCAAGCCACAAAACCTCTGACACCTCGTTTCCCTGCAAACCAGTCGCTCTTGTTTGATGGCCTCTCCATCAAAGAAACCCAGGACAAACCCAACCTGACAGTCCAACTGCCTCAACTGATGTCCCTGACGCCCAATCTCGTGGCAGCAACCACCCAATGTAACCCTACCAAAACCCCAACCTATGATCCCATCACTCAACAACATATTCGTGCCACGAAAAACACAACAAGCAGTTCAGAACAGGTAAAATCACACATTGCTTATTCATACATTGAAGAATCACTTTAAACAGGCAATTACTAAAAAATCAAATTACACTAACTTACGCTAATCCATACCAGCACCTAAGGTCTTAAATGCCTTAAACAATTACTAACATTTTTTAGTAAATAAAACTTAGCAGTTTAATCCAATAGCAAAAAAAGTAGTCTAAATTTAGCAGTTTAAATACTAGTCCAATTCATACGCATTTCGGCACCCCCGGCTGAATTGCCCCAAACGAGCCATGACCTCTCACCCAGCCTTGTTCGAGCACAACAAGGTTCAGGGAATACCCTGAGGCATCCCACAATGTTGATAATTAAATAACAACATATAAACAGGGTTTCTATCAACACCCGACATCGCGCCCAGAGGTCACAACCCCCAAAAGTGTACGAAAACATGAAATAAGGTATGCACCACCCACCTCATACTTGTACGATGACACTCCTTTGATATTAGCCTCTGAATCAGTCTGAGTGGTGGTTGATCTTCATTTTAGTCAAATCCATCAATTTCATTCAGATGGAATCTGTGGAGGAATAGGTGAGGGATCAAGGACGAAGAAGGGTGCGCGGGGTAAGCCTTTCCGATGCGATCCTGCTGCCACCGACAGATCGAAGAATGGAGGTCATATGATGATTCCGGACGGGTTTGTGTTTTTCAAAGGTTCTTGGATGAACCTTCCTTCCAACATGGAAAAAGAAGAGACTTCTGGGAATGAGACACGACGACGTCTCGATCGCTCAAATAAAAATAAAAGTACACGACGTGTATTTCCGAAGTACACTCTGTGTAGATGTATTTAGTACTCCGACTTAAGCAGGGTCTAGCACACGGCTTGGACCATGTACATGGTCAACACACGGCTAGGGTCTTGGCCACTACATTGGACAAAGGTACAAGGTGTCAAGGAATACTACACACCGTGTAGATTGAAATTTATACCTAGGCCCCACACGGCATGTACCTGGCCTTCCACGTGTAAGGGTTACACGGCGTGTCTATAAATACACGCTATGTAGTAAGAAACTTCTACATGGTCGTCACATGGCATGTACTCAGTGAGCACATGACCGGTCACTCGGTTAACACATACACGACGTGTAATTAAAGTACACGGTGTGTAGTCTATAAATTTCCAGAAACTGCAAAGATTTTCCAGACTTCTCAAAAATTAGTCAAAAGTTTACACAGGGTTGGGATTTGACCCGTTTCTAAAAACCTGGGTTCTTAAATTATAGTTGAGTGATCAAGAAAGGCTGATGATTTTAATAGTAAAGTAGAAATCATGATGTAGTTTCTGAAAATGTTCCCTAAAAAGAGAGACTTCAAATCATAAAAGGAATTATAGAGAAAGATCTGCATTTGAAAATAATAACAAGATTATAATGACATTGTCAAGGATGCTGAAACAAAGTATAAATCTAAACCCAAATAATCCATGATGCATATAGTGTAAAAGGAATAACCTAAAAAAGCTATATATAATTAGACAATTGGTGATCTTTTCTCAAGGTGGAACATGAGGTATATATTTTTGAGATGATCATTCAAAGAAGAAAAAATCGAAAGATGAGAGTTGTTCTAGAAAATTCATCAGAGTATGTTGATTGACAAAAAGAAAAAATTGATCAAATAGATGAAAGGGAAGAAAAAAATTTATCAAATTTTAAATGTTAGAAGATGTTTTAGAGTTTATTATCAAGATTGAATATGAGTTAATGTTTATAAATGACCATATATCTATACTGGAGCATAATGCTAAGAGAGTTCAAGTACTTGATATAGATGTTTTTACTCTAAGGAGTAAGTGGGAAACTCAATCAAAATAAAATTAAATAAATAAGAAATTATAGTTGGAAGATTATCAGATGAAGATCTATGAGAATGATATAAACGTGGTTATGAATAAGTATAAAAGGACTTCATGAATATAGATCCTCCAGTTCTAGAAAAAGTAGAATTGGATATGATGTATAAACACCAAAGGTAGGAAAGGGGATGTGCAAAAAGAAAGGGAATCATAAATATTTACATATTCCAAAGTTTCCCGATGTCCCAAAAAAGAAAGCACTGAACCAAATAGAAAATAGATATGAAAATAATCTTCAAGTTTTGATAAAGGATCACCATTCAAATACAATTACAAAAGGAAGGGAAATGTGAAGGAATGTATGTGAGAGGAGTTTCCCCTTATGATGTGTCTATTCTATGGATATCTAGGCTATTCCATGTCCCACTGTAAAGTGTAAAGGAGGTACCAAAATGTGGAAGCACATTGAATTCAAAAAAGTAGAGTGAGACAATATCCTTCATAATATAAAAGAAATAGTATTTATGAATAACATTTTCACTGTTCTAACTACAGCCGTAAATATATTCATTGTAGATAAAAGGAAAATATTGAAAAATTAGTAGAGAACACCAAAGAAATTCAATACTTATCATCCAAGAAGAATTATCCTTGAAAATAGATATCATTATATGGAAGATTAATATGAGTGTGATGAACCCATGTACATTGAAATGTTTTTTACAGGACATGTTTTTCTGCCACTCAACCATGTAAATAATTGAATGAAAAGATGAAAATCTACAAATCTAACCACACATAAATAGTTATCAAAGCTGCAAAGAATAGTATCATCTGAATTATTGATAGTGTATATTCATCCCAAATGAAATGAAATAAAGATTGTTGAAAAATGTTAAGTAATGGATTGGTGGAACTTTGATATTCAGTACTAGAAGTTCTTCAATGATCAAAATTATTTGAAATACCAAATTAGAAAATAATGAGCTAAGGAAAACTGATGTTATCTACAAAGATTATTTTCATTAAAATCTCTTGAGTGTGAGTTGAATCAATGAATTAAGACTGATCATGACATTTACTCAAAAATTGTTTATAATAAAAGGAATAAAATGTAATTCTCCCATAAAAGGAAGTGGGATAGATAAAAATTTATACATAGTTGATAGTGAAGATGACATTTGTTACTTAATAATGTACAAAGAGAAGAACATGTTTCATATAAGGTTGGGTCGCATTAATTAAGATATCATTGAAAGGATATCTAATATTAAGATATTTTTTGACACTATAAACTGAAGCATGATTGATGAAACAAAAATAATGCATTCTTGCGAGGAATGATGACCGAGTGTTCACATCGAACTAAGAACCAATGGGAATATATTGTTGTTGATTTTATCCACACATATGTATGTTATACAATGAATGCAGATATCAGAAATAAAAATTGGTAATTTAATATTTTTATTAATGATTATAGTAGAATGGATTGTGTCATGTCTTTGTAGATGAAAAATAAAGTTCTTGATTTTATGAAGAGTTGTCATTGAAGAGATAAGAATGAAACTGGTTGCTAAACCAAGACTCTAGGACCATACAACATGGGAGAATACACATCCATTGAATTTGAGAATTATCCTAAAAAAAGGGAATAAATAATGGGGTGTCTATAGTGATAACCCATCAAGAAAGTGGGTTTATTAAACTCTGAAACTCTTAGGTGAACAATATTACTAGAACTATATTGATTTAGAGTCTTGTTTCTCATCATTATTAGAAAGAGGCTATTTAAGTAAATGTATATAATAAAAATAAAAGAGGTATTATTATGGGAGAAACCAAGACACCATATGAGTTATGGTAAGGAAGGAATCCCTCTCTAAAGTATTATCATGTTTTTGGAAGTTAAAAATTCATCCAAAAAAATGAAAGTAATTATGGAAAGTAAGGAGATGATGTGGATGAAGGAATATTTCATGGATATTCAATGAAGAGTAATGAATTAAAATGTTAAAATAATCCTCTTATAAATATTATTGAAATAAATGATTTCATGATTATTGAGGGTAAAAATGTAAATACCATGAGGAATGTATATTTTAATATTATTGAAGATGAAGAAGAGTGTGTACATGGAAATGATTCAAGTGAAAAAATAGTGGAAGGATTCAAAAATGTTTAGGGTTCACAAAATGATTATGATTTAGAAGTAGAATTAGAAGAGGGAACCATTTTTGAAAATACTTCATCAGAACCTTATAAAAGATATAGAAGAGAATAAATTGATCAATCCAACATCATTAGGGATATGACCGCACCAAAAAAAACAAGGAGAATGAAGAATGAAAAACATTCTAATTTTCTATCAATTTTGTAACCAACCTCCTTTAAAGAAGTAATAATGTATGGATCATGGGTTAAGGTCATTATTGGAGAACTATATTAGATTGACAAGAACCAATCAAGGGATCTTTTTAAGAGGAAAAAATCCACAATGTGATCATAACAATATGTATTTTCAAAAACTAATTCAGTTAGACTAGAAATGTTATCAGAAACAAGTAATGATTGTTGTTTGAAGGCTATAAACATATTGATGACATTGATGCTGAAAAAAAACTGGGTCCAGTAAATAGAAAAGAGTCAATTAGGATTTTCTTTTTTATTGGAATTCAAAGATTTTAATTTTTTATATGGATGCCAAAATGAAATTCATAAATGGGGTTCTTGAAGAGGATATATACATTGGACAACTAGTGGTATTTTTTATTATAAATTAAGAGTCAATGATTTTTTGATTAAATAAGGATCTATTTGGTTTGAATCATGCACAACGAGCATGGTATTCTCAGCTGAATGCTTATCTGAAGAATATTTTATTTAAAATAATTGGTGTCGACTATAATCTTTTTGTGAATAATTATTAGAAATATCAATTTATTGTGCTTGTTTTGGTATTTGATTTTATATTTAGTAGAAGAAGGCAAGTATAAGGGAAAAAATTTATTAATCAATTTAAATTTGAATTTAAAATGTATTTGATTGGTTAACTCACATACATTTTGGGGGTACGGGCAGTTCAAAAGAAATTTTATACCTTACTTTCTAATAAAAAATATGAAATTGATCTATTGAATAAATTAATTATGAATGACTTAAAACCAATTTTTAGACCGATTTTGGTCGAAAAATAACATGTAAAGAAGAAGTATGAGAATTATTTTGGATCCCAACTTTTATAGAAGAATCATTGGAAGCTCATTATACTTGACTACAACATGACCTGATAACGACATTGTAATTTGATTAGTGGACCACCTTCAAATTAATTTGGAGGAACCAAACATGGCGAGAATTAAATGTATGATGAGGCATATTCACGGTTCCCTCAACATTGGATATAATTTATATAAGAAGAAATAATAAAATATCATCATTTTACAAGGATGACTGGGATGGTGATTTGGTGGATAGAAGTTCCACTAGGGGTGGTGCATTCTTTATTGGAAAGAAATGCTTCATATGGTAGAGAAAGAAACAAGAATACACTTCTATTAGTATTGTTGAATCAGAGTATATCACTGTGATAATATAATGCAATAATCTCTTATAAATTAAGAAACAAATTACTGATGTTTTAGTTGATGTGAAACAACAAATGATAATACATTGTTACCACAAAATGATGATTGATCTTATGAAAAATCCAGTTCAACACTCTCATTTATAACATATTGAGATCAAATATCACTTCATCAAAGAAAAATTTGAACAAAGTGTGATGCAAAGGGAAAATTTTGGATGTAATGATCATGTGGATTATATTCAGACTAATCTATTGGTAGCACAAATGTTTGAGACATCAATTTAATTTCAGTGTTCAACCGTCTCCCATTGCATGATTAAGTTCTGGTTTCTCCCCTCTCCCCATTTATGCGAACCATTTTATTCTATTTGGGGAAGTGGTAAAGGTTTATGGGGGAGATATAATATAGGGGGAGTTTATTTTGGGCACTAAAAGTATAAATATAGGTTATTTGGGTTTATATACCAAGGTGGAGATTAATGAAATTCAATGAGTGATTTGTTTGCAAGATTGGTTGGTGGTCTATAGCGTCATGAAATTCTATTTTTTCCGTTTTTTCTATGCTGAGTTTTTCTCAAGTATATTTAGAGTGATGGATGAGTCATTTCCAATTTTTTAACCAAGGATGGTGCTATAATATAATTTTTCCATAGAGTTCAAAAAAACCCAAATGGGGAGATTTTTGAAACCATGTTTTTTACAATTTGAAATAGAGCGTGTTTTGTGTTTTTTAATCCACACTATATTTTATAATAGAGATTTGATGAAAATATATCTTGTGATATAGATGGGTTCATTGCTGAATGTGGTGTCATTTCATAGTGTTTTTCAAATTTTTAGAGCTCAAAATCAGGAGGAAGGAGCAAGATTCACAAACGGCGGATTTCGAATGATATACTCTTCATAAATATGGTAAATAAAAAAATTTCATGAAGAGAGTGTTTTGTGATGATGGGTTTTCTCAATGGTTGGGTATTATTGAATGTGTGAAGCATCATGAATGTACAATGGAAAGAAAAGGTTTTCTTGACTATGAGAATATTTTCAAATGCATGATGGCATGGTGGTAAATCTATGAGGCTATGAAAACGTTCGAGAATAGGTAAAACATCAATCATGATTCAAGAATATATGACCTTTATTAACATGATATAGGTGGTTTGGAAAATAGTTTTTTGATGCATGATATATTTGTGATAGGATATGACTATAAATAGGTAGCCACCCCGCATTTAAAAACATGAATATAATTGGAGAAAATATTGAATTTCTCTAACGTTGTGAAGGTCAACCTAAACATGAAATCATTATAAACAAGGAAACCTTCATGATATTAAGACTTAAAAAAGGAATGGATATGAACTAAGTGATTCTATGGTATATTTTAAAATAAAGTTTCATGAAGAGTTGAGGTTTCTTGAAGACCGTAATATTCCTGAGGGCTGATTGCTTCACGAAGATTAGAAGCTTTGTTAAAGTGTTGGGGTTAACAAACAAATATATTGCTTTTAAAAAAAGTATTTTTTTAACATCTAAAATAAATAAAGAATAATAAAATTTCATATTTATTAATATATGTGAATTAAATAATAATTTTACTTTAATGTTAATTCTATTTTCGATGGCATACCCAATACGCAACAACGAGTTTCTTTAAAATCTTACATTGCCCACAAATAATATAATTATATTTTTTTAAATGGTAGATAAAGCCAAGCCATTGTAATAGAAGGAATGAAAAAAACTAACTAAAAAATGACTATATATGTTTGTTAATTTTTTTTACATTTATCCAATAAATGAGAGAGGCTTAAAATGCGAATGAATCCAATTTTAAGCATAAATATTCTAGTGTTATTTAAAAGGCCGATTAATCACCTTTTTGATGGAGATCCCTTTTTTAAATCTACTTATTGTAACTTTTATATGATATATTTTACAAAATAAAATCCTTCTTTAGAATCTAGACATCAAACTTTACTTTGTGTATGTTTTTGGTATTTTTCCGATAAAGTCAATTTTTTAATGAATTGTGAAAAATGTTGCATTTTAATTCAAATATTATTTTAAGTATAATTTATTTATATAATTAGAATATCATTTTAATTGGTTTTAAAGTGTAATTAAACTATATTTTTACCATTTAATCCAATGGTTGTCATGGTAATTAATTTCACTTTGAAATTGGACTTAAACAAGTGTCAATCGTTTGATAGATATTGTTTCTTAAAAAAACCCTATTCATTTTGACAGTGGGAATTAATTATAAAATTAATTAATGAAACTTCAATGTTATGAATTTGGTAAAATGGACATCATTTTTGAAATTTTAATATCAAATATATCATAGGGTGAATGTTTGGTATTTTTAATGAAAAACATCATTTTTTGATGAATAGTGAAACCACTAAGTGGGAGTTAAAAAAACTTAATTTTTCATTAAATGAAACTTTACCACTTCTGTCAATTGAATTTCAAAAATCTGACATATTTGGTTTTCATTATTATGTAACATGTGGTTCAATGGGATGAAAATAATTTTTTGGTGAATAGTAAATTTTGAGTTTTGTTAACTGCGATTAAAGGTAATTAGTGTAATATAAGGTAAAAATGATATTATAAAAATATAAAAATATCTTGAAACATGTCCTACACTTATTGGATGAGTCACAGATGACCAAGATAATCCATGGGTCAATTTGTGGGACCCCATGGAGCCACTTGGGTAAGAAAATGACATTAATACCTTTTATTTAAAGTAAAAATAAAAATGTCACAAACATGTATTGTTTTAAAAAAACAATTTTTACAAGGGGTTATTCAATTTATCTTTTCAACTATAAATATTCATTAGAAATATAAAAATATTTCCTACATCATGGTAATTGTTTTATAATTTTTATACATGAAATAAATAAAATTATTTATGACACAACGATGATGCATTGTTTACGCCATTAACGAATAAATTAAATAAATAAGAAGATGATGTTTAGAACAATATCCAATATTTGTCCAATACCTATTGGATGCTTTTATTTCGAACATGGGATTCCTTATCATCGAATTTAATTATTTTTGGTGCTTTAGAAACCGAATGTCATTTTATAATAAAATAATAGTTTCAAGATTTCCAAAAGAGCCCCTCCTCTCCCTTATAAAAAGAACCCACTTTCTACCAATCTCTCACACTTCTCAAGACCTTTGGATCTTCAAACCTATACTAAAATAATCTCCCATGATCCCTCTCTTCATACTAGAAGCCTTACCTTAGGTATAATGTTCTTCAAGAAACCCTTTTGGGTCAAACCAAGAGGAGTTACCCTTTTTAAAGGTCATGTCTTCTCTTATGTTCTTTTGTTTTATTTTGCTTCTCCAACCCCCAAAATCTTTCTATTAATTTATTTTGTAACTACAACAGTATATTAAATATACTATGATGTTTTTATGATATGAATTATAGCTAAACCTACAAACACCTCCATCTAATTGTAAAAGAACATACTGTTTCTTTGGGTGGTGAATTACAGCCTCACGAAACTATGATTGTTCAATAATCTTTTAACACCTGTCATAGTGGCCATTAATATGTCACTGTATTTATATATGATATATATTATGTTTATTTTTTCCTTATTCTTATGTATTTTTCATTTATTCCATACCATTATGGTTTCTATAATGGGTAAACGTGATAATTTCATTTTAGGAAGTGCGCACTACCGCCCCCTCAAAGTGATTTGAATCGTTAATGCCATATGTGGGATATATAAAGATGGGGTTAATGATATTATATATGATATTATACTGTAATTATGATATAACTATTTATCATTATGTTTTAATACCATTAAAGTATGAAATAGAAATGAAAGTAGTGTTTCTGCGTACGTACGGCTTACCGTCTCCATGAACGATGCATTTTATTTCTTATCTCCAAATGTTATGTAATATTATAAGTACATATATATAATGTATATATATTACATATATTACATATAAATGATTAATATCATTCTGGAATTATAATATATATATATCTCTCATTTAGTTTTAATTCCATTAATATGACAAAAAATTAAAGTAGCGTTCATGCGTACGTACGACCTACCGTCTCCATGAACGGTGAATTTAATTTTTTTATCTCCAAATGTTTTTGAATATTATAAAATGAATATATACTGTATATATATGAAATTTAAATCATTAATTATATTTTTGATATGATGTAATTATAACTACATGGACAATTCTTTTCAATCATGTTCAATTTTGACTCATGTACCGAACATCGACAAAAACGTCTGATATGAACTCACATAATTAACTAATTATTATAACATTATAATATGTGATATGAATTGAATAATAAACTATAAATGAGGTACTTAAGCAATTATAAATTTACCAAAGTTTATTATTCAGGAATATAAAGAAACGAACAGGACAAGTCGGACATGAGGTAAGGGATCCTACTTCTCTCTTTACTTTCACGTGTTCTCCTTTATGTCATTTATTTTAAGCTCCATGTTATTATGTTGGTGATGATATTTTATATTAATACTACTGTCCTTATTATCTTCATATAGTGAGAGAACCCCTATTTCCCTCATCAATTCATTTTAATAGGTTTTAAGTGGCACCGTTAGGCTGTCAAATTAATGTAAGGGATTTCTTATCTCACTTTTAATTCCGTGAGATTTATATTGTTCGCCACTTATTTATTGAATGTGGTGTATTGTGTACTGAATGTTGATATATATATATATTATCATTCTATTCATGGTATTCTGTGATTCATTTGGTTCTTAATATCTTTTGGTCATACGACTCGATTGATTACCACGAGGTAAGGAGTTTTTACCTCACTTTTTGTTCCCGTGAGATTAATGCTACATTTGACATTATTTCCTTATGTGTGGTGTATATACTGCCAATTATTGTATTATTTGTGTAATATAATTTAATTTAGGGGTATTTACATCTTCATTTTATGACCCTTATTTCATGGGGTGTACGTTTCAGAAGTTACCCAATTCGGTAAGGGAACCTTTCACCCTCCTCTTTTTAAAAGACTCCTTTTGTTATGTCTTTTAATTTACATATTATTATTTTTGAATATGTTCTTCTATATCCTTATTGATGTAAATTTTATGTCCAAGTGATGAGATACCATTTTCTCTCTCATCAACTCATTTTATGAATTTTAACGTGATGTCGTTAGGCTGTCAAAGTTTTGTAAGGGAACTTCTTAACTCAATTTCAATTATTTGGGTTAAACTTGTACTGCATGAATATGTCATTCTATGAATATGTTTCAATGCATATGATTGTTTTAAACTTAATATCCACTTATATTGGCTGTATTTTTATTTTTCATACATAAGTATGTAATTGATTTATCCTTAATCTAAGGATACCGACTTCGTACGAGACTTTGTCTCAAACTCCTTTCATTGAGGTATATTTTGTTTTATACAGAACTTTCTTTTATATGGTGTATAAACCCCTTTTGACTTTTCATTTCATTCAAAGGGAATATTTTTTCTACCATGAGTTTTACTAAATGAAAAAAAAGTAATGTTTCTTTTTTTTAACGTAAGCGGTGACAACGACCTTTTCCGCCGCCATGAGTGTTATTGGATCTATGGCTTCCTTAACAAGCTGTAATGTTTTCAAAAGAAAAATAAATACCATATAATCTTTTTACATATTTTGTTAATGAAAATTGTTTTTTTAATGGATTAATTATTTCAATACCTTAAAATGTTATATTTTTATTGCAATGTGGGAATGTTTTCTTTCCTTTATCCTCAAGTTATGTGTTATGATTATGTTATGGTTTTTGGGAATTGTTACGAATATGGGTGGTTTCCTGATAAAACTAGGGAGGGTGAACCCATGATAGCTTTTCAATGCATTGGGTAACACAAAGGGGTTAAACTCTAAGGATTCTCTGAAGAGATTTAGGGAATATACTTTGATGGGTATTCCAAATGTAACCATGTGGGTTACTCCCTATGAAAGAATGTTAGGAATGCCTCAAGATACCTTTATGTCTTATGATTTCTGTGAGATATTCATAAACCTTATGATTTGAAGAGGTATGGTCATGTGCTTATGTTTTATGAGTAAATTATGATATAATTGATTCTTATGTATACATGGACTAATGTTTTCTTTCCTTGTTTGATAATCTTTACTGAGATTTTTATGCGCATCCCATGTTTTTGAAATGTTTTTCATAGGACATAAAGTGGAATATAATCAAGGATGGGATCAAGAAAATTTCATTCTTTCTAAAACATGAAACTAGACATGAATCTTTTTTTCAATGGTTTTTATTTTGTGAAAAAATGGAAACTGAGTAGATGTGTCTACTTTGTAATTTTTTGAGATGTAATAGTTATGTTTTAATTATCTAAAACTCTAAACCTGAAAAGATACTCAATGTGAATTATTCATTTAATTCAAGATTATGTAATATTTTAAGGCTGATTCCTTATAAGTTTCAATAAATAAGAGATATTTGGGATTAATATCATTGAACATATGGTTCCTATGAATATTGATTTCCAGTGTGTCAACTTTAGACTACAATGCATGCATAGTCTCATACTAATCAAGGATAGAGACATAAATTCCCAATATAGTGATGAAAACTTCAAGTCATTAAAATAATTTAGAATTGATATTTCTTTTAACTTTATAATTTGAATTATTATACAAAAAATCCATTGCATAAATCCAAAACCAATTAAATATTTAATTTTTTTAATAATCCTTGGTTTAATTTTAAAATCTCATTTCTATATAAGATTTAAAATAAAATTTAATGGGGTTTCCCAATCACTTGTAGTAATGATTTTATAGAATCAACTCCCAAAAGTATTATTCTATTCACTATATACATGGTGGGAGGATTATATTTACCTTTCATGATCTAAATTGTTATAGATTTTGTTTTCAACTCTTCATAGTCTATAAAAATATATTTAAAAAATTGATTATAATAAGTTCTTCATGATACATCTTACCTAAATGTTTATTATAAAGGATAATTAGTTAATTTAATGTTTATTACAATATAATTTTGGTTTTTCCACATTATAATACAAATTATAAATTTTTTTGGAATAAATAATTATTTTATCAGCTTTTTGAAATGATGTAGTTTGAGTTGTCTTCATATTTTCGAATTTAACATCAAATTTGAAGGCATATCATATTAAAATTTTATTTTCATTTTTCTACATTACCCAAATTGTATTCATATTAAATTTCTGTTAATTTAACTTCTTCATCCAATAATTTTACTTTCCCATGTAGAAAACTGTCATTTCCTTAAGCTTCATAGATCTTACTTCTAGTTTTACATGATTGACATCAGTTAAAAATTATTTATATTATTATAATACATGGATATTATTCTCAAATTATTTCATGGACATATCCTTCTCATTTATTGTATTTTTATGTATTCTTCAATGTTGTAAAATATAACATCAATATCCTCATTTATATGTTCGTTGACATTAACATATATAAGGGGGATTTTTACAAGTCAAATATCATTCAATTAAATATTTCTCCAAGTTTTCTGACTCACCATCATGTTGGGTGATTTCTTCCTAGTGAATTTCAAAAATCCCGAAATGAAATAAATATTTTCATTAGGAAAATAATATAACATTTATTTTAAATCACAAAATGATATATCAACTAACATGTAATCAATTTCCATAAGGGATTGTTATTCTTTAGGAGGATTATGTTTCACAAGAACATTTTCATACCTCAACATCACTTATAATCATTGATCATTTTGTGGTAGAAGTATTATCTATGTATTTTTTTGTTGTAAAAATCATTGTTCATATATTTAAAAATGGATATGTCTTCTTCGTTTCTCTGAGAGATTGAAATTTCTTCCCCCTTTCTCAAGAGGAACACATTTTATATCTTAATCATCTTTCTTTTTGATATTTAATATAGTATTGGTAGAAACTGAATTAGGAATAGGAATAGATAGAACTTCACCACCACAAAAATTCATTAAAAATAATGAATAATGTTTCAAATATTCAATAGATAACAACGTAATGTATATAATACAATTATAGGTGAGATGAAATTTAATACCAACTGAAGGGAATGGTTGGTATAAAAACCACAACAATAGGGTATGATTTAGTGTAAGTGAATTTTAACCCAATTTAAATTTAATTTTGTATCCCTTTTATCTTTCATATGTTGTAAGTTGAAGTGAACAAGTCACATAATTTTTTGTTCAAACCATTGGATTTGTAAAAAACTAAAGTGAACACACACACACACAAAGAAAATAATAATTTACAAGATTAACATATTAATGTGAGAATTCTATTACTTGGTGTGATCTAGTAAGTACCGAGTTCACAAAACTTGATAGTAAAACCCAATAAGTATTACACAGTTGTCTCTCGAAAGTGTATGGTGTGTATGCAAATTTTTTTTCATGCATCCAATAATCAAGTACATCTTTTACCTTAATTATGATTTATAGGGGTTACAAAAAGAGATTCTAAATGGGAACTATAATTCTAATTTTTCATCGATATATTACACCTATCTTCTTCATCCCATTCTGAATAGAAAGTCACTTCTCTTTTTTATGCAATACACTACACACAACAAATTATTCATGTATTTAAATATACAACAATGTTTAACTGCATAACTTATTATTTACACTTCTTTTTATGAAAATAGAAGATTGAAAACATGTTCTCTTTCTATGATCTTCATGGAAAACTTGACCGCTTTTTCCTATTCTATATTCTTCCTTTTCTCCTTTAGTTCATAAAAAAGTTGCCCTGGGTATCAAATTTTTCATCACATTCCTTGTCATCGATAAATTCTTTTAGATAAAACAATATATATACATATATATATTCTATCATGTAATGGATTCATAAACATAGTGAATTAATAAAACAACTCTTCTTTATTCACGCATGAACTTTTATATCATATCTTTACTTGTAAAAAAATTAATTAGAATGTTTGTTTTTTAACATGGATTTTTTAATAACTAATGTCAATTTTTTTAACATCGGTTATTAAATAAACCCTGTAAAATCAACTACATTACTATTTTTAATGTTGGGTTATAAAATAAATAATATTAAAAACATTCTATAATTTTTTTTGATGTCGATTATTTTAAAAACCAACCGTAACAATTTTCAACAATATTTATTAGGTCAATTATTTAATGAACTATTGTGAAAAATGTTTTCAAGAATATTGGTTTAATTATTTTTTCTAATAAACATCATTAAGAATATAAGTATAATGTAGGAATCCAATTTGTCACTATGTTCTCCAATACATTCACTCTTACAATAAAAAATTCATCCCACATAACATGAAATGTTATTTTTTAAAATCATGCCCTCTTATTTTTTTGTTTTCAACTTCAAAAACATCCCTTTGTTCTATATTTTTCCATTTCCATCCTAAAATTTTGTTTCCCCCTCCATCATGAAATCTATCACTCCCATATGGTTTTATCCAAAAAAATTCCTCTATCCATTCATTTATCATTTATCCATTATCATGAATGAATATACATATTTAATATAAAGAGACTAGGTTCTATGAGCGAAAATATAAAAATTATTACTATAAAGATGAATGAATTCGGTCAAACATTATGGGTTATTATTGTGAATATATGTTTTATTATTGTTATTTTAGTTTAAAATAATTTTTATTATTACTATGATATAATTAATTTATCATACGAAACAGTGGTTTTTGATTTTTATTCTCTAAAATGGTTTAGTGTTCTCATAAAGTTTTATAGAAAGAAACATATTTTTTCATTGGTTTTTGAAAATTGACTCAAAAATTTATATAATTTTATAATAAAAGTCATCGTAAATATTTTGAATTTTGGATTATTTTATCGACATAAAAAATAAATTCACAATGTTTATTTTAATCACATAATTTTAAAAAGTGATATAAAAAGAAAAAAATTTGATGATAAAAAATATTATTTGTACTAGTGATCACACATTTACATGTTTATACATTCTGAGTGAATCCTAATAAAAATATCATTATATTTTATTATTAAAGAACAACATAATTTCTATAATCATATGGACTTACTCTATTAGTCACTCAATATATTTTCGACCCAACCGCACAACATGAATTTTCAATATCTATAACTTATTGTAAGGTTATTTTTAGCTTGTTTTTTCTTATTCAGGTGTATATTTTCATTTCCAACCACTGATCTTCCCATCATTATGTAGACCATGGTTAATCTTCTTACTATGCCCATACTATGTAATTAATACCAACTTTGGGAAACCCACATTCACCCTACCTACTATGTGGGGCCCAAAGTCAATCCTTCTTACCATATATAGTTCACCATTGCAATAGATATCTGTAACACCTTTCCATAGATCCTAATAAGAATTCCTTCCAACTAGTATTACCCTTTTATATGTAATGATGGTTTTAAATGATATTTAGGTAGTAGTAGAAATAATTTTATAGAGGTGTATTTGACCATTACACAACTAATGGATTTATGATTTACCTTCACAGAGGTAGTGCAAATTTCAGGGTACCCTTATAAAGCTCTTTGAGTTACCCATTCATAGAGTCCAGAATACCCTTACAAACTCAGTGTTCCTTCGTGATAACTATGACACAATACCCTACATACCTTTAAATTGTTTACTATTACTTATAATGACCTCTATATGTTTATTTAAACTTTTAGGTGATCTTTTTGTTGAATATGTACATCTAGAATTTCCATTATGTGCCTATAGAATTTCTAAATGTACACTAAAATACTTCCAATTTTCCTTACATTAATGTTTCAAACTTCATCCAACACCTATGGATAGAAATCCAAGTCGTCAAACACATTTTTTCTTTAATAATAATAAATCTTCGACAATATTCAAATCAAAGAACTCCTTCCATTTTCAATTTTATAAATGATATGAAATTCATAATGAATTTAATTTTCATGATGTATCTTCTATCCATTAAACATAAAATATTATGTAGCACAATACTTGGGATCACCTTCATTAAAAATAATCTTGGGATTTTCCTCTAAAATTCCAACAAAAGTATATTTTATTAAAGCTTAGGTACACCAATAAAACATCCACAATGCTTTTACCTCACTTGTTCTTCAGAAAATTGACATTATTCATCAAGAGAACTGAAAATTCATTTAACCAAATTTAACAAAATAATAAAATTCACACAAATGGGCTAAAAAATCATCATTTTAGATTAGCATAAATTTACTGTACTATGTATAAATTATTTTAACAATACAAATGATTTGAATGACCACCATTTAGTATTATGTAAGCATCATCTAGTATTCTGTAACATTCATCTAGTTCTCTATAAAAACTACATACTATTCCTTAAGCATCATCCCATTTTCTGTAAAAATTATTCGATGCAACATAAAAGTGATTCTTAATTTTAATCATGCATTTTTGATCTTTACAAACATAACTCTACTATATTTTATGAAAAATTACTTTTTAAAATAAAAAATGTAAGGATTATTAATATGGATTAAAATTCTTAAAAATGATTTTATAAAATCATAAATATTATTCCTTAAATCCTAAGGATAATTTAATGAATAAAATAATAATTTTTAAAAAGATAATAATTATTCAATTATAAAAGATTCAGTGTATCAGTTATAAAGAATATCATAGTAATATGTATTTTTCTTCAAAATTTGTCTATTAGACACATAATGAACCTTTAATATAATCCCAGAAACAATATTAATAATAATCTTTTTTTATAATTATTGAAAGATGAAATAACATCTCTTCACTCATTCTAGATTAAAAAAAACAATTTTTTTAATTATTTAAAATAGAAATATATAAAATATATATTTCTAACTATTAAAACAAAAATTGTGTGATGTTTACAGGATCCATTCAACAATATATCCCATTTTAATCATTTAAAAAACCAATTTTAATTTAAAATACTTATTTCCCTTTTTCAAATCATTCAAAATATTAAATAAATCCAAATGTGTCTCTCCCTATTTAAAACAATCATATTAATCTTAACAAATTTCTCTCATCATACGTTAATATAAGAGTAAGTGTAATAATTTTAAAAAGATTTAAATACAATGAATTTTTCATATTTTTCATAGTTTCAAAACAAATTTTAATATATTTAAAAATAAATTTCAATGAATTTTAGATTTAAACATTAAATCTCACCTTGAATTTATATATTTTAAATATAGAATTATTGGATATTTAATTAACTAGGGAATATGGATAATAAAAGTATAGAAATTATCCTTTAATAAAATATTTTCTTTCTTTTTAACTTTTTACATCTTCAAACTGTGTGTGTATAGAATATAAAATATATTCATATGAAATTTTATAAATACCTACTAAAAAGTACATTGAAAAAAATACAGAGGCAAAAATAAAATGTTAATATGTATAAGGACTTATATAATAATATATTAAAAAATAAAATAATAAATGACTGTAAAATGAAATTCCAATGAACCATATAATGTAAAAGATTTTATCTTTCACCCTATCCCAAAATTAAATTTATTATTACGTTAATAAAGTAAAAAAATTTAGTATATTAGACATGATTACTTACCAAAGAAAATCATAATGGGATAAAAAACTGAATTATAAACTAACAAGGATGATATAAAGTGGGAATTTTAATGTGCAATGATTTTATCTTTGGAAATTTCTATGTTTTCTATAAATAATTTTATTTATTAGATTTAGTTTAAACTTATTTTTTGAACATTCATTATCCCAAGTTAAAATTTTATTCTCTTAAACATAGTTGAATATAAAGGGTTGTTAAATGTATAATATATTTTATCCTCAATTGGAATATATTCCAAACATATATCACCATTTTAAACATGATCAGTAATAATATAATATATAACCTCAATATGTTTAGTAATTTTATGATGAACAATATTCTTTAAAATAGAAATAATTGAATAATTGTTTCATAAAATAGAAAAATTTTCAAATAATACCACAAGGTTATGTAATATTTGCTGTATCCTTAGGTATTGAGAAATATAATTTCATATATATATGTATTATTTTTTTTCATAGAGATAAATAATTTTTTTATTAGTACTCTAATATTCAAATAATTCTCCTCTAAAAATGATAAATGACACTTTCACCATTTTTTTACATTTTACAACCACCAAAATCCGAATATGTATGAATTGTTAACTAAAACATAGTTTTTAAAGGTTACAATAGTATATGGTTTAAGTAAACCTTAAATTTTTTTATTGTTTTCTATATCATTTAAGTGAATTTATTATTTATTTCATTGGTATCTACCATAAATATATATTTAAATTATTAAAGTTGTCTAATAAGTAGTTAAATATAACAAACTACCATTCATAACATTATAAATTTTATTATCAAATGTTTTTGTAATATTTAAAATCTAATTTTCCTGAATTACAAATTTGGTTTGTTTGATATTTTATAACTATATAGTGCAAATATTGTTTTATAAACTCTTTATCATATTTTGAATAATTAAGATTGATTCCATATTCTTATTCAAAAATTTACAGTACAATGAATAATTTTAATCCTCCCATGATACCCATATATAATTCACATATCATAAATTATAAAAATAAATTAAATAATGAATCATTTAAAATATAAAAATAATATAATCTACATATATCAGAACCACTAAAATATCATTTGAATTTTTATTTATAAAAACACTAGGAAAAACATTCCATTATCAAAACTAATTTTATAAATAAATTTTCATAACCATTCATAAAATTATTTAGAGGCTTGTTTATTTTTCTAAATAGATTTATAACATTTTAAAAAATGTCTTAGATGAATTTAATTTTCAAAACTAGTAAGAAAACTATCATATACTTCCCCATAAATATATTAATTTAGAAATACGAATTTCACATCCATTTGAAAAAAATATAAAACTATAAAATTAAACATAATATGTTATAATTCTTATAGTTTCAAACATATCCACCAAGGAATATATTTTATAAAATTTGTTTCTTCTTCTTGGATGTATACATGTTAAACTAACCAAGTCATATTGAAAACAATATTTCATGATTCATCAAGTATATTTATAAAAATAAATGTAGTACAAACAACTTAACCATATTTAGGTAGTATTACTAAATACCAAAATTTGTTTTTGTAAAATTATTTAACTCTTATTCCATAGAAAAAATCCAAGTTGAAATAGATATAGATGTGTCAATTTTTTAGGAACCAAATAAAAAATAGAACATTGATAATCCAAAAATGTCCTTAAACATT
This sequence comes from Viscum album, assembly GCA_963277665.1. Lineage (NCBI taxonomy): Eukaryota > Viridiplantae > Streptophyta > Magnoliopsida > Santalales > Viscaceae > Viscum > Viscum album. Next base: position 2,140,170,044 of record OY728123.1, read on the forward strand.
TTTTGTTTATAATTAATGAATAAATATTCCCATTAAATTTTAATAAAGGGTGATATTTATGATTTCCCATAATTTTTATGAGGAAGACTCTCCCCATCCACATTTTCATTATTATTTTTAGGTTCAACATCTCAAAAATTTTAATCTCTATTTTTTTTTCAAGTTGGTTCAAATAATCATTACAATATTTAATAATGTTTTATACAATTTGAGATGAATATATTCTTTAACTCCCTTAGATATTTTATTGTATAATCTACCAGATTTACTAGAGTATTAATAACCCCAAATGATATGTTGATTATATTTTGAATCATATTTATCTAATGAGTCTTTACAGTTAAAAATATTAACTTTATAACTAAATAATGTAACATAACTAACTATTTATTTTCTATAATTAAAAATTTTATACAGTGTTTCATATAATATTTTTCGTGAAAGAACTCTATTTAATTCATTAAAAAATATATTTATAGCCTTTTACCAGAATCATAAAGCAGGATTAAATTAATTTGACATGGTTACAATCATTTCTTATGGTGTTCTGTTTTTTCCTTTCCACAACACCAGTATATTATAGTGTCCAGGGGATGGAAAAATTATGAGAATAACCATCATCTTCATATTTTTTAATTCTAAGTCTACAAATTTCAATCCCCTATCACTTATAATAGAAAAAATTAAATATACTTTTTAATTTTGAACAATATTATAATAGACATAACATTTGGAATTGCTTCATATTTTTCAGAAATAATATCCATGTAAATATTCTAAAGACATCTATAATGATAATTTCATAACTAATTTTACCCGTACCATTAGTTGTTTTGGTCTAAATAAATCATGATTTAAAATCTGTAAAGGCCTTATCTTATGAACATCCTTTATAGGTTTAAAATAATATTCATGGTGTTTACCTTTCATACATGATTCAAAAATGTATGTTATACCTATATTTAAATACAAAATCTAAAACAATATTGTTTATTTCTATTATTTTAATATAATATTAAGATATCATCGTCAAATATCCTAGGCCATAAGATGTTATCTAACTGAATAACACTAGAAAATTTAACAGTATAGTTAGTTAATTCATAAAATATAATAGAATAAATTCATTAGTACTATTGACTTAAAATAAGTTAGATTCATCTTTATAATCAATAAACTTTTGATTTGGAAATACTAAATCCTTTACATCATCACATAATTATTAAATAATCCTTAGATTGTTGTTCAACCATTAAATAAATAAAGAGTTAGATATAATAAAATATAAGATATTCATACCTCAGCAAATCCTTTTGGAAATCTATTTGAATTATCACCAAATGAATCATTATCCCCATTAAAATATTTTTGATTGAGAACATTTTTATCATGAACCATTATGAAGTAATAATCACTATCATTGTAGTGGGTTTTTTAGTCATTTATGGAAAAAATCTGAATTCTAAGATGCAATCAAGTATAGATTTACCATTTTCTCGGAACTAGATTCATCACTTGAATATGAGTATTTGGTGAAACACTATCCAAATGTATGTGATATCCTATCCTTTTAATTGTTTTATTTTTATTATTTTATTTCTTCAATTTTGATATTTCTATTTTAATGTGTCCTTTCCCCCAATATTCATAACATTTTACATTGGAAACTTTATTAGAGATAGAACTATGTTTTCTTATAGTATTGTGGCATTCTATAAAATAAACCCACCTATTTCTACTTGGGAATCCTTTCCACATTTTAAAAATTCCCATATAAACATTTAAAAACTCATCATTTTCAATTCCTAATAACTCAAAATATGATGAGTAACCTATAACATTAACGTTCACATTTAAATAAACTCATTTTATTTTACTTGATTATTCATCATTGAACGTTTTCAATTATAAATCATATTGTTATAAGGAACTTATAAGACCCTCTAGTGTATATTCTTGAGAAATATTAATTTATTTTATTTATACCTTCTTATCATGTTATTTCATAGGTATATATCTAAGAACTGTTTCCAAAAAATCAATATTTTCTAATTATTCTCTAAAATAATTCATGCTATTTATAATGCTAGTAAAATTTTGAAAAATTTGATTAACAATTTCATTTTCACACTTTAGGATATCTTTATATTCTTCCGTTATCATACCAAGATTAGTTATAATAAATTTGTTTTATCTACAATGATATTTTCTAATATATTCCCTATATGTCATGTGTGGTATTACATACAGAAATATTTCTGGATATATTTTAACTAATAGCACTAAAAATAATGTTCATGATTTTTTAATTTATTGCACGTTTAAACACACCCAAACTAGTAAAAGTATTGGGATCATTCTCATAGAGTTTCTATGGTTTTACCATAGTTATCTAATGATCAATACTTAACTATTTATAATATGATTCCATCTAAAACTTCTAATATCCACAATTATTTCTATCAAATAAAAGTGGACTTTATAGAGAACAAACATAATTATAACATATTACTCCCATCTCAAATATATATTTTCATTGGATGGTTATGTTTTGGATAAAAGTTAATAATATATATATATAAAATAATGCTAATTTTCTTCTTATGGTCTAAGATTTGATACCAATTATTTGGCCCCATTGTCAAAGAGACCTAATGGTTAAGAGGAGGTGTGGTGAATTAACCTATTTAAAAGTTTTATATACTTATAACAGTTAATTTAATTATTAACCTAAATTAAAATATTAGAATAAGTTTTTTAGTAGTTTGGATCAAAGTGATCCTACAACTACTCTTTATGTTTTCAATGCGATATCATAACAATCAAAATATAGTGATTTATCTTTTGGAAGGAAAAATAATCTTTTAAAACTCTTTTTAACCCCTAAAGTCATGAAGAAATATGGACTTTCTGTCACCTATATGAAAAAAGTATAACCATTCTTTTAAAGTTGACTAAGAACAATCCTTTCCTTTTTTAAACAAAGTCACTACCAAATATCATATCTTTTACCAGACTGGGGACCAACGATATTTAGCTTTTGTAAAGGTTAATATAACATGTAAAATAGGGTCATACTATTGAAATAAATATTTTAAACAAAAAATATAGTTATAGATAAGATATAAATAACTAAGAACCATAGAAACTTGTTGAATAAGAAATATGGAATATTGAGGCATTTGCAATGTCTCTTGGAATCAAAGGACTATAATGTCATAGTTTGGTCGAGTGTGTTACAATGATGTTTGAAAAAGTAGTAATCATTGGAAATATATATATAATTTGATTCTGAACATAACCAGTCATACTCAGTATAAAAAGTTCATTCATCACATCACGCATTTAAAAAATCATTATTCATATAAATCCACTTTAGATTTATCTTTTCAGAAGAAAATTATACTTTCATCATTCAATGGTAATAAACTAGTTCAAATATAATATATCTTCTAATAATCTAAATAGCATAATACAGTAGTTCAAAAAAACTCATTCAGTACATTAGACATACATTCCTTGTAATGTTCCCATTAATTATGTGAGACAAAATTGTTATATTTAAAATCATTCAAATTTGAAACTATAACCCCCTGAGATTTTGTGAAATATATATATTTCAAATTATTTTATCTTTTTATTATTTTTTTCACTTCACAAGACTCTATAAATAAATAAATAAATAAATATATATATATATATATATATATATATTAAAACACTAATTCAAACATTCCTTTCACATGAAACACCGACTTGGCATACATTACACGCAACATCGACTTGTCGTACAATGCACATAACACTGAGTTTCTATGAATCATATACTTATATATATATATAATTATTTAAAGAATATAGATATAGAATAACCATTAAACACTATTATAGGAATATTAATAACTACTTTTCAAGTATTTTTTATAATCAATTTATTTTAATAAATCACATTGATAATGAAAGATAATATTTTTGGTTAAGTCCTTTTTATGTTAAAAATGTTGTTTTATTGAATGGACCACTTTTAATAATAAAATTAACTTTATATACATTTAGAAATTTTATTTGATAAAATAAACTTCACTTTTTAAATCATAAATATGAAATTATCCTAAGTTATATTTTTAATATATTTTTAAGAAACATCATTTTTGATAAATAGAGAAAAATACTGCCTTTCTTTAAAAAATGCCTTCTCAAACTAATTATCAATTATAAATATTATTATAAATTTGTTTTAAGGTCAAATTACAGAAATATTATATCTATTAATACAATTTAATTCATTAGAATCAATTTCACTTTAAAAATTAAAATAAAACCTTAACTATCTATTGAAATCTTTCCTACTTTATAACTTCATTACTTCGTCTCGTCAATTTAAGGGCCCAATCGACCAATGAACTTTTAAAAAACCCATTTTCTATCCATATTTCATCAATAAACAATCCATACTCAAGTGTCACCAATTTGGTATGAGTTTTGTTAGGTGAGAACACGTGCACACCTAACTTGTTTCTAAAAATTCTATGTGAGTCCCTTTCCATCCACATAAAAGGCCACCACCTCTACCCATTCCCCACAACGCTCAAATCTTTTAATTTCATAAATAATATAAATAAATAGCCTAAAAAAATCCTACCTTTTACCTTGAAGTATCCCATCGGTCATAAAGCCTTTCAAGGAAGCCTTTTGACATAACCAAAAGGATTTACCCGATTAAGAGGTAACATCTTCTCTCAAGATCCTTTCTTGTATTTACATTCTTCACCCCCTAAAATATCTTTATTCAATTATTGTGTAAAAAAACTATATAATAAATATACAAGGATTTTTTTATGAATACGTTTCTATCCAAACTTACACAAACCCCCATTGAATGTATGTTGAACATATTATTTCTTCGTATGGAGAACTACAACCTCACGAAATAAGAATTGTTAATTTATCCTTTACTACCAATGATGATGGCCATTACGATGAAAAATATATTTATATATGTCATTTTTTATTTTTATTATGTATTTATGATTATTCATTTCTTTTATAATAAACATATTTTTACATTACATTTTTTTAATATGATAATCTCTTTGGGGGAAGGGTGGACTACCACCCCCTCAAAGCAATGTGCTTCATTTACACAACACATGGAATGTATTAAGGATGGGTTTAATGAAATTATATGATATATAGGAAAAATTAATTCTAATGTAAAAATTAAATATATATATACATACATAAATTTATATACATATGTAATTTACATACTTTCTTTTAGTATTATAATAAAAGCAGAAACATCGTTCGTTTGTATGTATGAATTTCTGTTTCCATGAATGATTTATTCTATTTCATAATTAAATATGATATAGATTATTGTAATAAAAATATAATTTATATAAATTATATTTATATCATGATCTATATTCCGTTATCAAGATATAAGTATAAGGGCCAACGATAAAACAATTTAATACACATGCGAAAAGAAAAATAAATATTACCAGATGGGAAAGATTAACATAGGATCACTAACAATAAGGTTATATAAGGTCATAATAAAGAAATAATTTTTAATATAATTAAGAATTTAATTATGTTAAATATTTATAATTATTTTATATTTATTATAAATGAATGTTGTAAGAGTACAGATAGAGTCAACCCACAAGGTAAGGGGATTTCATCTCTCTTTTAATTTCCTTAAGATACATGTTATGGTTTCCACCCACTCTTTTTGTATGGTGTAGGTACTGAACATGATTGTATTATATTTAACTTAAAATTCTATTTTTGTGTATTCACATTTCCATCTTATGACCCTTCTTTCATGGGGTTTAATATTAAAAAGTTATCAAATCGGTAAAATGTTTTGTCTCAATTTTCCTTCAAAGAGACTCATGTTTTTCTCTGAACCTAAACTCTTTTTCAAGGTTTATATAGTGTAATTTTACATGTTATATCATTAAAATACTTATTTACATTGTATATTAATTTTTATGTAATTTCCTTTTCTAATATATAGAGTATGATCCCACGTTAGTAAGTTATAAGTTTTAATTGAGACAATCTCATCTCTTTTCGAGGTTATTTATGTTTATACTAAATTTGGATAAATATTATGATCCATATATCAAGAACACTCATTAGTTGAATTTCAATATATTAATTAATGATATATTCATGTATTTGTACCATTTTCTATTCTTTGATACATAATATTTTTAAGAAAGTGTTTTTAAAAAGCTCAACTTTACCCTCTCCTCGGTCGAAAATATATGTTTTCAAAAAAGCGTTTCCAAGAATATTATACCATTCTCCTATAATAACTAATATAAATTTTTACCTTTTTTTATTTTACATTTATCTTCAATGAAATATTCTTGTCTCATTTTGAATAATGAATGTTTCCATTATTTTTTACATAAAAAAGGAATGCTCTTTTTACCTTGTATAATATGTACGTTTTTACCCGCCGTCATTACATTAAAGATTACTTTGTATTTTTTTAAATATAATCATTAAGAAAATGTTCTTAAAGTTAATTTTCAAGGATTTTTTTAAAATTAATTCAATAATTATTTAAATTATTTCAAATTATTTTCAAATTAATGGTTTTTAAAATGTATTTAATCTTTCTTTATAAATTTTCATAATTTTTTAAAGAAAAAGGTGTTTTAAATGTTTCGAATAATATTATATATGTTTTCAAGTAAATGGGTTTTAAAAATTATTTCAAATATCCTTTATATTTTTTCAAAGTTATTTTCTATGAAAATTATTTTCAAATGGTTTTATGCTTTAAAAATCGTTTTTCAAATAATAAATGATATTTTCCTCATGAAATTTCTTTAAAAGACATTTTAAAATTATTTTCCATCCAATATATAATCTATTGATGTTACTCATACCTTTATTGAAAAGGATATAAAGGATCCATTCTTTTCCTTTTGATGAATGGTTTATGCTTATTGTCATGGTCTTTATGAATTTTTTTTCTTTTCAAGGGTTATATGTTTTTGTAGTTCCATTATTTTCCAGATGTTACATACTTTTGAAGCCTTCTTATTTTCCGGGGTTATGCTTCAATGAAATGATTATAAAACATATCTATTTTTTCATAGGTTATTATGAGATTAAATTTTATTGATTACCATTTATTTTTGGGGTTATTATTTGATGTTTATAGAACCCATCTCGTTTGATGGGTAAAGATATGATAAATGTTTTGTGGCACGTGGATGTATGATTCCATTATGTGACCAGTGAGAGCTATATCTCCCTCCATTGTATTGTGTAATGATACATGTTTTATGAGATCAAATTATTCATATAAAGACATCACAAGACCAAAAGAAGACAGAACATTGTAGAACATCACAATCCCAAAACATGAGGGAATAATGGAGAACACCCTAATCCTAAAATAAGAGGGTACACGGGAGGACATCCCTAGGCCACCTAAAGAGGTTTCATGGGAGGAAATCCCAATCTCTAAACAAGAGGGTACAAGGGAGGAAATCCTATTAATTAAACAAGAGGGTACACGAGAGAAAATAGCAATCCTGAAACATGAATTTAAGGGGGGGGGGGGGTTACCAAGCCCGATGAAAGTACATGGGTGATTAACCCAAGCCTAACATGTTACAAAGGTCTTAGTAGGTAACCTTGAGTTAGTTTTTTATATGTATTTTCCATAATCACATTATTTATTCCAATTATCTTCTCTCATAGACAATGTTCAGTATATCCTTATGATTCATTTCTTTTAAATTTCTAATCTTTATTATGATCTATCATATGCAGGGTATGACCTTCAAATTTTATTCTCATGTTACAGACCTTTTTTTCATTTAAGCTTTCATATTTTCTTTATTTACCATTAATAAGCATCTATTCGTAGCCCTTTATTATTTTTCCTTTATATAGGTTACGAAGAAAGGTTATAGGTAGACATGATAATGGATTAGATATTTATGGGATATGTAGAATATTTTTCACCAGGATTGAATATTTCATTTCCAAGTTTCCAAAGATACTAAAATATTACAACCCTTAAGAATTTATTTTTGTAATGTAATAAATATTCATATAAAATAATGTAATATCTATATAAGTTATGCATGGTTCATTTTAGAAACTCACAGTTTCCCAAGAATTAAGTGTGGAAAATAAAACATTATTTATCCAACATGATACTAATTTAAATCAGCATAATATATCCTTAAATTAGTTTTCATAGGATTAAAATAATTATTGTTCAATTATAGAAAATGTAATTTAAAAAATTATAACAAATATATAATAAATATATATATATAAAGATAGATAGAAGATGTAATATTTAGAAATATATATATGAAAACTATAAAATTATGACCAATTTTTATTTTATCATTATGTTCAAACATGATTTTTGTTTAACCTTTAATGTGTGTAAGAATTAATGTGTGTAGTCATAATTCTACGTAACCCTACATTTAGTGTGATTCTTAAATGTTATTCTAACCAAATGAATGATATTCTTAATAATCAAATAGTATTCTATAAGTAATATCTTGTCTTCTATAAGAACCAACATCATTCTAAGTAGTGTAACCATAATTTATAATCATAAGAATGAATTATTGATCTATATAAACATTATTATACTACAACATTAACATGATACCTTTGTGAAAATTTTAATCATATGGGTAATTTTATTGGGATTAATAATCCAACGTTAGTTTTATTAAATAATAATTATTAATCATCAAATTATAATGATATATTGAGAAATAAATAATTAATTTAATGGGAAATCAGAAATATTCAATCATCAAAGCATTAGTGTATGAGTTTTAATACAACTCATACTAAAAAGTAATTTTATCTAGAATTAGTTCATAATTGACATAACAAACATGAATAAAAATTAAATAAACATTATGAATAATAATATTCTATTATTTATGTTTTTCAAGATAAATACACATTTTTTTACTAATATCATTGGAAAGAATATAATAATTTTTAATTTTTCAAAAAATAAATAAGTCAAAAAAATTGTAATTATTAAAATAATAATTTGGTGAAGTTGAAAGTATCCCATCAAATACCGAGTAATATGAAAAATAGAAGTAGAATTCAAATCAGTATATAGTGGTTTACTTCATACTATAATGTATTGTCTTATGCATAATGATAACCCCATGATATTTGGTGTTAGAATGTATAGGATAGTTGATGTATCCACATTATAATTGGTAAGGTCATGAAACAATATGGATACACATGATTAATAATACTACATTATAGGGAATATTTATAGTGAAATTCATATGACTTGAATAATTATTACTCATTTGGTTTGGTGGAAGTTTTAAAGTAGCACTCAAACTAGTAAATTAATGAAATATTAGGTCTTCTATATAATGAAATTAGAGTATATTACACCATTATCATCTTGGTATTCAAAATGAATATTTTATCAACAATTTTGGAGATGGAGTTAGATAATCAATCATAATGCAACAAGATATTTCATACAAAAAATGGGAAAATTGAGATGTGTCCTAAGAAAATGGGAACACATCGCCCCTTATGGTAGTGTTTTCCCAAAAAATCCAAGACTATGAAGTTAATTTATTTTTGGGGGGATTAGTTTGGACCATGATGATTTTAATTTTTGAATTATGGAAATGTTAAACAAAAATGAAGAGGTGATGATTGGAAAATTCCTTGGGAAGAATTTTTATGATCAAACTAATGATATTGGAGAAAATAAAAAATTTGAAAAGACATGAGGTTGAAGAGAAGGATAATGTTACACCATAATAAAATATATACATACTATTGTGGTGATTGAAAATCATCGATGTTTTGGATTTAACATAAGATTAAGAAGTGTAATGATTATAGAATTTCAAGTTCATTGTTAATTATTTTATGGAAAATCATTGTAAGAAACCATATTATCAAATCATTTCTTATAAATATTCATTAAAGTAGTAAGTGGATATTGAGAAAGAAGGCATATCCCATTTATTTGAAGATATTTCATAATAAACTCATAATTCAAATACAATTTATAGAATAATCCCCTAGTACATTGAAACATAATTAATGTATGCTCCTTGTTTAGCCCTAAATTATGGACAGAGTAAAATCCTTTATTTCATTAATTTCCATTAAGTATTTGGTTTATTCACTCCATCAATAGATTATTTCAAGGAGTGTACACCATCATATTTTTTTAATTTATTATAATTATGAGAAACTATCAAAATCCTTAGTTATATATTCTCTATATTTTTCAATCCTCAAGAACATAATCGTATTTCCAGATTCAAGTAATTTCTAGGATGGGAATATTTTGGAGGAATAAATAACCATCATCTTCCTCTTGATTGTAGTTTGGTTGGTTCCTAAGTTGTATACCCTAAAATATTGTATCCAAAAGAGTAGGGTTTTAATCCTGTAATGCCGCTTGGAAGGATTTATGATGCAATAATTTATGCATGTGTTATGTAAGCAGGTGGTGATGCATGTATGCAATAGTTAGGTGGTGATGCAGGCAGCATAACAGGTATGATGCCACACAAGGCCTTTGTGGTAGTATAACAGGTCACTTGGCCTTGGTCCCGTAGGCAATGTAATGGTTCTACCTATACCCATTAATTATTAGTTATATTCTTTCATAATAAAAAGGGGATTCAACATCAACATAAAAAACCCATCTTCCACTTGATTGGGTACACACAAGTCCTCCTAAAAAAATCATTAATGAGTAATATAAAATTTCATTATCTTCCTAGAGTTATATTCATAAATTGAAATATATCATAATCCATCATGTATAGGTTTTTGATGTTCCTTGTAATTGATTTTATAAATTTTAACTTGTGTGGATTTCTCAAATCATAATGGTTATAAAATAGTTGAAATACTTTTCTAAAAGAATACAAAAACTTATAATCAAAAATAACATTCAATCCACTTTCAAATATTTTACTGAGCCCTTGATTCTATAACAATATAAATGTTACCATTAAGTTAAATAATTTGAAAAATATCTACATATACTTGTACATTTTGTTCCAGAACCGTGGAAGAATTCTTTGAGATTTTATTTACCTTATAAATCACTAAAATGTCATTTACTATATTCATCACCTTTTTCTTATTGGGGATCTTGTATTTAATGTCATAAAATTACCCTAAAAGTAATATATTTTTATTCATTCCATTCATATAGAGTAATATTTAGATGGTTTACAATCTACTATCAATTATTTTTTGTTGAATGATTCAGACTCTAATGTTATTCTAGATGTGATTATCTACATTTCACACAATTCAATATATGATAAGTTCATATTAAATAATCCATTCTATTTGAGATAATATATGCTATATCACACTTCATTTAATTACCCTTTCATCATTGAGTTGTTTTCACTTTACTATATAGTGTGTATTAATTTTCATAAATACTCAGTATATTTTGTTGACTATTGTTTACCCAATTATTTTTCTACTAATAGTCATTTTATTGAAATTATTCTTAATTTATATAGTTATAACATATGATAGTATTCTATTAATCATTAATTTAAACCTAACATGTATCGATATACCACTGAAGGCACACTCTATTATCCTTTCTCTCTTCATTATTGGATATTATACTTTGTATGAATTTCCACCTTATTGTTTTTGTAAAATTAATATTTAATAAATAAAACTTATATTTCATTGAATAATGACATATATTTTATGATATTATTTGGTGAGGTTTACGATAAAATAATTACATTAATATGGAAAACAATTGAGAGAAATAAATATATTCTTAATAAACAATAATTTATTTCCTACTACTAAGAGTTGAAAAAAATAAGTTATTCAATGTATCTTCATGGTTAGTCATATATGATTATTATAATATTAAAAGAGTGTGTAATTTAGTCTTTAATAATATCTTATTTTGTAATGATTTGGCCTCACATGGCTTTGTTAGAGTACCCTAAATTTCTTTCACCTTTTTTATTCATCAATTATTAATTATAAATTGTCATTTAGATAAAAAAGATGTTGAAAATAACAATATCATATATGTTATTTAATTTATACTTTATCATACCTATTTATTATTCACCAATCACCAGTAGAAAATTTTCTTTATAAGAAACCACTTCAAAATTCACATTCTAGAACAAACAATTATCCTCAATATTTTTTTATATATCAATTTGTTTGATATATGGATATATTGTTACTCCATAACGTCGTATCTTTTATAATGGTTTACTTAATAATCTCAATATATATTTTTCTAATTCATAGAATTAACCTGAGTCAGAAACAGACTCTATAATAAAATTTATCAGAATTATTAACACAAATAAGTGAACAACACTAGAATAGTACCTCACTCTAATATCTATTATTGAGTCTTAAATGAATGGAACTTAGTGTATAAATAAATACAAGACAAAAATTTAGTGAAAACCAGGAAAATAAATAATATTGTCTTTTCATGGTAAATATCCCTAATGAATTTGGGTAAAAAACTATTGTAAAATAGGAGAATAAATATATATATAATATAGGTCAAAAATTTGTAAAAAAAAATTAAAATATATAAGAATCATTAAGTGGATAAACATTATTTATAAAATTTACACATTCATAATCAAGATAGTTTTTGATGAGATGAAGTTGATTAAAACACCATGGAATCCCTCATTTAATTGGTTGTTCCTACTTTGTCTACTAACAATCTACACTATCTAAGTATCTGGTTCTATACACCCGCCTCATCTAACCTAAACTATTACCTCGACAATTTACGTGGTTAAATGTCATCCATGGAAAAAAATAAAAGGTTTATTAGAACTCATGAAAAGTATCCAAATGAAATTTTACAACATCTAATATTTATAAAATATTATTTTAGTAAATAACTATAATGACCACTATAAATACCAAAAAAATATTATATATATAATCCATCCCTTAATTTTCTACTTCAACCATTTCTCTATTCAACTATGTCGAACTATTATCATTTTTCCCTATTTTTTGACATGTGTGAGAAACAATATAAACCACTCAAACCCAGACAAAATGACTTTAGATGTTATTTAAATCCTCATTAGCATCTATAAACATTAATCTTGATCCATATCTATTTGTATTTCAACCCTACAACACAAATTCATACCTCACAATACTCTTTATTAATGTCGATTATTAGTGCAAGGAAATACATTTATAAGATATTTTAAGCATTAATATTTTTACAATTTAGACACATATTATGGTTTCACTACATAAAAAAATCACAAATTTAGGAAAACATTTCCTGAAAAATGATTATTGTTGAAAATGATTACCCATTCTTAGTAAATTGTTATCCATAATAAAGGCCAAACTTTTTATTTCAAGATTATGATTGAGAAAGATGAGCCACACCCAAAGTTATTTTAGTGATGATAAAGGATTCCTTTATTAATGTTTTTAGTCTAAAAATCCCCAAATAACCTTATGATAAAATTTTATTAATGCAGTTAATTTTCCCTAGTTAAAAATTTTTATTCTCATGTTATCATTTTTTGGAACCTATAAAATCAACTTATACATAATTACTATAAAAGTATGAAAAGAAAATTGGAGTGGAACAAGAATTTTACTTGGTCCACCAAAAAATGTAAACATATAAGGGATATGAATTGATGATATATCAATATACTAAGATACCACATAATCTATATTTTTATTTCATGTTTTAGGATCATCTCACTGATGATTATGAGGATCAATTCTTATCATAACCCCTATATTTACAACTTCAAGATATAGTGTGACACGATTGATGTCACGTTCAAGTATTTATTTTTATATTTATTGGTTATGGTATTTAGATTGTGTTTTGGGTAAATATTTAATGTTTTGGAGGGGATTTCATGTATTCAAGGATAGGGAACATGACTATTCATTCACATGATAATTTGAATAATTAAAATTGGTGATTTACATTTGGGGGTAGTAAATTTAATGGGAAACTTGCATGGTATCCCAACTCTTGCACGGGGATAGATTAGTTTTTAAAACCATAATAAATTTAATTTTAAAAACATAATTATAAGGGTATATGGATCAATTGTATTCCCTCATTTCAAGAACATATCAAGGATTTATCACCTAGGTAGACTAATTTCCATCATTTCCATGGATTTAACTTTAGAGATACATTATCAAAACCATTAAAATTTTTCAAGTAAACTACCCCGCTAGTCTTCATCAAAATTCATCTATATTCATCCACGCTTTAATTACCAAATTAGAATATTTGTATAAGGTTTTTAGTTTCATTGAATAAATATTGGTGTTTTTTTGTTAGGGAGTATTTTTTTCTTATAAGGGACCAATATAATTTTCCCGACAAAAATAACATTGATTAATGAAAAAAAAACTTTTTGTAGTAGGCATTTTTTTATAAAATTCTTTTATTTAACATGGTATATAATGATCGAACATTTTGTACTTAATTTTAATAAAAATTATACTTATATGCGATATGATGAAAAATCATAGATCTATTATCTCATCCTTATGTTTTATATGGTTTACAAAAATGGGATTTTATGGTTTGCAAATATTTATTCTTTTAGAAACCCATTTAATACAGACCATGTGTTTATAAAAATGTATAATATCCATTATTTAACTGAAATTGAAATTTTCAGGGGTTTTAGGTTTTCAATTTATATTATAAAAAATGTATTTGACACTTCAATTATTTCCTTTAATATTAAGGGTGACATTGGTATTTATTAATTTTTCGTGGGTTTTATTATATTACATTGATTTAATGATATTTATTTGTTAGTTGGATATAAATTTGTCACTATGATGTTGTGATTTATGTATTGATTCTAATATTATTTATAAAGGATGTTTTTAAAACTCACTTTCATATTTGATTTAATGTTCCATTTGGGAAAACATTACATGTATTTTTATTTAACACTTGACTCCCTCGGTATTGAGAACCCTTTATGTGATTTTTAATATAGAAAATAACATTATGTGGTATGAATTATAATTATTTTATAAAAAAATAAATGGTTTTTAACTTTTAAGGGCTTATAGAGGTTATATAAAGATTTTACTTAGATGTGTTTTATTGATATTATCATTTTATATGTGGCATATTGTCCCACATTTATTAGATAAACTCACGGTAAACTTGGGTGACAAGGTGGGAAATTAAGAGATAGTTGTTATGATAGATATTTTTTTGGACTCATTAGTATCCCTTAGTGAATTATAAGATACTACTTTTAAGGATTTTTACCCTATGATTCAAGATGAGGGTAAGTTTGAGCTTATTATTTAGAAATGCATTTATATTCCTATAAAAGGTTACACCTGAATTTGTTTGGGTTTGTCTAAGTATTAAATAAGGAGTTTCCCATGACTATTAGTATTAGAATTATATCTCAATATTTAATATTCTTAGTTGTGCTCATTATTTATAAATTGTTTATTATTGAGAATTGACATGTTTTTATGTTGTTTTATCTATATTTATTTCTTATTATTGAAGTTTACTAATTATGTTTGTAGACATTAGTTGAATTTATATTTTTTAAAATCTAAATTAGAATGTAATTTATTCCTCAAATCTTTGAAATGTTCACATAATAATCAATGTTTGTTATTATGTTCCCCAAACTCTTCGTTTTAGTTTTTTACTTCCAATTATTAAACTTTTTAATCAATTAATAAAAGGTTATTAAAATTGAAAATAAAATAATGGGATGTGGCATGCTTGTTGTGTCATTGGTTTGTGACCCTCTTTACATATTAAAAGAAATTTCTTAAATAAGAGTTTAATAACTACTAATTTTTTCTTCATAATGTGTTTTTATCTTAAAAATTTATATAGGTAAGTATAATGATTTTATATGTTTTCCCTAAATGATATGAAGTATATTTTGATAATTTTTATTTCAAACTTGCATTATTCAAATGTATTAAAAAATTAATTTCATAATATATTTAGTGAAATATTATTTGTTACATTTATCTCACACTATACATATACATTGTGGTGTATATGTAGCCTTAATTGTTTATCTTAGGTATTAAAGGGATGGATTCCAGGTTTTGTAGCCTAAATTATTCCTTCACATGATGGGTGAATTTGAGATATGGAGGTGATCATGGGTCACTTTGGGATTCCAATGTTTTGTTTTGGGTTTCATTGATAGTGCGAGATGTCTTTAATTTCAAACTCATCGGTATTTACTTTTTTTTATGTTTTATTATTTTCATGTATCATGTTATTATCATTTTGGTAAATTTACATGGGTTTTACTACATGGTTTTTTTATTCCATTTTCTTACATTATATATTTAGAATAATTTTTTCATCTTTCAATGGATAAAAAATATACATATATTTTAAGTCATATTCTCAAGATGGGGTTCAATATTTGTTTACATGTATTTCAAAGGGGAAATTGTTCTCGTAGTTTGATTTTTATAGCCTTGGAACTTTTTACCACCCCATGGTTATTAAGAACATGCTTCTGGCCTTGTGGTGGTCTAGTGTAGATAACATGTTTGGTTTTGAAAAATTTTCCCTTATAAAATAGAACCAAATATTTATTTTTTAGTTTGGGTAAGTAACAATATAATAGAGATATGAGCATTGAAACACTTTTTGTAGGTACAATGATGTTTTGTTTCTAGATAAAACCTTTATATCCAAACCATTTGATACTAGGGGTTATATGGTATGAGTGACTTAGATTTTGGTCAATTTTTTTATTCATCTTTGGTGTAAATACATATTGAAAAGAATCTGGAAGAGTATCCAAAAAGTTTCATGGGTTGGGTACAAAGCCAAAAAATCATGTACGAAGGCGATACACCGTGTGTAATATGTGATTTTAACTTTTTTTTCTCTTACAATGGTTATTTATATTATATTTTATTTTATATGACCAAATATGATTTAAATTGATGTTCATTACTTGATTTTAGAAAATTTTCAATGGGTAATGAGACTTTTTTAGTCTGTTGGATTTGATTTTGTATATTATGTTATGGATTTTTAGAAAACATATTAATAAATAAGTTTTGGGGTGTTATTTGATGCTTCATGTTTATTTTTTTTAATTTTATTTATTATAAAAAATATTTTCAATGGTCACACAATTGTTTTATGAATGGAATTTTATGGTTTCTTCGAAAAATTGTTTTTATATTTGAAATATTTTTTATATCAATGGTAGAGTTTATAAGTAGAGTATTAATAAACTATTTTAATTATTTTGATAATTATGATAGGTGAATAGGTAATGTTTAAAATATTTTTGTGCGATATATTAAATTTATTTATATTATGACATTATTGGTTGAACCTAAAAAAAATACAATTATCATAGTTTATGATTTTTGTAAAGTCATTTGAATCTATACACTTTGTGTAACTTATTTAAAGGATTATTGCAAAGCATAAATAACACTTCCATAATATTTTTCTTCAATGTAAGATATCCTTAAAGTATAAATGATAAAATAAAAAAATGTCTTGAACTCCATCAAGTGATTTTGGTTTTAAAAAATAATGTTTTACTTCTATATTATATAAAGTTATTTGAATAGTTATCTAGTTTTTTACCGTGTTTGTGGATTAATATTGAAAATTATTTTTTCAGGATGTGAATTTAATGTTATTTTAGAGTATTCCTCCAAACAAAGTGTAGGAAAACTAAGCGAACAATTTTATTAGGGGTTTCTTGTTTTCTTTGTACTATAATAATAAAAATAAGGTTTATATTTATTTTATTCTACATAGATTTTAAAAATTCCAAATCCATTAAAATTGAGTTTGTGGTTACATAATCCCATTGGAATAGATACAAGGGATCTAATGATGTAGGATCGATTAGTTTAATGGTCTTACAGAACTAGATAATTTCATGATTCTCATAGTACAATGAAAATATAAAACATATTAAAGAAGAAAATTTGTTGCATCGTCAATATTATTTATAATATCCATCTATATTTCCCATGCGTAAGAAAAAAACTAATAGGGTGAGATCATATTCCCAGTAAGGGAGACACACAAGGAAAGATATCATTATTAAATAAGGAATAATCAATATATCCAGGTAAATATATCAAAATAGATGATATTCAATTATTACCTTGTTCTAAAAATGAATCTATGGATAATATCTATGCAGTAATCCCATGAATTATAATAATAATATAATTCTCAGTGATGTAAATACTTAATAATTGATTACATGATCTCATACATTATCGTATCCATACCATTGTGGTTTTATGCCAAGATAGTTTGAAACTGTGGGTAGGAATGCACCAAAAATATATTTTATTCAAGATTACTATTTTTTCTCAAGAGGCATATTGCTGTATTGAGGGGATATATAATTTCGGGCCATACTAGTTACTTCACATCTGATGCATTACCCATATCTTGAATAAATGATTTAATTCATGAACAATAATATTTATCAAAAAAATATCCATATTGAGTAAATGATCCGGATTATTCAAAAGTTCCCTAGTATGTGAAATAATTTCAATGTATAACACTGCAATTAGAAAAGGAATATGATTTAGTAAATAATTATATCATTGATACAAATAATATGATTATTTTATAGAAAGGTAATATTCATTGATCACAAGTAAGAGACTATTTCAAAGGATGGTATCAGTATAAAATATCCCTGATAATGAATATGTAAAACAAAGTGTTTTCAGTGATTAATTACAATTCTATTAAAATATTAATAAAAAATTCTTGAGGAAAATAACATTTTTTTAAATAACTTATTTAAAAAGAACAGTGAAATTATAAATTATAAAACATTCATTGAAAATAAATTTGATAAATTTTAAATAAAGATACAAATTAATGATTTTTCTTGATTATGGGAAACTCCACCCATTATATATTAGTTAAGAAAACATTCCATCTATACTTTTATTGGAAAAGTCAAAAAGTACCTCATTTTTAAAATGATAAAAAAATTCATTTCAAACTGTTTTAAAAAAATTCAAACAAGGCTGAAAATGTATTTTGTTAAATCATTTTAAAGTGTAAAAACAGATTTGAAAACATTTCATTAAAAATACAGATATGTTAGAAAAATATATCTAATAAAAGGATAAGTAAGAATAGTTTTTCATTTAAACCATTGTTTGCTTGATTCAAGTACCAAAGAGAGGAAAGGTTGGAAGAAAATATGGAAAATATTTAAGAGAGTAAACTATAAATTAAATTTTGATTCATTAATAAATGGATATTCATTTTAATTACCTAAAATATTTTGTCTATACACCACATTAAATGAAATAGGTGCATAATACGAAATTTGTCTTAGTATACTGTAAATTGAGACAAAATCCTTTACCTTTAGTCTGATATGTCACATAGTTTTTCCAATATCAACTATAAAAAATTTAAATCTATCATATTTTCATACCATTTCTATATTCATGTCTATTATATCATATATGATCCATTTATAATAATTTATATCCTATTTGTTAATAATCTTTTATTATCGTCATTATTTTGGGTGTTAACTGCTTTGTTTTTCATGTATGATTTGATTTGTTAGTGTGAGTCCTTAAATAGTTATCATGGTTCCATCATCTATATAATTTTATTTAGTATTTAAATATATTTTTATCTAATATGTATATATTTAGAGTCATCCCTAAAATATGGAGACAAAAAATGAGTTATGACGTTTCTAGAGATGGTATGACATATATAAAGATGAACATTGTATTTCATTTTAGTTAGATGGAAAGAAATAAAGGTATATTTTTATTAAAAATGGAATAAAAATTATTATATCATTTAAATCACATATATTTACAAAATCCTTCTTCTTTACCATCCATGTAAAATAGAAATGAAAAACAAATTGCATAGCTTTATAGTGGGGGTAGTCCGCACTTATAATGGTTTGGAAGGTAAGAAAGAATATATGATATTATCATTATAAAAGAATAATTATGTTAACATATATTATAAAAAAATTAAACCCATCATATTTCCCATCCATATAATATGGTGATGAAAAATGAATTGTATCTCTATGTAGAGACAATAAGCTATATGCACGCACGAGCCACACTTTAACTTCCCATATGAGGGATATGAGGTTTGATAATAGAGGATACATAATCATGATAACATTATTGTATATTGAGTATATTTATGATTCCATTTTATTATAAATACCATATATTCATAAGAGGAAGAACAATAAATAAAATGTAAGTGATAAGTTATGGCATTTACCTCTTCATTGGATAAACTATATTGGATCTCATCCTATGAACCTTAGAGTCAGTATTTTGAGGTGTCCAAAACCTATATAATGTGTCAAAGGATGTTTAGAATATATTTTTAAAGCAATGGTTGAGATTTAAGGCTCAAATTGGTGTATATAATTTATTGATGAGACGTCCCTTTATAACTGAGGTGAGGGTCACCTTTGGAATTTCAACAAAACTTTAGAATATAATATAACTATTATAGATACATATGATTCCAAATGGTCATGAACTAAAATATATATTGGATAAGGTTTAAAAAAGTCATATAATAAAATTTATATACGTTTTGATATAATTTTAATACTTATATTTTTTATTAATAGCTTAGTTGATAATTTTTTACACAAATTGCAGTAACCACTTTTTTAATAAAAGGGTTAATAATGTCACTATGATTGAAAGATTAACTCATAAATGAACCATGTATTATTTTTTCTACCACATTCCATTCATATTTTTGAAAATAATATTTTTATAAATTTTTGATAATTTAATAAAATATTTTTTATATAATCGTTTTAAAGTTAATTTTGACATTATTCATTTAATTTGACATTATGTATAGAAAGAAAAAGGGGTAACTTGAATATATTGGTTTAATAACACTATAATATGTCATATCAATATATAATTTTTTTTCACTTACATCCAATTAAATTATAGATCTTTTATTATTTTTAAAATAATTTATTTAACTTTTCTGTTAATTAAATAAACATTTTATTAACAGTAAACAATGATTTATGGTAATTATATAACTGATAAAAATTATAAATAAATTAATATCATGATTATAATTTAATTAATTTCAATATTTAAATTTATTTGTGATCGTATATTTAATTTTTCACTATTTTGATACATTAGAGTTATTTAAAACAGAGAGAGTGACATTTTGTAACTTTATTTTCATTAAATATCATAAGGGTAATTTTCATAGAAAAGTTTACATTAAAAAATTATATTTTGATCTAATAGTTATTAGGGTAAGATTAAATTTATGAAAAAATAGTTATGATGATAAATTATTCCCTTATCACGTAGTTTTAACCTAGATTAACCCGACTTACCCTTTATCGTGGTGATAAATTCTCCAACAGTTACTATTCATAATACTTGTAAATAAAAGGGGGCTATTTACCAAAATTTAGATTCATTATTACAATAATGAAATAAATTCTATAAAATTCAATCCCTATAATTTGAATTAATTTATTATAAAATGGTTTTTTAAAAAGGGATGAAAAATACAGTTTTCAATAAAAATCGGTATTTATTCATTTTTCATTAGAAGATAAACTTTTAAATTTTATTTTAATATTTCATACTAAGATAATTTAAATATGTTGATATCAAAAAATATATTATTTTTATAAAATAAGTTTTTATATAATCCAAAAAATAATTAAAATATTTGATCTCAAAAATTAATAAAAATCATTTTTTAAAGAAAACATATTTTCAAAGCACAAAATAACTCTACTGAACATTGAGCACCTATTTCAGAAGAATTAATCATTGAATTTTTATTGAGATGGTAATTTGAATATATATTTCATAGTTCAATTAATAGTATTAATACTCAAAAATTTTAGTGTATGGTTACAAAATTATTATTTAAATAATAATATTTTGGGTTACGTTTACACTAAGTGTTCCACGTTATATAAACTATTGAACATAGTGTTCTTTTAAAATATTATGGTGCTACATTATCCCCCATTTAATAAATTGTGTACTCACACTTTAAACTTCTAATCAGTAATAGATGGTTTGACATTTGGAAATACCTTCTTGTATAACCCAGATTGTAAAATGGTTTAATAAACATTCCCCGTAAAATTGGTAATGGGAAATTTGAAAGATATCAAACAACTGGTTCCCCCAATTGGATATTACTCATTTGAAGTGAAAGTGTATACATGAAATAGAAAACTCACCCCCAATGATTAATAAATAGTTATATATAACATCATCTTGAGAATATTAATATTAATAAAAATATAAATCAGTGATTTGTAAAAAGACCATTGATTTCTCAGTAAGAAAAGATAAAAGATAACATTTTTATTCAATGCCTTTTTGATCTAAAGTCTTGGTTTTCTTCTACAATCCAAAAAATAAATTGTGAAAATAAACATACTTGATTTCATTCCATGTCATAAAAATAATAAAATCCTTTTTTTTGTTCTTTAATATATTTACAATTAATCTCTTACGCAAGGAAATGTATTTTGGAGATGCCTTTTTCATGCATGAATCACTTTTTATGAATCATAAGATCCGTAAGTCATTCCTTCACCCTATATATATTTAAAAAAACAAAAATGGTTAGAATAGGTTATCCAATATGATAAGTCATACTTTAACATTAAACAATAATATCCCAAGTTCTTCTTAATCAATTCAATAAAAAAATAAACCTAAGACTATAAAGTATCTCTGAACATATGAAAAACCAAAATATTTGATAAAAATATATCATTAGAAGAAATAAATTATTTCATAATTTCACATTCCTTACATATGAATAAATTTATCACAAAATCACCATTAACTATATTCTTATTCTTTATATCCTATAAATACAAAAAAGAATTAATGTCAATTATAAATTACATTATTATCAAATCACAAAATATTATCATGGTCACCAATAGTATTACATTTGATAAATCAATTTTAATATTCTCTTTATCCCAAGTAAACATTATTACTTTTGTATTAGGAACATATTATGGATTATATTTCACTTATTTATTTATTCTCAAAAAATATAACCTTACCACTAAATCAATTTTTCTAGTTACCGATACCATTCAATATATGATATCAAACATTAAATAAATCAAATAGATAAAAATCATTATATGTTTCAGGATTATTAAAATCAAAATATAAATTTTAAAAGACTTCTACACTATTATTGAATGCAAATACACAAGCACTTTATTTATTACACATTATCTATAAATATAACACATGCTTGGTCTACTTCCCATGGATTATTCTGTGGAAGGCTTACTTTATGTTTATGGAATTATCTTTAATAATTCCACATCCCAACATAGTTGAAGTACTATATAATAATGGATTCTTTATTTTCCTTATTTTCAATATCCATATTATCATTATTTCTAGACTTATAATAGACTCCCATATACTTCAAGTATTTTCTCGGTTGTTTCTTTTAAAAAAGTTCAAATGATGGAATTTATACTTTGAAGATTTTACTTTTCTAGGGTGACAGATCAACGTCTTCTTCTCTTTATTTTAACTGAAGATATAATATCTATAAAATTATTTATCCTCATTAATGGATCTTGATATTATATCATCATAAGTAAGTTTTTTTTGAGAAAGTAGTTCCCTTTAAATACTGATCATAAACCCATCATAGAAATAATCAATCTTGATTTTTGGATTTCATTGGTAGTCCATGGAATGACTGGAAAATATTGTATAGTCTGCCTCATACATTTCTATAATTTCCTTAACTATATTCATTAACCTTAATAACTTACTCACAATTTTAACATGATATCCACAAGGGAAGTATTTATCAAATATTATCAACATAAAAGTTCTATATTCCAAACTTTATATTTGTTTGTCCTATTTATTATTTTAAATTTAGGGCCACCATTGATTGACATCTCTTTTTAAACAATAAACAACCAGAATAACCTTTTCCCTTTAATTATATCTCAAATTATGGAATTAAGTTTCAAAATATTAAATCTATTTCTCATCTTCCAATGGATTTGTAGTTCCACTAAAAGATAAAGGTATTTATCACCAAAATCATTCCAAAATAAAAAAATTATACTATGGAACAAAATTTGTTTTCAAATGGGAAATTTTTTATGTCATAACCTGAGTCAACTACCTAATATAGATATGAGATACTTATTTATAACAATATATGTATTGGTTTTCTTTGCAAGGAAACCCCTACATTATCCATGAGTGTTAATTCCAAATCTTCCATTAGATACAATCACTAAATAATAGAACGCATTGATTTATCTCATAATCATAATGAATAATTTTTTGTAAAATAAATACCCCTATAATGGTAAAATTTCTAAAATACTATATAGGATTATTATAATTCTCATTCTATCTTGGTTTATTTGAAATATAATTCTCATGGTTTTTTCAAATCATGTTCTAATACAAACTATAAAAATACTATCCCTAGTATCCCATAGTAAATGGTGAATTTATTACATTAGCATATATATAACGTATTTCACCATATAGGATCAATCAATTTAGTAGTCTTGGAGAACTAGATTAATGCATGATTCCCATTTTAGATTGGAAATGTGAAAATAAATAGCATAAAAACATTATTACAACATTTTATTTTTCATAATATCTATCTTCATATCCTAGGGAAATGAAAAAAATAAATGTGTAAGCTCACATTCTCATCAAGGGCTACATAAAGTGGAAGATATATGGAGTAAATATGGAATAATCAATATGGAAAGGTAAATAACTGAACATACACACCATTTAATAAAACTATTGAACAAAAAAGAAATCCATGTATGATATCAATGACGTAATCTAATAAATGATAATAATAAATGGGTTCTTAATGAAAAAAGTAATAATATAGGATTCCATGATCCTAAATATCTGGGCAAATATATTATCTAGTCCCCTTTTCAACTTAGTGTAAAACTATGCATATAAATAAACCAAAAACACATTTAATTCTACCTTAATTATTTTTCACATGAGACATATCAATTCATCTAGGGGCTATATTATTAAAAGCTTCACCCTTCACTACATGTTCTATACATTATTCACATATCGAATGATCGATTAAATTCATAAATAATATCCCTTATCTAAACGAATGTAATTATTGATCAATAATATGGACTTATCAATAACTACCCTATAAATCAAATACTTTCAATGTATAATACATCATGTAGAAATGGTATACATTTTAGAAAATAATTTTATACATGATACAAATAATATGGATATTTAAGAAAAAGGATGTATCCAGTGATAACAGGTTAGTGACTGTATGAAAGGATGGGATCATAATAACATATCCAATGTGGTGAATATTTAACATAAATGGTTGTTTTCACTTATGAATATAAATTCAATAAAATTATTATGAAAACACTCCCTTGGAAAATAAAAACCCTTTCTGTTTTAAAATCCATTATATAAAAAAACCGCGTAATTATAAAGTAAAAAAGATTCTTTGAAAATAACCACATGATATTGTAAAGGATGATTAAAAAAAGGATTATTCATGATGCTGAGAAATATACTCATTCTATACAATTGAAAAAATATTCATTCAATTTTGTTTTTAGAATTGTTTGAAAGTACCACTTTTAAAAAATGGAAAAAAAGTATTCCCTTTAATAAGTCTTATAAAGTGTAAAATAGGGGTAAAATGTATTAAAAAAAATAATTGTGGAAGTTTAATTTTTTTAAATTATTTTCGACAAAATATGGACATGAAAAAAAATATCCCATTAAAAAAAATAATATCACTTTTTCTTTTAAACATATCTTTTTCTTAAATCATGTTCCAAAGAGAGGAAAAGTTGGAAGAAAATATGAAATCTCATTATGTGTGTCAATTCAAAATGAAAATTATTCATCATAAAAATATATATATTAATTTATATTTCCTTAAAGAGGTATTATATACAATATATCAATATAAACAAGTTCATAATACAAATATGTCTCAATGGAGTGAAAATTGAGATGAAATCCCATACCTCTGGTTTGACTAGTCACGTAGTTTCTTTAACTTCATATAAATTAAATTAAATTTTATTATATTTAAATAAAATAAAAATAATTGAATCTATTATATCATATATAAATTATATATAACATTTCCCCCCTGTTTATTAATAATCTTTTGTAGTAACCATTATTTTGGGTGTTAACTACTTTGTTTTTAAAGTATGTTTTAATTCGGTAGTCTCAGTCGTTGCAGCTTTCCCATGGTTACAACTTCTCTAAATTTTTTATAAAGATGTAAATATTTTACATATTCAATATTCATGTATTTAAAGTAATCCAAAAAATATAGAGACAGAAAAACGAATCACACTGTTCAAGGATACGGTAGGTCGTACATACACATGAACATAATATTCTTTTTTAGGCAGTTAGAATGAAAGAATAGTATATAATTATTCAACTTTAAATAAAAATAATTCTACTATTTAAATAATACATATTAATCAAATCCACCCTAATTACTATCCAATTAAAACATAAATTAAAAATGGATCACATAACTTCATGGAGGTGGTAGTCCACACATAAAAAAATGTGACAATATCATTTCCCAATGGTTTTAATGGTAAGAGGGTAGATATTATATTATCATTAAAAAGTATAATTATTTTATAAATATCATATATAAAAATTAAAACCACAATTATTTCCATCCATAAATTCTCGATATGAAAAATTAATTGTATTGCTACATGGATATGATAAGATGTCTGTATGTACGAGATATACATTTAATTCCTATATAATTAGAAATATAGTGTATAATAGTGGTTTTAAAATCATTATAAAATTTCAGTATATTTATGATAGTTTTTCACCATTTGATGATAAATACCTTAGGTTTAGAAGAGGTATAATAATAAGTAAAAAGGAAAGTCACTATTTAAGGCGATTACATATTCCTAGGAAGAACATATTTGTATCACTACTAAAGGACACTGAGCTCCTATTTTGAGGATACCATAACCTCTATAATTTTTAAAATATAGTTGATAACATATATTTTAAGCGTATGGTTAATATTGGTGGGTTAATGTGGTGTAAATAATTGAGGTTGGAGGTTCCCTTTAATAATTGAAGTGAGGGATCCTTTTTGAATTTTATAAAAAATTAAATTAATATAAGATTAGATTAGATCCAAAAAATTAAAAATGGTAATTAATTCATAAAACAATTTAATAGGGTTGTAATTACACCATCCAATGTAATTTAGTTTATTTTTATATAATTTTAATACTTTTATTTTTTATTTACCCTCAGTTAATAATTTTGGACCATAACCCTGGTTACCCCGATATTAATAAAAAAGAATTAATATTGTTACTATAAACGGAAATGTTACACATAAAAAGACAATGTGTTCTTTTTTTAAACACATTCTATTCATATAGATGAATAAGATATCTTTATGAATTTTAAATAATTTCATAAAATATTATTTTATAAAACATTATTAATATTTATTTTGACAATATTTATTTAATTTGACATTAAGTATTTCAAAAAATGTAAAAATTATAATATCATGATTTAATACCTCTCTATTATATCATATTGATCTATAAAATTCATGGTACACTTTAAATCATTCACAACATAAACTTCGAATTTTTTTTATTTTTTTATTTTCTTGGAATTGGATGTTATGGTTGAGGTTCGGTTTGAGCCCCAACTTAATTTTTTATGTTCTTTTTAAAAAGTGTAGTTTTGGGGCTTAATAGTAAGTGTCACATGGTAAAGGTAAACCTTTATCCTTCATCCATGTTATTATATAACTTTTTTTAGGGTCCATGAGTAAGTCATATGAGTTAAGCATGGTTTGGAAAACTGTCCAACAACCGTGTGCGAGGTTCTATCAATTTGGATAGTGAGGGGAACACGGTTTGCACATGATTTGGAAAACTATGTTTGAAAACTCTTTAAGTTTCCCATATATCTTTTAACTTTAAATTATAGGTATTCCCTCCTCTCTTTTAAGCCTCTTTGGAAATTCCCCCCATTTGGGTCATTTCTGGTGCATGAAGGGGTAACAAAACCCCCCTCTTCTTGGTTCCTCATCCTCCATCAATTCTCGTCCTTTTAATATAAGGTTATTTTGTAGGGTATTTTTCCATTATTCTCCTCCTTATGATATTCTCTATTGAATTTCTGGTGTTTCCATGATGGGTTCTTTTTTAGATACACCCTAGAGGCTATATATGATGTGTTTTCTTCTGTTTCTTGGGTTTTAGGGGGTGTAGACTGTTCTTTGGGGTATTATTTTCATTAAATGCGAGTTTTGTCACATCCACACACTATTTAGGTAGGTATTTCCATTCATTTCCTTTCTCATTCATTCCATTTTATGCTTGGGTGTTTCCAAATAATTTATAAATATGTTTTGCATAATTGTGACGTGTTTTTTGATTTATTATGATGCTTTAATATTGGTGGAAGTGTGTAGAAATGGTTTTCAAAGGAATACATTAAATATGATTATGTATATATGCACTCAATGTGTTTTGTAAAATGACAAGTAGGGTTTTTCGAAGAAATTTGGTATTTTTAGCATGTGTCTGGCATGGTTGTGTTTTCATGGTGAAGGTTGATCATGATATGAGCCTTATGCGTGAATGTTTGTGACATTTATGGTTGGACACATATATATGGTTTTTTTGTTGTGGTGGGACATGTGTTGTCTCTTTAAAAATGGGTTTTGGGTAATTTAATGGATACATGAGGTGTTACGTTGGATGTGGCCACATCCATTTGTGCACGGGGTGGACACATGGATGGGCACACAAATGATAATGGACTTAGATAAATATTTTTAACATAAAACCCCGATTTTAGAACAATTGTATGTTTCTTTAAATTATTGGTGTTTTACTAAACATCACCTTGTATCAAATGATTCAAAAGTGGTTTTAAATGTTGTCTTTATAATTATGGCCTATTGTGAACCTTGAAAAAATGGTCAGTTTCTAAATGATATGTAATACCATTTGGAATATTTAAGTAAGATTTGTGATTTCATTTTGGTCATAAGTGATGCTATAAATTAAATCAGATTTGAAATGTAACGGCTTGTTTGGCAGTGTGAACATTAGAGTGGTTCTTTATGTTGGAAATGTGTTGGAATTTTTTTAATGTATTGGAATTGGTAAAATTGCTGACCTGATTGTCAATTTATAATGTTTTGGATATGAAATGTGGTTTTGGAAGTGTAAATTCCCATTTGGCCCCTAGTTTACTTTTGAGAAATATTTTAAAATATTATGTGATATGATAGACCGATTGGAACATGAGAATGGATTGTTGTAAAATGGGAACCCCTATGTTGGATTTCTCGAAAATGGGTTATCAGATGGGTTGTGTCAGTGATTGGGGTATGAAAGTGTGGTGGCATCATGAAAGGTGAGCCATGCACACGAGGCCCTCTTTTTTCACTATGTATTATTAATATTACCATGATTTATTCTAGATGGTAGAGTTATGGTTTCTTTTTCACCCCAATTAGATGTGTTGGTACCCTTAAGGTGCCTAGAGACCAGGTAGGATTGTGCTATTGGATTGGTAGCTAGATAGATCAATGAGTTATTGACTATGGAGATGCACTATATTCCAGTAGAAGAGTCTAACTTGAGTACTTCTAGAGATCTCTATATGTATGTTCAGGAAGTGGACATGATTATATATATATATATATATATATATATATATATCTTATTTTTATTATTTACTACACGTGAAATTAACCCTTCTAATTATATCGTCTCTTTTGTTTCATTTTCATTCTGCACAACCCCTCTTGGTTATTTGGTTTGAATTTGGTTTTTGGGGTTTGGATTTGATATGGGTTTTTTAAATTGAAAACATTTTTTTAAATGGTAAGCTGCATGTGTTGTTTTAAAAATAAACTTGTAGAAAACTATGTTTACTTGCTGAAAAGGATTTAAATTCTTATTTTTTTAAATGTGTTTTAAAATAGAGTTTTTGGAATATCATGGGAAAGGGTATATATAGACTCTATGGTGATTACATATTGATATATTTTAACTCACAACAATTTTGTGTCACACGGATGTGGTAGACCTGAGCTGTTTTGTAGTTTCAGGTTTTGGGATCCTGTTCTCACTTTCAGAGAAGGTTGGACTTGTGGTTAGTGGTGACCAAGATGTCACCTGGAGATCTTGTAGTGTGGTCCGGTCTTAGTTTTAATTTGGTCTTTTTTTGGGTTTCAGTTTTTATTTCTATATTATTTTTTATATATGAGTTATGTTCCATTTTTGGATCATTCTTTTTATTTAGTTTTAAATATTTTGATCATGGGTTTTTAGGATAAAATTATTCCATTAGTGATTACTTTGATCCCTAGACTAGTTGCCAACCCCTGGGGTTCATGAACTCCCTTTAGGCCATGTCTATGACTAGTTTAGATGTAGGGTTGAATTAAATATTTTCATGCTTCATGAAAAAAATGATATCATATGAGGCTATTGATACTTGGGTTGTCTGGTAGCTAGTGATTAGGACTCTTGAGACCCTAGGGATATGTAAGGGAAGGACATCATGATCCCTTGATAGTACTAAATCTCATGTTTCCAGTTGTAGTCTGGGATTTCTATCTTTTGTCTTTTTTTGGATTGAGGAATGACAATTGAAGCGAGTCGGTTTCATCTCGGGATCTCACATAGAGCCGCGACCCATGTGGAGTCAACATGAACTATTTGAGTACTTTTTGGTTTTTAATTCCTACTTGGGGGAATGGAACACAAACCATGTATCTGATTTATGTATGGAAAATATTTCTTCATTCTCGTATTTTGGTGTGAGTTGTGCACTTTTTTTATTTTGGTTAGTGTAGGTTTATTATGAAAAGTAAATGGTTTTTAGAAAAAATGGATTTTTGAAAGGCGAACTAGTTTTGAAAAATGTGATTTTCAAAAATAAAAATATTTCTATACATAATATTATTGTAGAAGCGGAACTTGTTTGTAGTGTTGGATTGAAAAATAGAATTTTTTATTTGGAATGTGGCCTTAGAGGAAGGCGATTTGGAAATCGAAATGGAATTTTTGGGTTTTGGAAAGCGAAATATTTTTTTATTTATGGTGTTTGTATTGTGAGACATTTTTTTGGCCTGACATGGTGTTTTTGTTGTGTTTTGATTTTTGGTTTTGTGTTTTTATATTTTTTTCAATATTTCTCATAAATTGTCTCCAAGGTTTCCAATGGGTCTCATCCTGTTTATGGTTCTTTTGTTTTTCCTGTATTTTGTGGCGATCATAATCCATGATATGAAATGGATTGAGGAAGATGCGGGGGTCTTCAAGTCTTTGGGGAATCCCAAAGTTTTGAGTGTTCATGATTCTTTGAGTTCATTTGAAGGTTCAAGTTAGTATTAGTGGGTAATGATTATCCCATTACCACTACAGGTTTGGATTACTTGGGAAACCATTAAGACCATTTTTTTCCAATGTTTCATACATGAGGTGGTGGTGATGAGGATAGTGGCAGAGCAATGATATGTTCGGTAGGGCCAATGGTCAGTGACAGATTATATTGACCACTTAAAATAATTAGTTTCCATTTATATGGAGGTGGTATCAGAGGATCTATTGAAAGATCCCCTTTTCATTTGGGGTCATTATCTAAATATTGCAGAAATAATTTTCTCATCTGGTGAATCATGCTTTGAGAAGTTGGTGGATGAGGAATATTAAGGGGATTTGGTTCTAGAGGTATAGTCAATGGTGGTTGGCTATTGGGAAGGTTCCCCAACCGGAAATAGGCATATGCTAGAGGAACCTATTCTTGAGGCATATCCAATGTTGGTTCTAGCTTCTCATTCGTCAGAACGCTTGCTTGTGTTCTTTTAGTATGGCTGATTTGGGTATTCGATGCTGTCTCGTTGTAATTTTTTGAATAATTGTCAGCGTTGTGGCTTTCCAGATCATTTAGAGTAGTTTTGTATGAATATTTTTCTAAAGAATATTCCTTGATTGGAGGGTGATAGTGATAGATTGTGAAGAAGTAGATGACTTAGTAATTAGGGCTCAAGCCACATGTCTCGTAGTGAATCTTGTGCACAGTCAGGAATATCGAAGGGTGCAAGGAGCCTTGTCCAGATTCCTTCCTCCCGTGTTGGGGAGGGGAAGTTTTATGTTTCCTTGATTTAATTTTTTTGATGTTTTTGGTTCCTATTGTCATTATAGATATGGAACAGTCTTGTTCTTTCATGATTCAAGTAGTTACGTTTATCAGAATGTGGCCCGTTGAATTATTTATTCTACATTGGGGGAGTTTCATCTATCGGTAGGTTGGTCTCGGTTTTTGTTGTGTTAGATTAGATATATATGTGATCATGGGAATTTTTGATAGTAGCATGTTATTGAGTACATTTTTTGGTACGAGTTCCTTTCAACGGTTCCACCCTTGTGTGAGGTGTTTTGTATAAGTGAGTGGTTTCAAATTTTGGTGGTGGTGTTATTTAGTTCGTGCGAGGGAATTTTTTGTTCAGGTTGGGAGTTCTCTATTTTCCTAGTGGTGGGTTTACTTTGTTGGTTCCACCATGTTATAGTTTCAATGATGGTGGTGTTAGTCATGTTCTTATAGTGGGGGGGAACCCGATTTTGTTATCCTATTATTCATTATGGTGTGGTTTCTTCAAGAAGCAGTCATGTGTGATTTGTGATGTAAAAGGTCACCTTGAGGATTTTAGTTAATTCTGCATGTTTTGGATTTGGGATCAAGTTTTATTATCTTTTACTTGGGGTAATTTCATAAGATTTAAAGTGTTTATGATTAGGAGAATAGTCATAGACCAACCTTTTAAATTCATTAATTTTATTATTTTTTGGCACCTGATATTATGGTTGAGGTTCGGGTTGAGCTCTGCCTTAAATTGTTAATTTTTTTGATTAAAAGTTGAGTTTTTGGGCTTGGTCCTGGGTGGTTTACAGTCAATACATGGTCAAGGGGGACCCTAAACTTTTTCCAAGGTATTCGTGTGGCTTATTTTGGGTTCTAGGAGTTAGGCTCATTGGTTTCGAATGGTTAAAAAACTATGCGTCAAACATGTGTGAGGTTTTGTCCACTTGGACAGTGGGGGGCTCACAGTTTACACATAGATTGGAAAACCATGCAGACAAGCCCTATGATTGTCCATATTTTCTAAAACATGAAATTCAATGTTTTCCATCTCTTCTTTTTGGCCTCTTTCATGATTTCCTCCCCTTGGGTCATTTTTGGCACACAACGGGGTCCCTAAACCCCCCTCTTATTGGATAATCATCTTCCAGGGATGCTCCTCCTTTGAATCTAACATGAAATTCTATGGATGTGGCTGTTTTTATATTTTTTCTATTCTCCTATCTTGGTTTCATTGGGTTTTCTTAGTAGTTTCTTTTTTGGAAATGTGGGTTTCTATTATAGAAGAAGCATGTGATAGGTGGTTCCCAACATTAATGTTTTCCATTATTAATGATCAATCCAAGATCTATACAATGATAATTGTCATGATCAACGTAATTGATCCAATGAAATAGAATAGGTTAAATTGCATCAAAAATGAGATATGAATACTACCACATATTATTCATAATTAATTTAATTAGATAAAACATTAGCTTTAGGGAATTATTTCTTCATTGATGTGTCTGGTGACAGATTTGAGTTAAAACATCATTTCATTTTAGAAAAAATGAATAGATTTCCTCTAGTGGTGACCCACGTGTGTTCCAAGAATATCCGGTTGTCAATAAAGAAATCTTCAGGTGCTACTACAATAAAATGAATCTAATGCCACAGACCTATAGCCATGGTTTTAAAACAGTGGCTATAGGTCTGTTTTCCGTTGCCAATTGCTACTGTTTTAATAAACATGGATATTTCCCATAGCTATAGCCACATTTTTGAAAACCATTTCTAAAGCACATAACTATAGAAATGGTTATATGGAAAATAGACACATTTTCAAAACTATGGCTATAATCCATTTTTATGAAGATTTAGACCCCCAATTTTCCTAAATTGTGGCTATAGGGTTCCCACCCTTCTATGGGAAAAACAATTCCCACCAACATTTTTGTGAGAAGGCCTAATTCCATGGTTTTTTGGTTATTTCCAAAGTTTTTATTGATATGTATATAATAATATATTTATATATATGTGCGGAAATCGACGGTGTAGTGTTAAGCATCGCATGTTGTAAAACATTAGGTGCAATGATCAAAATTGGCGGGCACAGTTTTTTTAGGATATTACCAAGGTTTTCCAAGGATATATCCATTGTTTAAACCCTAAAAATAGCTTCTTATAGCCTCAATTTAAACCGTGGATCTAGGTCAACCACCTCAGTGGTGAATTTTGTGGCCTATTTCCACAGTTTTTAAAACCATGGAAGTAGGATGCTACTTCCACGATTAAAATTGTGGCAACAGGTTGGGACCTACTACCATAATGATAGCAGCCAAAATTTGCCAGAACTGTGCCTGTAGCCTATGAGAATGGGTTTCTAGCCTATTTCCACATTTTAGATCCGCATAAATATGCCTTTTTCTAGTTTTGGGATAGCATAGAAGATCCTCGCACTTGCATCGACTACCTTTGATCACCACGAGAAATGATTCTAAAGAATTCTCTTTGATCTGGTTGAGGAGGATTACTCTCTATTTCTGATAGCATTGATGGAGTATAGAGATATCTAGTATTGAGAGATTTTTCTCTAAATCCTATATGCACAACTGAATTGGTAATGAGAGAATAACATAATTGGGTATTTTTATTGCATGGGTTAAAATAAAATAATTGAACAGGTGCCCTTATTATTTACTTATTCTTAGAAAAAACCCATTTCAAATAATAAAGGTAATATTATTATTTATTGACTTGTGCTGAACTTGAAAATTAAAATTATATATTATTTAATCAAATAATATTCAATATAATGATTTCTTATCAGACCTTTAAACGTAGTCTGCTATTTCTCCAAACTATTTATGGTGACTTGAATAATGTCTATATATTTATTAAATAATTGTTACTGCATTATTCACCATAAAATAAAATAAAATATATTAAATAAATAAAAAATAAATATTAATTAAATATTCCCCTCACAATACATTCTCTCTAATAACTAGTGACAAAATATATGTGATCAATCATACATGATTAATTATTAAACCACATATGGGAATAATATTTTTTCAAACTATTAAATAATAAATAATAATATATTTTATAACTGATATTCTGGATACACTTAGTGTGTCATCTAGACAACTTTCTTAGGGGAATTAGGTGATGTTTCCAAAAGTCCAAGGTTAGCATCTAGAAACATGCCATGGAACCCATAGATAAATATGTTAATGCATCAATGACATGTCACCTCATTTGAATTATTACCATGTAATACAATACCTTTATCAAAATATATCTAATTAAATAGGTTTCATGCCAGCTCTATCATATTATGTGATCGATATCTCTTTATTTGAGTTTTCATAAATAGAACATTATTATAGAACCCAATTAACATTTATTTATTTAGGTTATACCATTTCCATCAAATGGAATGATATATTAACTTTTTTTAATGAAAATATGGGATAAATCATTTCTCACATTATTCAATAATGATATATTACTAATGTTGTCCCCAACATATCCTACTTTCTCATGAACATCTGCCATAATGGTTTTTGTCAATACATCTAAGTATATGACTCAAAATACTCATTAATAATAATCATAAATTCTAAGGACCAATACACACATCAGCATATAGGAACACCCAATGACTCATATAAATGTGGATTTTCTACCGGCGAGTCTCGTTCTCATAATATCCATATTAGAAATTGGCAATGGTGTATACCATGAGAAGGTACTTTATAGTACTATGAGTCTCCACCCCTGATAGCATTTATCATTTGTGTCCCTCAATTGACATATTCTTGAAATAGAACATATATTCAAGAATAGTATCTTAGCACTTTCAGGTTCTCATCATAGTAGGGAACTACTATGACCTTTTAGTGAGAGAACTACTATGAGAACATTATCTTATACTATATTACGAAAAAGAACAATCATGATGCCATAATAAGTGTATTAATATTCATGAAACATGAATAAAACTTTATAGTAAAGTAAAAAATTAGTTTTTTCTTCGGAACCAACTCTAATAGACTAACCCTTGCGCTAGATCCAACTACTGAAAACGTTTAGTCCGCCAGCTCTCACATGATACTCATTCTTCTGATGAGGTTGGTCTTTAGTCTAGGGGTCCTCTATGTTCTCTTCTGTAGATACTCTGATAACTGCTTAATGAACCCTATGATAGAAATCCCTCAAGAGGTGATACTTTTGGAGTATATTCTTTGTTTGTTAGTGTGACCATAACTCTTTTTCAAGAGCCACCATAGTAGTATTAACATAGTACAATGTGATTGGGTCTTTTGTGCTGGGTACCATATCATACCGTAGGAAAAAATTCAAAATCCAAACTTCTTCATTGGATACATCAAAATCCACTATATACTCAGACTCTACTATAGAATAAATTAAAAGTTTCTCCTTTTGAACGTATCCAGCTCACAACTCATCCATTGAGATAGGAAACATGTCCTAATTATGACATTAGATCATTTTGATATGCCTGAAAACTAGCATGAATAAAACCCCTGATGATAGGCTCCTCATCTCCTCCAGACACTAGGACCATATCCTTAGTTCTCTTTATATACTTATGGATATCCTTAACAATAGTCCAAATCCACTCTTCGGAATGTGCCTGATATCTTCCTACCTAGCTCAGTGCAAATAAAACATCAAGTATAGTAAATAACATGGAATACATGATTCATCCTATCGCTGAAGTGTATGTGGTATTACTCATTCTCTCTTTCAAATATTATGTCTCAGGAAAAATTTTAATAGAAAGATTTAATCTAGGTGAAACTGGAACCAATTCCCTCTTGGATTATTCTACACTAAATATCTTTAGTATCAGCTAAATATATGTAGTTGACTTAGTCCAAATAGCCTCTCGGATCTATCACAAATTATATTGATCACTAGAATATGTGCTTCTTTTCCAATTTCCTTCATATAGTAACACTTGTTTAACAAGTATTTAATATATTGTAAAACTGGTATTTCATTTCCAATAAGTAATATATCATCAACATATACTTCTAGGATAACAACCACATTCCCATTAAACATTTTGTAAACACATGACCCACCTTCGTCACTAATGAAACCAAATTATTTTATGGCGTTATCGAATCAAATATTTTGAGACCTAGATGCTTGATTCAATTTATAAATGGATCTCTAAAACATGAAAATATTTTTGGCATCACCAAGAGTAAAAAAACCTTCTAATTGTCTCATATAGACATCTTTATGATGTTTCCCACTAAGGAATGTGGTTTTGACATCCATATTCCAAATATCATAGTCTTGGTAAGATCCAATAAGATGATTCTGATAGATTTATACATGGAAACTGGCGAAATGGTTTTTTCATAGTTAATTCCTTGACACTGATTAAACCCTTTATCTACTAGACTTTCTTTATAGGTTCTTAATTTACCTTCCATGTCCATTTTTTATCTTTAATACCCATTTGAATCCAATAGGTTTTACATGAACTGGCACATCGAACTAGAACCCAAACATGGTTATGAAACATGGAATTTATTTTAGAATTTACATCATCCAGCCATTTTGTGGCCTCTCTTCTCTCTACGTCCTCCTTTTATAGGATTGGTTCATCATTTTCATCCAATAATGATTCACCATCCTCAGTCAAATTAAAACAATATATCCCCATTTCCTTTACCACTCTTGATCTCATAAATAGTACTTCTGTTTAGGAAACTACTTATTCCATGGGGACCTATGGAATCTATTCCTATTCCAACTCCAATTTCTCTTAGGCATCAACTTCATCGAATTCAATATTCCTCCCACTATTCTACTCGAGGATGTTCTCCCTCTGAAGAAATGTAGTTTTTCTAGCAATAATCATTTTCTTGTTGGAGTGGTTGTATATGTCATATTTGTTTGTTTCATTTGGATACCCCAAAAATACACTTTGTTTCCCAAGGGTGCTAGTCTGTTGCCTGAGAAGGCCTTTAAAGATTCCTCACAACTCCATACATGTGTTTGTGACAAAATGGATTTTTTTCTACTCCATATCTCAAGGCGAATTCCATTTGCCTCTTTATTTGGTATTTGGTTTAATTTTTATGCCGCAGTTTGTAATTCATATCCCCAAAATGATAATGGACGATCTTAATGAATCATCATCAACCATACCATGTCCAACATGATAGAGTTTATCTTTTCACTAACACCATTATACTGTGGTGTATAAGGTTGAGTGAGTTGAGACAAAATCCCAAACTCTTGTAGGAAGTCGATGAACTATTGGTTATGATATTCACAAACTAGATATGATCGAAGCTTCTTTATATTCTTACCAAGATTATTTTCTACTTAATTATTGAATTCCTTGAATTTCTCAAAGGACTTAGACTTATACCTCATAATGTAGATATATCCATATCTTATCATGTCATTAGTAGAAGTAATAATGTAAGAATCTCCAGCTTTAGATTCGATAGAAATTGGTCCACACACATCAGTGTGTACCAAACCAAGATTCTGTGAGGGCCTTTCACCCAGTCTAAGAAATGGGGGTGTGGTCATTTTTTTTTGGTAAAAAGCATGAAATATATTAATTTTTTTTATCATGGAAGAGTCTAAATAGCGATCTTGAATGAGATCTGTCAAATTATTCTCATTTATATGGAAAATATGGTGTTACCAAAGTGTGGGGTTATATTGGTCATGTGACCATGATTTTTTATCAATTCCCAATATTGGGTTTTCATAATTTAACACATATAGACCATTATTTAAATGTTCCACACCATAACATTTTATTTCCTTATAATGGTAACAAATTTTATTTATGAACCTGAAAATAAACCCATATGTATCTAAACCTGATACAAAATTTAAGTTTTTGGTAACAAAGGTAAATAATAAAAATCGCCTAAAAAATCATTCATGTTGGAAATTGAAGGTGGTATTCACCAATGGAAAGAGCAGTTAGCCTCGAGCTATTGGCAGCTCCCAAATCCACCTCTCATTGGGGAATTTTATAAAATCCACTTGGTTCCTTCATTAGGATACATACATGAGTACCACAAGCTCTATTAAAAAAAATTAATATGAAAATATTTCACTTGATAATGGATGTACATTTAACATCCCCATTTTTTTCGGTGTA
Organism: Viscum album; assembly: GCA_963277665.1. Lineage (NCBI taxonomy): Eukaryota > Viridiplantae > Streptophyta > Magnoliopsida > Santalales > Viscaceae > Viscum > Viscum album. Next base: position 2,140,209,540 of record OY728123.1, read on the forward strand.
GTTCATCTTCTCGGGGCCTAACTATCCATTTGAAAAACACACTTACTCCTTTTCCTTTCTCTTCCTATTTATCTTATTCTTCTTGATATGATGGTTCTCGAGAGCTTTAGACTATTTATAAAATGTGGAGCCCTTTTCCTTATCCTTTCTCTTTTTATTTACTATAAGGATTGCAGGTTTTTCACACCCCATGTCTTTATCCCCTTGATAAGTCAATTTCATAAGTTCTGAAAGACTTTTATCACTATTTCTCATATTGAAATTCCAAATATAGATGATCATGGTCTTGGGGAGTAATGAAAGTATGAGATCTATAGACATCCCATCTGAGAATTAAATCCCTAAGATGTAAATGTGTTCAATGTAGCCAATAATATTGATTACAAGAGGCTCAGCTGGCACTGAATCTCCATGATTAGTGGTAAAAAAGTCATTTGAGATCTCATTCCTCTCTTGTATCACCATATCTTGATAGAGATCCCAAATTTGAGACATCTTGATATATGCATCCATTTCCTCATTACTCTTTAAAATATCTTTGGACATGGATTATAACATGAAGGAATGACCATATGTAGCATAATTTTGATGTTTATCATAGGAATATAGTTCTTTATCACTTAACTCATTTATATGCCTAACTAGTAAATGTTCTTCTAACACAAACAATTTCTGTTCCTGGAGAATGATGATCCGTAGGGACATTTTCCACTCTTGGAAATTTGTATTGGTGAGAAGGTTTTCCTTATCGAGTATGAATTGCAACGATATGTTTGATTTCATTTTTAATACTATTTCTACAAATATGACATGCAGTGATTTATTGATTTATCAAATAAATTTATACAAATAAATAAATATTATATTTATTAGTCTCCCACTAAGTTTTCAAAACCCAATACCCCACACAATTGGATTCATAATATCTTGTTTCTTAGACATTCAATTGGAGAGGATCCATATTCCTCTTCTAATTACACTAAATTTGGTCAGTCATGAAACTTGAATGGTCTTAGGTAGGCCTTCCAAATTCAAAATGAATTAACTCCAAGTTCCTTGATATGCTGAGTGGATTCGAAAATCATGAAATCATTAATTTAAATTTCCTCAAACATTTCCTCTTAGTTACAGGTTTTCCTTATTTGGTTTTAATCACTTGAAGTGAACCAAGTCATGTCAATCGAAAAACTCATGTTGGAATTCTCCAATAATTGAAAGCACCCCAAAATAGGCTGGTCAATCACATTGAACTATTATTCAATTATAACCGAAGTAATGGAAGGCTATACCAACTTAATATTATATTGAGGTAGTTTATCCTTAATGTGTAATTTTTCAAATATTATTTTTATTACATTATTGTTAATATTTAGTGGTATTAGTTAAGAAATTAACCATGTATTAGATAATATTTACACATAATCTAGTTTATTTTAGTTCCATCTGGAATTCTTGTTAACTGATTAATTATGTAATCACGAAAAGACATCTATAATGAAATAACCATACAATTGAAAGAAATAAAATAAAGGCTATGATCATGAGATTATACAAATGGTTAGTTTATCTAGAGGTTGAGAAACTAACCATTGACCTCAGGGAGAATCAACTTTAACTAACAAAGGTTTGTCTTTACAACTTTCCACCAATCAACCTTTTTATCTTTTAGAAAGAGTTTTGTTTGGGATCCTAACATGAATCACCTCTACTATAATGGTAAATCCATCCATTATATATTCATTTTACTCACAATCTATCAAGGGGGAAAAGTGGTTTACATAATAGAAACCATGGGAACTTAGGCCCCACATAATAATGAGGAGATAAGGCATACATGAATGAAATTTATCTTTATAAGAAATTAAATGAAACTAATCACATACAAAAGGTCTGGTCTTGCGCTTGATCATTCACATGCATAAAACATATTACACATTTAATAAAACTATCATTGAATTCATCAATTGTTATTATTTAAGATAAGTCTCACTTAAATCGATTAATTATTATCATTATTTAATAAATGATTTTATGTTAATTATTATATGAATTTCCTTGAGATTATAATCCATTATAATGTTTAAAAAATTAAATAAATTCATTTAAAATTTACCTTATACCTAAATATACCTTGGAGGCAACACAGTGAGTAACTTTCCAAATCTACCTAACAAGTATTATACTCATATACCATTTTACTCTTGTGAAATATGACATACATGAATTATAACGTAGTTTTACGACATGTACTTCACATATTATTACATGAATTACTTGATTTTTTTTGGAAATTAGTAATGTTTCAATGTACATAGAGTAACCACTTGTTATATGAATCATCTATGATAAGGAAATATTGAACATTACTGAGACATTAATTAAACATTTAAATATTTTTTTATATTAAAACCTATCACAGGGCATCTCCAATCATCATAACCTTAATAAATTGCATGCATCAGTTTTTTCATAGTAAAATAAATAAAATTTTAAGAGTTAACTCTAAGGAATTATTTATTCATTGATCTATGTGGAGACATATCTGAGGCAAACTATTGTTTCATTGTAGAAACCAAGTGTATACATTCTCTAGACGTGATCCAAAAGTGTCCCATGAATCTCTAAACATCATTGAAGGAGTCTCTGAGTGCGAGCATGAAAGATCCTTTCGCTTGCATCATCCAAATTTGATCTTCTCAAGAACTGCTATGAAAGCTTTCTCCTTGATCTAATAGGGGAGGGTTGCTCTCTGTTCCTAAGAACATTCTTGCAAAATAGAGCACTCTAGGCTTGAGAGGGTTTTGTCTAAATCTGCTATGCACAATGGAATTGGATAATGAGAAAATAATATAATTGGATATTTGTATTCCTAGGGTTAAAATAAAATAATTTAAGAAGTTACCTTAACATTAATTTAATCATAGAAAAAAACCATTTCAAATAGAAGGAGTAATTTTATTATTTTTCAACATGCACTGATCTTGTTAATTACAATTAAATATTATTTAATTAAATAATATTCAACATTATCATCTCTCAACGGACCATTGAACTTGGTCTACCATGCCTCCAAAATATTTATCCGGCCTTAATTAAATAGATATTAATGCATTATTCTCTATTAAATAAACAAATATTATGTTCACTAAATAGAAATTATATATTTATTAAATATTGTTTTACAATATATCCAATCCAATATCTAGTGAAGAAATAATTGTGATCAAGCATACAAGAATAATTATTAAATCACATACATGAATAATATTTATTCATCCAGTTAAATAATATATAATAATATATTTATTAATTGAGATCCTGGATAAATATAGAGTACGATCCTCTAGGCCTCTTTCTCGGTGGAACTAGATTAAGTAGCCTAAATTCTAACATATCCTACTATGCTACCAACATCTATCATGATGGTTTCCGTGAATACATCTATGTTCACAACTAATAATACTTATTAATTATAATATTAAAGTATAAGGACTAATACAGACATCTATAGATAGGAACATACAATGGCATATAGAAATATATATTTTCTAGTAGTGGGTCTTGTTATCATAATATCCATGTTGGACATTACCAAGGGTGTGAACCATGATAAGGTGCCTTAAATTCCTATAAGTCTTCTCCCCTGATAGCCTGTATCATTTTTCTCCCTCAAATGATATCATCAGGCTATATAAAATATATTCATGAATAATGTTGTCACAATTCTGGGTTCTTATCAGAGGAAGGAAAATCTATGAAATTTTAGTGTAATAACTACTCTTAGGATATTATCACAAAGTAGGGCATGTAGAATAATAATCATGATGTGATAAGGAGTTTATTAATATTCAAGAACCATGAATACAAGTTTATCATAAAGTAAAAAAGTAGTTGGTTCTAGGGTACCAAATCCAACAGGAAAAAACCTAGATTCTATGGTGGAAGTGTTGACTTGTGTTTATTATTTTTTGGGTGTGTATATTGTTCATTAGGGGAGTTCTCATCCCTCGTGAAGAGTTTCACCACATCTAAAAATCATTGATGTAGATGTTTCCATCTGTTTCCTTTCTGATGCAGGTCAGTTTATGCTTGGGTGTTACCTAATAATTAAAAACAAATTCTCATACATGTGATATATTTTCTTGATTTATTATGATGCTTTCATATTGGTGTAAGTGGGTAAAAATGTATTTCAATGGAATTGTTTAAATATTATAATGTATATATATGCACTCAACATGTTCAGTAAAATGAAAACTATCCTTTTTAGATAAAATTGGGAATTTTTGGATTGTGTTTTTCATGGTTATTTTTATATGGAAGGGGTTGATCATGATATGAGACTTATGTGGGGATTGTGGTTAATTTTATGGTTTTGGACATATGTATGGATTTTGGTGTTGTGGTAGGACATGTGTTGTCACTTCCAAAATGATTTTTGGTAATTTCATAGATACTTTATGTGTTCCATTTGATATGATAACATTCATGTGTGCACAAGTTACAGACATGGATGAGAACAAAAATGATAATGGGCATAGATAAATCTTTTTAACATACAAACCGTATTTTAAAAAACCTGAATGTCTCTTTTAAATTTTTGCTGTTTTACTATATATACCATGGTTTCAAATGATTCAAAAGTGGTTTTAAATACTGTATTCAAAATTATGGCTTGTTTGGTACATGGGAAAATTTGGTTGTTTTTTAAATAATATGAAAGGCAGTTTTCAAAATTATGTGGGTTGTGTGTTTTCTTTTTGGTTTGATGTGGCATTGTAAAAAAAATCAGTATTGAAATGTAAAGGCCTCCTTGGAATTGTGAACACTATAGTTTTTTTTAAATTAGAAATGGTAAGGAAACATTATTTTGTAATATATAATAATTGGTAATGTTGAAGGCCTGATAGGCATTTTAGAATGTTATGTAAATGAAATTTGGTTTTGGAAGTGTAATTTCCCGTTTGGCATCCTAGATTATTTTTGAATAATATTTTGAAATATTATGTAATGTGATGACCTAGTTGTAACTTTCAAATGACATTTTGTTAAATGGGAACCTCTATGGAGGATTTCCTGATAACTGGTTATTGGGTGGGTGGTGTTAGTGATTGGGGTAGGCATGTGTGGTGATGGTAAGTTAGGTTAGCCACACACACCATGTCCTCTCAATTGTGCATGTAATATTATTACTATGGGATTATTTAGCCTCTTTTAGAGGATTGAATGAAGGCTTATTATCAACCCAGATTAAATGGGTTGGTATCTCATGGATGTTTTGGGGACAGATGGGATTGTGCTATTGGATTGATAGTCAAAATAGTAAGTTAGTTATTAACTATGGAGATGCACTATGTGTCGATAGGTTATTTAAACCAAATTACATACATGGATCACACTAGGGGTGTTCGGGTAGATCCCATGATTAACAATTTATATTTTTAGTTTATTATTTGTTGCATGTGACATTAGCCCCACTAGTTATATTATTTCTTTTGTTTGAAATTATTTTCACACAACCCCTGTTGGTTATTTGGATTTAATTTGGAATTTGGAATATGGATTTGACCTAGGTTATGGAAAGTGAAACCATTTTTGAATGTTGAAAGTTCGGTTCATTCTTTGAATGAAGAATTTGTGGAAAAATATGAAAAATTTCTAAAAATGATTTAACAGATTATTTTCTAAATGTATTTACAACTAGAATTTGTGTACTATCTGTGGAAATAAAATATATGGACTATAGGGTGATTACCTATGAATATGTTTTAGTAAACACCCTAATTATTCCACTCATCATTGGTAGACCCGATCTATTTTTCAGGTTGAGGTTTCTGGTTCATGTGCTTTTTTGGAGTAGTTTGGTCTTGTGGTTGTTTGAGAGCAAGAGGTCACATGGAGATCATGTAGCGTGTTCTGGTATTAGTTTGTTTTCAGTCCATATTTTTTTTAGATTTTTTATTTGGAATATTTTTTTGTGACGTATAGTTGTTGGAACTTTCTTTATAATCTTTTTGGGTTATTTTTATCATGGTTTATTTGGGATAAAATCATTCCCATTATCATTACTTTTATGCTGGACACTTGTTTCCAACTAGTGGGGATTACGAATGCACATCGTTCCAAGTCCCGAATCACGTTGGATGTTAAGTTGGTTGAAATCTCGGCTTGTTTCGTTACAAAATCATTCAAATTATACAAATTTTAATATTATAAAAATAATTTATTTATTTTTTTCTTATTAAATAAATGATGTATTAGCATAGCACAAGAATTTATGGTAATTATATAATATCTATGAAATATAAATAAATTTCTATCTTGAGAATATTTTAATCACGCTCAAAATTTAAATTTTATTTTTACAATATATTTCTTTTATCACTATGTGGACACATAATAGTTATTTAAAGCTGAGACAGGGACATTTTCTAACTATATTTTCCTTAAATATTATAAGGTTCAATTTTATAGACATGTGTATATAAAATTGGTTTATTTTGATCCTAAGGTTATTAGGGTCAAATTTAACTCATCCAATAATAGTTATCATGAAAACATATGACCTTACCACTTAATTTTAACCTATCACTACAGGAAAAATACCCTATACCAACGGTTTGGAACCATTGGTATATGCCTCCAAACCGTTGGTATAGGCTATACCAACGGTTTGGAGGACCGTTGCCAAGTAAGTCGTGACAATAGGTCTATACCAATGGTTTTGGTAAAACCATTGGTATAAACCTATACCAATAGTTTCAAAAACTATTGCTATAAGTAATATGAAAATATATACCAACGGTTCTCAAAACCGTTGGTATATGTATTTCAAAAAAAACATTAGGTGGGATTTGATCCGAGGACCTCTAGTTTATAATTGAATGACTTAACCACTAACCTAACATCACTTTTGTGAACATAATTTCATAAATATATATATGTATTGACATAATTATTTTAAATTTTGATTTATATAATGTTCTCAGTAAGAAGAGTCGATAGAAAATCGAAGGACCTATACCAACGGTTGTCAAAACCGTTGGTATAGACCTATACCAGCAGTTTTGAGAACCGTTGGTATAGGTCCTTTGATTTTGGGACCTATACCAACGGTTTTGGCAAAACCCTTGGTATAGGGTCTCCATAATGGACCTATACCAACGGTTTTGGACAAAACTGTTGGTATAGGTCCTCTATAATGGTCCTATACCAAGGGTTTGTCCAAACCCGTTTGTATATGTCCATATAAGTGACCTATACCAACGGTTTTGGCCAAACTGTTGGTATAAGCCCAATTTAATAAACTATACCAACGGTTTAGGCAAAACCGTTGGTAAAAGTCATATTTCCAGTAGTGTATATTTCTTCATTTTTTCTTTACCACGATGATAAATTTTATCATGGTTATTAATCATAATGCCTATAAATAAAAGGGGTATATTTATCAAATATTTCCATCCTGATTGAAATTATAGAATACATTTTATCAAATTAATTCCCAATAGTGAGAAAAATTCATTTTGAAATAAGAGTATAAGATATGATGAAATCCACTTTTCATAAAAATATAGCTATTCATAAAAATGCATTTGTTTTAGTAAAAAATATTTCTATAAAATATTCAATTATAAAATTGATTCCAATTTACATAACTAGATTATTTATAAAATAATATAACTTATTTCAATTTAAAATATTTTTTAAATAAAATGGATCTTGTCAAATGGTTGAAACAAAAAATATAGTTTTCAATAAAAATCATTATTTTTACTATTCATTGGAAAATCAATATTTTTTGAAAAATATGAAAATTTCACAATAAGATAAGTTTGGTATTTTGATTTAGAAATTGATATTTTGTTTATAAAACTCAATTTGGATATGTTTCGGAAATATATTATAATATTTGATCACAAAATGTAATAGGGAATATTTTTTTTGAAGAAAATGTATTTTTGAGGAACGAAATATATTAACATGAAATTGTTTAATTATTTAATTAGAATTAATTATTGAAATTGTATTGAGTATGAAATTTAAAAATAAATTTCATAATTCTGTTAATATTACTCATATGCCCTAATTCTACTGTATGGTTATAAAAATAATATTTAAATAATAATATTTCTGGTTTTTTTTATGCTTGGTGTTTCATGTTGTCTATGTTTTTTAAAATAATTTTATTTCTTAATATTGGGATCCTAAATTATATACCATTTTATAAATTTTATCCTCAAAATATGAACTTATGATTGATAATCAAGAGGTTTTCATTTGAAAATGCCGTTGTGTAAAAAGATCATAGAAAAAAGGGTTAATAAAACATCATCTTAAAAAGTGGTAAAGAGAAATTATGAAAGATATCACAAAACTAGGTCTGAAAATTTTATATTATTAGTGGGAAGTGAAATCATGGTCATAAAGGAGAAAAATAAACCACCATAATTAATAGAGAGTGATTGAGAACTCATTCATGTGAAATTTAACCATAAAATAAACTATATATCATTGATTGGTTAAAAGGTGATTGATTTATCAAAAAGAAATGTATACATATAACATTATATCTTAGACTATTTTTGTTTTAAAGTGTTCCCGTGATCTTTTCCTCAAAGATTCAGTATGAAATTTCATCCATATTTCTCGATTGTAGTCCCCTCTAGAGGTCGAGTCCCAGATAGAGTTATGGTATCCCTCAATGGGACTATAGTGATCCATATCACACCTATTTGAGTTTGGTGGAATCTACGTAACCTCTGAGAGCGAGTTGTTAGTCCTCAATCTAACATGTTGCATCAGAAGGGATCGTGATATTCTCAATTATGACTGGACAATATCCTCTACATTAAGAATTGATCCCGATTGGGCAAGTGGTATTCCCCAGTGTGACATGGAAGGATCCCCTCTATATATATCAAAATATTCATTTACCATTATGTTCTCATTTGTGCAGGGAAAAAATGAGGTAGGCCTCTTTGTGAGAGTCTCCGATGATATAATGACTCTAGGAGTGAGTTTTCTCAGATATAGCATGATTTGAGCATAATACTATGGCTGAAAGTTGCTTATGGCTGCATGATGGCATGGCGTCTATCTTTAGCATAAATGGATATTCTTGATACATGTGTTGTAGAAAAATACTCATGTGGATATGACATTATTTCATTTGTCAAATCTCCATTGTGGTCTTTCCTTTGTGGTTTTAGGGTGTCCTAGTGGTTTTTATTATACTCACCGTTGTATAGGCTTTTCCCCCATGTGTTGTGTCTTCTGTGGCTGATCGACCCTTTGATGGAGTCCTAGGTGTAATAGGACTTGGCGGTGCTTAGGTTGGATAGATAGACAAGGAGTGTTCCTGAGGTCCAAACAAAGTTTTATTACCTCTTTCCATATAGGTTGGGCGTATGGTCACATAATCTTGCGGTGGGCTTATTTTTTCCTTGATTACTTTCCAGTGCTTTCATTATTGTACTCTGGTTGTGGGATATTGTGGTTTTCATGAATTTTTTGCTTTCTATTTTTAAATCTAATCATTTGTGTCTTGGATATTTGTGCATGTATATAGGAAATTTAGTCTAATGCCTCCCATTTCTATGATATTCTTACTCGGTGCTAGTCACCACCCCCTGTCCAATTAGCGGCAGGCTGGGTGTAGTCATAGCATGGGTCCCTATAGGATTTTTCATAACAAAGTGGTATTAGAGGAGGTCTGTTCTAGTTTAGGATCGAGATTCTATGACTTTGGAATGTGGTAACATATTTAAGTGCATTGAGTTCGGATTTTAGGACAGCGACTCCAGTGTTGATGTGGTGTATAATGTATCCATACAATAAGAATCTAATTAATAGCTTTTCTACTTAGTATATGATAACACTGGTTGTGTAAAAAAATTGTACATGCATCATATTGGAATAGTAGTGTTTTCCAAGTCCTTTTTGAGTCAGCTCTACAGATATACTCTATTAACATTGGTACATCTATTTTTTTATTTTAGAATTCCACCATAATGATTGCTAGCCTTGATTACACTGTGTGATCATGAGGATGATCTTCCAATTAAAAACGAATTTGTACAGGGTCCTATGCCAAAGATAGCACCAACGGGTGGTTTACTAGCTATACCACCAACCGTCGAGCATCAGCTACTACAGACACTACTAGATGAAGATACATGCTGGATGAGTGCATTATATGAGTATCAGAGGAAGCAAACTACTAAGGATCATGGTGATTCAAACCCTCAGTTGGATGAGGATTGGCTAGAGTTAGTCACCTTTTTTTCTGCCTTGTGGGTACACCTTCTGACCAGATGGAAGTCCTCACCACGATTATTTTAAGGGATTCGTAGGGCGGTGGTGGAGCTTAGTAATTTATATATACAACGTGAAAATATCTCCTATAGATGAATTGAAAATATATTCATGAGGATTTATATCTGGCCATGTGGCATTTAGTACACATGAAAAAGAATCTATATCTATAGTAGGGAAGTATGAACGTGAAAAATTATTTATCAAGGTTTATGATCTTTCATGCTACTCCATGGTCATGGAGTGAGACCCAATCTTCATAGCTCAGACCTTCGACTAGGTCTAACATTGGGACATCACAGCATCAATGGTATCCCTTATAATTCATACATACACTGGGGTTTTTGAGCGAGCCCCTATGGTGGAATGTTTTGTAGTAGGGTATACATAGGTAGTGGGAGATAGAAGTGGGAACCAAGTAGTTGAGGCCTCAGGTATCATGAAGATGAAGGTTGTCACTGGGAACCAGGTAGGTTAGGAACTTCATGAGACAACCCCAGGGCTCAGGGTTAGTGGTGCAAGGCTCCCAGTGTGGCTCGAATCAGCACAGGGATAGAAAATGTTACACATGCAGTGGTCAAGGAAATATGGAATGAGATTTCTCAACACGTCGTACAGCTAATCAGTGGATGATTGGGGGAATTCTGAGGAAGATGTAGATATATGAGAATGGTGGTTTACTGGGTAATCATATGGGGTAGTAGCATAGGATTTGAATTAGGTTGTGCTCATAGGTTTTCCCTATTACCACCACCACCCTAGGTGGTCCACGCCAGGCTCAAGGAGTGCGTGGATAGGGAAGAGAATAGTTACATAAAATGTATTCTTATTACCCCAAGACTGCAAGGATGATTAGAGGTATGATCTATGTTTTTCCATCTTTGCGTTAGTCTTGATAGACACATGTTCTAGTCATTCCTTTCCTTCTAGGAACCTTGTCCGAGACAAGGAGATTTCAGTTTAACCATTGACTGGACCCTTACACTTACAGAATCCTATAAGATGTTATTTCATGATCACACACTTGTTTTGACAGTATACACTGAGTCTTGGAGGTTAGATATTTGTTTGGGATCTCTTAGTAGTAGCATCAAGGCCTTACGACATCATTCTTAGTATGGAATGGTTATCCACATTTTATGACCAGATTGACTTTTTAAGGCATAGAATGTGGTGTGTCCACTATGATGGAACTAGACTTCTCTCTGATGGTGAAAATTTGTCACATGGAGTGTGATGGACTTTCACATAGAAGGGTGGAACAGATTACTCATCAGTTTTTTGGAATCACCCTCAATGTAGTGGATGTTATGTGTCTTCTATTTCCTACAGTGGTGGTAGAGTATGGGAATGTACTTCCTGAATATGTTCTAAGTTTACCTACCCATATTGAGATGGAATTTTTCATTGATCTATACCCTGGAAAAAATATGATATATACACCTTCATATCAGATGAATCTTACGAAGATTCATAAGTTGAGGGTGCAGTTGGAGGACTTGTAGAGGAAGGGATTTGGGAGACCTAGTGTTTCACCCTGGGACACCCTAGTATTTTTCCAAGAAGGGTAATGAATGATTGTGGTTTTTTGTAGATTAAAAATTCTTGAACCAGGTGAACATGAATAAAAAGTATCCACTTCCAATGATCTCTAACCTTTTTGTTCATCTGAAATGGGGGCGATGGTTCTCAAAGATCGAACAAAAATCTGGCTTTCACAAGTTGTGAGTAAGGTATGAGGATATGTCAACCACGACTATCAAGTATTTTTATGGTCACTACGAGTACATGGGGATGATTTTTGGAACAAAGAGATCCCAAAAAGTGTTCATGGGACTACTAAAGTGGATCGTTCTACCATACTTGGAATAGTTCATAGTTGTTTTGATCGATGACATCCTAGTTTAATTTTTGTTTGAGGAGGAGAAACTATACACTTGAGGAATGTCCTAGAAACATTCCAAGAGCCCAAAATCTATGATAATCTATTGAAGTGTCAGGTCTTTATTAAACAATTACATTTTTTGGACACGTTAGCTCAGGGGTTGGAGTTGTAGTGAATCCAGTTAAGGTTGAAGTAGTACTTTCATAGGAGCCACCCAAGAGTGCTCCTGAGGAGCCTAGTTTCATTGGTTTGGTAGGGAACTATTGGAGGTTTTTACCCATATTGTTTAGATTAGAAACACCCTAGACAACTTTGACATGAAAGGTGATTCTTTTTGTGTCGAAAATGAAGTGACAATAGTGATTTCAGGATCTGAGGCAGTAATTGACGAGCACTCCCATCCTGATGTTACAGGGGAAATACATCGACTACATGTGGTTTTAATTTTCATCAAGTACTGAGCTTAATTGTGTCCTGATTCAGGGTAAAGCTACGATTTACTATTGTTCGTTCCATTTGAGACCATATGAGTATAACTATGTGACCGATGATCATCAGCTAGTAGTGGTAGTCTTGGTATTGAATATGTGGCAACCCTACCTGATGGGTGAGTAGTATAACATATATATTGATCACAAGAGTCTTAATTATATCTTCTCATGGAAGGATATGATCTTGAGACAGAGGAGATGGATAGAGTTCCCCATGGACTATGACCTTTAATTTTTCTACACTCTTTGGTAGGGGAAAGCGGTGGTAGTTGATCTAAGAAAGAGATCTAGTTTTTAGTTGCTGAAAGAGGTGTCAAAGTAGTTGGCCACATTGTTGATATCTTTTATGGATTTTGGTAGATAATATTACCCCCAATCAATGCTTTCCACCCCTCCACTCAAATAGTGGGTTAGAGAGGCACAACTTAGGGTTACCGACTACAGGACCCTATGTGCTCGGTTATCTATAGGGCATACACCTAATGGATATTCAGAAGGTGTGGAGCATGTCGTTCTTTTAATAGGTTGAATTTTTATACCTTTGGCATTATGGGTTGAGGTTTTGAGAAAGTTCCATACACCCTCTATGGCGGTACATACTGGTGTATAGATGATGTTTCAGGACCTCCGATGTCATTTTCAGTGGCCTAGGATGATGAAGGGGGTTATAGAGTTTGTCGCATGATGCCTCACTTGTCATCAAGTGAAGGATAAGAACCAAGTTCTAGAAGGTTTAGCTCAACCGATGATTGTGACAAAAAGGAAGTTAGTTGGGATATCTATGGACTTCATGATGGAATAACAACATACATCTAGGGGAATTGATTCCATCTAGGTGATCTTCGACCGACTCACCAAGTCATCCCACTTCCTGGCTAGGAACGTGCAAAGATTAGTTGAGATCTTGGGATTCCTCTACATACATGAGATAGTTCGACTCCAAGGATTTCCATTAATGATCTTTTTAGATAATGGTGATCTCTTTTCATTCAAGCCATGGGAGGTATTACATGAGGTATTTTATACCCAGCTATGATTGAGAACAACGTCTCACCCATAGATAGATGGTCAGAATTAGAAGACCATTTAGGTTATGGAGGACTTTTTGTGGGAATGCATGTCAAATTTTGGACATATTTGGGAGGATCACCTACCACCGATGGAGTTTTCATACAAAAATATCAATCACATCACCATTGGTATGGAACCATTGAAGGCCTTGTATGAGAGATCCAACAGGTCACCACCTTGTTGGACTTTCTTAGGAGAGTCAGTAGTCATGGGCCCAGTGTTGGTGTGAGCTTCTAAAGAGAAGGTGTAGATCATCCATGGGAGGCTGAAGGCTATATAAGACTATTATAAGTCTTATTCCAACATGTAATAGAGGCTTTTGGAGTTTGAGGAAGGATACTATGTGTTCATATGGGTTTCACCATGATGGGGATTACATAGATTTAGAGAGGGTGGATGGCTATCTCCAAGGTTAATTGGACCTTTCTAGAAACTGCATAGAGTCTGAACGTTGGTGTACCAATTTTATGTTCCACCAAAGTTATATCAGGAATGTGACATCTTCCATGTGTCGTAGTTGAAAAGGTATGTGCTTGAACCAAAACACATCATCGACTGTAGTGATATAGAAATCGAGGATGGAGAACATTTTCCATGAACTTGGTGGAGATTGAGGATCTACAGGAGATGATACATTGTGGGTGGTTGACTCCTTTGGTGCATGTTCGGTGGAAGTTTGAGAATCTGTAGGATAGACCATGGGGGAAGGAGGCTTAGATTTGTGCTCAGTACCCTCATTTGTTTGAGTAGCCCTTATTTTAGTATTCATTGATGTAAATCCCTATGGTGGGGAGAATGTAACGTCTTGTATTTTCCAATGTATTATTTTTAGAAATTATATGGATGGGATTTGAGACTAGGTACTAAGACAACAATGATTCCGAGTCTCGAATTTCCCAGAATAATTGATTGAAAAATATTAAACATTAAAAATCATGCATGCAAAATTTTCCTAAAAAAGTTTATTCACTTTTAAATAGTTGCCCAAATATGAAATATGAGGGAACCATTGAGTACATAGTAGTGGTTTTTCCCTAGGTGAGACATAATAGTTTTCGGTAGAGTTCATCTGTAGAAAAATTCATGGAGGATAAAACTGTTATTAAAATTATTTTATAAAAATTATTTTATAATGTAGTGACTTGTATTTTTGTTAAGTCTTTCTCAAGATTTCAGAGTTATCACCAAAACCATGGATTCCACTAAGACATGGAGAAACAAAATCTCAAAAAAATGATGACATATCATGGATTGACGATCAATGCACAACCGATTCGAAGTAACCTCACCAACAACAACGACACAGTGATCATACATAATAAGAAATTGATATGAATTAAAGTAGGGTGGTTGTTATTTTTGATTCTACCATTCCTAATTTCTGTGATGAATTTGGGTGAATACAAAAAGATATTGATCCATGTGTTGATAATTACTTAAAGGTTTAATATTGAGGTGTTTTGTTTGGGTGTTTTCTAGTTTTCCTATTCGTATATCATTATAAGATTAACGGATTGAGGACGACATGAACAAAGCTTGAGGTTCATTCCTTAGGTTTCTCTTTGTTCTTTGTTCTTTTCTCTCCCATGTTCCTTACGTTATTTGATGTTGGACCCCCATGGCCATGGTTCAACTTTCAATGCATCGGATTGAGATCAAACCACCGAATTGGAGGATTATCAAAAACAGAGGCTGGGTGTGTGTAGATTGGAACATGATGAACTTATATATGTGACTATATTAAATTTCAAGCATTCATGGTGGATCAGTGGTTCATGGAAGGGACCACTAGCGAGTATCACACGCAGCGTCCCATCGAGGTGTGATGACATCAACGAATAGAGCCGGGGGCAGCGTTGGCCGCAAGGGAGGCCACGTGGGAGAGAGTAGTTGCGGAAGAAGAAGATCACGGTGGGGGTTGTGTGAGATGTTTCCTGTGGCCATGTAGTGCACAAGCTAATGACACAATCAGGAAGGCCTCACACGGTGGTCAAGATTAACGTTTCATGAAAGGGAGGGGCCATGGGAGATAGGTTGTTCTTAGGAGGAGTGGGATGGTCCTAGGTAGAGTAGGCTGTGTTGGGCCCAAGAAGGGTGGGTTGTGCTGTTCGGACATGACGAGACCTAGGTGGAGCGGGGCCATGGTCAAACACGATAGTCAAACCTGAGCTACGGTCACTCTAGCTTCCACACAGCCATGATAGCTAGGGGAGCAGAAGACTATGCAGGTCAATCGCGACATCCATGGGGCAACAGATCTGTGTGAGCAACCACAATGGTTGACTGCCATAGTCAGTGGATCACCCATTCGGTCGGTCCACGAGCATAATGAAACCCCTATTTTAAAACATCATACTTCTCTATCATTCAAATGGTATGTCCATTTGAGGATCCATCTATAGTTTTGGGACCTTGACATTGGTATGTTTATTTTGAGATACCATGGTGAGTTTCTAGATTGGACTATTATATTCTGAGATCATTCCCTAGATCTATTTCCACAAGGGTTCAATATGACACTACATCCACATTACTTAATTGTAGTCTTCTCTAGAGTCTAATCCCCTCATTGAGTTATAGCATCCCTTTTTGGGACAATAGAAATCCTCTATCCATCATAGTGGAGTTTTGTGGAAACAACATAACCTCCAAGAGTAGGGGGTCTGTACTCCCTCTAGTGGGCCGCATCGGTAGTGTTAGTGGTATTCCCCAGTGTTACTGGGAAGGATCCTCTTTGTTGGGAATTTATCTAGATTGGTTTAGTGTTATTCCCCAATGTGATATGGCATGAACCCCTCTTTTTGTATCAAAATATTCAGAAATCAATATATTCTCATTTGGGAAGGGCCCAAATATTCTAAACCTCCTCATGAGAATCTCCAATGATATCATTTCTCGAGGAGTGAGTTCTCATAGAACAAGCGTTCTCTGAGCGAAATCCTGTTGCTGGAAGTTGGTTATAACCACATGATGGATGGGAATCTCTCTTGGATATATTTGGATATTATTTCTATATATGTTATATACATATTCCTATATGGAGCTGACTATATTTCCATTATAGTATTTTCTTTTTGGTTTCTAGGTGTCTTACTGGGTATTATTATACTCACACTTTCACGGGCTCTTTCCGCAAATGTTGTGTCTTGTGAAAATTATATACCCTTCGATGGAGTCCTAGGTGGACCAGAACTCATAGTTGTTAGTGAGGGCCGACAGATGGGGTGTGTTCCTATGGCCTAGACAATAGTCTTAGTACATCTTTCCTTTCACGTTGGTCTTTTGGTTATAGAAACATTATTATGGGATTGTTTTAGCTCTATTTACTTTCTATTACATTCACTATTTTACTCTTGTTATGGGATATAATGGTTTTCAAGCCTTGTTTAAAGAGTGTTTTTACATTAAATAGTTTTTTCCCAGGGATTTGTGTGTGAGGGTACATGTTCATTAGGATAATGCCTCCGATTTTTATGATATGCCCTCTCCGTTCTAGTCACTCATCCCTATCCTGTTGGGGGCGGGATTGGGGTAGTCGCGACATGGGCCCTTCTGGGACGAGACGAGACACACAACCTTTGGTTGTTCATTGATATATTTCAAATGAATCTCTTACCAATGGAAATGGATATTCAAGAAGAATATTTCTTACCTAAAACACTTTTTATGAATCAATAGATCCATAAGTCAGTCCTCTAACCTATAAATATTCACCAAAACCAAAATGGTTATAAAAATATAAACGATTTGATAAATCATAAATTAACCTTAATCAATAATATCAAAAGGTCATCTTAATATATTATATAAGTAGTTAAACATAATACTCCTCCAAAATATCTCCAACTATATTCAAAACCCAAAAATTTGATCAATTTGTTTCCGTAAACTACATAAAGTAGTTCATAATGTCACATTCCAAACATATGAATACCTTTATCACTAAAACACTATTAACTTATCCTTATTCTATATATCCTACATATCCTAAAATTTATTACAATCCATCATAAATTACATTTTTATTAAATTATTAACCCTATTTATGGAATCCATCCTTTTTATTACATAAATGTTTCATTACACAAATGTTTTATTACATGGTATGAAACAAATTTTTTTAATGTTTAGTATATTGGAAATAAGGTACAACATAAATGAAAACATAAAAGTTTCGTTTAATCCACTTAAATTAATTCTTATTTTTGTCACCCTATGTAAAATTAAAATATCTTATAACCTGAGACATACATCAAAGGAAAGGGTGAGCATAATGACAAATATGGTAAAACAAGGGTAACCGTTTACATTTGATTTTGAGGAAAATCAATAAGAACCTGAGGAATGTCATTATGGTGTAGAAAAAGAGGAAATGAGGCATATAATATATAAAATAACTTGTGTTATATATTGAAAATGTGGGTACAACATTTAATTGATTCATTCATAAGAAAATCAATAAGGTTTATCATTGAGGTGTCATAAATACTAAAATGTTTATTCACCAAGGTATCATAAAACATTTCATCTCTAGAGATAAAATTATTTAAAAAATGAATTAGAGTAATATCAGGGTGCACCCTTAGTGTATCTTGATTAATGTAAGCTACATATATCATAATAAAACATCTAAAAAATAATCTATTTAAAATAAAATAAAAGTGTTTCATATCAACATCAAGACATTTTAAAAAATATATTAAAACAAGACCATTATGTCAATATTAACCCATAAAAAATGAAGGCAAATTTTAAGTATGTTAATCCAAAAATATAATAGATTATTTTTCCATCTTGTTGAAAAAATATAGAAAATAAAGTATTTTCGGTATTCATAAATGAAAACATGACAGTTTTTTTGAGAAAAAGAGATAATGTTTGAGGAGAAAACCCGAAAGTATAACTTGGATGAAACATGGTTTTCTAAAACATTAAAATGAGAGGGAAAATGGGTATCCCATTCATAAAAAACCATAATAACATAAAGTTATATAAAAAAGGACAGAAGAAAATAGTATGGTAATTTGAATGATATACCACATAAAAAGGAAACATGAAAGGAATAAAGAAGTTGTGATTTCCATTACCTTGAAGAGTGTTCCTAAAACAAGGGGATCTGAACCGTGGGGTCTTGAGGACATGTTGGAAGGACTCTTTATGATAAGAAAATATAATATATTCATGGTGGAAAGATTTTAAATGATAGAAAATATATAATTAGGTGGGTATTTATAACAGAAGAGGGTGATTTGTTTAATAACTTCCTTGAACACCTTAGTTGGGATAAATTCAAAACCAAGGGATTTCCCGTGGTATTATCCCATGATATTGTCCGATTGGGACAACAATGATTATATTTTAATCCAAAAGATTTGAGGAACATTTTATATTATACATTACATCACTATGATGTTAATAAATATATATAAAAACTCAAACTTTATTTTTTTTACTACTCACTAAAAAACAAAAAGTTTTATAAAATTCTCATAAATTACCCATAACCTAATTTAAATTTGCTAATTTCCTAAATGATAATAAATTTTTCATAATAAATCTATAACTATGTGAAATTTACATTTTTAATATAAAAATATTTATTTATTAAATATAATAGCGGATAGAAAATGCATAGTAAAATTTTTGACACTTGAAAACATAAAATTATTTTATCATTTAAATTAAAAAAAGAATGTTTTAATTATACTATTTTATTAAAATATTCATTATTAAAGATATTCCATTTTATTATAAAAATTATTTATTTTCTAGAAGGTACAATTTCAGACCGAAAAATCAATTTATCAAATTCCATCTAAATTTTATTAGGCAAACCAATTCATAAAATGGAAATGATGGATTAAAAATTATTTTATAAAATTTAATTACAATTTAAGTGACATGGGCCTTGATATATAACCCATTATTACACTCGTATACACCAAATGATTAAGGTGTGCGATGGTGGTAGACTCATGTGGTTGCTCGGCTATCCTCGACTGAGTGGTAATCTCTAATAACTTGATCATTTCCCATATGTGATTTCATTCAAGTTTCAATTATTGATGTTTATCTAGGAAATGATCATGGGTGAAACCCAGTGATGATACTTCCCTCTGAAGATCCGACTTATGGGCTTCAAACAGTTCTAATGTCCATATAACATTCAACACCCAATGGTCACATTTCAATTTATAATCACATCTATATGAAATAGATATAATTTTTTTTTCTATAAAATAACCAAAATTTTCCGGAAACTACTGTCATTCAAAAATTCCGAGTTGTTTCATTATTACCCCTTAATAAATTTAACCCCAAAAATTTCAACTCATCTTCTCAATTGATAATTTTTTTGGTTTTATCTGTTTCATTTCCTCCTCTGATTCCCATGTAATGTTTTTGTATTTTTGGTTCCCCAACCACACTATTACATGGTGGTTTGTCTTGTGTGTAGAAAATTGTTTTTATTATCCATGATTTCCACAGAATGCTCCTAATAAGAGAGGTCATGTTATAGTTATACAACCATATGATTAAGTAAAGGTGAATGGTTAGGTATGTACTTCCTCAAGAAATATATGTGGAAAAAATCATCAACTTGAGTTATATTTGGATGATGTGAAATCCGATAAGACACTTCTCTTATGTGATCAAGGATTTCATAGAGGGAAATGTACCTAGGGCTGAACATACCTTTCTTCTAAAACACTAAGACTCTTTTCGAAGGGGAAATTCAAAGGAATAATGACTCACTAACATCAAGCTCTATGTCCCTCCAATGGTTGTCCAACATAAATCTTCTTCCAACTATGAGTTTCCTTTATGTGTTGTTGGATGAAATTATCCTTTTGTGACTTATCTTGCATAAGATCAGGACCACAAAGCTTTCTCTCACCATTTTCATCCCAAAAAGTAGGAGTTCAACATCTCTTTCCATTTTGAGCTTCATAGGGAGCAATTTGAATACCCGAATGGAAGTTGTTATTTTATGAGAATATAATAAATGAGATATTTTGATCCCATACACCTTAAAATTCCATTGAATATGTTCTCAATATTTCCTAAAGTGTATGAATAGTCATTTTATATTATAAATCACTTTAGGGGTGATAGACCGTAATGAAAAACAATTGCTGGCCAATGTATGCTGACGACTTCTGCAAAATATTTATGTGGACCTTGGATCATGATTATATATGCTAGAAACATGCACTCTATGAAACTTCACTACATATTTTATGTAAATCATTGAAAGTTGGTCAAGAGATAAATCTTCCGGAATAGATATAAAATGGGTAGCCAGGGAAAGATTGTCCACTATAACCCAAATCACATTATTTCATTAGGGTGTTCTTTGGAGATTAGTGAAAAAATCCTTAGTGATATTTTCCCACTTCCATGCTAGTATGTGAGGTGGCTGTAATACTCCTTTAGGTAGCTGCATCTCTGGATTCATTTATTGACACACCACACACCATGTAGTGTAGTAAAAATTCTACCATTTCATGTTATCCCACCGATAATGATATCGAATTTACCTAAACATTTTCATACTTCTAGGATGTATAGAGTAAGTAGAGCTATGAGCATCATACAAGAGATCATTAATTAATTTTGGAATAGATGGAACTCCTAGCCTTGTACAAATTTTTAGTAAATGTTCATGATCAATATAGATCTTATAAAAATTCCTATTCTACACTGCCTCCAACTTCTTATATAAAAATGGATCCTCTCTTTGAGATTTTATGATCTTCTATAGTAATGATGGTTGAGAAATCATTTGGGATAGGGTTGATGATGTCCCTTCCATTTTGATTCCCATTTGCAGTTTTACTTGGTCTTTGATCAAGGGATCTCATTGAATCCTCATCATTATGAGAACCATACAGTCTTTCCTACTAAATTAATCAATGAATTTTCTTTCTCTCACAGGATAACAATGAACTAAACAATCATAGTATTTAAGAACCTCCAACCATCTCCATCATCTCATGTTCAATTCCTTTTGAGTGAAATTATGTATCAAACATTGATGGTCTATGTATGTATCATATTTCTACCAAAAAGGTAGATTATCCATATCTACAGAAAAAAAGTAACCACAACTAGATCTCGATCAAGTTTAGGGTAGTTCTACTCACAGGGCTTCATCTATAGAGATGCATAAGTTTTCAACTTGTCAATTTTCATGAAGAAAGATCAAATCCCTTTCAGAGTTTCATCACTAAAAATAATAATTTATTTTCCGATAGTTGGTAAACTTAACATGGGTGTGTAAACCAATCTCTACTTTATCTCTTGGAAACATTCCTCACACACCTTTATCCAGATGAACTTAAGCACCTTTTGAGTTAACTTGATTAGTGGATTAGAAAGTCCAGAAATTTTTTTCATAAACCTTCTATAATATCCATATAATCCAGGAAAATAAAAAACTAAGCTACTATTTTTGGATGAGGCTAATACTCCACATCCTTAGTCTAAGAAGGATTAACTGAGATTCTTTCATTGGGGACAATATTCCCCAAAAAACTACACATTGAAAACAAAATTCACATTTATTGAACTTTTCAAATAACCTCTAATTCCTCAAAGTTTTTAATATAACCCTTAGATTATCCTCATATTCCTCACAACTTTTAGAATATATTATTTTATCATCAATAAAAGCTAACCCAATGTTATCAAGGTAGTCTTTAAAGAATATATTAATTAAATCCATAAATATGGAAGGATAATTAGTTAATACAAAGGGAATAAAAAACTAATGATGCTCATAACTTTATTAGAAAGAAGTCTTTGGAATAATCTATTTATTCACACTAAAATGATTACAACTATGTTGAAGATCAAGTGTAGAAAAGAATGGATCCCAACAAATAAGTTCAAATAAATCATAAATACTTGGAAGATGGTACTTTTTCCTCATTGTTTACTCGTTAAGTTATATATAATCAATACATTGACACATTGATCCATCCTTCTTTAACACAAAAATAACTGGTTCTCCCCAAGGAGACAAACTTGGTTGGATAAACACCTTCTCTGCAAGATATTGGACTTTGTTCCATTTTATATGGGGTTTTTGAAATCAGCGTGGAACTAGGAATAAGTTAAATTGAAAACTGTACCTATCTTTCCAGGGGAGGTCCAAATAACTTCTTAGGGAATACATCAATCTACTCATAAATGATGGGTACATTATCTATTCGTATACTTTCATTTCTTTGTTCAGATTCACCAATAATTTTCATAAAAAATGATATCAGAGGTGTTTCTAGAAAATGATAATTCAAGATATATCTCCTTTTAAAACAAATATAGGGTTTTCATTTAAGATTGATAATATTTCCTTACTTATATAGTAGATTTTAGAATTATACTTTGAGTACCCATTCATCCCTAGTACAATGTCAAATTTCAAAATGGGAATGAGTATTAGATATGTGATGAGATTATGCTCACCAAAGTTAATAGTAGAGTTTCCATATACTATTAATTCTTAGATAACCCCTACTGATTTTTTGACTGACAGTTGTACTTTAAGAAGTTTAGGAATTAATTCTATATTATTTGCATTATTAGAATAGATAAACGAGCCAAAAAATGACTTTCTATCTTTGAAAGAAAAATAAGGGTACCCATCATCCTATCATTTGGATCTTCATATTCTACCATCGTGATAGAAAAATCAAGACCATTCTCCATTGGCCTATGTTGAGGTTGATAGTGATTCCCTTACACTTCGTTCAGATTTGGAAAGTAATTGGAAGAAGTTTCAAAGTAGTTAACAATTATTGAATTAAACTTCAGACTGGGCCAACACCATCATCTCTTTGTCATTTGTGTGGAGTAGTAGAGAAGTCACCTCACAAGGGCAGTTCTTATAAATATGGCCTTCTATTCGACACTTGTAATATTTACTACTCCCAAGAAAGTAGTTCATGGTATTATTATTCCCACATTTCATTCATGTGGATAGTTTCATTTGCATTACTCGTCTACTAGGATCAAAGATCCTCACCGAGTTTGGCTACATAGGTCTTTCATTTTAAATTCAACTACCACTGAATCTCTCTGAAATCCAATTCAACTTTGATAGAATTCCTCAAGATCTCATTATAGTTTTTATAGTCTTGGTTGGATAGATTCCTTAGTTGATGGGGTATTATTACACTAAAGAATATATAACCCCTTCCAATAGTATCCATGACAAAGCTATAAGTGTAATGGGAAAATATTTTGATGTTCAGTGCATAACATCCCACAGATTCATTTTATTTCTGCTTGAGCTCTAGTAATTACTTATCTATTTTCATTCACATTAAATGGGATAAATATTTTTTGAAAAAGGTTCTCCTGAACTTTTCCCACTCTATTCCATCAATATACCCTCTTAGATTCGTTTGTTTAACTATTTTCCACCACTACTCAGCTTCTCCCTCTATACAGTACACAATTATTGCGAATTTCTCTGAATCAGAACAATGGGTTATATAAAAGATCTTTTATATAGAGCTTATCTATTTTCCATTAGTCAATGGGTCAATAGATCCACTAAAATAAGGTGGTTATTGAAATATAAAGGCCTAAATAGAATGTTTTTACCTTCGAGGTGAATCTGGTCTCTCAACATGATTCAAGTTATTGTTTCTAAATTGAGTCAGTTGATTAATCTTTATCATGAGGTTTTCCACTCTAACTTCCATTGAATTTCCATTAGTGCATATTTTGTTACGCTCACCATTTACACGGTTTATCCTATTTCTCTTAATTTTCTAAAATAATTAAACCATAGTGAGAAACATTCTTTTGTTAATAATATTATAACTCAAAATTAATTTTCTGCATTAAAACATCATACTTAATTTTTTTATTCTTCCACAATAATAACATGTTTCTAGAAAACCATCATAATGACTTAAGAAAATCTTGTGATTAACCAACCATATTACATGGGTGTTTCAAAGCAGGGGTGTAGTAAGGCCCATTATCATGTAATAGGTCACAATGAGTTAGGACTGATACACCTTGTCAATGCTTTCAGCCCTAGTGACATCTTTTCCAAAACCACATATACTTGTTTATATCCTGACAAGGATTTATTTTCTTGGAAACTACTTACTTTATACATTAAAAAAATACGAGGATATTATAGTATATTTCATATTTTCTATAAAGTTATTCCTAAGGTAATAAAATCCTATTTTAGACAAATATCAAAATCATCTTTTGATTCAAACTATGTCAACCACCCTTTTTATTATATAAACGCTTCAATTCATGGTAAAAATAGATGATCGTTTAAAGATTAGTTTCTTGGAAATAAGGTATAATGTACATGAAAACATAAAACATTCATTTAATCCACTTGAATGTATTTTTTTTTTCACCCTATGTTATATTACTGCATCTTTGCACCTTGGGACATACATCATGGGAAGGGTGAGCATAAGGCCCATTAAGGGAAAACAAGGAACACAATTTACACGTGGTTTTGAGGAAAATAAAAAAGAACATGAGGAATATCCTTATAGAATTAAAAATAGGACATGAGGCATATAATAAATAAAATAACATGAATAATAACTAGGAAATGTGTATTCAACATTTAATTGAGTCATTCATTGGCATATCACCAAGGTATATCCCCGAGGTTTCATAAAATTTACCAAGGTAATTCACCAAGGTATTGTAATACATATCATCTCTAGATATTAAATTCATTATATAATGCATTGAAGAGATATTGGGGAGAACCCTTCATATTTATTAATAATTTTTATTCACATAGATAATAATATAAAATTTCTAAAATAAAATATGATGATTACAAGAAATTGTTTCATATCAAAATCATCACTTTTTGTAAAAGTTATTAAAGAAAATATATTTATGTCATTATAAAACCAAAAAAGAAAGGTGGGTTTAATATATGTTAATCCAAAAATAAAATAGGATAATTTTACATCTAGATGAATACCCCTAAAAAAATAAGTGGTTTTTTATCTAGAAAAATAAAATAGGTAAATTTTGTTGAGAAAAAGAGAGACATTTTGAGAACAAAATCCGACAACACTAAATGTATGAAACATGGTTTTAGATAACATTAAAAATAAAGTGTAAAAGGCCTCAAATTAATAAAATATTCTTACTAAAATAAAGAGATAGAATAAAACGTTCATAATAACATGTTATGTAAATTTGAAATACATAAAAATTAAAAAAGGAAAATTGAAAGGTACAAGGACATTGTGATTTCTCTTACCTGAATACTATTCCAAAAACATGATGATTAAGACCTTGGGGTATTGCGGACACCTTGGAAATCTTACATAGAATGTATAACTATTATATCTTATTGGTGTAAGAATTTTGAAAGAAGGAAAATAGAGAAATGGGTTGGTATTTATTGAAAAATCAGGGGATTTGTTTAATAATTTCCATGGACACCTAGGTTGTAGAAAATTTAAAAGAATGGGATTTCCCATGAAATTTTACCATGGTATTGGCCACTAGGGAAACCTATTATGTAATTTTAATCCCAAAGTGTTGATTAGAAATTTATATTTCATGTTACATAATTATGATATCATTAAACATTCTTAAAAACATAAATCATATTTTTTATTATTCATCTAAAAACAAATATTTTAGAAAATTCTCATAAATTAATCATAACCTAATTTCAACATGATAGTTTCAAAGATTATATTAATTTTATCGTAATAAATCTCTAAGAATGAGAAATTTAACTTTTTAATATAAAAATAATTATTTATTAAAAATTATAGCGTATTGAAAATGCATAGTAAAATTTTTTACACTAGAAACAATTGAATTATTTTATTTTTCATATTTGAATAAGAATATTTTAATCATACTATTTCCTGAAAAAATGAATTATTCATAATATGTTAGTTTATTATAATAATTATTTCCTGTCTGGAAAGAACCATTTCTGATTGAGAATTCATTTTATCAAATTCGATCTCAATTTTTCATCGAAAAATTATTCTTAAAACAAAATTGATAGAATAAAAATATATTTCTACAAGGAAATTACACATTAGGTTACTAGGGACTTGACACATAACCCCTTATTACCCCCACATATTCCCTAAGAGTAAGATGTGTGGTGGTGGTAGACCAATGTAGCGGCTTGACTATCATTGATCGAGTGGTCATCTCCAATAAATTGAAATTCTCCCATAGGATATTTTGTTCAATCATCACTTAAATATCAAGTTTTACTTGGACACGGGAGAAACGTAGTGATGATACCTCCCTCCCAATCCTTGGAAAATGGGAACCAAATGGCCTGAATCTTCTTATGGATTCCATCTACTCTTCTTTATGTATCAATTTTCCTTTGACAAAATTTTATTTATAAACTCTAATTATAATGTCAAAATTATTATCAAGAGTTTACGACAATAATATTGACCAATGGTCATTTAATGTTCAAAACCTAACAATAAAATTTCAATTTATATTCACATTATTATTAAATATATATAATTTTGTTGAGTAGAAAATAGTACACATTTTCAAGAAACAATTATCATTCAAAAAGTTCAGGTCATTAAAATTTTTAAGGTCTCCAATAGTAATGCATTTACTTCCTGAGTGTCAATATTCTATTTATCCAAACTAAACATTGTTAATTCAGAATTATAAATATATTATGGGCTATCTTTCCCTTATTTATGTAATATAAAAAAATACCACTTTACCACTAAATAACTTTTCTTGGATATCGGTACTGTACAACATATGATTTTAAATAATTAAGAAAACATATATATCCCAATATTTATATGTTTCAGGAGTATTAAAATCAAAATATCATTGATAAAATTCTTATACATTATTCTTGAATCCAGATACACAAGATCATTACACATTCCATTTTGGATGTAGTAATAACATTATCTTTAACTTCTCCCCTTGGATTCTTCTATGGTAAGTTCCCTCTATTCATTGGGAACTTGTTTGAATAAAAAATTATTTATTCAGAGTTGAAGTATTGGATAATAGTGGATTTTTTTATTTTACATGTATTTATTATCTACTTACACTTATCTCCACACTTGTAAAAAACTCCCATACCCTCCCAGAATTTACCAAGATATTTTACTAAACACTTTTTACATGACAAAAAATGCTTCATTTTATTCTTATCCTTTGATGATTTTATGATTAGTGGGTGCAAAATAGAACTCTTATTCTCTTTATTTTATATAAATATATTGTATCTTGAAAATCCATCCTCCATCATAATGTAATTTGATACTCTATCATCTTATGATGTAAAGTTTTGAGAAACTATTGCCTTTCAGAGACTCGGTTAAAACCCATAACATAAATGGTCCATCTTACTTTATGAATTTTGAATATAGGCTATGGAATGAATGAAAAATATTTTAAAATTAGTCTCATAATCTTTCACACATTCTTCTTCCTTATGTTTTATACTGGGGCACTTCCTCTCTATTTTAGCTCACTATTCTCATGGGAAGTATTTCTAAAATAAAATCACATTGAAAGTTCTTATTT
Organism: Viscum album; assembly: GCA_963277665.1. Lineage (NCBI taxonomy): Eukaryota > Viridiplantae > Streptophyta > Magnoliopsida > Santalales > Viscaceae > Viscum > Viscum album. The sequence continues at coordinate 2,140,237,866 of OY728123.1, forward strand.
CCATACTTTCTATTTATTTATTCTCTTTAGTGTTATGAATTAAAGAAACCATTGATTAGAATATTAATTTAAATAATAAATTACATGAATAGACATTTTTATTACCTTACACCCTAAAGAAACTAATATCTTCTCAAGAGATTTTATCCATTTTTAAGCAACCAATGGATTAGTAGTTCCACAAAACAATGGAGGATTTTATCACATAAAGGTATATGACTATTGAAAATTACACTATGGAAGAACATGTTTTATCATATTGGTAAGGTTATTTTCCATAACTTGAGTCATCATTCATAATACTTCCATGATCTTCTCATTTCCAACACCAGTTTTATTGGTTTTATCATAAGGGGAATCCCTACAAGTTTCACGGGTGTTTATTCTCATTCTTTCTTTTAGTGAGATCAACAAATAATGACACAAAATGATGTAGCTCATAATAATATTGAAAATTTAGAAATAAAATAAAAATAAGTCTAATACTAAATTTATAAAATGCGCTAAGGGATCGTTATAATTATCATGCTATATATTTTTATTTAAATCTATTTTTCTAGGTTTCATCAAAACACGCTCTGATACCAACTGTACAAACCCTAAACATACTAAACCAGTGTTGATGTATACTTTTTTTACATTGGTATATATATGAAGGATCTAACCATGAATTCTTGATATGTTTAGATGTTTTTTTGAATTATATACATTCATTATTTCTATATTGTGTTAGAAATATGAAAATACATACAAAAAAATGGCCTCCCATATTTTATTTTTCTTAGTACCCATCATCATATCATGTGGAAATGAAAATGAATAAAAGGGTATGCTTTTATGGTCAGTAAGGATTACATACAATGGAATATACCATGAGTAAATAAAAAATAATAAACAAGTAAAGGTAAATACTTATCAATACATTCCATTTCATAAATAACTTGAACATTAAAATAATAAATGGATTCCCAATAAATTAAAATCTTATTATTGAATTCCAATATCTCAGATATCGTGGTATCTACACTCTCGAGGCCTTTGGATGTGATACTATAAAACTATTTACAAGTATACAACAAAATACAATTTAATGTTAGCATTCTAATTTGTCTAATGGGACCCATCGATGCATCAAGGGGATATATAATTCCAGGATCCACCCATCACTGTATGTTCATTTCCTTATTCATATATCAAATGATTTATTTAATTATTAAACAATACACCTTGTTAAAAAATTATCCTTATTGAGTAAATACTAATTATTTTTCAATAATTCCCCAGTAAATCAAATATTTTCAAAGTATAACTCCACGTTTATAAATGGTGTATATTTTAGGAAATAATAATATCGATGATACAATGAATATGGTTAATTTATAGAAAGGCAATATCCAATGATCAAAATTAAGTAACATTATAAAATAATGGTATCAATATAACATATTCAGTGTGGTGAATAATTAAAATAATGGATTATTTTCATTGATTAATATAAATTAAATTAAAATATTTTTAAATCAATCTTGAGGAAGATAACATTTCCTTTTATTTTAATATCACTTATTTTTTTAAAAAACTACGTAATTATAAAGTAATATATTTTATTTTAATATAACCATATGAGTTGTAAGGGAATCTTCAAATAAAATATTTTTCATGATGGTCATAAAATCCAATCTATCTATATAAGTTAAAAAAAAATATTCTCTGCATGATTTTTTTAGAACATTTAGAAGGTGAATCATTTGAAAAAGGACAAAAATAATCCATTAAAATTATCTTTTAAAATTTCAAATATTGGTAAAAATGTCTTTTGATAAATCATTTTGGTAGTTTACAAACATTTTTGAAAACAATTTAGAGAGAATATGGATATGGGATAAAATATATCTGATCATAATTGAAATAATATGGGTTCTTCTTTTAAAGATTTATGTTTGAATGCATTCTAATTCCGAAGACCTAAGTGATTCTAGAACGGATCATTATGTTATTTAATGAATATTTATTGATGAATATTTATATAAATGCATGAGATGTTAGGGTCTCTATAGTTGGTGTTAGAGAAAATTAATGAAATCAATCCTTTGGAACTCTCTTGTTGAGGAATGGGAGAAGCATGGATATTTTCCCAGGGGGTTCATAAGGAATGGGTTTCCACTGGGGATGGGGGTAAGCATACAACCTTAGTGGTGTATCCACCAATGATGTGTTGTAATTGGTATCAATTATAACCCACATGTAATAATTCTCAACTATTTTTTTGGTATCATAGCTGTAGTTTTCGAGTGCAGAAAAAGAATGGTATGGTTGGTGCCCAACTTTTATTTTCTAAACTCAATGATCTACTTGAAATCAATAAGGTGATAAGAAACGTGTACAATGGAATTGAATCAAAGAATATAGAAAACATTAATCATGCTGGAACAAGGGAGAGAGGATCACCACATTCTATTTATAGTTAATTTAATTAAATATGAATTTCCTTCAGGAAATTAGTTCTTCATTGATGGATCTGGGAACAGATATGTGATGTATCATTGTTTAATTGTAGGAATAATGTGAAGATCACCACTAGATGTGATTCATATGGGTTCCACAAATATCCATATGTCACCAATGTAATCACTGGGTACTAGCACAACAGATCCCTATACTTGCGTCGTCTTCCATCGATCACTATAAGATTCTCTTCTAAAGAATTCTCCTTGATCAGGTGGAAGAATATTTGTCTTCGTTGATGTGAGCGATCTTGGAGAAGAGAGGTGTCAAGGGCTTAAGAGAATTCTATAATTCTGTTGTGCACAACCGAAACAAATATTTATTTGAGAAAATAACATAACTAGGTTTATATATTTCTAGTGTACCGCCACAACCCCAGTTACCCATATTCGGTGCATTATTACATAACATTGGAATGATCACAAGAATGATCAAGTCTCGAAAGACCGATTAGTTTAGTAGCCTTCGAAACACTAGATATATTCAAAAAGTTAACATTATATCAATAAGTGAAACACTATACCAACATATTGTCTTTATATCCCCTCATACTATCCCGGAAGGTCATTTATAAAATACTTCTTCACATCCTTGGAAAAAAACATTGAAAGGGGTGAGATACGATTCTCAGTAAGGATAACAATATAGTGGAAACATTCAAAAATAAACATAAAAATTTAAGGCAATGTATAACTAAAACAAAATCCTTTTAAACTTGAACTTCAGCATAATATAGCAAGGATAAAATGAAATAATGCCATTTACTTATTCATGTGGATATTCTACTAGTCGAATAATCACATGAAAATATTAATAACCACTTTAATAACGACGGAATTCATAATGCCAGACTATCATAACCACGTAGCCAAGGCCTCGTTCCAAGACTATAAATAAGATTTTGTCAAGGCCTCATGACAAGACACTAGTTTGTCTCATGAGACCTACCGATGCATCGAGGAGCTATAGCAGGCTCCACCCATCACTTACTAAGTCCAATGCATTCCTCATATGAAATGTTTTAAACATAACATAAATATTCGTATTAAAACTAACATACGAAATGTCAATACTTTATCCACAAACCATGAATGGTATAAAAATAGCAAATCCACAGTAAAAAATTACTCATTCGATACAATATGAAAGATTTTATTGTATCATATTGACCTCAATCGATAATAATGAAGGATATTGACATAGATGAAAATAATCATCAAAACTATTAGAGAGAAATATCCCCCTTTTTCCTGAAATCATTTAAAAGTCACACTATTTTTCAAGAAGCCATTTAAAAATATATTTTTGAATCAAAGTGTCCCATAACACTTTTAAACTTTTAAAATTAATTTTAATTTTAAAACATTAAGGTCCATATAAATAAATTCTTAAAACCATTTTTAAAACATGGACATTAATGAGAAATATTTAGAAGAATAAATCTTTAAAACACTTAAAAATGTATTTTAGTTAGAGTTTCTAACCAAAAGAGAGACACATGAATACAAATAATTGAGGTAATCAAAACTTTATAATATCATGAGAATAACTGGATTCATGATATACTATGTCAAAGTACATTATATACACCATATAAAAGTTAATTGGCGTATAACAACAAAAAAGTCTCAATGGAATGTAAATTGAGATGAAATCTCCCATAAAGGCCGTATCCTTAGGTTAGGATAAATCAACGACATAATTATGTGTGAAAAATATAAGTTCACTCAACATGATTTGATATTCAGTGTAAAAAAATCAAAATACATTCACACATATTCTTGTAAAAACAACACCAATTAATTGGATGTTTAAACTCAACAAATCAAGATTGAGTAAAAATTACTCTTATCAAGTTCATACCAATCATTTGAGAATTTTTCAATGGAGTGATTATGTGTATAAAAATTATATCCACATAAAGGGTAGTGGAAATTATGACATAACCAAATTAATAGTGATTCCACACATAATCATGGAGTAAAATAATGAATGAAGTATGCATAAAGCCGAATGAGTGGAAATTGAAATATCAAATTCCCTTATCAATTTGGTAACTTATGAAACAAAAACCCAAGAAAGAAGGATCATACAATGATGATGTAAATATCCATAAATTAAAGTACATTACACAATGAATACAATCATGGGCAATACACAAACCACATGCAATAAATAAGTGGTGAATAATGGAAATATCACGGAATTAAAAGTGAGATAAGAAACCCTTTACTTTGTACTTTTTCCTTGGTCGACGGTAGGTTAACCTCCTGTATAATGGTGAAATAATTGTTATTGAATTATATAAGAATCATTTACATTAATATTATATCATATATGATCTTTTAACATTGATTTGTTAATAATATATTAGTATTATCGTCATTTGGGGTGTTAACTTACTCGTTTTCCTTTATAATATTTGTTACGGAATCCTTGTTTGTTATGGATAGGTTGTATCTTATTCATATCCAGAATTATATCAAGTCCTTAAACATTATTTTTAATCATAAAAGGAGAATTATACTTGAATTGATATGATGGAGAATGAATCTCATCGCGTTCGTGGAGACGGTAGTCCGTACGTACGCAAGAGCGAAAATATCACTCTTTTGATGTTAAAATAATATATAGTTGGATGGTATATCATATAGAAAAAATAATTATCATGTTATATTTATTAGTTACATTAATTACACATCATTATTATACCCATCCAAATAATAATTTATTGAATGACAATTACACCACGGCGTGGAGATGGTAAGCCGTACGTACACACGTATGGTGACATGCCATTCAAAGGATGGATAGAATACTGAATATGGTTGTACCATATTTATAATAACATCACAGTAAATAGAAGATACTGGAGTTATTATTTTAGAATAGAAATAACAAATAATGAAGAAGTCGAAGAAGAAAGGATCTTGAAAGGGGGTGGTGAAAACATTACCTCTTCTTCGGGTTCTTCCTTTTGATTTGATCAAAAGTGCTCCTTAGGTTGGCTTTCTGATCAAAATAAGGCCTCTAGGTTGTAGTTAAGGAAGTTGAGAGAGTATTTGGGAACGATTTGGCCAAGACAAAAGGCTTTTAATGTGTGAATTAGTGAGAAGGTCGAGTTCCCTTTTTTAAGAGGGGTGAGGGGATCCTTTGGAAAAGCTAAAAATATTATTTTATAATAAATTCATATTCAGATCTAATAAATCGAAAGTGGATTATTTAAAGGTTAAGGTGGGGATGAGTCGGAAACCACTCAACCAATAGAGTTTATTTAGGTTTGGGTCATTATATTAACCTTATCTTTACGTATAAACTCTTAGATAATTAGTTTCACTTTTACAATGTCTCTTTGTATTTTTATATTATATGGTTAATAAACTTACTATATACATCCAAGAGACCCCCAAGTGGTCCATTTATGATACAACTATCATGATATAAGTCTTTTGGCCGTACCGTAGATTTATAAGAATTTAATATAAATTAATAATATAATATTTGTTTTAAAAACTACCTTTTGTCAATTTTGACACTATTGAGTATTTTGTTTTTGATAAATTTATAACAGCATTATTACTTTGAAAACAATTTATATAATATATAATAATATGTCATTTTAACCTAGAAAATTAGTGGAATTCATAAAAAGGCTCAAATTACATTTATTTTGATATTTTTAATATCTATTATTTTAATATTTCATTAATTAGGTAATTACTGCACCACCATTGTGGTGTAAATAAATAAAATTATTTAATGTCTAAAAATTATAAATAAAAAACGATTATTTAGGAAATCATTTTAGCTTTCTAATGAATATTTACTATAGAATTTAGCTTATGTATATCCCTATATTAAAGATGTTATAAACTTTTATTTTAACTATATTAACTCTTCTTTAATTTAAATAATAATAAATGTCCTAATCTAATACAGGAGGAACTAAATGATAATATTTTACTCCTAAAGTTGTTTATGGTCGAGATACACTTGTCCAGTAGAATTAGTACATGTGTTACAGTAATATTAATATCATTTTTACCCTTAATTACCCTATTTAGTTTTAACCTTGGTAAATAAAAGTAAAAAGTTACTATTCACTAAAAATAATTTTCAACTCATTGAACCACATTTTACTCCTTTATATTAACTGTGTCTCTTGGATTTTCAAAATTCTACTCACAGAAGCGGTAAAATAATGTTTTATGAAAAATTCAGTTTTTTAACTACCACTTAGTGATTTCACTATTCATCAAAAAATGAATGTTTCCAGAAAAATACCAAAAATTAGGCCTAAGATATATTTGATATTATGAATTAAAAAATGATGCTTATTTTACCAAATTCAAAACATATCAGTTGCATTAATTAATTTAAAAATTAATTCCTATCGTCAAAACAAATAGCGTGTTTTTACGAGATAATAACTATCAAATGATTGACACTTGTTCATGTCTTGTTTAAATTCGAAATTACATCCGATGACCAACATTGTATTAAATGGTAAAAATATATTCTGAATATACTTTAAAACCACTCAAATTAATAATTTATCACTATTAATAATTTCGATTAAAAAAAGTTGTTTTTAATTAATATTTAGTAATTTTCACTATTCATCAAAATATGAAAGTTATCCCAAAAGTACCAAAATTTTACCCTATTCTAATTTAGATATTACGAATCCAAAAATAAAGTCCATTTTTAAAGTTAAATTTATAAAATTTCAAAAAGTTGGTATTACTATTCATAACGACTAGTTTGATTGGTTGTGGTGTGTTAGAATCTCGAAGTTGCGTACAATGCACTCCATTGAATTATTCAAAGGGAAACATAACATGGAAGCTTGGGGTGTTACATTCTCCCCTCTTTCAATAAATTGCGTCCTCACAATTTTTTTAAAATTGGGCTTGAGAATATAATGGAAAGTCCCACATCGGAAAAAGAGTCAATAAATCTATCACTTTAAAAGAAACGAAGAGCGGTATAAAGGTCACCCAAGATAACCCATACTAGGATTCCATGTAGGAAAATATGGATATGGATGATAAACTAAGTGTTAATTTCTGATGGAGAGGGATAGAAAACATGATCAGGAGAATGTTAACTATAAAAAAATCACAAACTTGTGTTGGGACAAACGGTCATTAGTCTCCCAGTAGGAAAAGTAAATGGACAACATTTTTTTTGTTTTAAGTTACATTACATAAGGACAAGGAATTAATTTATGATATTGACTAAGAACATAAAGATATATACCTTCTTTTTAAGTAGAATTTCATTCTTTAATAAATTTTTACCACTAACTCATTTTTTTGAACAATGAGTATTCAAGAAGACTCGGTGAGAATGGAAGAGCTAGAATAAACTTCTATAAAAATACATGATCCACGTAGGATAAACTATATGTTTACCTTGTCTTTAGTGATTAATCAAATCCAAAATGGTTAGTATAATCTATGATGATCCCTCAAATGGATATTCCATTAGAGAAAAAAAAACTAATCTTAATTTCAAAAATTAAACCATCACTACACCAAAGTTAAATAAATACCATTCAATAATCAATTGTCCTTAAAATCCTTCAATATAATTCAAAATAATATTGAATCCCAAAAATTATAAGAATGTAGTCTTCCACGTTAAATTGTATCTCCAAATGTCATTAATTACTCTTAATGTCACATACTTAAAAGTAATTAACCTAATCATTCCCTTCAATAACCCAAATCACTATAAATCCACAATAAAAAAATAGATAAAAATCCACCATTACTCCTCAAATTAAATCCCATACTATTCTATTTTCTTTGGGAATATAGTGTTCACAACAGAGCGAACAACTTCCAAAATAACATTTATCACTTAATCACCAAATAATTTTCCTACATTAAGGGTATTCATTTGATAAGACATAAGATCCCAAATCAAATTATTATTGATAAATAAAATCGTTTAACTAAAAATAATAGTCACACTAACCAGGGACTTCACGTATTCCAGTGGCAGGCGATAAATCTCAATCACACTTTTGTTGTGGGTTCGATTCCCACATCTTTGTCCAATGCGACGGGTTGTCACACGGTCTGTGTGTTTTCCTTTTTCAAAAACTATATTTTATAACATTACCAAAATGAGATAAATTCTTCAAGATAACCACAACATAATTTAACCACAAATCTTATCTCATAGCTTTAATTTTCATCCCAAATTTTAATAACTTATAATTTCCTCATACACAATGATCATACAGAACCAAATGGTTATTTATAACTATATACACAAGAGAAAAGATAATTCTTCCTCAAATATCATTCTCACATGGAAAACTGCAGGGTTAAAAATACAAGAGAAAATTATTCCAAAGTAAACCCATCAACAAGGAGCAATAATACTTTTTAAACATTTCTCCAACCATTTATTTCCACATAGCATCTTCTATGATGAAGAAAATATCCTATAGAATAGGGAATTAACTCGGGTAATGGATAGGTCCCCTACATTTACATAAAATGACTATAAATGGATTCTTGGGACCATTTCTATCTTTTTCCATAGTACTCTTCATTTTTCTTCGGCAATTCTTCACTTTATGTCCTTCCTTCCCACACGAAAAGCATTTCTTTGTCCCATTGAGACACTTTCCTGCGTGTCTCCTTCCACATTTCCTGCATTATAGAAATTGAGGATTCCTTTCTCTATGGTCTCCACTGCCAGATCTCTTATCATTCATCACCTTTAACTTCTTTGTTTAGTCTAGGAATTGGTTAATATATATATTTTTGATCACATTTTTGGAAAATTGATTTCGCATAAAGACTATATCGTTTACGCCTATCAACATTTCATTTTTTTTTGCTCATTTCCACCACCGTTCCCACCTTGTTCATCATTCTCAAAGTCACTATGACTTCCTTAGAATCCAGCCATTGACTAAAACCAGAACGCCATGTTTGAGTAATAGTATTCATAAAATTATTTAGAGATTAACATGTCACCATATTATCAATTTAAAACACATTAGGATTAACCAAGGTCATTTAATCTCATCTTATATATATAATACTTCAAATCGGTTTGTAAAGAAAATGTAAATTCTCCTAAGCATATACCCCGGGAGTGTCGTAACCAAGAGTGCAGCACAACCCGTTGTCGTGCACCCATTCCTGTTCGAGTCTAGATCAAAGCGGTGTTTTCGGGTTTTTATCCCTAGTTAAATCTGTGCCAGAGCCGCCTCTACCTGCTCGTATCCAAACATGGATGTATTGATCGGAGAACTCAAAAAATATCTACAATACCAAAATTCTAGGAAGTTCTTCTATACTAATCCTCAAAGTTAATCTTAGGTCTACGTGCTCTAATCAGAGTTTATCTAAATCTAGCTTCCACGGTTTGTACGAAACTTACTCTCATACCAACTGTAATGCCCTGACCCCAGTTACCCAGAGTCGGTTCATTATTACAAAACATTGGCATGATCAAAAGAAAGATCAAGTCTCGAATGACCGATTAGTTTAGAATCCTTGAAACACTAGATATATTCCTAAAGTTTAAATTACATCAATAAGTTAAAAACTACAACAACATATTGTCTTCATATCCCCTCATACTATCTCTGTAGGTCATTCATAAAATACTTCTCCACATCCTGGGAAAAAACATTGAAAGGGTTGAGATCAGATTCTCAGTATGTATAACAATATAGAAGAAACCTTCATAAATAAATATAAAACTTTTAGGAAATGTATAACTAAAACAAAAGCCTTTTAAACATGAACTTCAGCATAATATGGCAAGGATAAAATGAAATAATTCCATTTACTTATTCACATGGATATTCTACTAGTTGAATAATCACATGAAAATATTAATAACCACTTTCATAATGATGGAATGCATAATGCCAGACTATCATAACCACGTAGCCAACGCCTCGTTCCAAGACTACAAATAAGATTTTGTCAAGGCCTCGTGCCAACACACTAGTTTGTCTCATGAGACCTACCGATTCATTGAGGAGCTATAGCGGGCTCCACCCGTTACTTACTAAGTCCAATGCATTCCTCGTATGAAATGTTTGAAACATAACATAAACATTCGTATTAAAACTAGCATACGAAATGTCAATACTTTATCCACAAACCATTAATGGTATAAAAATAGCATATAAACAATAAAAAATAACTCATTCGATACAATATGAAAGATTTTATTGTATCATATTAACCTCAATCGAGAATAATGAAGGATATTGACATAGATGAAAATAATCATCAAAACTATTAGAGAGAAATATCCCCCTTTTTCTTGAAATCATTTAAAAGTCACACTATTTGTCAAGAAGTCATTTAAAAATAGATTTTTGAATCAAAGTGTCCCATACCACTTTGCAACTTATAAAAGTAATTTTAATTTTAAAACTTTAATGTCCATATACATAAATTCTTAAAACCATTTTTAGAACATGGACATTAATGAGAAATATTTAGAAGAATAAATCTTTAAAACACTTAAAAATGTATTTTGTTTGAGTTTCTAACCAAAAGAGAGACACTTGAATACAAATAATTGAGGTAATCAAAACTTTATAATAGCATGAGAATAAAGGGATTTATGATATACTATGTCAAAGTACATTATATACACCATATAAAACTGAATTGGTGTATAATAACAAATAATTCTCAATGGAATGTAAATTGAGATAAAATCTCTCATAAAGGACATATCCTTTGGTTAAGGATAAATCAACGACATAGTTATGTGTAAAAAATATAAATACACTCAATATGATTTGATATTCAGTGTAAAACAATCAATGTACATTCACATATATTATTGTAAAAACAATACCAATGAATTGGATGTTTTAACTCAACAAATCGAGATTGAGTAAAAATTACTCCTATCAAGTTCATACAGATCAGTTGAGAATTTATCAATGGAGTGATTATGTGTATCAAAAGTATATCCACATAAAGGGATGTGTAAATTATGACATAAGAAAATGAATAGTGATTCCACACATAATCTTGGAGTAAAATAATCAATGAAGTATACGTAAAGTAGAATGAGTGGAAATTGAAATATCAAATTCCCTTATCAATTTGGTAACTTATGAAAAATAAACCCATGAAAGAAGGATCATACAATGGTGATTTAAATATCCATAAATTATATTACATTACACAATGAATACAATCATGGGCAGTACACAAACCACAAGCATTAAATAAGTGGTGAATAATGGAAATCTCACGGAATTAAAAGTGAGATAAGAAACCCCTTACTTTGATCGTTTTCCTTGGTCGATGGTAGGTTAACCTCCTGTATAATGGTGAAATAATTGTTATTGAATTATAAAAGAATCATTTACATTAATATGATATCATATATGATCTTTTAACATTGATTTGTTAATAATTTCTTAGTATTATCGTCATTTCGGGGGTTAACTTACTCATTTTCCTTTATATTCATTATTACGTAAGTTGTGTTTGTTATGGATAAGTTGTATCTTATTCATATAAAGAATTATATCAAGTCCTTAAAAATTATTTTTAATCATCAAATGAGAATTATACTTGAATGGATAGGATGGAGAATGAATCTCTTCGCGTTCGTGGAGACGGTAGTCCGTACGTACGCACAAGCAACAATATCATTCTTTTGATGTTAAAATAATATATAATTGGATGATATTTCATATGGTCAGAATAATTATCATTTTATATTTATTATTTACATGAATTACACATCATTATTATACCCATCCAAATAATAATTTATTAAATGACAATTACACCACGACGTAGAGACGTTAAGCCATACGTACGCACTTATGGTGACATGCCATTAAAAGGATGGATAGAATAATGAATATGGATGTACCATATTTCTAATAACATCACAGTATATATAAGATACTGGAGTTATTATTTTAGAATAGAAATAACAAAGAAAGAATAAGTTGAAGAAGAAAGGAACTTGAAAGAGGGTGGGGAAAACATTACCTCTTCTTCGGGTTCTTCCATTTGATTTGATCAAAAGGGCTCCATAGGTTGGATTTATAATCAAACTAAGGCCTCTAGGTTGTAGTGAGATAAGTTGAGAGAGTATTTGGGTAGGTCTTTGCTGAGCCAAAAGGCTTTGAATGTGTGAATTAGTGAGAACGGGGAGTGCCCTTCTATAAGAGGGGTGAGGGGAACCTTTGGAAAAGCTAAAAATATTATTTTATAATAAATTCATATTCAGTTTCTAATGGCTCAAAGTGGATTCTTTAAAGGTTAAGGTGGGTATGGGTTGAAAACCACTCAACCAATAGAATTCAGACAGGTTTGGGTCATTATATCAACCTTATCATTAAGTATTAACTATTAGTTAATTAGTTTCACTTTTACAACGTCTCTTTGTATTTTTATATTATATGGTTAATAAACAAACTATATAAATCCAAGAGACCCCCAAGTTGTATATAACTTATACACCTATCATGATATAAGTCTCTTGGCTGAACCGTAGATTTTTAGGAATTGAATATAAATTAATAATATAATGTTTGTTTTAAAAACTCTTTTTTTTCAATTTTGACATTATTGGGTATTTTGTTTTTGATAAATTTATAACAGAATTATTACATCGAAAATAATTTATATAATAAATCCTAATATGTCATATTAACCTAAAAAATTAGTTTAATTCATAAAAAGTTTCAAATTACATTTATTTTTATATTTATAATATCAATTATTTTAAAATTTCATTAATTAGGTAATTACTCCATCACCATTGTGTCATAAATAAATTAAATTATTTAATGTCTAAAAATTATTAATCAAATACCATTATGTAGGAATTTTTTTTTCTTTCTATAGAATATTTACAATAGAATTTATCTAATGTATAACCCTATATTAAAAATGTTTTAGTAAATAAACATTGATTTTAACTCGTTTAACTCTTCTTTGAATTAAAAAATAATAAATGTCCTAATCTAATAAAAGTGTTCCTAAATGATAATATTTTAATCCTAAGGTTGTTTTTGGTCGAGATACACCTGTCCAATAGAATTAGGACATGTGTTAGGGTAATATTAATATCATTTTTACCCTTAATTAAACTATTTACTTTTAACCGTGGTAAATAAAAGTAATAAGTTACTATTCAACAAAAAGTATTTTCATCTCATTGAACCACATTTTACTCCTTGATATTAACCGTGTCTCTAGTATTTTCGAAATTCCACTCACAGAAGCGGTAAAATTAAGTTTTATGAAAAAATCAGTTTTATAACTACCACTTAGTGGTTTCAATATTAATCAAAAAATGAAAGTTTCCAGAAAAATATCAAAAATTAGGCCTAAGATATATTTGATATTATGAATTCAAAAATTATGTCTATTTTACCAAATTCAATACATATCCATTTCATTAATTAATTTAAAAATTAATTCCCATCGTCAAAACAAATAGCATGTTTTTAAGAGATAGTAACTATCAAAAGATTGACACTTGTTTATGTCTGGTTTAAATGTGAAATTATATCAAATGACCAGCATTGTATTAAATGGTAAAAATATATTCTAAATATTCTTTAAAACCACTCAAATTAATAATTTATCAGTATTAAATATTTCAATTAAAAAAGTTGTTTTTAATTAAAATTTAGCAATTTTCACTATTCATCAAAATATGAAAGTTATCCGAAAAGTACCAAAATTTCACCCTAAGCTAATTTCAATATTATGAATCGAAAAATGAAGTCCATTTAGAAAGATAAAATTTATAAAATTTCAAAAAGGTAGGTATTACTATTCATAACCGCTAGTTTGATTGGTTGTGGTGTGTTAGAATCTCGAAGTTGCGTACAATGCACACCATTACATTATTCAAAGGGAAACGCACCGTGGAAGCTTTGGGTGTTATAGCTAGGGTTAAAATAAAATAATTTCCCAAGTTCCCTTAATTATGTATTTAATCCTAGAATAAACACCCTATAAAATAATATTGTCAATATTATTATTTCTCGTCATTCTATTAACATTATAATTAAAATGAATTATTATTTAATAAAATAATGTTAAATATATTTTATTTTCCTGATAGAACTAAAATTTGGTCTTATTATTCCTCAATAATGTTTTTCAGACCCTGAATAATGGCTATTTATTTTTTAAATAAAAATCACAACATTATTCTCTAGTAAATATATAATTATTATATTTACTAAATAGAAAATAATTATTTATTATATATTCCTATCCCATTATATTCTCTCAAATAAAATTTGATAGAATAAATGCGATAAAAAAATTAATAATGATTAAACCACATACGGTAATCATTTTTATTCAACATGATAAATAATGAATAATAATGTATTATTTAAATGGGATTATAGATACACAATGTGTGTGAACCTCTAGGTTTGATTCTCAGTGGCATTAGGCGTAGTCGCCTAATATCTAAGGATAACATCTGAAAACACACCAAAGAACCTATAGAGAAATATGTTAATGCTGCAGTGAAATAATACATCATATAGCTACATACTGTGTAATGTAACACTATTATCACAATATCCAAAATCGAATAGGTTGCATGCATGTTTATTCAACCTTTATGATCGATATCTCTTTACTTGACTTTCTAAAAAATAGAATATTCCTATAAAACACCATGGAAATTGATTTTTTAAGCTATATTATTTCCATAAATGGGACTAATATATTGAATTCCATCAAAATAACATAAGGAATAAATAATTTCTCTCCTTATTCATTAATGGAATACTACTCGTGACTCACCCAACGTATCCAACCTCTCTATAAACATTTGTCATCACTATTTTTGTCTATAAATCCACGTATGTGACACATAATAATCATTAACAAATATATTAAATTCTACGGACCAATACACATGTCTATAGATAGGAATGTCCAATGAAACATATAAATGTGGATTTCCTACTGGAGAGTCCCATTCTCATAATATCCTATTAGAAATAACCACGGGAGTACACCATGAGAAGGTTACTCAATGTTCTCTGAGTCTCTAAACCTGATATCATATATCATAAGTGTCCCTCAAATGATATGATCTTGTTATAGAAAATATATTTAAGAATAGTATCGCAGCACTTCTGGGTACTAATTATAACAGGAAATTTCTCTGAACTTTTAGTATGACAAGTACTCAAGGGATATTATCACATGATTTGTTAGATAGAAGAACTATAATGATGTGATAAATGGTTTATTAATATTTATAATTAAGAATACATGTTATCAGAAAGTAAACATAAGTTGTTTCTTGTGAACAATCTCCATGATACTCCCACTTTCACGAGAGCCAACTCCTAACAACCTTTAGTTCTCTATCTCTTGCATGATACACATGATTCTACTGAGATATGATTTTAGTCAAGGTTTTGACCACGTTTTCTTACGTGGTAACTCTTTTAACTACCACATAACCCCCTTTATAAAAATTTCTCAAGATATTATACTTCCGACGTATGTGCTTTGTTCATTGGTGTGACACTGGATCTTTGGAATGAGCCACCACTGTAATATTATCACAATACAATGTGATATGATTTTGTCTTTAAGTACGACATAATTCTTCTATAAGAAAATTAAGAATCCATATTAATTCCTTGGATGTATCAGAAGCCTCTAAATACATAGACTCCACTATATAATAAGTGAAAATTGGCTGCTTTGAACACTTCCAGCTCACAACTCTTCCATTTAGTCCAATGCTGTTATCATAGAACTTCTTGAAATATTACCACCATGATCAATTTATTAGAAACATAATTTATAGTACATAACATTTTATACATGATTGATCATATCACTGAATCTTTTGGTATCTTACTCACTCTCTCCTTCTAATGTTGTGTATGAGGACACATTTTCTTAAAAATATGTAAACCATGTGACATTGCAAAAAACCTCATATTGGATTGTTCTATACTAAATTTATTTAGTATCTAGTAACATATGTACCTTGACAGAGTCTAACCAGACTCTTGGATCTATTACGAATGATATTTTTCCCCAGAATGTTGGATGTTTCACCTAAGAACTTTATAGAGAAACACTGGTTTAACTAGTCCTTAACAGACTGTAATACATGTATGTTTTTTAATACATAGTATTTCATCAAGAAATACTACTATTATAATTACCATATTACCAATAAATCTCTAATAAATAAATAACACACATTCATTGTTAATGAAACCAAATATTTTATGGATTCATAGAATCGAATTTCAAATGACCTGGATGCTTTCTTCAATCCATAAAGGGATCTATACAGGTGTTAAATGATTTTCGAATCACCTGGAGTCACAAAACCTTCTAGTTGTGACATATATACATCTTCTAAAAGGTTCCCATTACATAATATCTTTTGACATCCATCTTAAAAATCTCCAAGTCATGGTAAGATGCTATAGAAAGTAGAATTCTAATGGATTTATACATGGAAACTAGGGAAAATATTTCATCATAGCCACTTCCTAGACATTGTTTAAGCCCTTTATCCACTATCCATATATTATAGGTATTTAATTTACCTTCCATTTACTTATTTTTCTTGAATATACATTTTAATCCAACATTATTTACATCAACTAGTTCAAAAAATAGAACCCATACTTGGTTCGGGTACATGGAATACATTTTAGAATTCATGGATTCTTGGCATCTTGAAGCTTCTGATCAATAAAATTCCTCCTTTTAGAAGATAGGTTCATCATTTTCATCCAATAACGAGTACATATCTTGGGTTTTTAGAAAACCATATGACATTTTTCTCTTATCTCTCTAATGCTCCCACATAATACATGGGTTTTAGGAACATCATTTTTTATGGGGGTATGTGGAACCTATATATGTTCCATGTCTTATGTATCTTGAGCATAAAATTCCTCGAAGTCAATATTTCCTGCACTATCCTTCTTGAGGATGTGCTCCCACTAAAGAATGTTGTAGTGTCTAGAAACAATCAGTTTCTTGTATCTGGGGTTGTATAGGTAGTGTCTCTTTGCTTCCTTTGGATACCTAATAAAGATACACTTGGTTCCTTGTGATGCTATTTTTTTCCTTATATGGAGTTAAAAAATGCATCGAAACCTCATATACATGTATGTGAAGAAATGTGTTTATTTATACTCCATAAATAGAAGGGAATTAAATTTTATTCTATAGTTGGTACTCAATTTAATTTGTATTCCATAGTTTCTTTATAATATCCCCAAAAGTATATTGGATGATCTCTATAACATATTATCAACCATACCAAGTCTAACATGGTATGATTCCTCCTTTCACTAAGACTATTTCACAATGGTGTATAAGCTAGAATTAGTAGATATTTAATCTAAGACTCCCATAGAAAGTAAATTAACCCTTAATTAATATATTCAACACCTCAATCAGATGGAAACTTCATTATCTTATTTCCAAGTTGATTATCTTTTTCATTTTTGAATTCCTTAAATTTATCAAAAGAATCATACTTATACATCCTCAAGTAGATATATCCATATCTACTCAAGTCATTAGTAAATGTCATGAAGTAAGAATATCCACCTATATCTTCTACAAGAAATGGTCCAGACACATCAGTGTGCACCAAATCATGAATCTCTTTGAGCTCATCATGCTATCCAACAAATAGTGGTTTGGTTATTTTTACATGAAAACATGTATAGCATATTTCATGAGGTTTTAGCTCAGAAGATTCTAAATGTCCATCTTGGTAGAGATTTTTCAAACACTTCTCATTTACATGACCAAGACAGTGATTCCATAGTTGGGTGTTGTGCGAGTCATGTGAACATTATTGAATATGAATTTATAAAACTTCATTTTTGTAATTTAATACATAAAGACCATTATTTAAATCTCCCATGCCATAAAATATGTTTTCCTTATAAAATAAATAACTTTTATTTCCAACCTGAATATAAAACCATCTATATATATGCATGTTACTGAAATTTTACCCTTGGTAATGGTAGGTAAAAAATTAAAATGTTTTAAAACCAAAATGATTCCTATTCGTAATGAAGGTGGAAAGAATTAATGTCTAAGGTAACCAACCTCACACCATTAATAGCTCATAAATCCACCCCTTCTATGGAAATATTTCTAAATTTACTTTGTTCACCCATTTGGATATATATGTGAGTACCATAATATTTATCTAATACTCAATGTGTAGATATTGAATTATTACACTCAATAATAAACACAATTTCGTGTCCTATTTCTTATGGGTGAAAATCCTCATCCAGTGGCATGAATTTCCCCATAAAAACACACAACATCCATTTCCTTTCCCTACATCTGTATCCTTTTCTTCTTAGAAGGATGGTGATTGGGAGATTTAGAATATTTATAGGACCTTTTTTGCTTTTAATTTTTCTTACTTTTTTTAGTTACTATATGTTCTATGGGTTTATCACACCCCATGTCCTTACCCACATGGAAAATAAATGTAAGATGTTCTGAGAGACTCTTGTAATTATTTCTCATATTATAATTGATGATAAAACTAGAGAAGCTATTAGGACGTGATGAAAGTATGATATCTATATAAAAATCATCTAGGAATTTATATCCAAGGAAGTCTAAGAATTCAATGTAGAAAATGAGCTTTACTTCATGAGGCCCAACTGTCGTAGGCTCTCCTAGATTAATTATAAACAATGAGTTCGAGATCTTTTACATCACTTGTCTTTCCTTCTCTCGATAGAGATCCCAAAGGTGAGGAATCATCATATACACATATATGTACTTATATTTCTTCAAAATATCATTGGGTATGAATGGTAACAAGAAGCACTAAACATCTATAGCATTATTCAGATATTTCTCATTGAGAGATTGCTCTTCATCGCTTGCCTCATTACTATGCACAACTGGAAAAGGATCATCCAACACATAAAATTTCCTTTCATTGATTAGTATAACATGTAGGTATATTTTACAATATTATAAATATGTGCAAGTTTGAAGGTTATACTTATCAGGTACATATAACAGAGATATGTTTGAAGAAAATTTAATGTTGTTTTTATAAAAAAGATAAAATGAATTTTAGGACATTATCTGACAAAATTCTGACAAATAAAGAAATATTAAATTCATTATTCTCCAAATATTTTATAGAAACCCTATATCCATCACCATTGTCTTTAGAATATCCTTTTACATGGATATTCTAGTGGAAAGAATCCATATTCCCCTTATCTTTACCCGAACATTGGTTGGTCAATACACATGAATGGTTTGAGGAAGGAATTATAAATTACCACTGTTTTAACTCATAGTTCCTTGATTTTTTTAGTAAACTCCCCAATCATGAAATCATTCATTTAGATTTTCTCATTCCCTAAATCTTAGTTACACAAAGTCCTACTTTGGATGTCAAACTTTGACATGAACTATTTAATGTCAACCCAAATATTCAAGCTATAATTCCACAACATTTGAAAGCATGCCAACATTGACAGGTCAATAACATTAAAATATGGATTGATTTGAAATGAAGTAGTGGAATTCTATATGAACATTATATATACAATTTAGGGATTTCATACTTTATGATCAATTTTTCAATTGTTATATTGATTAAATTTATGTTATTATTAAGTGTATTTACTTAAGTGATTAAGAATGTATTATCTAATATTTACACGTAAGATAGTTTATTTTAGTTACTCGAATGGCCAGAAGGCCTTATTTTTTATTTTATTATAGATAATCCCCCTTTTAGGGTTGAAGGGGAACCCGTACATGACCCGTAGGCCCAAGGAACAAGGCCTGACCTTACCTGTAATACATGACCCAATGGCCCAGAGGCATATCATGCCCAATACATGACCCGTAGGCTCATACCACTAGAACTGCCCCTCCCCAGCTTCTGCATCATTGATTTCCTTTAGCTCCCTACCTGCATTGCTGATCGGCTAGCATTGCCCCATACAATGTTGCATGGTGCCTGGTCCCGATGGCAGTTTCCATACCCTCTCATTCTTCCAATCCGGTTAGCTTTCTTCTGGTGACTGCTACTGGTGCTCTGATCCTCATCTAGGGCCTGGTATGTATGAACTGGGCTACTTCATGGTCTTAAATGGGCTGAAGGCCCTATGGTCCGAAGGCCTTTGATGGACCGAACGCCCAGAGACCCGTAGTCCCAAACCGGTGGCCCGAAAGCCCAAATATGGTGCATAGTCTGGCTTCTACAGTACCGAACATTTCCTTCTATAGTGATTTCTACATTATTACTACAGTACTGCTAGAGTATCCTCGGAAATTTGCCTCCACAAAGTTTTGATCCTGGGTGTCTTGGATGCCAAGCAGGAGCCCTTAATTTCATTAATTTCATTATGTTATATGATGCTGAAAAAACATTTATAATATAATAACCCTGAAACTAATAGAAATAAAATAATAAAGTAGTATGACCATGATCTTTTACTAGCAGTTAGTTTATCTTGAAGTTGTGAAACTAAACCTTATCCTATGGGAAAAACACCTTGAATCATTTAAGGTTTGTTTTACAGCTTTACACCTATCCACCAATGTATCTCTTTTTGATTGGTTTCTCCTCGGATCTTAACATGAACTTGTTGAGTCAATAAGGTTTACTTATGACTTTTCCATTCCTTCATGTTTGGTGATATTGTTGAGTTAGTAAGGTTTCCATATGACATTAAGAATCCTCATGTTTTGAAAATGAAAAACACCTTATCACAAGGCAAATTTCCTTTTACCCAGTATTTTACTTTCATAAGGAAAATTTTCCTTCCCAAAGGAAATTTATCATTTCCATGTTTTTCATTGTTCATTATATTGTCTAAGTGTAAAATTCAGTTTCATATCTAAAACCTCGTAATCATATAATCCATAGATAAAGAGAATTCTGTTTTCAGGATCGGAATTATGACTCCAAGTTCTCATGAATTCTCACTCTGAATTCTAATTAATTCAGACTCTGAACATTGTATGTTCTGACTCCAAATTCTCATGAACTCTATCTACGAACATTGTAAGTTCTAACTCTGAATTATCATGAACTCTAACTCTGATCCTTTTAAGTTCAGGTTCCAAATTCTTGTGAATCAACATTTCAAATTTCCTTGAAATTCAGACACCAAAATTCTATAGAGTTCAAGTTCTAATTTCCTTAGAAATTAGAATCTGAATATTCTTATATTATAGACACCGAATGTGTTTTTGGTTAGACTCTGAACTTCTTTTTGCATACATTATGTATATTTGATTTTGGTAATGTAACCATATTTTTACATACACTTGTTTTTGTTATAAAATTATGTCGTTCATTCAGGTACTAACGAAGCATTGATTGAGTGACACGTGTACAAGTCCCTCCTAAATTGAAGGAAGAATATGACCATTGGAGGATGGAGCAGACTATTGAGAATGTGCCTATAAATAGGAGCTCATTTGAAAGAGCTCAAAATAACTTTTGAATCTTTGAAATTGTTCTATGAATCTAGAGATTACTTGCTTTTGAAGTCATTTATAGAGATAGACTCTAATGCTTAGTGCTTACTAAACGTTTTTTTTCATATTTGCTTCATGTGACTCCAAATGTTGCTAATTACATTCATGGGCTTCCAGAGATCGGAAGACAGAGGTGCCGACTACCTTAAACTTGAGGGATTCCTTTTTGAGGAAGACAAAGGTGCCAAATACCTTTATGTTGAGGTCTTGCGGGGATACCAAGACAGATTCCGATCTTTGTATCAAGGGCTTACCCCGACATGGGTAAGGCAAACTTTCTTGAAAGTATAAATCTAGGGATCATTATACAGGGTTGTTGGTGACCCTTCTTTGTGGGATAAAAGATTTACTACTTGTTACTTTTTTTTGTTTCATGTTTTCCCCTGAATTATTTGATTGTAGAGGTATGTATAACTATCTTATACTTCCTTATTCTTGTACTATAATTTAGTATGATTCTATACACTATGAGGTAGAATATTTATCTTCGTAAAATTTTGTTTTGTTTCCTTTCCAAAATAAACTTTCTGAAGATGATTTCTCAGAATCACTTTTTTGGATTCATGCAAGTTTATAGAACTAGAGGTTTTTTGATGTTTTCCTTGTCTAACTTTTTTAAACATTACCATCACCACTAGAATAGGGGTTTTTCCCAACAATTATCTACCAACAGTTTTCTTAAACCATTGGTATATAAGATTTTTACCAATGATTTTCTTAAACCATTAGTAAAACCTAGTGTAGGACACCCTGTACTAACGGTTTAGTAGAACCATTGGTAAAGGGGTCTATATTTCCCCCCTTTACCAACGGTTTTTGAAAACTATTGGTAAATGGTACCTTTACTGACGATTTTTAAAAACCGTTGGTAAAGAATATCCCCCATAACCCCATGCGGCCCTTCTCTTCTAGCCCATTCGGACAGAACCCAAATTTGACAGAACCTCTCCACCATGATCGAGCACCTCTCCCCCATTCGGACAACACCTCTCCCCCATAATCAGAGAACCTATCCCCCAATCAGACTACTCCTCTCTCAGGTTCATCTCGGTTCCACCATCTGAACAGTTGTAATCTTGGATTTCCCCATCTAAGCTACTGAATCTTCATCCGAACCATCCCAAATTATGTATTTTCTTAAGTGGTACCTTATTTTTATTTTTATCAATCTAATATTTCACTTTTATGTTTTGATTTTGATTTTATCAATTTTTTCTATTTTTATTTAACCTAGAAAGCCATTTTATATTTTTTATCCCGAACCATAGAAAACCCTTTTATATTTTTTAGTTGTCACTTTATTTTATCATATCATTATATGAAAATGTTATATAATTATACTAGATAATTATAGACCTCTCAGTGGTCACCTACATGAATTGTATCTCACACATTGTTCGAGATTCCATTGGGTACCCAGATAAAATACATGATTATATATTTAGGTAAGGGGAATCACCATTTTACAGAAGCATGACTACTCACATGACATAGGATGGAGCATGTGGCAGATGATTGGGTTGTAGCTCAAGAATATCTGTTGAGTTTTATAATTTACTGAACCTCTTTCATAGTACTACTTCCTACTAGTTGTAACTATGTGTTTCATCATGATACATGACATACATTACCATCATGGTTTATGATTCTCTTATTAGTTGGTATTACTGATTTGGTTATTTTCATCCATTTCCAATATTTTCCCATTGTTATCATTATTCTAATTTTTAACTGATAATATTAAAATTGTGCAACTTAGGTAATGAAGGAATAGTCTCCCCCATACACACCAAAGGCTCTAACTATTAGTCAATAATATTTGGAATTTTTGTAGATATTCTTGAGGCCATGCAGGATTCTGGGTTCGGGTCACTAATGAGTGGAATCCTTGTTTGGGATGTCTCGATTATTGGATATCCTTTTTATAGGTGTTTCTAGTCAAATCCACACTTATAATTATTGAAGGTACCTCTACAAAATCAATGGGGGCATGAATCATTGAATACACCCTACCAACCTATGATCTATGGCCCCAAACCTTGGATCCTTTAATCCATGTTTAAAGTGAAACTTGATGAGGTCATAAATACTTTTGATATGATCCTCATCATACTCCTCATCCTGGTCTCCCTGAAGATGTTAAATTATAAAACTCATGTACTCCCAACAAGACCCTTAAGGATTCGGTATTCCTTGATCAACATCCAATATCATACTAGGAAATCCTAGAATATATGAATTAGAAATTTTGTATCTTATTTTATTATATACACTGTATTTTTTTGTGTTTCTCAATATGATTATCATATAGAGTAATGTGTCCATTTTTCTTTTATATAAAGTAAACAATTGTCAATTACCTAAATATTTTTTTATTGAACTTTAATATTATATAATTGCTTTGAAATGACTTATTGAATTTTTTTTACAAGATAGATAGAAGTTGTATGTATGAAACAGATCAGATTTCTACCGATTTTCAAAATAATTTGAACATATTTTTAGAATTTTCATTTGACAAGGCATTAGATAGTGGTCGCATACACTACCCAAGTTATAATTGTGTTGGAATACCCTGTTTGAGTCGTGAAGTAGTTAGCTATCATATAACCAAATATGGTTTCCAAAAAAACTATTATGTGTGGTATCATAATGGAGAGAAAATGGAATCTAAAAATGTTGATGATAAAAATGATATGACTGAATTGGAGAGTTTGATATATGATCAGTTTCCATTTATTCAGCATCATGATAAGGAAAGGATGTCCAACCAACAAGATTTCAATACAAGTACACATGATGCATCCAATGAAAATGATGATGTTGATAGGGTGAAAAAATTTTATGACGCTTTGAGGACTCCAGTATATCGGCAATGTGGTAAAATGAAAATGTTTTAATTTTTAATATTACTGTTTCATGGGAAAAATATGTGTGGGATTTAAAATATTGCAATTGATTACATTCTTACCTTCTTTAAGAACTTACTTCTAGTTGATGCAGATATTTCCTCAAACCACTATATGGAATGGAATTTAGTTGATGAACTTGGATTCTCAAAAAAAATCCAGGCTTGCCTGAATGATTGCAGCTTATTTAGGGAGGAATCTATTGAAATAAATGATTGTATCAAATGTGGAACCTCACGATGGAAGCCAAAAGATGTTGGAACACCATCTCATGTGCCACAAAAAGTAATGTGGCTCTTTCCAGTGATCCCAAGATTACAGAACCTTTTCATGTATGATGATATATTAGTAAAAATGTGAAGGGATGACACTGTGAGAAAAAAGAATAATGAAGAGTTGGTTCACCCTGAAGATGGATTTTCATGGAAAAGATTTGATTCTCGATATCCTGAATTTGTAGCCGATGTCCGTAATGTGAGAGTGGGTCTTTCATGTGATGGGTTTAGTCCATTTGGGCAGATTCTTACATCGCACAACACATGGCCGGTTTTCATACACATTTATAACCTTCCCCCATGGTTGTGTATGAAAAATACTTACACTTTCTTGAGTATAATGACATCTTGCCCTTATTTTCCTGATAATGATATAGAAGCATACATGAAACCATTAATAAAAGAATTGAAAATTATTTGGGATGTGGGTGTGCCCACATGCGATGCATGTTCAAAAGAAATATTTCAGATGCGTGTTGCACTTATGTAGACGATCAATGATTTTCCTGCTTATGCAATGATGTCTGGATAAAAATCAAAATGAAAATTGTCAGGTCCTGTTTTTATGAAGAATAATCGATCGAGAAGACTGAAATATCATCATAGTTTTAGATTTATAGGACATTGCCGATTCTTGGAAATGAACCATCCATATAGAAACAATCTTCAATGATTTTACAATACCATGGAGACTGAAGATCCACCTCTGTGTATGTCTGGAACTGATGTGCTTAAATAATTGAATGATTTTAGTTATTCATTTGGGAATGGTGTAATGAAATCTAGAAAGGGGAAAAATGATTCCAATGATACCTGTTACAATTGGAAGAAGAAGATTATATTCTTTGAGTAGTTTTATTGGTCAACCAACTTGTTACGTCATTTCTTAGACATAATGCACATTGAAAAGAATATAAGTGAAATGTGGATTTCGATTCTTTTAAATTTCAAGGGGATGAAAAAGATGATTTACAATCTCCGCATGAATTGGTAGATTATGGGATCAGACCAGAATTACATCCTATCTGTATCAGTGAAAATAAATGTCAAGTTCCATGTGCTTCTCATGTGATGACACTTGCTGAAAATAATCAATTTCTGGAAGTGCTAGAGACTATTAATGTTCCTGATGGATATTCAAGCAAAATATCAAAATGGGTCAACAAAAAAGAGTTGAAGCTGAAATGTTTGAAGACTCATGATTATCAAATAATTTTTCATGATTTGATTCCAATAACTATCCGTCCTCTCTTGTCCAATAATGTGAGAGCCTAAATTATTCAGATGTGCTATTTGTTTAGAGATCTTTTTTATAAGAAGTTGTCCAAATCCTTCTTGCAAAAACTGTTGGCAGAGACACCATTAATTATGTGTGAGTTAGAGAAAATATTCCCTCCATCATTTTTTACATGCATGTGACATATGACTGTCCATATTCCGTCCAAAACACTTATTGGAGGACCCATTGCTTTCTGTTGGACGTATCCAACTAAAAGAAACATGTACACATTTAAATCATATGTTCAGAACAAGAATTATCCCGAAGGTTCTATTTTAAATGGTTACTTAGCTCAAGACTGTATGGATATCTGCTCAATGTATTTTTCTGATCTTACTACAAGAATAAATAGACCAATGAGAAATGAAGAAGAACAGTATAAGAAAATTGAACCCAATTTTCCATCAATTCCTTAGATAGGATGAATTCCGGGAACATATTCATTGACAACATTATGACTTGAAGAGTGATAGATGGCACATCACACAGTGTTGTTCAATTGTGATTTGTTCTATGAGTATATCAAGTATGTAAATTCTACATGTATCTTTTATCATATCTCTTGTAATTTTAAATATTTGTTAAACTATTAATATTATTATCTACAGGGAACATAAATAATTGATATATAGAAAGAATCATTCTTTATATTTGATAAGGAATTAGACCTTTCATAGTAAAGGGTTTTCTGCATGGTTGAAATTGAAGGTAAAAATATTTCTATAATAACTAAATAAAAATAATATTTAATTAAGTTTACTATTTATTTATATTTCAGGTGTCGAGTTTGCCTGCAGACTCTGTTTTTGAAGAAATAAGATCTTTGGATTTTTTTTCATAATACCATGGTTCATGCTTGTAAATCACTTGTGATCAATGGATACAAATTTAATATCACAGAATAAGAAAGAAACATGAGAACACTACATGGTGGTGTTATGCTAACTGCCACAACAGACTATTATGCCAGTTCATTAGATAATAGACCTCATTATGAAAATGTAGCTTATTATGGAGTCGGGGAGAAAATAATAATTTTGGATTATTAATTGTATGGTCGATTCACGATGATGAAATGTCAACTTTTTGATTCAATAACAAGGAAAGCGACCCTTATGGATGATTGTGGATTTTGAGTTATTGACATGACTCTCACTCCTGCCTCCGATGAACCACATGTATTGGCATCAATGGTGAAACATTTTTTTTATGTCAAAGATCATCGTCATCAAAAATTCGGTGTAATTATTGAAGTAAATCCCAGACATGTTTTTGAAGATGGTGATGATGAAGTTGACACTATCCCTACTACAATTGGAAACAATCCATTTATTACTTATGATAACTCTAATAGGTAAACTGTCAGAGTTTATTGTCAACCTGAAGTTGTGGTGGGAAATATATAAATTCATACGGTCGTGTTCTCACCTACCCATTTCAACGACATCATTCAGAGTGTGTATCCAAGTACTTACCATCAAACCACCATAAATATTCTGTTTCTTTATGTTTTTCATATCGTAATGGGTTTTCTATATTTTTTTGGGTTACAAAGTAGTTATATATTTCTAATTACATCCATATTTGTTTTCATTGTAGGAAATGAAACCCATTGATGAGATGCCACATAAAAAGATGACCGAAAATAATTGTCGCTTGACACAGATAGGCGTTCCTCTACTCATCCCTATTGTGAGTACTTTATTTCATATATATATATATATATATTTCAATACCTTATAATATCATGTGTTTACTTGTGTGTTAAATTTTTTTTAAGGATCCACGCCCTAGAGGAGAGATATTAGACAAGGAACCTGATATTGCTCCCATTACAGAGTCTGGTGGTAGGAGGGGGGTTGTGTTAGAGTTAGACAATCATCTGGTGGTCCGGGTACTGAGGCCGATGGTACGAGGGCTCGTGGTGGGAGAGATAGACGATCCACTTGTCATACCCGATTGGGCAATTCCCCTACCACAGATGTATCTTCTACGCCCCATTTTGATCCTGGTTTGTCTTTAGGGACACACAAGATATTTAGGCCTCTAATGTTTACCCTAACAGTTGGCCAAATATCTGTGCCATCATCTTTTTCTTCTAGTTCATTATCTATGAGCTATTATATTCCACATTCTTCGACCCCTACTCCGACACAGTATTTGGCTGAGGAGCATACACTGAGGGACACTCCACCAGTACTGGATATTCCTCTAGCTTATGCACATCCAGTGATGCCTATTGATCTGACTACCATAGGTGTATTTATATAACTCTAAAAAATATTTATACCTAAATTTATTATTACTATAACTTGTAATGAAATGTTTTTTGTTTAATAAAAGATTCATCTACTAATAGGTGGTAGGGGTGGGGGTATAAATGCTTGTGTGTGGTATGGAACTACCAGACACAATAGACGGTGGAATACAATGATGATGGAAATATGATTGATAAACCTAGGCAGGAATGTTGGGGTTTTTTGGAGACGCTAGACAAATACTCCGACATCATTCTGATCAGCACTCTCTCTTGGAGACATATGCCACACGAAGTCAAGGATAATGAGTCGGAAAAAATATGGGTAAAAAATCTATTATATTTAATTTATTATTTATTTGTATTTATATGAATTAAACTATTGGGTGTTATCTTCCGTTTAACTTCCCTGATGGCGAAGGTGCATGACCAACACGTTTAAAGGAGCTAGAAGATCATTCGAGAGCTTATAAGCATGACTTGTATGTTGTAGGTGTGATAGAGTGGGCACCGAGTTGGGGATAGTATCTATCGTGGATGACTTCCCAATAGAGCATTATTTTCAAATGATTACCCATTGGGGGACTGCAAAATTTAATGTATTAATCCTATTTGAGGTATTTAAATGATAGTTTTCACATGTTGCATTTATAATATCTTATTTATTAGTAAGAATTAATTAGGAATCTTCCAAAAAAAACAAAAAAAAACATTTATTCAATGTAATACCTCCAAAATTTTGTGCGCACCACTATATCAGACCAGGCGAGGCAGCTAGTATGATATAGTTGTTTATAATTTTTCATTAGGACTTTCCCTTTCTATTGTTTCATACATAAATAATTTTATTTATTGAATATTGAATATATGATTATACTTTCACTTTATATTGTTTCAATGTCATTACATAAGAACAAATTGAATATTGAAGGATGTATCCATTGAGAAAAATTGTTTTACTCGAGTAGAAGGAAAAATGTTGGAACATTGGTTAATGAAATGAAATGAGAAAAGATTGTATGTTTTAATTTTTTTTGTTTCAATGTTTAATATTTATATTTAAATTTAATAATATTTTAATATTTTTAACAGGATTATTTAGAGTCCCTTGAGGCCATGGAGCCTAATAATTTATTTTCAAATGATAATTTATATCAGGTTTTCGGGGATGAGCACTCCGGTCGAGTTCGTTGCCAACCTAGTAAGAAAATAGTCCCGCTGAGGTATTGGTCCTCTCCAGGTATCCATTCTAGTACCACCAAGTTGGAATAGGTCATGGATCATGCAAGACAGTCTGATAAAAGGGTCACAGAGTTGGAAGAACAGGTTCAAATGAGGGAGAACAAATTTATGAAACTGATCAATGCTTTATCTTCATCACTTCCACAGGAGGCCAGCACGGCTTGTCAGACAAATATCTCATCGATGGGTGAATTTTCCAATGTTCCAGGAGGCAGTTCTAGTGGTGGTTGATATGATGACATTCTTGGTGATGACAAGGATACTAAAAAGGATGAGGGCGAGGATGAGGATGAGGACGAGGGCGAGGATGGGGCCTAGGGCGAGGATGAGGCTGAGGATGAGCATTGGGATGATGACAAGGACGGCGACGAGGACAAAGATGACGGTGAGAATGTGGTTGATGATGACAGTGGTGATGGTGATGGTGAGCAAAGAAAGTATGATCCATTACATTTTTGAATTCAGTATAACTCTTTATTTTTGAAACTGGGTTTTCACACTGATATGGATATTTTTGAATTCAGTATAGCTATTTATTTTTGACCAAATATGGAAGCCTAATGATGTTATAATGGTTAATGGGGATTCTGGGGCTTGTTCGGAGCATGGAACCCCAGTCGGTGTAGAAAAACACTATGCCTCACGGTTAGTAAAAAATTTAAGTCCAACCAACAAGGTATCTACCTAACATATAGGGATATATATTGGAAGCAATGTTCATAATTTTCCCTAACCATGCACCAGGGGATGCACATCATGCACGATTTCTATAGTTTTTCTATAATATATTATCATAGTTGTTGGACGATTTGCCTAACATGCATACAGAAATCTGACCAAATGCATTCTAATTGTGTTGATACTTTAGGAAAACAATCCATGAGTCATATGTGATGTGTATGAGTCAACCCTGCCTCAATCAGAGGCACTTTGTAGTGGGTATCACTCAAAGTGTCTCTCTTTTGTTTAAAATGGACACCCTTTTATGTAAGAACAACTGGTATATGGAAAACTGACCAATTGTATTTGGAGTGTGTGGGTACTTTAGAAAAATGATCATTGGGTCATATGTGACATGTAAGACTCAACCCTTCCTCAATCCGAGGCATGGTGTGGCCGTTACCACACAAAGTGTCCCACTTTTATTTTAAATGGACACCATTTTAAGTGAAAACAACAATTGACATACAGAAAATGGACCAAACGTATTCAGATTTTCTTGATACTTTATGACAACGATCCATGGGACATTTGCGATGTGTAGGAGTCAAAAACGCATCAATCCGAGGCATGTTGTGGCTGGTACCACTAAAAGTGTCTCACCTTTATTAGAAATGATTAAAATTTCAAGTAAAAACAACAACTGGCATACGAAAAACTAACCAAACATATTTGGATTGCATTGATACTTTGGAAAATGATACATGGGGAATTTGTGACATGTAATAGTCAACCCCCCATCAATCTGAGGAATGGTGTGGCTGGTACCACTCTAAGTGCCTTTCTTTTGTTTAAAATTGACAATGTTTTATGTAAAAACAACTTGAAAACAAAAAACCAACCAAACGTATTTGTATTGTGTTGATACTTTAGGAAAAATATCCATGGGAAATTTGTGACATTTAGGAGTCAATCCCGTATCCATCTGAGGCGCGGTGTGGCCAGGACCACACTAAATGCCTCTCTTTTGTTTAAAATGAACATCATTTTAAGTGAAAACAACAACTGGCATATGGATAACAAACCAATTGCATTGGGATTGTGTTGATACTTTAGGAAAACTATCCATGGGACATTAATAACGTGTAAGAGTTAACCCTACATCAATCTGATGGATGGTGTGGCTGGTACCACTCTAAATGTCTCTCTTTTGTTTAAAATGGACATCATTTTAAGTGAAAACAACAACTGGAATACATAGAACCAACCAAATGCATTTGGATTCTGTTTATACATTAGGAAAATTATCCATGAGTCATATATGACGTGTACAAGTCAACCCCGCCTCAATATGAGGCATGATGTGGCCGGTATCAATCAAAGTGTCTAATTTATTTAAAATGGACATTGTTTTAAGTAATAACAACTAGTAGAAAAAAATGAAACATATTCAGACTGTGTTGATACATTAGGAAAATGATCCATTGGTCATATGTGACATGTAAGACTCAACCCCGCATCAATATGAGCCATGGTGTGGCCGGTACCACTCAAAGTATCTCACTTTTATTTGAAATGGACAACATTTTAAGTGAAAAAAACAAGTGACAAACGGAAAACCAACCAAACACATTAAGAATGTGTTGATACTTTAGGAAAAAGATCCATGGGAAATTTTTGACGTGTATGAGTCAACCACGCATCAATATGAGGCACGGTGTGTCTAGTACCACTCTACATGTCTCTCTTTGGTTTAAAATAGACATCATTTTTAGTGAAAACAACAACTGACATACGGAAAAAAGACCAAACGTATTCGGATTCTGTGGATACTTTAGGACAATGATCAATGAGACATTTTTGATGTGTGTGAGTCAACCCCTCCTCAATACAAGGCATGGTGTGGCCGGTACCACTCAAAGTGTCTCACCATTATTTGAAATGATCAGCATTTTAAATGAAAACAATAACTGGCATACGGAAAACCGACCAAACACATTTAGACTATTTTGATACATTAGGAAAACAATTCATTGGTCATTTGTGATGTGTAAGAGTCAGCCACACTTCAATCTGAGGCACGATGTGGCCAGTAGCACTCTAAGTGTCTCTCTTTTGATTATAATGGACACAATTTTATGTAAAAATAACTGACATATGGAAAACCAAACAAACGTATTTAGATTGTGTTGATACATTAGAATAACTATACATGGGTCATTTACGATGTGTACGAGTCATCTAAGCCTCAAGTTGAGGCCCGGTGTGGCTGGTACCACTCAAAGTGTCTCACTTTTATTTGAAATGGACAACATTTTATGTGAAAAGAACAACTGGCATACAGAAAACCTACCAAACACATTCAGATTATATTGATACTTTAGGAATATGATCCATGGGTCATATGTGATGTGTAAGAGTCAAACCTGCCTAAATATGAGGCACAGTGTGGCCAATATCACTAATTTCAAAGACACCTGCCCCCAAGAATGACATTATGTTTATGTTTGGTTGAATTCATTTATTCATTAATTTATTTTGGGTTATTAGCTTCTTATTTCTGAATGAAATTTTGTATGTGTTATAAAAAATGCAATTTTGTATGTATTCTTAATTCTGTATCACATGTAATTACATATTCAGTTTTTAATGTATTATATTCATTATTGATTATTGAATTATGAATCCTTCTAATTATAATTTTTTTAATTATGTATCCTTATTACATATTTCATTGTATGTATTCTTTACAATTCACACAGTAGCACATAGAGCAGTCTTCTGGGTGAATTGTACAACGAAGCCTATAACAACGGTTTTAAACCATTGGTATAGGTTCTGTATGTATTGTTTTTCCAAAGGTTCTGAACCATTGGTAGAAAAACATTACCAACGGTTTAAAACATTTATATAGGGATGAATGGAAGACTAAAAAAGATATGCCAACTATTATTAAACCATTGGCATATGTGTTGTGTAAGAACTCTATGCGAACTGTTTTATAAAACTATTGGTATAGAGTAGATTTATTCACATATACCAACGGTTTATCTAAAATCATTGGTATATGTCTATTGTCATGGATTACTGGGCTACGGTTTCTAAAACCATTGGTATAATTTATACGAACGACCCTCCACCTTATTCCAACAGTTTTCATCCTTCGGTATACCTTAAATTTCTAGTAGTGCATCTTTAAAAGTTCCAAAGGAATTTTTAAAAGTGTATAATTTACCCCCCCTATTGAATATTTACCATCATATGACACTAAAATTAATATCTTCATTTATTATTTCGATCAAACAATTGGTATCAGAGGATGTATCTGAAATACTTATATTCACATAAAAATTTTCATTTGTCAATTTTTCATTGTTCTACTTTTTCCTTGCTAAGGAATATTTTCCTTGTTTAATTAACCATACTACTAACAAGTTTGTGTGGAGACGGTTTTTTTTTAAGTTGGTAGGAATTAATGTTGGTTCCATTGACCACCTAATCCAACAAGACCACCTATTTTCGAGGGGAATGATTATGAATATTGTAGAAATCTCATGAAGATATTTATTATCAATACTAGAGTAGTCAATTTTGTTTTGCTTACTAGAGGATATACAAGAAAGTTAGTACATTCCCAAATCAAGGAAAACATGAATATCAACTGAATTATAAGGTATGCAATACATTGCTTTGTGCCATGACTAGAAATATATATAGCCAAATTTCATCTTGTGAAGCAACAAACTGTATTAGGATTAAAATTGAGGTTACACACTTTAGAACATCAAAAGTCATTGAAAATAGAAGAGCCATGCTCAGAGCTGAATATCATGGTTTTTTATTTCCTTATAGAGAACCCATATGTAAGGTGCATCATAGATTCAAGACTATTGTTAATAGTTTACAATCTATGGGTGAGAAAGGATTAAAAGATGATGCTCCTATTGATAAGATCATAGACATCATGCCCAATGAGTGGGAATACAAGATTACTCCTATTGATGAGAACAGGAAGTTTACTCAGATTACTCTTGATGAAATTTTTGGAACTCTTCTTCAACATGAGACTAGAATGAAGAGAGATGCTGATAATGTAATGAAGAAGAACGTGAATGGAAGTGTTTATTTTACCGAAACATTGAATCATTTGAAATCCAAGACTCATAAGAGAGTTACAAGATCCAAATCTAAGAAGATTGTTATACAATATGAATCTAGTGGAAGTGAATCCTCAAAAAATGAACTAGCCAATCCTGCTCGAAGGATGAACAATATTGTTGGACAGAAGAACTTTCAATATAGATATAAGAATAATGAAAGGAAAGATAAGAAATATTTAGAAGTTATATGTTATAAATTCAAGAGAGCTGGACATATATGACCTGATTGTCCAATGCTTAAGAAAAAATAATGAAAGGAAAAGTATTCTCAGAGAAACAGAAACAAGTACTACAAAGCTAATGCTAAAAAAGTCTAGAAAGCTAATGATTCCTGGAGTGCCAGTGGTGGTGACTCATCTAATGAATCATCAGATTAAAAATTGTTGGGATGGAATAATCTTTGTTTAATAGCCAGACTACCAATTGACAACCATTTATAAATGGATAAGTTACACAATGCTGAATCAATGACCAATTTTTATTTAAATAAATTTTTTTATAATAATAAATACTAAGAATCTATTGATGAAAAATGTTTTTCTAAGGAAGATGATACTTTACCTTCCTATTAATATGTTTCTAGGTTTTCTAAGCTTCTTGATAATGAGATTTATAAAGTCAGCAAGATGCTTGATAAGGAAAATTCTAGGATTTCTATACATACTAAGGAAATATCGGATCATTATAAAGATCTTGATAAGAAAACCCTTGATTTTGAAGGTATTTTAAAAAACCTTGAGGAAGTACATTCTTAGGTGGGTAAACATTATAAGGATCTAGATAATGTAATTTTGTAGAAAACTGTTATTGTGCCTAACTCTAGTTCAAAATCTATTTGTTTGAATACAAGAACTTATTTATCAGACTGAAATCTGAAATTTTTTCCTTAATGAAGTGTTTATCAATTTTTACCTTAGGTAAAGATTATTTTTATATGATGTATTCTCAAATATAACCACAAGGGGATAATTATGGATTTGGATATACTAGTTCTAAACTGTTTTTTAGTATCAATTATTTTGTCCCTCAAAGTACTCTTTTCTACACTATGTGTTAGTGTGGCGGACACTAGGTAAAACATTTTCCCCTAAACAAAACTCATCCTTTAGGATTTCATAATGCCTATCATTCTAAGAAAATGTGGGTGCCTAATGTTTTGATTTCTAAAATTTCCAGATCCATGAATTTTTGGGTTTTGGAAGTCTATCTCATTTGTTTTCAGGAATATATATAAAGTATAAACAGGAATTCATGGTACATGGATAGTGGATGTTCTTGATATATGACTGGTAATAAAAAATAATTTGAAAATATTATCATGAAGAACGAAGGAAAAGTAACTTTCTAAGATAATTATCAGAGAGAAATTATTGTTATATGAAACATCGTTCTTCTTGGAAAACATTGTTTTCGAATGTTTTTTTGTTAAGGGTCTTAAGAAAAACCTCATTTGCATAAGCCAATTATATGATGAAGGTTTCCTTGTGAATTTTCGGAACGACAAGTGCTTAGAACAAAATTCCAAGGAAGAATTTATTCTTTCTGCCCAAAAACAAGAGGATATATATGTACTGAGAATAGAAGACCATAGGAGACAATACTTACCTTGCCTTAGTGCTATGGAAGATCATTCCTGGTTGTCGCATAGAAGGTTAGGGCTCTATAACCATAGAAACCTATGAAAACTTTCAAAGAAAAGATTATTTAAGGATCTACCGGAGCTCAGATTTGATTCTTCAAAAGTTTTTAATCCTTGTCAATATTGCAAGCAACATAAATAATTTTTTAAATTAGTCTGTGAAGTCTCAACTACTGATGTATTACAGTTATTACATATTGATATTTTTGGTCCAACACAAACCGCAAGCATTGGAAGAATGTATTATGTATTCGTTATAGTTTACGATTACACTAGATTTACGTGGGTCTATTTTATAGAAAATAAATCTAGAGATTTTTATTATTTCAAAAGTTGTAGTTCCCAAGTTAAAAATGAGAAAAACCTTGCTTTGATAAATATTCATAGTGATCATGGAGGAGAATTTCAAAATTTTGAGTTTGAAAATTTTTGTAGTAGAAAAGGAATTAATCAAAACTTCTCAGCATTCAGAACCCCTCAAAACAAAATGGTGTTGTTGAATGAAAAAATAGAATTTTTCAAGAGATAACTAGAACCATGTTGAGTGAGTATTCTGTAGCTAAACAATTTTTAGGCTGATGCAGTAAGTATTGCTTGTTATACTATAAATCGAGTTTTGATTAGACATTGTCTTAATGAAACTCATTATGAGTTATGGAATGGTAGAAAACCTAGACTTTACTACTTCAAGGTTTTTGGATGCAATGTATTCATTTTGAATACTAAAGATAATTTACACAAATTCACACCAAAATCTAATGAATGAATTTTCTTAGGATACTCCACAACTTCTAAGGCTTATAGAGTTTTCAAAAAATAAACACTCGAACTGTTGGAGAAAAGTACATGTTAAATTTGATGAAACTGATCCCTTTGTTTTTTAAAAACCCCAACCTACATCTTTGTATGTGTTTTCGAAAACTGAATACCATCCTTTGTTATTAGTCCTTTCGATAAAGAAGATTCCCAAGAAATTTTTTTTAAAGAATTTTGTCCAGAAGATTTCCTACCTTATGTTTATGAATAGGTTTTACGAAACCCAAATCAGTTGTTTCTAAAGAATCATCCCAGTGATAGTATCATTGGTGATGTAAATCAACCTATAAGGATAAGAAGTTCCTTAAGAAATGAAGTAGAATATCTAGCATTTCGTTCCCAATTAGAACCAAAAAGCACTGATGAATCTTTAGTTGATGATGATTGGATAAAAGCTATGCAAGATGAGCTAAATTAATTCGAAAGGAATAATGTCTGGACCCTGGTTGAAAGACCCAAGGAAACTTCTATTATTGGTGTAAGATGGGAATTCAAAAATAAGTGTGGTGAAAATGGAATCATAGTATGAAATAAAGCTAGATTTGCTGCTAAAGGCTATAATCAACAAGAAGGAATAGACTAGGAAGAAACCTATGCACCAACAAATAGACATGAATCTATTCGTATTATACTTTCCTTTACAGGAGTCTTCAATTTCAAACTTTTTCAAATGGATGTGAAATGTGATTTCCTTAATGGTTATGTTCAAGGGGAATTTTTTGATTGAAAACCTATTGGTCTTTAAGATAAAAAAAATCACGAACATGTTTTTAAACTTACCAAAGATTTGTATGTACATATACAAGCCCCTCGAGCTTGGTATCATAGATTTACATGCTTTTTACTTCAAAATAATTACGTTAAGGGAAAAGCAGATCCAACCATTTTTATAAAGAAAGATATGAAAAATGTTTTGATTGTTCAAATATATGTTGATTGCCTTATATTTGGTTTGACTCAGCAGTCTTTAACTGATTCCTTTGTGGATCTAAAGAAACCTGAGTTTGAAATGAGTATGATGGGTGAGTTAACATTTTTCCTTCATTTTAAAATTTCTAAAAAACCTAAAGAAATATATATATCCCAACATAAGTATATTAAAGTTCCTCTTAAAAAGTATTGATTTGACAACACTAATAGTATATGTACCCCAATCGGTACCTCAAATTCACTTGATCCTGATGAAGCTGGGAAAACAGTAGATCAAATATGTTTTAGAGGTATGGCAGGAAGATTACTTTACTTGAAAGCTAGTCTCCATACATAATGTTTTCAGTATACTTATGTGCAAGAAGCAACACTCAATAGCACTTTCCACTACTGAAGCTGAATAAGTAGCAGTTGGAAGTTGTTGTGCTCAAGTATTGTGGATAAAACACACACTCACAGACTCACTACTACAAACACGACCTTTATTAGTGCTAAAAATGGCCTTTATCAGCGCTAGAAAAGCACTGATAAAGCCAGCGTAGATAAGTGGGGGGGGGGGTCCCCTTTATCAGTGCTGCGAGAAGCGCTGATATAGGACCCCTTTATCAGTGCTAAAAAAAGCACTGATAAAAGTACCCCTTTATGAGTGCTTTTTTTTGCGCTGATAAAGGGGTCCTATATCAGCGCTTCCTTTATCAGCGCTCTCATTTTAGCGCTGATAAAGGACCCTTTAATCAGCGCTTTTAAAAAAGCGCTGATAAAAGTTAAAAAAAATTAAAAAAATTTCAAAAAATTTAAAAAAATTTAAAAAAATTTAAAAACATTTTAAAAATACTGCCAATCGAGGGGGGGGGGGGGGGGGGGGCTTTTATAGTGCTTGAACCCCCCCTTTTACAGCGCTTTTCAGCCCCTATACAACACCCCACGCACCCCACGCACCCCACGCACCCCCCTCCTCCCTTTAACAGCGCTTGCTTCAATATTTCCCATGCGCGCGCACCCCTGCCTCCACCAGGATTTGAACTCGAGACCTCCCCCCTGCGCGCCTAAGCCCTTACCACTACTCTATTTTGATTTGCTTTCCAATTCATGATATCTCTATATCTATATATTTATATATTTAGTTATATTTATTCGTATAGTAATATATATTTATATTATAATATATATATAGTTATATTATAATATATATAGTAATATTAATATTTATATATATAGTGGTATTAATATATATCTATATCTATATATATATATATAGTTATATTTATTCGTATAGAAATATATATTTATATTAATATATAGTTATATTAACATATATATAGTTATATTAACAAATATATAGTTATATTAACATATATATAGTTATATGAATATATATTTATATAGTTATATTAATATATATAGTGATATTAATATATATATTTATGGTGATATTAATATATATTTATAGTAATACTAATATATATATATATATGTAGTTATATTAATATATATATAGTTATTAGATTAATATATATATAGTTAGATTAATATATATATATATATAGTTAGATTAATATATAGGTATATAAATATTCATATATTGGTATTTAAAATAAAATGGATATTAGTTATTATTTAGATAAAGCTAATATATTTTATATGTAAATATGTTTAATTATTTATTTAAAAAAATTAATTTTTAGGTGTGAATATATAAAAAATATGTACATATAGTTATATATTTGATTATAAATAGCAGTTCATTATAAAAAAGGATAAAATTTCAAAGTCATAATAACAATATGAATGTAATACCTTGGAATAAATTGAGTCCCCACCAAGAAAATCCAATAATAACCCCTTAAACGAGTTTGAAAATCCACAAAATGTTAAAACATCTGGGTACCCCGACAAAAAACTCAGTTTTGGAGGCCTTCTGGGCCTTTTTTGGCATTGAAAAACGCTTGACTAGGGTCCCTCGAGTCACAGCCACGCAGAGCTCGTCGCAAGCTTCAATTTGATATGTGGTAGAGCTCAAAAGGACACCCGGATCAAAAGTTATGGCCGTTTGAAGTTTGAGTTGCGTTTTCAACATATTTTGGATCTTTTTTTAATTTTTTTTAATTTTTTTAGTCCTCAAATTGTTATTAAATGACTATTACTCCATAATGATTATCAAAATATTAATTAAAAATATTTTTTTAATTTTTTAAGAAGTCATTTTCACTAAATATCTTAAATATTAAGTATAATAAGTGTAAATGTACATTTATACTTATCTAAAATATATTAAAAATTATATATTATATTTATATAACAGTATAACTATATTGATATATTAATATATTTTTAATTTTTTTTGAAGCCGACCCTTTATCAGCGCTAAAAAAAGCGCTGATAAAGGCCCCCCTTTATCAGCGCTACTAAGCAAGCGCTGATAAAGGGGGGCCCTTTATCAGCGCTAACAAAAGCACTGATAAAGGGGGGTCCCTTTATCAGCGCTAAAAAAAGCACTGATATAGGGGTTCCTTTATCAGCGTTTTTTTAGTTCTGATAAAGGCACTCTTTATCAGCGCTTTTTTGAGCGCTGATAAAGGGACCCCCATTGATTAGCACTTTTTCATTAGCGCTGATAAAGGGGAGCGCTGCGAAAAACTATTTTTGTGGTAATGACTATGGTATGAGTTTTACCAAAAAACAATTTTGTGTGATAATACTAGTGTCATTGCCCAAAGTAAAAACCCTACACATCACTCTCGTGAAAAACACATAGATACTAGGAATCACTTTGTTAGGGATCGCACACAAAAAGGAGATATCATTCTTCAATTTATCGAAATAGTAGATCAACTTGATGATATTTTCTAAAAATATTTACCCTATGATAGATTAGAATACATTAAATAGAATTTAGGAATGATAACCATAACATATTCTTCCTCCTTAACTTTTTTTAAATCAATCTCCATATAGTAATAAACTTATTTTCATAGGCGGAGTACATTTTCTTATTAGTTTCAAATTTTTCGTAATAAAGATTTTCTAAAAATTTTTGTATTCAAGTTTTATTTCAAATATTTTATAGTATAATTTTTTTTCGTAGTCTCAAAATATTCATAATGAAGAATTTCGTACTCAAAATTTTCGTAATGATGATTTTCGTACTCAAAATTTTCATAATGAATATTTCCGTACACAAAATTTTCGTAATGAAGATTTTGGTACTCAAGATTTTCATAGTGAAGATTTTCATACTCAAAAATTTCGTAGTGAATATTTTCATACAAATATTTTTCGTAATGATGATTTTCATACTTAAAATTTTCGTAATGAAGATTTTCATTCTCAAAATTTCATTATGAAGATTTTTCTTCAATAAGAATAATATTCCTGGAAATATGAAAGGTATGTTTCTTTTCTTATGTTTTCATAATATTCGTTTACTTACAGGTATTTTCCTTTTTTTTAATTTTTTTCAGATTACCTTTTCCTTAAATATGAATATTTTTCTTAAAAACCTCAAAAGATTAGATTCTATTAAGTTATCCTTGCGGCTATCATATCAACCATCATATTTGATCAGAAGGATTTTCAGCCATTGGACTGAGATAAGAAAATGAATCGTCACTTCTAACACATATATAAAGGAACCTCAAAGGGTTGTCCCACATCAATTTCAAACTCTTGCGTACTGAACTCTACCTGTATATATAAGCCTGTTCCAAACTTCATAGAGTTTTCTCAATTCAAAATGTCTGTAGAAAAATCCTCTTAGAATGATATGTCTACTGTCAAGCAAATTTTTGAGTGGCAGGTGTATAGAGAAAGGTTGGTGCAACCAAACTTCATCGCTAAGTATGATTCAATCATTTTAAAGAACATAAAATTGAATGGATGGGAGGGTGTTTGCATATCAATGCTAGGGGATCAAGATTTGGTATGTCCGGATTTTCCTGTTGAGTGTTATGAATCCGTCAGTTTCTTTAAGGATGAAGGCAGAGAGAATTTTTCCTTCAAAATCTATGGAAAGGCCTATGCTCTTTCATATACTAAGGCAACCAG
Source organism: Viscum album (assembly GCA_963277665.1). Classification (NCBI taxonomy): domain Eukaryota; kingdom Viridiplantae; phylum Streptophyta; class Magnoliopsida; order Santalales; family Viscaceae; genus Viscum; species Viscum album. The sequence continues at coordinate 2,140,280,138 of OY728123.1, forward strand.
CTTTGTTGGTATTCCATACGAAGGGGACGCTGATTTCTGTTCCCACAAGTTTCTGGATGTCAAAAAAACCTTTGTAATGGTGAAGGATATGAAGTGCCTTAGTCTTAATAATTCCAAGACTTTGATGATTTCTCACCTCTCTACAAATAATAGGATCATTGAATTATGTGTTCAAGGATTTTTCATTCTGAGAAAAGGTGATATGACACATTGAAGAAGAGTGATATGTACATCCTAGATTTTCCGGTGAACCTGGGGAAGGTTAATTAGGTTAATCAAATTCTTGTTAAGATCGAGAATATAATAAATGGAAATATGAACTTTAAGATTATCATGTACATGGCCATTTTTCTATGTTAATTGTTCGGTTTCTAGAATGATTCAAAATTCCATGCAGTTCGAAGCCAAGAAATTGGAATGTCATGCTAGTCAGTGATGATACTTTGAAGAGGAAGAACATTGGTTTTTCTAAAAACTCTAGAGAATTTTATGACCTACCAGAGGAAAAATATAAATAAATTCTGAAAAACAAGAAGTGGCCAAACCATAAAAAAATATGGAATAAAGAGGAAGATGAAGGAAGTAGAAGAGGATGGAAAAACCCCAAAATCTAAGGAAGCTCAATCCACACCTCCAAAACTTAAGAAAAAAAAGCCTATCCAGATGAGGTTGTAGAAATATAAAGTGAATATAAGAAAAATAAGAAAGTAGGGGAGCCAAATTTTGGTTTGGATCCTACTGAAGAAAAATCCTTAAAATAGAATACCATAGATGAGCTTGAGAAGAAAGCTAATGAAAAGAAACAAAAGAAGAATATTTATGAGACTTAAATTGTTCAACCCCTTATGATGGATACTGAAAAAGCTTCTTAAAAAAATCCCAGTACCAAAATATTTAATGCTAGAACCTTTACCTGAGACTCCGGGGAAGAAATTCAGGACTCCGGAAAATGCCCATTAAAATGTTGTGGAAGAAGCAGAAGAAGAAGGAAGTAGTGGTGACACTGAAGATCTCATAAAGAAAGTTGAAGACTTCCATCAGAAAGAAATTCCATTCGAAAAATTTTCAATCTGAACTTCAGATGTAGAATCTTTAAAGCTTTCTACACCTGGGAAGGATTAGAAAGAAGAGGATGAGAAAGATGAAGAGGAAGTGAACAAGCTGTCTGAGGATGAAAGTTTTAATCATCATTTTATTCATCCTAAAGATGCTGAGGTAAGAGCTGAAAAGGAGAAGATAGATAAAGATGGAATTGCTCAGTTTCCTAACAGTGAACAAGAATATCTGGATGAGGAAGTTGTTCCATGAATTGAGAAGGGGAAATAGGTGTTTTTCGATACACCTACTAAAGATACTATGAAGAATAAGGAAGCTGGTGGATCATCAAAGAGGAATGTTGTTTAGATAGAGAAAGATCCCTCACCTAGAAAAGTCTCAGATTCATATTCATCATCTCTAGGACATGATTATGTTGTCCAGTCATTCAAGAAGATGGTTGGCTCTATTCCGATTTTCCCAAGCATAGACTCTAGATGCCAGATGATTCAATAAACACTAAATCAAAAATCCGATTCAGTGTCAATTGTGATGGAAAATTTTTTCATGCATGAGGCCGATTTCAATAATTTCTTCATTAAATATGAATCCCAGAGAAGTTCCTCTATGAAAATGGTTGGCTGGTCAAAGAAGATAATAGAATATTTGAGGAAGCTTGATGATTTCCAATACAGTTTCAAGGAGTCTTTTGACATTGAAGATGGTAGGACCAAAGATCATACAACCATATTTGGAGAAAAGTTAACTTTGGAACAAAATTCTCGGATTCAGGAATTGAACGATCAGAATGGGAAATTGTATTATATTTCCCAATGATGGAAGAGGTAAAGAGATCTTCAGATTGAGATAGAAGAAAATCTTGTCAAGTAGGAAGTAGTCCTAAAGGCTCATGAAGAGGCTCTTAAATCTCAGGAAGAATGAGTCAAGGCTTTAGAGAAGAAATATAAGGATCAAGATCATCTTCTTAAGTGAGCATACAAAGATCATAAAGAGCTCAAAAGCACAAGACCATAGTCAATAAGTTGATGCCGAAGGGAAAGGAAGGATAACTTTTTTGCAATCTGATATTTTGTGGTACTTTTCTTCCTTGTACAAATTCTTTCTAATCATAATGAAATTTTTGGTTTCTTGTCTATTGGATGTGTTGTATTAATATTTCTGGTACCATAATTTCTTTTCCATTCCCTCAAATTCTTTTTGAAAATTACAAAGGGGGAGAAAGGAAAAAAGAATTCTATGTAAAGAAGAAATATCCCTTAGTAAGGGGGAGTTTTCATTACAGATATTTCAGTACTCAAGATAATGAAAAATCTCATTCCGGAAATCTAGAATATGATCCTTAGTGATCCAAATCCTAAGGCGGAGTTATTCGTTTTCATCTTTGCACATATGATAAGGGAGATAAGTTTTATTTTCGAAGTCTATAAAAATATTTTCTATGTCCTTATTTTATTTTTCATAAGGATGTTTGTGCCTTCCAAAAAGGGGGAGATTGTTGATTCAACAAGGTTTCCTTATGAATTTTCCATTACATCATGTTTTCATAGATTATTATGTCAATAAGGTCTCCTTATGAATTTAATAATCTTCACATTTTGAAAATAACAAACACTTTATCACAAAGAAAATTTCATTTTACCCCATGTTTTACTTTCATAAGGAAAGTTTTCATTCCCCAAGGAAATTTATCCTTACAATGTTTTTCATTATTCATTATCTTGTCTAAGTGTAAAATTTGGTTTCATATCTAAAAGCATGGAATCATATAATACATAGATAAAGAGAATTCTGTTTTGAGGATCTTAATTCTGACTCGGAGTAATCATTAATTAAGACTCCAAACATTGTAAGTTCTGACTCCGAATTCCAATGAATTCTTACTCCAAAATTCCTATGTTCTAACTCTGAATCCTAATGAATTCACACTCCAAACATTGTGAGTTCTGACTCTGAATTCTAATGAATTCAAACTCTGAACATTGTATTTTATGACTCCGAATTGTCATGAAGTCTGACTTCGAACATTGTATGTTCTGACTCCGAATTCTCATAAACGCTGACTACAAACATTGTAAGTTCACATTCTGAATTCTTGTGAATCCGGATTCCAAATTTCCTTGAAATTCAGACTCCAGAATTCTAAAGAGTTTAGGTTTTGAGTTCCTTAGAAAATATAATCTGAATATCGATGTATTATAGATACTGAATGTGTTTTTTGTTAGACTCCACAATTTTTTTCTTACATTCTGAATATTTGATTTTGGTTATGTAACCATATTTTGGCTTACACTTATTTTTTTATAAAACGATGTCTTGCATTTAGTTATTAACTAACCATTGTTTGAGTGACATGTGTACAGGTCCCTCTGAAATTCATGGAAAAATATGACCGTTGGAAGAGGGAGCCAACTGCTGAGAATGTGATTATAAATAGAAGCTCATTTGAAAGGGCTCACACCAACTTTTGAAACTTTCAAACTCCTCTATGATTTAAGAGCTTACATGCTGTTGAAGTTATTTCTAGAGAGATACTCTCATGCTTAGTGCGTACTAAACGTCTTGTTTAGATTTTCTTCATGCGACTCCGAATATTGCTGATTACATTCGATGGCATCTGGGGATAAGAAGACAGAGGTGCCGACTACCTTGTAATTTTGGGATTCTATGCTAAGGAATAAAGTTGTTGACTATCTTAATGTTGAGGTCTTTCAGGGATAACAAGACAGACTCTGATCTTTGTATCGAGGGCTTACCCTACTGTGGGTAAGACAAACATTCTTGAAAGTATAAATCAAAGGGACATTTATCCAAGGTTGTTGGATACCCTTCTCTTTGGGTTAAAATATTTACTACTTGTTACTTGTATTGTTTCAAGTTTTTGGATGCCTTTTTTGATTATAGAGGAATGTATAACTATCTTATACTTTTTTATACTTGTACTATGATTTAGTAAGATTCTATATTATTTAAGGTAGAATATTTATCTTTGAAAACTTTTGTTAAGTTTCCTTTCTGAAACCATCTTTCTGGTGTTTATTTCTCGGTATCACTTTTCCAGATTCAATCATGTTTATAGAACTAGAGGTTTTGTGATTTTCTCCTTTTTTAAATTTGTTAAACATTACCATCTTTAAAAGTTACAATGGAATTTTTAAATGTGTAGAATTCACCCCTGTATATTGAGCATCATACGATACTATAATTAGTATCTTCATTCATTATTTCGATTCAACATAACTACTTCCACTAGCTTGGGAACTCCGTCCATTATATATGCTTTTACTCACACACAGGTTAGGGGGAAAGGTTTTACATATAAGAAACCATGGGAAAACATGACCTTTAAAATAAGATGATAGAAGGAATGCGGTCCAAGAATTTAATTTAATAATAAATTAAAAGGATACCAATCTCATACAATTGTCTAGTCTTTCCCCATGATCATCCACATGCATACAAAAAATTACTCCAATAAAAAAACTAGAATTCAACTATTAATCATTCTTATTTAACATAAATTTCCTTCTTATAAATTTATTATCATTTTTAATTAATCAATTATTTTATCTTAATTATCTTATGAATTTCCAGGAGATTATGATCCATTATAATTTAAACTACTTAAGTAAATTAATTTAAAATTATATATGTGCATAAACTTACCTCAGATGAAATACGATGAATACCTTTCCGGATCTACCTAACAGGTATTATACTCATATAATTGTTTATTCTCTATGACTTATAGAATACATGACTTATCAAGTACTTTCATATTGTGTAGAATCAAAATAATTATTACATGAATTACATGATTTTTCTGTAATGTGTCATGCTTTAATGAATGCACATTAATAGCTATAATATGACTCATACATGATATACAGATCCAATCATTAAATAGTTGTTAATTATATATATATATATATAATATTAAACCCCATTAGATGGAGTGTCTTATCAACTTAAGACCATGCACAAGAGCACGTCTCATTGTTTATATAATATAATAAATAAATTTTAATTCTTCGTAATTTGGTATATGCACATGGTGTGGGAAGTTATGTTACCTGACATGTATATCTCTCACCATCTATCCGAAGTACACACCTATGGGATTGGAGTTCAAATTTTACATCGAAAAATGGAGTACTTTATGTTTTGAATGGACTACACACCGTGTGAACTCCAAATTATACGGTCACCAGTTAGTTATGATCTGTCTAGAAATACACGACATATATGTGACTCAGAAGTGACTACACTTTGTGTACATGGCCTACACAACATTAAATCTAATTAACCATGTGCCACCCTAGCCCAGTCAAGACACATGGTGTGGTATTTAATGCACCATGAGTAATAAATGTACATGGTTTGAATTAATTGATGAATTAATTCCTGATGCATTTACCACAAGTACACATCATGTAATTATGATTACATGACATGTAGTCAAATGTTATCCATCTAGAATCCTTAACACATCTAGATGAGATGTTTAATTTAATTTCAATCATTAAATTAATCGAATGAATTAGATAACTGTGGATCGAATGAGGAAGAACTCAATATCATGATTTAGATTAAAATTATTATTAAACCTGAATTGAATAGCTAAATTAATATGCATAAATCACCAATGATATTTAAATAATTATATGTAATTACATGACTTCTTTGCTACTACTTGTAGGTTCGGGGCGTAGCAGAAGCATGCGATGGGCAGTGCCCAACTTTGATTTTGTTCCATGTTTAATGACCAATCCGAGATCTGCAGGATGATAAATACATAGTTCAATGGAATTAAATCAATAAGATAAACATCATCAATAACTCTGGAACCAGGGAGACGATCATCAAATATTTTTTATCATTAATTTTATTTCATAATAATTACCGTAATAGAATTATTTCTTCATTGAAGGATATTAAAATAGATCCCTGATGAACCATCGATGGGCTTCAAGAATCAAGTGCATATTCCCTCTTGTGGTGAACTATACATGTTCCAAAAATCTCCAGACCCCACTAAAGGAATCTCCATGTGCTAGCATGATAGATCCTTACACTGGAATTTGATTAATTTGGACACAATAAAAAATGATGCCAAATAATTCATCTTGATCTGGTGGGGGAAGATTACTCTCCATTATTGCGAGTGATCTAAGAGAAGAGATATCTCAAGGGATTGATAAAATCCACCAATTTAATTGTTTACAACCCAAACAAAATGAATTGTTCTATTGAGAAAATAACATAACTACATTTATATATCACTGGGGTTAAATTAAAATAACAAAAATATTTCCCTTAACAGCTTAGTTAATTCTAGAGAAACCCACTTGTAAAATAATAATAATATAATTATTATTTATTGACATGCTCATACCTTGAGAATTAAAATTAAACATTATTTAATTAAATAATATTCAATATTTATTATTTTTTCAGCAGACCAAAAATCCCAATATTTCATTCCTCCATAATATTTATTGGATCTTGAATATAGTCTATTTATTTATTAAATAAACATCACTATATTATTTTACAGTAAATAAATAAATATTATATTCATTAAAAAGTAAATAAATATTTATTAAATGTTCTGCTCATATTATATTTTCTTGAATAACTGGTGATAGAATAAATATGATTAATAAAACATGAATAATTAATAAACCACATGTGGGAATAATATTTATTCGATTTGTTATATAAAAAATAATAATATATTTCTTAACTGAGATTTTGTGTATACTTAATGTGTGGCCCCCTAGGCCTCTTTCTCAATGGCATTAGGTGAAGTAGTCTAATGTCAAGGGTTAGCATCTATTAACTATCCAAGGAACCCAGAGAGAAATAATTTAATTTTATGATGACATGATACCTCATACTTACACATACTATTTATTGCAATCACATTATCACAATATCTTAATTCAAGCAAGTTGCATACTAGTTCCATCAACCTATGTGCTTCATGTCTCTTTCTTAGAATTTATGAAAATAGAACTTGTATATAAAATACTATGAAAATGGATTTTTTAGGTTATATTATTTCCATCAAAGGACTAAAGATATAGACTTCCATTAATGAATAAAATGGATAAGTCCTTTCTTGTGTTATACATTAATGTAATTATACTCATGACACACCCAATATATTCTACCTCACCAAAAACTTCTTTCATCTCCATTTTCATCAATAAATAAAAGTACATTTCTCATAAAACTCATTAACAATAATATTAAAGTCTAATGACCAATACACATATGTGTACATAGGAACATCCAATGTCACATATAAATGTGGATTTCCTATTGAACGATCTCATTCTTTATAATATCCGACTGAATATTACAATGGGTGTACACCATGAAAAGGTGACACAAATTCCTTAAGTATCCACCCCTGATAGCCTGTATCAGTTGAGTCCCAAAAATGAAATCATATCACTATAGAACATATATTTATTAATAGTGTTGTAGCACTTCTAGTTTTTAATCATAATTGGAAACTGCTGTGACCTTTTGGAGTGAAAATTACTATAGGGACATTATCACATATTATGTTACATATTAGAACAATAATGATGTGATAAGAAGTTTATTAATAATCAAAACTATGAATAGATGTTATAAAAAAGTACATAGATGTTGGTCCTAAGGAACCAAATCCAACAAGATCAAGGTTTTGTTTACCTTCGGAAACTAGAATTAGAAAACTTTAGTGAGATCCATATGATATGTCTAAAGATGATTATAATGATAATTATATGTATTGGAAAATATACGAAATATTATTGAAGTATAGAGTGAGGGGTTTTTAATAAATTACATCCTTTTAATGATAATAAATGTGGATGTGGTTCTATATTTGATCTAGATATGGATAATTGATATGATAATGGAACATATGGATTGACTCGAGTGTTACCCATTATATAAAAATGGCCCTTACTTTGAAACTTGTTTGAAACACCAATGGGATATTCTTTGGGAATTGGAAAACACCTTACAAACCATCATAATGGATTTGATTAACATCCTAGGTTAAAACTAAGGTTTTAGAGATTATAATAATTTAGATATGTTTTTTGTTATTTTTATGATTATGTGGTTTTCCACAATTATTTTTATCATTCAGACATGGATTTTATGTTTTAATAAATGATGGAAATTATAATAATCTTTGTTAGCATTTAATGTGATAGGCAATGTCATGATGTTAAACCAAATGGGATGATGACTGGAGTAAATGATATTTTGATTACTTCTATTCAGTTATCATGACATATGATTAATAAAATTAAACTTTTCTAACTCTTAAACTCACCAAAGCAGATATTGATAGTGTTCATTGAGAGCATGGGTGGTGGGGACCATGGAGGAATGAAGGGATGGTTTCCCATGTATCAAGAATACAAGAAGAAAAAATCAAGGGAATGTCTCAAAGGAACTTGAACATGTCTTATCTTTGGCTATAAAATGAATATATGATGCAATTGCAGAAGGAAAATTAATATCTTAGTTAATATAGAGGATAAGAATAATGGTTTACCTAAGGAATCATCAAAAAAAGAAATTTTCAAATGAGGAATGTATTAGAATTATGAAAACTGATTTCCTTTGGGGAAATTACAAGAAGATTATCAACAAGGTTGTGTGAATTGTTTTTATAATAAACGTACTGTAAATGACAAGTAAAAGGAAAGAGGTACTACATAATAATATTGTGAAGGCTTATTTGTAGTTTATTAATAATGTATAACTATTGAAGTGTTTATGTATTGGAATTAAAGAATTATAAATTATATAATAAATTTTTAGGGGTTATTCTTTAAGAATTTTTAAGAATACATTTAATGGTGAAAATGACCTAGAAAGGTTATTTAATAGAAATGTGATATTTTATTGAATACACATGATTAATGGAATGATAACCCTCAATATGTTCCTTATATTAAGAGAATTATTTTTGAATAATGCGATTATTTTAATGAATAAAGTAAAATGAATAGTATTGATGACTTTATAAATGATCAATGATTTGTTGAGAATATGGTTTATGTAATTACTTATGGATTTTAAAACATTTTTGGATTTATAGAATATATTTAAAAATTTATGGTTTTATTAAATGAATGAGGAATCATGTATGTTTTCATAGACATTTTATGGTAATTTCTACTATTAAAAAGTTTTAGAAGAATATGTGATCAATGTGTTTACATATTGGATATGTGATTTTATGATCTAACTCATGTTTTTGGGAGATTGATGATTAATTGATTTTGAAAATTTAGTGACCATCATTATAAAGTTTTAATTTTAATTTTTTTTAATCCTTGATAATCCATAAGGTTAACTATTCCTGGATTAGATTATGTTGGAATTTGGATGTTATTGGGTAACTTGTGGAAACCTTTTTTGTTTTGGTAAATATTGAATGACTAAAGGATTGACTTATGGGTATTATGATTATTTTAGTGCATTTTTCATGAAAATAATTCATCATGAATATTTACTTCATGGATGATGTACAAGAATTTTTATAAGAAAAACCAATGAATATATTTTTTCCTACGATATAAACTAATGTTAATACCTAGATATTTTGTTCCCTTGGAAACTATTCATCATATTAGGACAATAACTTATCACTCGACACTTCCACCAAATATCCTTTATGATCACAATGTTTTCCTTGTATCTCTGATGAGAAAGTGTATACAAGATCCTTTACACATACTAAATATATTGGTTTTACCATATAGGGTGATACTTATTATGTGTAACAACCAATATAGATTTTGGGTCATAGAGAGAATGTTCTATGAAACAAGACTGGTCACCTGGCCAATATTTTTTGGTGAAACAACCATCTCGATAAAGCTACAAAGGAACCAAAGGATATAATGAGGTAGAATAATCCTCATTGCGTTTTCTCAAAGTGATTAATTTTGAGAGAAAAATCATTTTATGGTATGTATAAATTAAAATCATGAGATTTTATGAAATATTTTAAATAATTAAATTTCATTTCACTATAGCTTGTGTCACATGAAACAATGAGTTCGAATGAAGGACGACATAATATTCAAATCAAAGTGTTTGAAACTAATTGAAAATATATTTTCAAAATGTATTTAAATTTTTATATAATAATTTTAAAATTATCATGGAGTAAATTTTTTTTTCAAAAAAATATATTTTTCAACTAATAGTGAGAAAAAATGGTTTTTTTAAAATAATTCCTTTTTATTTCAATGATTTTTCATGTTAAATTTTATTTTAATATGGTTTTAAATGGAATATTAGTTCAATAAAATAGAGATTAATCTTATTTAGTTTATTTGAATCAATTCGAAATTATTTTTTTAAAAAAATATTCTAATCTATTGAAAAGTTACTCTGTAAATAACACATTTTTCTACATGTTTGTAGGATTATTTTTAAATTAAAATATTACAATTCTATGAATTGAAATTTAAAAAATATATTCCATATTTCGAATAAGAAAAAACAATATTATCTAAAAGTCTCAGCTCAATTTTTGACCATAATGAATAATAAAAATAGTACAAATTAATTACCATTGTTAAGAATAAATCATGTTTACCTTGTGGTTAAAGAAAAATATAAGTTTATAAAAACATGTCTAAATCTAATTTTATGTAATATTTCAATATTATCCTTCCAAAATTTTAATACAAAGTAATTTGGTAGCATTTATCATGGGAAAAATTTATCATATTGTATGTCTTAAAATTATGCTTCTTGAATCATGATATTAAACATTCCTTTTTTACTTTCTATTCTTTGGGAATACGATAACATTGCTTGTGTGTATGAATAACTCCCACCTCATGAAGTTATGTGATTAATTCATACTTTATAATTAATGTAATAAATATATTTTTAATGAAAATATATGACATATATGTCATAAAACCTATTGTATGAAGTTAATAAAAATTTTATCTTTCTTTTATTTCATCTGTTGAGAAAACGAAACCAACCTTCATGCGTATGTATGGCCAAATGTCTCCATGAGTAGTGTGATTAATTTTCATTCTATAACATTAATAGATCAATCTAAATACTTATATGATGAATATATATGATATTAATATCTTGGGTATCATTTTGGATACTATGTAACCTTGATCTACATGAAAGGTCTGAAAATACCAAAAAACATACATGAAGAATGAAGTAGTAATTACCTGATAACTGATTTTAACATAGAATGGTCAATAAAAGGATAATAAAAGGTCATAAATAAATCATATATGGAATTATAAAATTATTATGGTTTTATAATAGATTTATAATACACCTACATTTATTAATAATGATGTTAAAATGTGTATGTTTCCGACACATTTTCTGGGGCATGCATCCATATGTTGAGGAGGACACACAGTTATTTCCCCATATTAACTCTTTCCAAAGGTAGGAGGACTCCATAGTTTAATCAGGGATGTTTTCTCCTTGATCAAAATGTGATGACGGGAAGTAGGCTCCTTCTTCCATGGATTCTTCCTCGGAGCTCGTTACCTAGTACAGGTCTTCATTAAAGATTAAGATGTTTTTCATGAAACTCTTCCCATAGCCATGTCATCATGGACACTAGTTAATTACATTACTTATATCATGACATTCCATGGGGTCTTGACTTAGTAGAAACCTTTGGTCGGAGTAGATGACAACATCAGGCATGTCGGGACATCTTTGGATGCGTGGACAATGGGGAACCTGTATTGCTCCCCATAAGAGGGCTTCTCAAGGGCATTGAACCTGAGGCATCCCATAATGATTATAGGATATCTTATGCTGGAGGAATTTCTATGAGGTATTCATTTTCTTCCCATGATTAACACGGGGTAGGTTATGAGTTTAATCATCTATCAGAGATTATTTTTCTAAATTCTTGTCTTCTAAAGTTTTCCTCAGCCGGCTCATGTTCAACATAGGGAATTCAGTGAGTTTAACGTCTTACAGAGAAGGAATGAGAGTGATCAAAATTTCCCATAGAGATGGATCAGATTGGTACATCCCTAGGAGGAATCACCTAGAAGGTTTTTCAAAATGATGGATTAGAATGACCAATGAGGACAGATCAAAGGTGGTGTGTCCCATAGAGGGAAGATATCACACCGTGAAGGATGATAAGGACATCAGTGAGGGATGATTAGAAATAGTGCACCCCAAAATGGGGAACCTCAGATGGATATGTCAGAATTACAAATGGGAGAAGTATTAGGGTGGTGTGTTCCATAAAGGGAAGATGTCACACCGTGAAGGATGACATAAAAAACATATCTTAGAAGGTATAACAAAATTAATTCATATCTAAAATAGTAACACATTAATTTAAGCTTATATAGATTTTTAAAAAATAAAATAATGTCAAAAATATTTTTTGACATGAAACACATATCTTAGAAGAAAATGTTTCAACATGATAATTTAAAATATATTTTTTAAAACATATTCTCTCTCTTCAATAGATTTAATTAAATACAACAATTATTTTATCGTGTGTTACATATGTAAAGTCATAGACACCAGTATCCCAGAGTTGGTGACTTACTTTATTACATTGGACAAGATATAAAGAAATAATATCTTAAAGGACCAAATATTTTAGTAGTTTTTTTAAAATGGATACGTATTTGAAATGAAAATTTTATTTTAAACTTAAAATAAAAAATTATTTTCTTTTATTTTACCATTATTCCCCTTAGCAAAACCATTAAAATCAATCATAATAACGTTCTTACAGACCTGAGAAAAAATAAAACATTATAAAGTAGTTATCTAAATTTCTCAATAAGGGAATTTATATAAAAGAGGCTATTATAAATAATAAATAATAGTAATGGAATTCAAAATAACTGAAACCCATTCCATATAATAAAAAACATGAGCATAATATTGACATAATTAAAGATGATCAAATAATTATATATAAATGATCACATGATCTAGGAACATGAAAATGTATATTTTTTTAATAGAATAATAACTTGAAAACCAAAATTTTATAATGATGGAATGCATAATTTCAGGCATCTAAAACATGTCATTGGGGATTCACACTATTAATCAAACATCATCAAGGCTTCATGGCACGAATCTAAAATCATCAAGGATTTATGCTAAGAATCTTATAAATGGGTAAGGCCTTGGCCCAAAAATAGTATAGTTTGCCTCATGAGATCTAATTTTGTCTTGATGGACTGTCAAGGACCCCACCCATTATATACTAAGTCTAATGCATTCCTCACATGAATAAATAATTCAACTGATCAAATTAATAACTGCCAATATTAGAATAACTAGTCATATGGTATATCAATACTTCTTTATTCAAATAGATAATAAACCATCCAAATAAATATGATTAATGGTATCATTAGAGTACATCATTAAAATAATTTGTATCAAAGAATTTTTAAAGAAATGGAAACACTTTAAAGAGATTATTGGAATTTTTTTTGAGGAAAATTACCCTTTTGACATTGAAAATAAATTATCTTTTAAACACCGTGAAATTATAAAAGAATATATCTTTATGTAAAATAATCTTTAAAGATTTGAAATGGTTCTTAAAGTCATTAATTCATTTTGACACCCAGAAAATATTCTCACACCATATAATATAAAAACCATTCCTTTTGTATTTTTTTAGAAAAGTCTCAAAAAACCGGTTTAAAAAATGAAAAAATATACATTTCAAAAAATTTAGTTAAAATTCATAATATTTGTATAAATGATTTAAAAAAGTCATAATATAACAATGAGAACATTTTGGAAAACATTTATAGAAAACATGGGCATAGAAGAGAAATATTCCCTAGTGGAGTCTTAAATATAAATAATCTAAATTAATCATGAAGTTGTGAAATAAACCCTTACCACTTTGTAATCAGTTGAATCATATGCCACATGAATGAAATAAATTCAATTGAAATATTAGATAACATGAGGAGAACGTTATTACAGGTATAATATATGAATAGATATAATATACACCAAAAAAATTGAAAATGTGGGGTATATGGCATATGTTTCACAAAAGAAAAAATGAGACGAGAAAACCATACCTTACACTTTCATTTAGTTAAAATTGATCAGACCTCTAATATAATTATTTAAATAGTGATATTATTTTAGAATAGAACCATATTCATATTCATGATATCATAAATGATCCTCTTATATCATCTTATCACCCTTTGTTAATAATATTTCATTATTATCCAAGTCCTGGGTGTTAAATGATTCATTTTTACTAGGCATGTTTTTTCATTTGAGTAATAGTTATTATTAATAAGATGTAGTTCAATGATATAAATAATTATATTAAAGGTCAAAGTTATGACATTTATTCATTACATACATTTTCATAATCATTATTTAATCATGAAATTGGAAAGTTAATCGCATCACATTGTGGAGGCGGTATGCCATACGTACGTATGAGGGATGATATCAATCCCATAATGGTGAAATGGTAAAGAAGTGAATGGTATAATAATTTTTCTAGAATCAACACCACATAATAATTATCATATATATTTATTTTATTTATCATTATAGCCATCCAATTAAGGTGTTGATGAAAAAAACAATGCCATATCATGGAGACGGTAATCTCTATGTAGGCACACATGATGGTTTTGTTTTTTATAGGATGGATAAAAGGTGGAATATTTTATTCCCATAACCATAATAAAATTTAAATAAATATATGATATTAGATATTTTATTTGAGGATTTATACAACCTGTGAAAAGGAATTTGAATGGTAAATTAACTTGAATGAGTTGGTAAAAACGACTACCCCAAATTTGGAAGACATCCATTAGATCCATTATTAAAGGATCTAGGGTTTTTATTTTTGGAAGAAACAAATCCTACAACACATTTATAAGAATGTTTTGAAGAGAAATGTCAGCATCTAGATGATCTATAAGGCTCAATGAGGTGGGAGAGGTGAGGGAGGAGGTGTCGTTTTATAATAGTGGTTTGTGACACAATTGGAAACTCTATAAATAATAAATTAATACAAATTAATTTCTATTAAAAAATGTCCAATAGATGAGTTATTTAGAAAATAATGTTATTTTGGGTCATAATGATCTCATACAATAATATTTTTATATGTTTAGGTCATATTTTTACCCCCTATCTTTTTTGTTTAAACCCTCATTTTACCCCTTCAGCTATTACGGGGACACAAAAATCACTATTTAAGGGTTAATATAGCTACTATAAAATCCAAAATTACCAAAAAACTGGATCAGTTATGAAATTTTAATAATTAACACAATCATTTGTAGAATTTATAAATTTTAATAATTTTATATCATTTAATAAAATATTATTTATTATAAAATTTCATTAATGTATATTTTGTCACTATTCATTACTTTGATTTTTAATAATAGCCAACAAAATATAACATCAAAAAAAATATTATATTATTTTTAAAACAGGTCATGGTATTCTATAATGTTAGTGGATCACCTTAATTAATTCAAATTATAATATTATAATATTTTTAATATCATTTATTTTAATTTTTTTCATTAATTGAATAATTACATCATTATCATTGTGTAATTATTTAAGGTAATTATCTCTTAAATAAAAATAAAAAATACATTACTATGAATGGTAAAATTATTATTTTTAAATATTATTTTTATTCGAATATAAAATCAAAATAAACCAAATGAAAAATGACATAGTTTTTAAAATTATTAATATGACATATTTGACTATTATTTAAAAAACTATTATAAATATCATAAGCACCTCCAAATGTCTATAAATGGTAATATAACCGAATTGTAACTATTTATGAAATAAATGGGATCATCCAATAATTTTTTTCAAGTTATAGGGTCATGTTCTAGTCCTTGTCATTTGTTGGTCGGAGTGTATATCCCAAGAGAGGGGGGGGGGTCTTGGAACCAAGGCTATTTGTTGAAAATAATTGAGTTTGGTTTGTGTTAGTTGCCATTCTGGGCATAGATGACATGGGTGTTTGCAAGGATTGAGGTCATACAATTGAAGTTGAATGTAATATTTAAGGTCACTGCTCCTCAAGCTATTCATCACATCACAAAATTCATGAAAGTCACAAAAAATCATATCAAAATATATGTCTCATCAAGAGGTAACCAACTCCACCAACTGTTCATCAATCAGACATACAGTTTGGAAGATAAAGGTGTTTTGGTAAACATTGGGGCGGGTACGCAGCACCATACACAATGAAGGTGCCTAGTACGCGTTGAGGACACATGTAACATGGTGTAGGGACACAGTATGTGGTGAAGGAAAGCAGTACGTGAAGTAGGCGCGTCACACATGATGTAGGGAGCATGAACGATATGCAAAGCGGTGCATGAAATCGAAAACAATTCACAACAACTGTATGCGGTGAAGGAATTCGGTATACGAAATACAGAAGGTTGAAATAAAAAATGGTTCACTATGATGGTACATAGTGAAGCCATACATTTCGTAAAATGATGATGGTTGGCGGTATTGTTGCGGTTCGTGAAAAAGAAGTGGAACATGGTGGAAGCTAACCGTGCACAGATGGAGTGAATATTGTCCCACATTGATAATTTGGGTAAAACAGATTAGCGATTTTTGCAGAGTTATGTTTCTATTTAAGGAATAGTAATCCACAATATCAAATGATGAGATTAGAGATTAAATTTTGGGGGAAGAGATTCAGAGAAGGTGTCAGTGGTTCATGGTGGAGAGGACGACATGCAGAGAGACTCATCTGTGTAAGGAAAATAGTCCCTGGAAGGGGGTGTGGTTTGAATATGAAGCTATCCCAGTAAGCGGCGGAGTAAGGAACTATGTGGAGAAAGACAATACGCAAAGGTTTGGGGACTAAATGGAGTTGGGAAGAACACAATATTGTGCGGTACACGGAGGAGTTAGACGGTACGTAGAGGAGTTGGATGGTACATGAAAATAGTTACGGTATGCAGAATCAGCTACAATATGAAAAACACCCATTGAAGCCTATAATTGGACAAATCTGTTTGCAAAATTAATCTTCATAACATATCGGTGTACATGAAAATAAATTACATCTGTTAATGATTATGGTACTTCAACAGAGAATCCATTTGCAGTTGAGGATGCATAGATTAATGATAAAAAATGAAGTGACCTTCATGTAAATAATCTAAGTGAAGATTCTTTCAAAGTAGTGAGCGAAGAAGAGTTAGAATAAGTTACCCTAGGGACGTAGTTTACAATCCTTAAATCCCTGTATAGGTAGTGCAACTTGAACATAGTGACTGTGCTAAACTCTTATAATCCAAAATTAGTAAAAATTATTCGAATTTGGTATGATTGAAACACTATCAGTGTATTCTCCGTGGGCATATTCATTTGGGGTGAACCAAGAAAAATTGTTGTGTCCCTGATTTTCATGTGATTGATTATTTTATTTACACCCACTTCAGAAAAGTTTAACAGGATCCTACAAATGTGGGAACAATATCCAATAGTTTAAAAGAAAAAGCTGACACCTTGATTTACCACTCCTCTATTAGGGGGTTCCGGGGTCCTTCAAGTGGTATCCAAGCATAATGGTTGCTGGGGTTGAAGCTATGTGTCATGTTGAATTCAGTCAACAATAGGATAATTCATCTCTTCGATGGATGTAATGTTCAAATATGAAAAAAAACAGGATGAGATCTCACTTAATATCTCTTGGAATTCAATTATTATTTGCTATTGCACAGGGAATAAAATTCCCTGATCCAACAGGACTGTCAAGGAGTGATACAGATAGGAAATTGGTTAATGCTGATGAAAAAGCTCAAAATTCTCTAATTATATCCCTTTATGATCAGATTTATCTAAAGGTAATGAGTTGCACATCCTCCAAATAAATGTGGGATGAACTTGATAATATTTATTATGCATATATCAAAGTGAAGGAGGAAATAAATCAAGTACAACACAATAGGTTTGGTGATTTTAAGATGCACCCTGATGAGAATGCATACTCCTTTTTCAATATAATTAGTAAAGTTGTAGGAGAAATCTGATGTCTGGGTGAAGAAATTAAAAGATTAACATCATAATAAGAATCATGAGAAGACACCCACTCTTTTATAATGTAAAGGTGTCAGACCTTGAGGAAATGGATCTCTCCGAACTCTCGATGGATGATCTTCTATACAATTTATCAACTTATGAAAGGAGAATCAAACCAGAAGAAGATACGACATGTGTGAGCAAGAAAATGGAATCCAAATCCTTTGAATTTTTTTTAATAGTGATGATGATGAGGAGGAAAACGAAACACTTTCTCTCAATTCCAAGAAGCTCAAAAAGGGAAAATGAAAATTTGAAGGCAAGCTACCTTTGGCTTGTTTTCAATGTGTTTGAGTTGGGCACATTTCTTATCATTGCTTAAGAAAATTTGATAATGAAGAGAGATAATTTGAAAATATAGAAAATCCTCCGAAAGGTTTCTCCAAGAAGGGAATCTTCAAATTTGAATATAATGTTCCAAAAAAGAGTTCTGTTTGTAACGACGAAGATGTTGATAATGAATTCCTTGAGGAAGATGAACCATAATTTAAAATAGGAAACCATGCATCCATGATAGATACCATTGAAATGTTAGAACCATTAATAAATAAATATAGAGAAAATCAGTTGAATGCTAATTCTATTCCCAAGTTTCAACTTAAGGATGTCTTTGTTAAGATTGAGATAACTGTAATAGATTAATTTTATGGAATGTAATAGAGGAGGAATAATCATAATATTTTGATCAGATGGAAAGAGAAATTGAACGACTCCAAGAGCTGGTGAATGTTTAATCATAAATCCTTGAAAGCACTGATGATGTTATGGAACTAAAACTCAGAATTGAAGAACAAGCAGTGGTCGTTAACGAGCTTACCTTGAGACTTGAGGAATAGTCTAAGACGGTTGAGGGACTCCAAGAAGAAGTTGTTACTCTAAGAAGTAAACTTGAATGTTAATCAATTTCAAAAGAAAAAAAAAAGAAAATACAATTTGGAAGGTTCTCAGATTCTTAGATTCTAGAGAGAGCAAAATGGTGTTTTGATGGAGTTGAAAATATCTTTAGTGATTAAATACCCACGTTCATGGGAAATAGTGGAATTGGTTGTAATGTTGAAGCATCAAATGCTATAAATAAATTGAGCTAGAATAAAGGAAAAATGAAAGATGATCATGTTGAGAAGCCACCAGAAGTGATGAAAATGTGACCCTTAAATCAAACATAAAAGAGTGTTGAAGAATATAATCATGTTCCTAGAAATTATAGGCATCGAAACTATTTTCCTGGGGAAGTAGGCATGAGGAGAAATAGAAGTGGGAAGACATTTCCCTTTATGAAGTGTCAGTTTTGTGGCAATCTGGGCCATAACATGTCATACTACAAAGAGGCAAGGAGCTATATGAATGGGGAAAAGTTAGGACATTAAAAAAGGAGAACATATTCATATCCTAATTCTTATAAAAGAAATTATTTCTATCAATATCTTTTTACTATTCTATCTTTGCACATAATGTTTTGCGTTGCAGGAAGAGGTATGACATGATAAATTCATTCAATAGTGAGAGACAAGTCAGTGTACATAAAATAGATAGTGTTGTTATTCCAAATAGGTTTTTCTCTTATTTAAGAAGAATTTGAATATAAAGAACCCACGTATACAAAAGAGATAACTGAAAGTTCATAAGAATCCAACACACAATCCAATATCTCATAGAATGAAAAGTGGAAAATTGAAATGTATAATTTTGTAGATGTATCACACAAAATTACATATTACAACAACACTTAGATTTTTGAAAAGAAATTTTCATCCCACATGACAGATTATGAAGACCTATTAATAAATTTTAATAAAAAAGTCTATGGGACAGTGAGGTTCAGTAATTATGGGACTTTGAAGATAAAATGTATTGGAAGAATTGAGCTGGTTAATGGAGAGTTGAAGAAAACTAAAGTCCTATTTGTGGATGGTATTCATCACTATATTCTTAGTGTGAGTAAACTCTGTGACTCATGCCTTACTATGAAATTCAATAGAAATGGATATACTATAAGAGGAAGGTATGGGATTTCTCTCATGAAAGTCTACAGAACAGAAGACAACTTATATCAGGCTAACAGCAAATAGAACATTTTATACCTAAAAATTGAAGAGGAAAACAACTTATGGAATTGTGTATTTGGGAACATTAATCAGAAAGATAGGGAAAATACATCAATGAAGAAGACATTCTTGGATATCTCTATTCTAAAGCGTGAACAAGAAAAGACCTGTGATTTTGTATACGAGGGAAACTGGGTTGCAGTTCCTATGGGCCATAGAAGAAAAGAGCATCAAATCTCCTTGACCTCCAGACATATGTACGTGGCTCAATAAATGTTACTGGAACACAGGGAGAGATGTACATTTTTCCTTTTATAGATGATTACAGTAGAATGGAATTTGTGATTGTTATATGTAGGAAGTGAAATGTTCTTGATTTCATGAAAACCTACCGACAAATCAATAAGAATGATACTAGAATGAATATCAATATCCTATGGTCTAATAATGGAGGACAATAAACTTCCATTGAATTTGAAAATTACTTAATGAAGCATGGGATACAACATGAGGTGGCAGCTGTGATAACTCCACAAAAAAATGGACATGTTGAGCACATGAATTGATAGGTAAACAATAGGGCCAGAACTATACTGATTGAGATTCATATTCCTTGAAATTACTGGAAAGAGGAAGTACAAGATTTTGTGTATATTCAAAATCGAACAGGGCTATAAAATAGTGAAATAAAGACACCTTATGAATTTTTCAATGGAAGGAAGCCCTCTTTGAGATGTTTTCATGTTTTAGTAAAAAAAATTTAATCAGAAACAAAGATGTAAATCAAGGGATGTATGGGGAAAATGAAGATGAAGGAATATTTCTTGGATACCCAATGATCAAAAAATCCTACAAGTGTTTCAATAAGCATTTGGGAAGAACTGTGGCATGAAGGGATGTAAATATCATCGAAAATAAAAACCTGAATGATTTTAATAATTCCTACATATATGTGATAGATGATTAATAATAGTGTTAATATGGAAGAAATGGTAATAAAGAGGTAGATGAAGATCTGAAAAACACTTTATAGTCACATTATGATGTTTACTCTGAAGAAGAATCAGTAGAAGAAGCCATATCTAGAGAGAATTTTTCTGAACCCCAACGGAAAAATAGAAGTCCATAGACTGATCAATCCAACATTATCGTGGATCATAATGCACCCACATAGCTATTGTGGAGGACGCGCAACTGTTTCCCCATATCCACTCTTTAAAATGGTAGGATACATCAATCCATTATACAAGGATGTTTACTAGTTGATCGAAGTGTGATGATGGGATGTAGGCTCCTCCTTCCATGGATTCCTCCTTGGATCTCGTTATCTAGTCCAGGTCTCCCTTAAAGATTAAGATATTTTTTCATGAAACTCTTCACAACGCCATGCCATCATGGATGCGAGTTAATTACATTACTTCAATCCGGACATTCCATGCGGTCTTGACATGGTAGCAACCTTTGGTTAAAGTATATGACAACATCAGGCATGTCGGGACGTCTCTGGATGCATGGATAATGGAGAACCTATATTGCTCCCTATAAGAGGGCATCTCAAGGGTGTAGAACCTGAGGAACCCCACATAGAAATGTTGGGTATATTATTCTGGAATCATGTCTCTGAGGTATTCATTAGCTTCCCATGGTTAACACGGGGTAGGCTACGAGTTTAATCTTCTAGAAGAGTTGAATATTCCAAATTATTGTCTTCTAATGTTTTCCTCTGGCATCTCATGTTCAACATAGGGCATACCATGAGTTTAATGTCTAGCCGAGAAGGAATGAGAGTGATCAAAATTCCCTATAGAGACAGACTAGATTGTTACATCCCTAGGATGAAACACCTAGAAGGTTTTCCAAATTGATGGATCAGAATGACCAATGAGGATAGATCCAATGTGGTGTGTCCCATAGAGGGATGATATCACACCGTGAAGGATGATATGGACACCATTGAGGCGGGATCAGAAAGAGTGCACCCTAAAATGGGAAACACAGGATGGATAGGTCAGAATGCCCAATGAGAGAATACATAGGTTGGTGTGTTCCATAAAGGGAAGATATCACAGCGTGAAGGTTGATTTGGACACAACTGAGGGCGGATCGGGATAATTGAACCCTAGAATGGGGGACACCAAGTCTTACCATTGGCTGGGATTGAACCTCGTGGAGTATTCCTATATACACTATGTAGAAGACAGGATCAAAACCCACGTAGTTCTAATGGGTGATGTATCAGGGTGTACAAAATTGAAAACAACCCGAATACAAGTGGGGGCTTATGAATGGATTGCAGCCCATCGAAAAAGGGTTACTCTTGGTTGAATGATTATGGATTGTGTGGGGATTATGTGTGGTTAGCAGCTCGAGGGAATGGTGTGATCCCACCAGGATGTTGTGACCCAAGTATGAATCTAGATGGATGACGGAGAGTTGAATGAGGTGGAGGGGGAATGAGATGGAACTGCCATGAAGGGGATGGTAATGTTGGGATTGAACCGCAAAGAGGCTTCCTACATGTCCCCATGATTGGGAATCAATGTTCATGTAGTTTATAATGGGGGAATAGGACTGGGTGTGCACAGAGGACAAAGAACCGATGCTATACAAGGGTCTATGCGTGGTTAGCGGCCTGGGTTGGTCTGACACTCGAGGGGTGGACCAGAGACGTAGGCCCCAATTAATGTAACTACAATGGCTTACCATCGATGGCATACTACAACGAATAACTGCTGGTTGGGGTTGACAATGACTTACCACTGCCAGGGTCACACAATGCCTTACCGTTGATTGGGATACACAACAAATTACCATCGATTGGAGTGCACCACAGCTTACCATCGATTGGTGTACACAACGAAATATCATCGATTGGGGTTGGACCTTAGAGAGGTATCATATGTACCCTATCTAGGAGACATTGATAAAATCCCAAATTGTTCTAAATGGCACTATTTAACATCTTTTGTGTTGAAAATGGGCATACAGTTTAACGTCGAGCGGGATGAGGAGGACCGATGTGATGTGGTCAGGACCGATGGGTGTTTTGCATGAACCTCAAAGAGGCTTCCTACATACCCTCCCTAGGAGACAAGGATAGAAGTCCATGTAGTTTGGAATGCTAGATACAGTTTAACGTCATGCAGAATGAAGGTGAACCGGCATAAAGGGGGTTGGGACATGTAGGTGATGGGATTTAACATTCGGGAGGCTTCCTAAGAACCTTACTTTGGAAAGGATCGAAGTCCACATAGTTAGGGATGGGTTGGGTCTTACACGCTAAGGAAGCTCAAGAAGGATCCTTGGGTCAATTCTTACTCTAAGACCAGGTGATTCATAATCGTTGTGAGAAACAAGAGGCTGCAAAGACATGGTGATCATATCTCAAAGGTGCATCCATGAAGGGTGGTGAATGGGGCATACACATTGAAGCTGCTTAGGTTCCACTGTGGAGAAACAATGATGGGTGGGGCATATGCATGGAAGCTACCTGGGTGCTGCTATGGAGCGGAAATTGTGAATGGAGATTACCTAAGGTAACTGCCTCAGTGCCTATATGGATTGACAATTGTGAATGAGGCTTATGCAAGGAAGTTTCTCGGGTGTCGCTTTGGAGTGGCAATTATGAATGGGGCTTACGCATGGAAGCCTCTTGGGTGCTGCTATGGAGCAACAATGGTGGAATGGGCTTACCCATGGAAGCTCCTTGGGTGCTGCTATTGAGAAACAATGGTGAATGGTGCTTATGCAAGGAAGCATCCCGAGTGCCGCTTTGGAGCGACAATAGTGAATGGGGCTTACAGAATGAAGCTGCCTGGGTGCCACTATAGAGTGAAAATGGTGACTGGGGTCTTACACATGGATGATTCCCGGGTACCTCTATGGAGCGGCAATGGTGAATGTGGCGTACATAAGGAAGCTACCCCTGTGCCACTATGGAGTGGGAATAGTGAATGGGGATTATGCATAGAAGCTACTCGGGTGCCACTATGGAGCGATAATGGAGAATGGGGCTTTTGCATGGAAGCTTCTTGGGTGCTGCTATGGAGCAGAAATGGGGTATGGGTCTTAGGAAATGAAGTTGCCTCGGTGCCACTATGGGGCGACAATGGCGGATGGGTCTGACATAAAGAAGCTGCCCGATTGCCGCTATGAAGCGGCAATGGTGCATGGGACTTACTCAAGGATGCTGCCTAGGCTCCGCTATGAAGATGCAATGGAGAATGGGGCTTATGCATGGAAGCTTCCCTGGTGTCGATATGGAGCGGCAATGGTGATGTGGCTTACGCATGGAAGATGCCCAGGTACCGCTTTGGAGGGGAAATAGTGGATGGGGCATATGCCTGGAAGCTGCCCGACTACCGCTATAGAGTAAGAATGGTGAATGGGGACTACGCATGGAAGCTTCCCAAGTGCTGCTATGGACTGGAAATGGTGAATGGGGAATACGCAAGGAAGCTACCTGGGTGACGCTATGGAGTGACAATAGTTAATGGGGCTTATGCAAGGAAGCTTCCCTCGTTCTACTCTGGAGTGGCAATGGTGAATGGGGCTTACGCATGGAAGGTGCCCGAGTGCCTCTATGGAGCAGAAATGGTGAATGGGGCTTACGCAAGGAAGCTGCTTGGGTGCCACTATGGAGCGACAATGGTGAATGGGGCTTGCACATCGATGTTTCCCGAGTGGCACTATAGAGTGGCAATTCTTAATGGGTATTATTCAAGGAAAATTCCCCTGTGGTGATATGAAACATCATTGGTGAATGGGGATTAAGCATGGAAGCTACCTGGGTGCCACTATGGAGTGGAAATGTTCAATGGGACTTATGCAAGGAAGTTTCCCTGGTGCCGCTATGAAGAGGTAATGATGAATGGGGCTTACACAAGGAAGATGTCCGAGTGCCGCTATGGGGTGGAAATGGTGAATGGGGATTACGCATGGAAGCTACCCAGCTGCCACTATGGAGTAGCAATGGTGAATGTGGATTTTTCAAGGAAGCTGTCTGGATTCCGCCTTGGCGTGACAATTTTGAATGGGGATTATGCAAGAAGGCTGCTCAGGTGCCGCTATGGAGCAACAATGGTGAATTAGGCATACACATGGAAGCTGCTCAGTCGCTGCTATAGAGCGACAATGGTGAATGGGGCGTACACATGAAGCTGCTCTAGTGTCGCTATAGAGCGATATTGGTGAATGCGGATTACGCAAGGAAGCTGCCCGTGATGTCTTCCTCATGTCTGGCCATGAAGGAATCCCAACTAGCTAGTTGGTTGAGGAATATAATTGTTACCTGCACCTATGTGCTAGTGCACAAGTGGGATAACGCAAAGGGAGTTGGAATATGTCTGAACAAAGGGAGATGAAAAGTATGAATCACATGCCTAGAATTCGAAATGTGGTGAGGGTGGTGGGACGATAGAGGATAGCTGTTGACAGTGATCGAAACAATAAAGCTATATCGCGTTAACCTCAAATGGGGAAAAAGAAATGAGTGTCTACTATTGACCATGTTCGAAACATAGGACTTGACTGGAAGTGTCATCCAAAGCCTTCTAGGGCATTGGCCCAGAACTGTAGGTGAGTCGATGTGGCATGGGACCAGGCCATTAAGGGGTCCCTTCAGACATTAAAGAGGATGAAGAAACGAATGATGGACACACCAAGCATGATGTGGATTGATGAAATGTCTGAATGGATTCCAACACTCTTGAAATTATACCACTGTAATCATGGCATGAGGAATCTTATGCTTGTCACATAAGCCATATATTATTTGGAATAAGATGCATGATATTATTGAATGATAGGGGATGCCACAGTTTAAAGTCAGGAAGTGAGCACTATTGGCATCTTATGCTTTGTGCATAATGAATTTATTGTTTATATCAAGATTCATCCAATGATTGGAACTTAGGGGGTGCTACAATTTATATTCCAGTAGATATGACTATTGTCATATTATGCATGGTGCAAAACACACATCTTATTTCAAGTAAGAGGCATCCTATATTTTTCATATAGTGTGTATTAAAGTTTAACATTATGTAGAGAGGAGGATTGACATATTATTATTGGAACATAAGGAATATCTTGTTTGGAGTTAGAGGCATCCTATATTTTTCATATAGGGTGCACTATAGTTTAAAGTCATGTAGCGAGGACTATTGGCATCTTATGCATGGCACATAAGGAATCTCTTATTTTGGGTAGGAGGAGTCTTATATTCATGATATAGGGTGAACTACAGTTTAAATTAATGTAGATAGGACTATTAGGTATAACCCACCTAGCAATGGTGGGTATTGTGACTTACACAAGAGAAGCCTTTTTCGGTTCCACCTGGGATAAGAGCAAAGTTATAGGGTTTGGAGGATTTCTTTGAGGAATGGATTGACTCAAAGTACTCGGGGAATTGATGATGAGAATCTCAACTCACGACATGTGAAATGGACTAAGTGGAATATGTTAACTAAAAGAATTTCAGGGAGTTTGGGGGAGTATCTCGAATCATGGTATTCTATAGGAGGAAGGTGGGTGTGCAATGAGAAATGTTGACATGCCGACCTGAAATGTTTCACAGTGCGACTCTCCATTTTTCAATTGGGTCAGTGATATGGCATGAAAGATTTGGAAACTTGGTACAGTTGTGTGTATTATTGAATTATTGTTCTTAAGATTTTATTTTTTGCGGGAAATAATGGAATCTTGCATGCACATGAGATATTCATAAAAGAGCTCATGCGAGGGTCAAACCACTGTGGCCCCGCATGATTGTGGACCCATATGAGACCTGTCATGAAATAACTCACATGGAGGCTTCTATTGTTCCACATGGGCATGTAATAAGTGGTCTTACATGCAGTAGAGTGGCGGGAGACCTCTGGATACCTCTCCAGGGGGGCACTTGTATTTATAAGAGAAACCAAGAGAGATTTTTCATAAGATTATGGGCATGAAAGTGATCTTACTTGCACCATACGCGCACCTTCCTTAGCCATTTTTTAGGAGGCATGAGTGGAAGATGACATCTCATTTGGCACGTAAAAGGTTTTCCCAACATATTTCACACAATATTTTTTTTGCCTGAAATATTCCATTCTTGAATGAAAATAATCCATTATTTCATGAAAGATTTCAAATTGTTTCAGGAAAAACCCTACATTTCCCAAAAATCGATCTGGATGGCCATTTCCAGCAGTCTGACATCGAACGGCCTTAACTTCTAATCCGTAACGCTGTTAGGGCTCCGAGATTAGTCAAATTGAAGCCTGAGAAACTATCTATGCTCTTGAAACATGTATGAAAGTATAAGGTGAATTAAAAGGATGTGTGTTTCAGTTCAAATAGTGTACAATTAAATTCAATACATAAGGTAGGTTATTTCCGTCTAATTTTTATTTTTTGTGAGAGAAATGCTATATTAACCATGTATTTCTTTTTCATGGTGTATATATATACCATGACTTGTTTTACGATTATTCTCATGAAAATTATTTGATCTACATATCCATTATAGTATATCTCTATTATGGGTATTATAGTTAAAATATAACAAACTAGTATGATAATTTCATCTCAAAATGTTTTTTTTCTGATAAATCTTATTTTATGCAATCATATTAATTTAGGATGCGTATATAATTCCCCTTCAAATATTTATATCCTGAAAATAATTATTTCTCGGATATTTAATGTTTTATTACATGTTATTATTTAACAGGTCTTATGATTCAAAATAAATAAATGTGGTAACGCTTTTATGTTACAATATCAGTATTTATCTTTTTTATTTACAATGAAATTATCTAATTTTCTACAACTTATAAATATCATGTATTTTTTTCCTCTAGTAATTTTTGTATGAATCATTTTATCATTCCATTTTCCACTATTAAAGGATTAGAGATTCCAAAATATTTTTTAAGAAAAATCATCTTTATTTATCTCTTTGGACAACACCCCATTTTCTTCCATATATATATTTTATATTTTTTTGAAAATGTTTTAAATTTTTTAAAAGTGTTTTTTAAAATGGTAAGGATATATTCATAAATAATTATTTTTAATGATCTTTAAATCTTTATTTATATGATTACATGGATATTTTTAATTGAAATTAATTTTAGAATGTATTATTTTATAAAATGTATTTTCAAAATTAGAAATTATATTTCCCTCATACAATATTTCCAAATGTCTTTAAATATTAATTTATAAGCATCCAAGATTACCATTAATGAAAAGATATTTTAAAATTTTTTATACTTACAATATTTTTTTCAATATGGAAAATATATCATCCTTATGAAAGATTTTATATGATATTTAAAGTTTCCATTATATGTATCAAAGGATATTTTCATAGAATAGTATTATGAAAATGTTTTTTGAATTTTCAGTTTTTAAATGTGATTTTCATTATAGAATGAATATTTTGATCATTAAATATTCTATGTGATATTTTAAAATAATTTTCCATCTCAGATAAAATCCATTGATGTTAGATAAGATTTAATAGGGATATGATTAAAGGATATTATTCTTATTTATTATATAAATGGGTTATTCTTATGTTAAATAATTTATATGAAAGTCATTTCTATTCCATGGTTTATACCATCATAAAATGATAATGAAAACCATTTCTTTTTTATATGGGTTATGATATTATGAAATAATGAAATAATTATAAAGCTCATTTCCCCTCCATGGAATATAATAGAATGAAATGTTTTATGTAACCCATTTCATTTCATGTGGACTGATATGATGAATGTTTTGTGAAACCCATTTTCTTCTTTGGTTTTGAGATAAAAAATGTTTTATGATCTCATGTAACATATATGTATTATTTTCATTATGTTTTTGGTCGATCTATATCTCTCTATTATGAATTGGTTAATTCTTAACATCTCATGAGATAATAACTGGAAGCATGCCGAAGAGATTTACCCGTAATGGGAAACATGCCAATTGTCTTGATCCACAATGGGTAATAAGTTCTGAGGCCAAATCCACCATGATTGATGGAATTAGTAGTTATCATTTTAAAATTAAATAGTTTCTATTCTTATGTTGGTGCCAAAATGTTTTTATTTGAGCTTTTGGTTGATGAATTATGATTAATTCATACTCTTATGATTCATGTATTTTAGAATTGTTATGAGTTTTTCTATGGATCTAGTATACGATTTTTAATAGGTTGGGTGTAAACATTGTATGTTATGTTCATGATATAATATGCTTATTCATATCTTATGGTTTCATTTGACCATAGAATGATATATCTCATGTTTACCCTTATTAAGCATCTGAGCTCACCCTTTTATATGTTTCTTTTCGGAGGTTATGAAGAATGAAACAATGTATGATATGTCTAAGAATGATTATTATTTTTAGGGGCTTAGTTGTATATGATATTGAACTAGTATGAACCAATTTTATATGTTTCCAATTTTCCATAAGCACTAGAAATATATGATTTTTTGATGGATTGTTATTCTATGTAATGAATATTCATCTATTAAGAATTAATATCTATTAATGATAAATTGATTCTCTATAATTGGTATCAAATCTAAGGAAGAAATCCAATCCATGGGAACTCTGACTTGTGAGATTTGGGTAAAGTTTGGGTCTCTTCCCAAGGGCTTATTGAGGAAAGTCCTACTACTAGGAATGGTGGTAAGAGTCCCTACTAAGTGGTGTAGCAGACCATGGAGTGTTCTGATATGAATCAATTATAGTCCACTTGTATTAATTCTTGGAAGATGTAATTATCTATGATAATGGACGTATGTTATTTTAATTTTTTTCTCAACACCCTTTATCATATGCATGCGCACACTTATTCACAATAAAAAAATTATTATGCATGTGATAATATCTCAAATATTTCCCCATTTAAATGTGTTAGGAATAAAAAAAATTAACCTCTGTTTTTATATAATTATTCTATGTTTTCAGTTATAATTTATCTGCATGCCCCACAATAGAAATGCCCAATGAATTTGGGGTTTCTATTCTTCTTTATGGGGTGTAGTTTTTATGGCTCTATAGTGTATATGAATCTCATTATTCATAGTTGAAAAAAAACCATACTCATTTTATATTTCATCACTTGTAATATCCTCATGCATGGAACTAATTTTTATCATCAAAAGGAATTAGGCTTCATTAATGGTTTCTTTCATTATTATTAGTTTGTAAAGCTAATCTCTTGTAAATTCAATATAAAAACTACCCAAAATTTAATCCCCATTTATATACCCAAAAAACATATCTCATCGTCCTCTTCTTTATTCACATTGATTTTAATGACACCACAACACATAATTTCCTATATAATGCATGTGAAAAATTTTGATCAATATTTTATTCATTTCCATGATTCTTATTTATTATGGAATAACCATATGATTAGGCTATTTAAAATCACATTTATGATTATTTGTACATTTTTAGAAGAATATTCAATACATTATATAAAAAACACATGGGGAAAATAATATTTAAGTGTCTTTGGATACTAATTTAATTTTTTTTAATTTGGAAAATGATCATTGAAATATTCTATAAATATATTCCCTTTTATTAATCTTTTCAAACATACCCTACATAAAGCCTTTCGTCATAATATGAGTAAAGGAAACATATGAATTGGTGAGATTAGATTCTCAGTAAGGCTAAACATGCGATATACATAAAAAATACATAAACATAAAGGTATGAGAACAACATAATAATATTTGAATATCATGTATTTCATATAAAATATCATAATCTTGAGTCATGACACAAGTATTGGCAGTTCAAAAGTCAAGAATCCTAAGGAAATAAAAGAACACGATCCATGAGGTCCTAAAATTAGTATAAGATAAAGAATTTTTTCATATAAATAAATATATAAAATCATTTCCATAGTAGTCAAGGCTTAATTCCATGGATATCTTAGTGCTATGATTTCACTCCCCAAAACATCATAGTAGTCAGAGTTTACTCCCAATAATTTCAATATAGAAAAAGTTCATTGCTGAATTGGATTCACTACCAATTCCCATCCTATCTATCTCATGAGATATAAATATTTACCTAGTTCATTGGGGATATATATAGGTCTCTCACATTAAATAATTAAAATTATATGTATATGTGGCACAAGATCATAAATCAGTAATGATATCATAATGTATGAATTGAATTGGGTTTACCTTAAATTTCATCATACCCTAACAAGTGAAAAATAGCTATGTCTTGTAATCATTTATATAAGGACCCGACCTTAAAACATTACTTAATCTAGAATTAAGTTGAATAATTAACATTGAGGATCTTTTAAGGTTTAGTGTTTTAGAGAATTAGGACATAACTATTACATCTCAAAGATTACAAAGTAGACACATCTACTCAGTTTCCATTTTTTCACAGAATAAAAACTCTTGAACAAGAGAGTCATGTCTAGTTCTTGTTTTAGACATCATGACATTTCCTTGATCCCATCCTTGACCCTATTCAACTTTATGTTCTATGAAATACATTTAAAAAAAACATGGGATGAGCATAAAAATCTCAGTATGGGTTATAACAATACAGAAAGAAAACATTATTCCATGTATACATAAGAATCAATGAAATCATACTTTACTCATAAAACATAAGCACGTTAACATAAATGATGAAATCATAAGATTTGTGAATAACTCATAGAAATCATAAGACATAAAGGTAAGTTGAAGAATTCGTAACATTCTTAAAAATGGAGTAACCCTCGTGGTTACGTTTGGAATACCCATCCCAGTATATACCCTAAATCTCTTCGTAGAATCCATAGTGTTCAACCCCTTTGCGTTACCCAATGCATTGGAGAGCTATATCGGGCTCACAACCCTTAGTTTATCATGGAACCACCCGTCTTCATAAACAATGCCAAATAACCATAACATAATCATAGCATATAATATAAGCATAAATGAAAGATAACATTCCCACATTGCAATAACAATATAGTATTTTAAGATATTTAAATAATAAATCCATTCTAAAAACCATTTTCAAAACCATTTAAAACATTTAATAAAGAGATTTTTGAAATAAAGTGTCTCATACCACTTTGAAGTTTTTAACATTTGAAACCATTAATAATCATATAAATAAATCTGTAAAACCATTTTGAAAACTTGTATACTAATGAGAAATATTTATAATAATAAATCATTAAATCATTTAAAATGATATTTTATTGAAATGGGTTTTAATAAAATGAGAGACACTTAAATACAATAATTGAGGAATAACATTTAATAAGAACTTTATAATATCATGGGAATAAAGGGATTCATGATATAATATTCCAAAGGACAGTATATACACCATATAATAGTGAATTCGTAAATAACAACAATGAAGTCGCAATAGAAATGTAAAATGAGATGAAATCCCTTATAAAGAAGGTATCCTTAAATTAAGGATAAATCAATCTCATAATTATGTGTGAAAAATATAAATACACCCAATATAAGTGGATATTAAGTGTAAATTAACCAGAGGTCATTCACACATATTCATAGGATGAAATATTCTATAATTACAAGTTGAACCCAATGAAATCGAAATTGGGTTAAGAAGTTCCATTATAAAAACTCGACAGCATAACAGTGTCACATTAAAATTCAGAAAACGAGTTGATGAGACAAAAAGGGTATCACATCACTTGGAAATAAATTTTACAACAATAAGGATATATAATAACTTATCCCAACATTATAAGATATAAATTTAAAGACCTAACAAAATTAAGTCTTTTAAAAAGAGGAGGGTGAAAGGTTCCCTTACCGACTTGGGTAACTTTCGAAACGTACACCCCATGAATGAAAGACTATACAACATTGATGTAAATAATTATAAACCAAAGTATATTAAACAAAGAGTAAAATAATGGTAAGTACATACACCACTCAATGGAAATGGTGGAAAATGTAGCATAAATCTCATGGGAATAACAGTTAGATGAAAAATCCCTAACGAAAACTCGGCAGCCTAACGACGCCACTTAAAATATCCAAAAATGGATTTATGAGATCAAATAGGTCTCTCATAATATGAACATAAAAATTTCAGAATGAGGAATATAAAAGAACATCCACAAATATACGAAATATGAGCTTAAAAGAAATGACATAAAAGAGAGTACTTAAAAAGAAAGAGAGAGGTAGGATCCCTTACCTCAAGTCCGACTTGTCTTGTTCGTTTCCTTACATTACTAAATAATAAATTTTGGTAAATTTATAATTTCTTAAAGACATCCTTTAAATTTTATTTTTATGTTATTATAACATATTATAATGTTATAATAATTGGTTAATAATGTGAGTTCATATCAGATGTTTTTGTCGATGTTTGGTACATGAGTCAAAAATGAACTTGTTTGAAAATGATTGTCCATGTAGTTATAAGTAAATCCTCTCCAGAATAGTATTAATGATTTAAATATCATATATATCCAGTACATATTCTTTTTATAGTATTCCATAACATTTGGAGATAAAAATAAATGAAATACACCGTTCATGGAGACGGTAGGCCGTACGTACACATGAACGCTACTTTCATTTATTTGTCATATTAATGGAATTAAAAATAATTTAGGTATATATATATTGTATTTACAGTATATTATATATGTTATATAGGTCACATAAGATCATTAATTTCATTCTTTATACATTCCATGTATTGAATGAACGAGTCACATCAATTGAGGGGGCGGTAGTCCACACTTCCTCATATGAAATTATCGCATTTGCAAAACATGCAAAGAATAAAGGTATGATTTAAATATAAAATACAAAAGCATATAGAAAACATAAATACCATATATATCATATATAAAATACCGTGAAATCATAATGGCCACCTTTAAAGGTGTTAAAAGAATATTGAACAATCATTGTTTCGTGAGGCAGTAATTTGCCATCCACAGAAACAATATGTTCTTTAAGAATTAGATGGATGTGTGTGTATGTATAGCTCAATACCTTCTTATAAAAACATCCGAGTGTATTTAGGATACTGGTGTTGTTACAAAATAAAGGAATAAAACGAGTTTTGGGGGTTGGAGAAGCAAAATAAAACAAAATAACATTAGAGAAGTCATTACCTTAAATCGGGTAACTTCCTTTGGTTTGAACCAAAAGGGTTTCTTGAAGAGCATTCTGCCTAAGGTGAGGCTTCAATGATGAAGAGAGGGATGCATAGAGATGAAATGGGCAGAGTTTGGCAGAGCCAAATATAAGGACCCGGCCTTAAACCTTACTTAATATTGAATTAAATGAATAATTCACATCGAGGATCTTTTCAGGTTTAGAGTTTTAGAGAATCAGGACATAACTATTACATCTCAAAAGATTACAAAGTAGTCACTTCTACTAAATTTCCATAAAATAAAAACTCTTAAAAAGAAACAAGTCTAGTTCCATGTTTTATAAAGCATGACTTTCCCTTGATCACATCCTTAACCCTATTCCACATTAAGTCCAGTGTAAAACATTTCAAAAAAAACTTGGGGTGAGCATAAATAGCTCAGTAAGGGATACACAAAGAATGAAAACTGTTAGTTTATCAAAACAACAAGAAAACCATGTATACTTTATCAATGTAATACATTAACCTTCATGAAGTAGTAAAAACTATTCACTGAATAAAATATCATTACTGACCCTTTTGTAACCAAACGATTACCATAAAACCCATCTAAAGAACACATAACATATAAAGGTAACTTGGGACATAAACATACTTAAATGGAATAACCATATTGTCTACATCCACACATACTTAATGGAATATCCATACGACCGACGTCCATACCCAATGCATTGGATGTTATAACATAACCACCCGTCCTGGTATTCACAGAACCACCCGTTATATGGTTTATCACGTAACCACCCGTCAAATGTCCAAATACCATTATAAAATCATTATACATAAAACAAATATATTGGAAAGAAAACATTTCCACAATTTGATCATAATATATCACTTAAATATATTAACATAAAAAATCCATTATAAAAAACCATTTTCAATACCAAAATACACAAAAGAGTATATGGTATTTATTTCATTTAAAAAAAACATTAAGACTTGTTCAGGAAGTCAAAGACCAAATAATACTCACGGCGGCGGAAAAGGTCGTTGTCACCGTGTACGTTAAAAGAAACATTCCTTTTTGTCATTTTGTAAAATTCTTTGTAGAAAAAGATTCCTTTTGTATAAAATTAAAAGTCAAAGGGGTTTATACACCATATAAAAGATGGTTGTGTATAAAACGTAATATGCCTCAATGAAAGGAGATTGAGACGAAGTCCCTTACCTCGGGTCCGTCTTGACTCGATCGTTCTTTGACCCCCTGAATAATAAACGTAAGTTAATTTCTACTTTCTTAAGAACCTTTTTCAAGTTCATTAGTCCTTTTATATCACTTATTACCATGTCATGAACACTATGTAATTATTTATGTTATTAACGGTCGTTTTAATGATCATTGGTACTTGAGTCAAAAATATGCTCTTTATAATTACAAGTTGTTCATGTATCCATTTTATCCAGAGTTATACAAATGATGTAGATATCATATATATCATATATATCCAGTATATAAATGCATTTATAATATTACATAATCATTTAGAGGTATGAAATGAAATGCACCGTTCATGGAGACAGTAAGCCGTACGTACGCATGAACGCTACTTTCATTTCTATGTCATATTAATGGAATTAAAACTAAATGAGAGGTATGTATATTTGAATTCCTGAATTATATTAATCATTTAGATGTATCATAAATCATATATATCCATTATATATATGTACTTATAATAGTACATTACATTTGGGGATAAGAAATGAAATGCACCGTTCATGGAGACGGTAAGCTGTACGTATGCATGAACGGTAAGCCGTACGTACGCATGAACACTACTTTCATTTCTATCTCATAATTTAATGGGAAGAAATAATAATGATATAGAGGTATATTATAATTCCAGTATAACATCATATATAATAACTTTAAATCCATCCTTTATACGTCCCACATATAGCATTAACGAATCGCATCACTTTGAGGGGGCGGTAGTCCGCACTTCCTAAAATGAAATTATCGTGTTTACCCACAATGGAAACCATAAAGGTATACCACAAATGAAAAATAAAAAAGTATAAGAAAAACATAAACATAATATATATCATATATAAATATATTGACATCTTAATGGCCACCATTAAATGTGTTTTAAAGAATATTGAACAATCATCGTTTCGTGAGGCAGAAATTCGCCAACCACAGAAACAGTATGTTCTTTAACCATTAGATGTAGATGTGTGTAAGTGTAGCTCGAAAGATTATTATAAAAACATCCTATTATATTGAATATAATGGAGTTGTTACAAAATATATGAATAAAAAGAGTTTAGGGGTTTGGAGAAGAAAAATAAATCAAAAGGACTCAAAAGAAGACATTACCTTAAAATCGGGTAACTCCCTTTGGTTTGAGCTCAAAGGCTTCCTTGGGAAGACTTCTGCCCAGAGTGAGGCTTCAAGGAGTACGAGAGGGATTTGGAGAGCCAAAATGGGCAGGGTTTGGCCGAGCCAAAGGCTTTGGAAGTGTGGGTAAAGAGGTAGAGGTGGGGGCCTTTTATAAGAGGAGAGGAGGGGCACTCTTGGCAAGTAAAGAAAAGTCACTTTATTTTAAAATGATATTCTGATTTTAGAGGTCCCACATTGATATAATTCGAGGATAAGGTGATAAGGGTTCGAAATATACCCATCCAATAGGTTTTGGACATGTGAAGGTCATAGATTTTACATTATCCTTCCATTTTATTTAAATCGATTATTAATGAGGTCATCGCTGCATCATCATGATGTCATAAATAATTTAATATATTTAACTTCTAAAAAATAAAAAAAATCATGATTTAGGAAATATTTTTTTATTTTTAATTAATATTTACAGTCCAAAAGATCATTTATGTAGACAGAATTAAAAATATTTTACTTAGGTGATACATTCTTTGTTACATTTAACATTCTTTAAAAATAAAAAGATAAAAAGTCACTTTCTCACAAAAGTGATTCCATGGGGCCCCCATGTTTGGCACAAGCCATCCCATGGTCAGCCATGAGACAACCAGTAGCCTTAGGTCAAATTTTGTGGTCATTTTTTATTATTATGATATTATCTTATTATCTTTAACTACCCGATTACTCATTAAACAAGATAATTAAAGATAATTACCGTCGTTACTATTCATAATGTCCAAAAACAAAAGAGTCTTAATTAAATAATTTGGAACTTCTAATTCCAAATATGTAATTAATTTTACCAAATTACAAAAACATAAATTTCAATAATTAATTTAAAAAAAACTTCTCGTTGTCAAAACAAATAGCGGGTTTTTTAGAAACAATATTTATGAAACGTTTGGCACTTTTTTATGCCTAATTCCAAAGTTAAACTAATCCTAATGAACATCATTGAATTACATGGTAAAAATATATTCTAATTAAACTTTAAAACAAATTAAAAATATAATATAACCATATAATTAAATTATATGAAAATGCAGTTTTGATGTGAAATGCAGTCTTTTTCACTATTCATTGAGAAATGAACATTGTCAGAAAAATACCAAAAATTAACCCAAGGTAAATTTCAATGTCCCAATCATAAATAATATGTTTAATTTGAAAAATAGAGCTTATAAAATTGTCAAAAGTGGATTTAAAAGGGGTTGGCCATCAAAAGGTGGTTAATCGACCTTTTAAAGAATATTAGAATGTTTACGCTTAAAAACTGGATTCATTTGTATTTTTTATCCTTTAACATTTATTCTAAAGAGTAAAAATATTTGACAAACATATATAATCATTTTTTAGTTAGTTATGTTCATTCCCGCCATTACAACGGCTAGGCATTAACTACCATTCAAAATAATATTATTTTATTATTAGAGTGCAACGTAAGATTCCCTAGAAACTTGTTGTTGCGTATCGGGTACGCAATCGAACATAGAAACCCCTTTTAAGTAAAATTAATATATAATTCGTAAATATTAATAAATATGAAAATTCTTTATTCTTTATTTACCTGGGATGTTACATCCTTCCCCCCTTTTGGGAATTGCGTCCGCGTAATTTTATTCACTTATGAAAATAAGTGGGGGTATTTATCCCTCATAGCATTTTCAGATTCCCACGTTGCCTCTTCAACCATATTGTTTTTCCACAAAACCTTTACCTGGTGGATTACCTTATTTCGCAACACTTGCTCTCTTCGGTCAAGAATCTGGACTGGTTGTTCTTCATAAGAGAGGTTCTCTTCCAGCTGAACTACCTCTGGACTCAAAACATGAGATGAATCAGGCATATACTTGCTCAACATCAAAACATGAAAAACATTATGTACCTGAGATAAACTCGGAGGTAAAGCCACTCGATAATCAACTGATCCAACTTTCTCCAGAATTTCATATGGTACAATGAACCTTGGACTCAGCTTTCCTTTCTTACCAAATCTGATCACACTTTTCCATGGAGAAACCTTGAGAAAAACATGATCACCTACCTCGAAATATAGATCCTTCCTCCGGTTATCCGCATAACTCTTCTGCCTACTCTGATCTATTCTCATGTGTTTCTGAATCAACTGAACTTTTTCTGCCATCCCTTCTACCAATTCTGGTCCCATCAGCTTCCTTTCACCCACTTCATCCCAAAATGATGGAGTTTGACACCGCTTCCCATATAATTCCTCAAATGGTGCCATCTGTATACTGGAATGAAAACTGTTATTATAAGAAAACTCAACCAAAGAAAGATGTTGGTCCCAACTTCCTTGATAATCCATCGAACAAGCTCATAGCATATCCTCCAAGGTCTGAATTGTTTATTTTGACTGTCCATCTGATTGAGGATGAAAAGCTGTACTGAAATTTAATTCAGTACCCAACAACTTCTGAAGGCCTTTCCAAAAGATAGAAGTAAACCTGGGATCACGGTCAGATACAATGGATAGAGGAACTCCATGTAACCTGAATATATCTTTAAGATACAAACAAGAAAGTTGATCTAGAGAGAAAGTATCTCGAATAGGAAGGAAATGAGCAGATTTAGTCAAGCGATCAACAATAACTCAGAATGCATTATTACCACGAGATGTCTTCGGCAATCCCACAACAAAGTCAATGGTTATATTTTCCCATTCCCACTATGGCACTGGTAAAGGCTGAAGCATCCCTTTCTATAACTGCCACTTTGCTTTAACCTGCTGAAAAGTCAAACACTTCATAGTAAAATCAGCAATATCTCTTTTTATTCCATCCCACCAGTAATACTCCCGCAGATCTCTGTACATATTAGTACTTCCAGGATGAACTGAAAACGGGGAACTATGATCCTCACATAACAACTCATTCTTCAAATGTGAATCACAAGGCCCACATAATCTCTTCCCAAACCTCAACTCAAAATCATTATCAATGTTTAATTTAGGCAACTTACCATTCTGAACCAACTCTACCTTTTTCTGCGACTCACTGTCTGCCCTAAGTGCTTCCTTAATTCTCTCTGATAGGGATGATCTCACTGATACCTGAAACAAAACAGAATAACTTCCTACACCAACAACTTTCATGCCAAAGCTCATCAAATCCTTAACCAAAGGATCACATTCCAAATGAAACATTGTTAATGAAGCATTACTTTTTCGACTCAAAGCATCATCCACTTTATTTGCTTTTCCCGGATGGTAATGAATTGTACAATCATAATCCATGATTAATTCCATCCATCTACTCTGTCTCATGTTCAATTCATTCTGAGTAATATATACTTTAAACTTTTGTGATCGGTATATATGTCACACTTTACTCCATACAAATGATGCCTCAAAATTTTTAAAGTGAAAACAACAGCAGATAATTCCAAATCATGTGTAGGATAATTTACCTCAAGAGTTTTCAACTGACATTAAGCATAAGAAATTACCGGATCATTCTGCCTTAGGGCACAACCAAGTCCTTTAAATGAAGCATCACTGTAGATAATAAACTCACCATTCCTGGAAAGATGTTACAAAACTGGAGCATTAACCAATCTTCTTTTCAACTCCTGAAAACAATCATCACATTCTTTTGTCCAGATAAACTTAACACACTTCTGAGTTAGCTTAGTCATTGGACTAGATAACCGTGAAACATTTCTAACAAACCTTCGATAATAGCCTACAAAACCAAAGAAACTACGAATCTTTGTTACATTTTTGGGTCTTGTCCATTCTTCAAAAACCTTTGTTTTTGCAGGATCAACGATTATCCCATATTTAGAAACAATGTGACCAAAGAAAGAAATTTGTTGCAACCAAAACTCACACTTGCTGAATTTCCCATACATTTTTTTTTCTTTTAAGGTTTTCAAAATAACCCTTAAATGGCTTTCATGCTCCTATTTAATTTTAGAAAACACCAAAATATCATCAATAAAAACAACCAACATTTTTCACCTGAGTCAACTGATCCATCACTACAAAAAACTGTTTAGTTCTGATTCTGACCATCTTAGGATACTGATTTTAAAGGTCATTTCCCTCTGTATGCCTTCCCAGAAATGATTCTCTGTTTACTCTATGGAAAACCATTCTTATCATAGATATATCTTAGGTGAAGCAACATGGTAATCTTTAAATGCTATATCATTTCAATCATACCATAAATTAAGTTATAATTTTACACTTTTCTAACTCCTAAAGTTGTTTAAACTGACCTCTGATACCAACTATAAGGCCCCGACCAGAAACCTTACTTAATATTGAATTAAATGAATAATTCACATCGAAGATCTTTTTAGGTTTAGATTTTTAGAGAATCAGGACATAACTATTACATCTCAAAAGATTACAAAGTAGTCACTTCTACTAAATTTCCATAAAATAAAAACTCTTAAAAAGAAACATGTCTAGTTCCATGTTTTATATAGCATGACTTTTCCTTGATCACATCCTTGACCCTATTCCACATTAAGTCCAGTGAAAAACATTTCAAAAAAAACTTGGGGTGTGCATAAAAAGCTCAGTAAGGGATACACAAAGAATGAAAACTGTTAGCTTATCAAAACAACAAGAAAACCATGTATACTTTATCAAAGTAATACCTTCACCTTCATGAAGTAGTAAAAACTCATCACTGAATAAAATATCATTACTTACCCTTTTGTAACCAAAGGATTACCATAAAACCCATATAAAGAACACATAACATATAAAGGTAACTTGGGACATAAACATACTTAAATGGAATAACCATACCGTCGACTTCCACACATACTTAATGGAATATCCATACGGTCGACTTCCATACCCAATGCATTGGAGGTTATAACGTAACCACACATCCTGGTATTCACAGCACCACCCTTAATATGGTTAATCACATAACCACCCATCAAATGTCCAAGTACCATTATAAAATCATAAGACATAAAACAAATATAATGGAAAGAAAACATTTCCACACTTTGATCATAATATATCACTTAAATATATTGATATGAAAAATACATTATAAAAAACCATTTTCAATACCAAAATACATAAAATAGTATATGGTATTTATTTCATTTAAAAAAAACATTACGGCTTGTTCAGGAAGCCAAAGACCAAATAATACTTGCGGCGACGGAAAAGGTCGTTGTCACCGCATACGTTAAAAGAAACATTCTTTTTGTCGTTTTGTTAAATTATTTGTAGAAAAATATTCCTTTTGTATAAAATTAAAATTCAAAGGGGTTTATACAACGTATAAATGAAAGTTGTGTGTAAAACGAAATATGCCTCAATGAAAGGAGATTGAGACGAAGTCCCTTACCTCGGGTCCGTCTTGACTCGATCGTTCTTTAACCTCATGAATAATAGATTTAAGTTAATTTCTAATTTCATAAGAACCTTTTTCAAGTTCATTATTCCTTTTATATCACTTATTACCATGTCATGAACACTATGTAATTATTTAAGTTATTAACGGTCGTTTTAACAATCATTGGTACTTGAGTCAAAAATATGCTCTTTATAATTACAAGTTGTTCATGTATCCATTATATCCAGAGTTATACTCATGATGTAGATATCATATATATCATATATATCCAGTATATAAATGCATTTATAATATTACATAATCATTTAGAGGTAAGAAATGAAATGCACCGTTCATGGAGACGGTAAGCCGTACATACGCATGAACACTACTTTCATTTCTATGTCATATTAATGGAATCAAAACTAAATGAGAGGTATGTATATTTTAATTACGTAATTTTAATAATCATTTATATGTAAGATACATCATATATATCCAATATATATATGTACTTATAATAGTATATTACATTTGGGGATAAGAAATGAAATGCACTGTTCATGGAGACGGTATGCCATTCGTACGCAAGAACACTACTTTCATTTCTATATCATACATTAATGGGAAGAAATAATAATGATATAGAGGTATATTATAATTCCATTATAACATCATATATAATAACTTTAAATCCATCCTTTATACATCCCACATATGGAATTAACGAATCACATCACTTTGAGGGGGCGGTACTCCGCACTTCCAAAAATGAAATTATCGTGTTTACCCCCAATGGAAACCATAAAGGTATTCCACAAATGAAAAATAAAGAATCATAAGGAAAACATAAACATAATATATATCATATATAAATAGAGTGACATCTTAATGGCCACCATTAAAGGTGTTTAAAGGAAGATTGAGCAATCATCGTTTTGTGAGGCAGAAATTCGCTAACCACAGAAACAGTATGTTCTTTAACCATTAGATGTAGATGTGTGTAAGTGTAGCTCGAAAGATTCTTATAAAAACATCCTGTTATATTGAATATACTGGAGTTGTTACAAAATATATTAATAAAAATAGTTTAGGGGGTTGGAGAAGAAAAATAAAACAAAAGGACTCAAAAGAAGACATTACCATAAAATCAGGTAACTCCCTTTGGTTTGAGCTCAATGGATTTTTTGGGAAGAATTCTGCCCAAAGTGAGGCTTCAAGGAGTAAGAGAGGGATGTGGAGAGACAAAATGGGCAGGGTTTGGCTGAGACAAAGGCTTTGTAAGTGTGGGTAAAGAGGTATAGGTGAGGGCCTTTTATAAGAGGAGAGGAGGGGCACTCTTGGAAAGTAAAGAAAAGTCACTTTATTTAAAAATGATATTCGGATTTAAGAGGTACCACATTGATATTATTCGAGGATAAGCTGACAAGGGTTCAAAA
This sequence comes from Viscum album, assembly GCA_963277665.1. Taxonomy (NCBI): domain Eukaryota; kingdom Viridiplantae; phylum Streptophyta; class Magnoliopsida; order Santalales; family Viscaceae; genus Viscum; species Viscum album. The sequence goes on from OY728123.1 coordinate 2,140,323,750, forward strand.
TATACCCATCCAATAGGTTTTGGAAATGTGAAGGTCATTGATGTTACATTATATTTCCATTTTATTTAAATCCATTATTAATGAGGTCATCGCTGCATCATCATGATGTCATAAATAATTTAATATATTTAATTTCTAAAAATTATAAAAAAAATATCATGATTTAGGAAATCTTTTTAGATTTCTAATTAATATTTACAGTCCAAACGATGATTTATGTAGACAAAATTAAAAATATTTTACTTAGGTGATACATTCTCTGTTACATTTAACATTCTTTAAAAATAAAAAGATAAAAAGTCACTTTCTCACAAAAGTGATTCCATGGGGCCCCCATGTTTGGCACAAGGCATCCCATGGTCGGAAATGAGACAACCAGTAGCCTTATGACACATTTTGAGGTCATTTTGTATTATTATAATATTATATTATTATCTTTAACAACCCGATTACTCATTAATCAAGATAATTAAAGATAATTACTGTCGTTACAATTCATAATGTCCAAAAACAAAATATTCTTAATTACATAATTTGGACCTTCTGATTCCAAATATGTAATTAATTTTACCAAATTCCAAAAACATAAATTGCAATAATTAATTTAAAAAAACTTCCCGTTGTCAAAACAAATAACAGGTTTTTTAGAAACAATATTTATCAAAAGTTTGGTACTTGTTTATGCCTAATTCCAAAGTGAAATTAATACCAATTACCATCATTGAATTACATGGTAAAAATATATTCAAATTACACTTTAAAACAAATTAAAAAGATAATATAACCATATAATTAAATTATATGAAAAAGCAATTTTGATGTAAAATGTAGTATTTTTCACTATTCATTGAAAAATGAACATTGTCAGAAAAATACCAAAAACTAACCCAAGGTAAATTTCAATGTCCCAATCATAGATAATATTTTTAATTTGAAAAATATATCTTATAAAATTGTCAAAAGTGGATTTAAAAGGGGTTATCCATCAAAAGGCGGTTAATCGACCTTTTAAAAAATATTCGAATGTTTACGCTTAAAAACTGGATTCATTTGCATTTTTTATCCTCTAAAATTTATTCTAAAGAGTATAAATATTTGAAAAACATATATAATCATTTTTTTGTTAGTTATGTTAATTCCCGCTATTACAATGGCTAGGCGTTAACTACCATTTAAAATAATATTATTTTATTATTAGAGTCCAACGTAAGATTCCCAAGAAACCCATTGTTGCATATCGGGAACTCTATCGAACATAGAAACCCTGTTAAAGTAAAATTAATATATAATTCGTAAATATTAATAAATATAAAAATTCATTATTCTTTATTTACCTGGGATGTTACACCAAAGGATTGAGAGGTGTGGGTAAAAAGGTAGAGGTGGGGGCCGTTTATAAGAGAAGAGGAGGGGCACTCTTGGAAAGTTATAAAATATTACATTATTATAAAATGTTTTCTTTTGGATTTTAAAGGTCCCAAAAGAAAATATTTTGAGGATAAGGTGATAAGGTTTCTAAATCCACCAATACAATAGGTTTGTGATAAGTGTAAGACTTATAATTTACCCTGTCTTTTCATTTTATTTAAATCATTCATTTATGAGGTAATCACTGCATCATCACGGTGTCATAAATAAATTAACTTATTTAATGTCTAAAAATTATATGAAAAAATATAATGATGTAGGAAATATTTTTATCTTTATAATGAATGTTTATAGTAAAAAATATGACTTATATAACCCCATGTAAAAATTGTTTTAGTAAAACAATACATGTTTGTGAGATTTTAATTTTAACTTTAAATAAAAGGTTATTAATGTCATTTTCCTACCAATGTGGCTCCATTGGGTCCCAAAGTTGACCCATGGATTGTCTTGGTCGCCCATGACTAATCCAATAAGTCTAGGACATGTGTCATGGTCATTTCATATTATTATAACATTATCTTTACCTTAAATTACACTAATTACCTTTAATCGCGATTACTAAAATTTAAAAGTTTCTATTCACCAAAAAATTATTTCAATCCCATTAAACCACATTTTTCATCCTAATGACTACCATTTATGTAGAATTTTTGAAATTCAATTCCCAAAAGTGGTAAAGTTTCATTTAAACGAAAAATCAATTTTTAACTACCACTTAGTGGTTTCACTATTAGTCAAAAAATGATGTTTTTTCAGAAAAATACCAAAAATTCACCCTAAGATATATTTGATATTCCTAATTAAAAAATGATGTCTATTTTAAAAAAATCAAAACATATGTGTTTCATTACTTAATTTAATAATTAATTCCTGTTGTCAATACAAATATAGTGTTTTTAGGAAACAATATCTATTAAAAGACTAACACTAGTTCAAGTTCAATTTCAAAGTGATATTAATTCCAATGACCACCATTGGATTAAATGGTAAAAATATATTATAATTTCACTTTAAAAACAATTCAAAATATGATCTAATAATATAAATAAATTAGATTAAAAATAGGTTTTGAATTAAAATACAGCATTTTACACTATTCATAAAAAATGAACTTTATCAGAAAAATACCAAAAATTTATACAAAGTAAATTTTGTTGTCCCGATTCCAATGAAGAATTTTATTCGGTCCAATATAATTTTTAAGAGTGACCAAAACTATATTAAAGAGGGTTCACCATCCGAAGGTGATAAATCGACCTTTTAGTGAATTTTAGAGTATTTATGTTTAAAATTGAATTCTTTTTTTAAGCATTTATCTTTTATTGGATAAATGTAAAAACATTTAACAAAAATATATAATCATATTTTTGTTATTTATATTCATTCCCGCCAATAAAATTTCTAGGCGTTAACTACCATTTAAAATAACTTTATTTTTTTATTAGAGTGCAATGTAAGATTTCAAAGAAACTCTTTGTTGCGTATTGGGTACGCCATCGAGCATAGCATTCCCTTTAATGTAATATTAATATTTTATTCACAAATATTAATAAATATGAAAAAGTATTATTATTTATTTACCTTGGATGTTACATCCTTCCCCCCTTTTGGGAATTGTGTCCTTACAATTTTAAAATTTGGCTTGGAAACTTCATTGAAGGCCCCACATCGGAAAAAGAGTAAATTACAATGTCACTTTAAAAGAAATAAAGGGAAGTACAAAGGTCACCTGAGTTAACCCATACAAGGATTCCATGTAGGAGAACATGGAAATGGAAGAGAAAACAAAGGGTCATGTTCTGATGGAGAGTGATAGAAAACATGATTAAGAGAAAGTTAACCACAAGAAAATCACAAACTTGTGACGGGTTAAACAGTTTTTGATTCCCCAGTAGGAAACTTTTACGAACAATATTTTTGTTTTATGTTACTTTTTATTGAGGAATTTATTTATGAGCTTAAATAAATCATAAGGGATCATACTTACTTGTCGTGTAGACTTTCATCTCTTACTATATTTCTAACACAAACTCATACGTTCTCCAAATGATGAGTATTTAGGATGAATTGTTCACATTAAGAGTATTATAATCAACTTCTTCAAAATCACCTAATCCACAAAACAGAACTATATACTTCCCATGTCTTTAGACCTTAACCAAAACCAAACCAAAAAGTTTAGTATGAGAGCAGATAATACCCAAAAACGATAATTTTTTTTACAAAAAGAAAAACTACTCCTAATCTCTAAAATTTGACAAACAAAACCCAAAGTTCAACAAAGACCATTCAATAAACATATATCCATAAAATTGATCAAAGTAATCCAAACTAATATTGAAACCAAAATCTCTGAAGGATTTAATCACATAGTCTTCTAAGATAAAAATTAACATTTATCTCCATGTAACATCAGTTACTATTAATGTCTAATACTGAAATGTAATTAACCTAATCACATATCCTCCATGATAGGTTAATAATTTCTAAATATAACCCAAAATAAACTTACTCTTGATTCATAAAATCATCTAACTAAAACGAATTAGTCAAACTAACTAGGGACTTCACGTAGTCCAGTGGTAGGAGATTAATACCAGTCACACTTTGGTTGTGGGTTTGATTCCCACAGCTTTGTCCAAAGTGACGGGTTGTCACACGGTTTTTGTGTTGTCCTTTTTCCAAAACTATATAATTCTTAAAACATTCCCCAAAAAGAGATTAATTTTCAAAAATAACCATAACATATTTTAACCTCAAGTTTATCTCATTCCTTTCATATTCCATCATATCATAGTTTAACCCATAATTACCTAAAAAATAAGGATCATATAAACCCTAATGGGTTCCTTTATATTTATTACCTAAACATCCACATCTAGTCGATTCTCTTGTACATGATGCATTAGAGAACTCACCAAGGATCAAGTGGTTGAACATGACTCCTTATAGTTGGTTTAGAATAACCATAAGATTTCTCATTGAATCCCCCATTTCATCCAGTAACTTAATCAGAGAACCACCACAGGTTCCTTCAAACCAATTGACACTTTGGTTCCTTCTAGATCCATCCATTTAATAAAACTAAAAAGGTCAGTGTGAGTATGTCAACAAAATCATCATGTACTAAAGAGGAAGATAAAAACTATGATATACTTATCCAATTTATCCCAAACTCATTCCAACATTCAAAAATATCAATGAATCTATCTCATATAATAAAGATTGTGGTCATACAAAACTTTTCACTTATGCTTTAACAACACTCTAACCTCTAAAGTTATCTAAACTGACCTCTGATACCAACTATAAGGAACTGACCATAAAATATTACTTAATCTTGAATTAAATTGAATAATTCACATTGAGGATCTTTTCCGGTTAAAAGTTTTAGAGAATTAGGACATAACTATTACATCTCAAAGATTACAATGTAGACACACTTACTCAGTTTCCATTTCTTTCACAGAATAAAAAATCTTGAACAAGAGAGTCATGTCTAGTTCTTGTTTTAGACAGCATGACATTTCCTTGATCCCATCCCTGACCCTATTCCACTTTATGTCTTGTGAAAAAATTTCAAAAAAACATGGGATGAGCATAAAAAGATCAGTAAGGGTTATAAAAATATGGAAACAGAACATTAGTCCATGTATACATGAAAATCAATGAAATCATACTTTACACATAAAACATAAGAATGTTAACATACCTCATGAAATCATAAGATTTATGAATAACTCATAGAAATCATAAGACATAAAGGCAACTTGAGGCATTCATAACATTCATACGTAGGGAGTAACCCTCATGGTTACATTTGGAATACCCATCATAGTATATTCCCTAAATCTCTTCGGAGAAACCTTAGCGTTTAACCCCTTCGCGTTACCCAATGCATTGGAGAGCTATATCAGGCTCACCCGCCCGTAGTTTATCACGGAACCACCCGTCTTCATAAACAATGCCCAAGAACCATCACATAATCAAAGCACATAACGTATGCATAAATGAAAGATAACATACCCACATTGAAATAACAATATAACATTTTAAGATATTGAAGTAATAAATCCATTCTAAAAACTATTTTCAAAACCATTTAAAACATTTAATGAAGAGATTTTTGAATCAAACTGTCCTATACCACTTTGATGTTTTTAACATTTAAAACCATTAATATCCATATAAATAAATCTTTAAAACAATTTTGAAAAAATGGATAATAATGAGAAATATTTATAAAAATAAATCATCGAAACATTTAAAACGATATTTTAGTTAAAGGGTTTTTACCAAAATGAGAGACACTTGAATACAATAATTAAGGAATAACATTAAATAAAAAATTTATAATATCATGAGAATGAAGGGATTCATGATATAATATTCTAGAGGACATTATATAAACCATATAGGAGTGAATTGGTTCATAACAATAATGAAGTCGCAATAGAAATGTAAAATGAGATGAAATCCCTTATAAGGAAAGTATCCCTAAATTATGGATAAATCAATCTCATAATTATGTGTGAAAAATATAAATACACCAAATATAAGTGTACATTAACTGTAAAGCAACCAGAGGTCATTCACACATATTCATAGGATGAAATATTCTATAATTACAAGTTCAACCCAAAGAAATCGAAATTGGGTTAAGATGTTCCCTTATAAAAATTCGACAGCCTAACAACAGCACCTTAAAATTTAGAACACGAGTTGACATGACCAAAAGGGTATCTCATAACTTGGAAATAAATTTTACATCAATATGGATATATAATAACATATTCCAACATAATAAGATCTAAATTAAAAGACCGAAGGAAAATAAGTCTTTTAAAAAGAGGAGGGTGAAAGGTTCCCTTACCGGCTTGGGTAACTTTCGAAACGTACAACCCATGAAAGGGCTATACAACATTGATGTAAATACTCATAAATGAAATAATATTACACAAATTGTATAATAATGGGAAATACATACACCACTAAAAGGAAATGGTGGAAAATGTAGCATAAATCTCACATGAATAAAAGTGAGATGAAAAATCCCTTATGAAAACTCGGCAACCTAATCATGCCACTTAAAACTTCCAAAAATGGATTTATGAGATCAAATAGGGTCTATTGTAATATGAACATAAAAATTAAATAATTAGTAATATAAAATAACATCCCCAAACATAAAAAATAAGAGCTTAAAAGAAATGACATAAAAGAGAGTACTTAAAAAAAGAGAGAGGTAGGATCCCTTACCTCATGTCCGACTTGTCTTATTCATTTCCATATATTAATGAATAATAAACTTTGGTCAATTTATAATTGCATAAGGAACTCTTTTAATGACTATTATTCAGTTCATATCACATATTATAATGTTATAATAATTGGTGAATAATGTGAGTTCATATCAGACGTTTTTGTCGATGTTTGGTACATGAGTCAAAAATGAACTTGTTTGAAAATACTGCCCATGTATTTATAATTATATCATCTCCAGAATAGTATTAATGATTTAAATATCATATATATAGTAAATATTTATTTTATACTATTCCATAACATTTGAAGATAAAAAGAAATGAAATGCACCGTTCATGGAGATGGTAGGCCGTACGTACGCATGAACGCTACATTCATTTCTTTGTCATATTAATGGAATTAAAAATAATTGAGAGATATATATATATATATTATAATTCCAGTATAATATATATTTTATATAGGCCACATAATTTCATTAATTTCATTATTTATACATTCCATGTATTGCATGAACGAGTCACATCACTTGAGGGGGTGGTAGTCCACACTTCCTCATATGAAATTATCGCATTTGCACAACATGAAATGAATAAAGGTATGTTTTAAATATAAAATACATAATCATATAGAAAACATAAATACCATATATATCATATATAAAATACAGTGACATCATAATGGCCACTTTTAAAGGTGGTAAAAGAATATTGAACAATCATCATTTCCTGAGGTAGTAATTTTCCATCCACAGAAACAGTATGTTTTTTAACCATTAGACAGATGTGTGTGTAATTGTAGCTCGAATCCTACATATACCAAAATCCTATTATATTTTATATTATGTTTTTGTTACAAAATAAAGAAATAAAAATAGTTTTTGGGGTTAGAGAAGCAAAATAAAACAGAATAACATAAGAGAAGACATTACCTTTAAATCGGGAAACTTCCTTTGGTTTGAACCAAAAGGGTTTCTTGAAGAGCTTTATGCATAAGGTGAGGCTTCAATGACTAAAAGAGAGACGTGGAAAGTTGAAATGGGCAGGGGTTATGCGAGCCAAAGGCTTGAGGGGTGTGGGTAAGGAGGTAGAGTTGGTGGCCTTTTATAAGAGAAGAGGACGATCAGTCTTGGAATGTTATAAAATATTACTTTATTATAAAATGTTTTTTCGGATTTTAAAGGTCCCAAAAGGATATATTTAGAGGATATGGTGATAAGGCTTCGAAAGACACCCATAAAATAGGTTTTTGGCAAGTTTAAGACTTATATTTTACCCTATATTCTCATTTTATTTAAATCGTTCATTTATGAGGTAATCACTACATCATCACAGTGTAATACATAAATTAACATATTTAACATATACAAATTATAAAACAAATATCATGATGTAGGAAATATTTTGAGCTTTCTAATTAATATTTATAGTCAAAAATATGATATGTATAACCCAATGTAAAAATTGTTTTAGTAAAACAATACATGTTTGTGACATTTTAATTTGAACTTTTAATTTTCTTTTTATTAATATCATTTTCCTACCAAAGTGGCTCCATGGGGTCCCCAAGTTGTCCCATGGATTTTATTGGTTTGAAATCACTCATAAAATAAGGTTAGGAAATGTGTCAAGGTCATTTCATATTATTATAACATTATCTTTACCTTAAATTACACTAATTACCTTTAATCCTGATTAATAAAACTTAAAAGTTACTATTCACCAAAACATTATTTTAATCCCATTGAACCAAATTTTTCATCCTAATGACAACCATGTATGTAGGATTTTTGATATTCAAATCCCATAAGTGTTAAAGTTTCATTTAAATAAAAAATCAGTTTATTAACTACCACTTAGTAGTTTCACTATTCATCAAAAATTGATGTTTTTCTGAAAAATACAAACAATTCACCCTAAGCTATATTTGATATTATGAATTCAAAAATGATGTCTTTTTAAAAAAATAAAAAACATATATGTTGCATTAATTATTTTAATAATTAATTCTTGTTGTCAAAACAAATAGCGTGTTTTTAAGAAACAATATCTATTAAAAGATTGACACTAGTTCAAGTTCGATTTCAAAGTGAAATTAATTCCAATGACCACCATTGGATTAAATGGTAAAAATATATTCTAATTTCACTTTAAAACCAATTAAAAAGTATTATATAATCATATAAATAAATTAGATTAAAAATAGGCTTTGAATTAAAATACAACATTTTACACTATTCATAAAAAATGAACTTTATCGGAAAAAAACCAAAAATTTATACAATGTAAATTTTGATGTCCCGATCCAAACGAAGAATTTTATTTGGTCCAATAGAATGCATAAGAGTGACCAATTCTATATTAAATAGGGTTCACCATCAAAAGGCGATAAATCGACCTTTTATTGAATTTTAGAGTATTTGTGCTTAAAATTGAATTCTTTTCTTATTTTAACCATTAATATTTTATTAGATAAATTTAAAAACATTTAATAAACATATATAATAATATTTTAGTTATTTATATTCATTCCCTCTAATAAAATGGTTTGGCGTTAACTACCATTTAAAATAATATTATTTTATTATTAGTGTGCAAAGTAAGATTTCAAAGAAACTTTTTGTTGTGTAATTTGTATGCCATCGAGCATTGCATTCCATTTAAAGAAATATTAATATTTTATTCAAAAATTTTAATAAATATGAAAAAGTAATATTCTTTATTTACCTGGGATATTACAATTTTATCATTTCATCATATCATAATCAGTGAAAAAAAGAAGCATGATTCATAATAATTTTATCATTATATAACCCGTGGAATAAAAATAGGCTTTATAAACATATTTTTATAATAAAGTATTAAGAATATGAATAAGAATGGTATCCTTGGTTAATATCCCCAAGAAATCATATGTTACACAAAAGTATTTCATCTTATATAGAGAGTGGTTTTTAAAAATAAATCACTAAGAATGTTTCTTGAGTAAATAGATTATATTTGAAAATAATTTTTTAAAATTTAATATTAATAAAATATTTTGGAAATAAATTTCATTGAAAAAACATTAATAATATATAAACGTATAATTAAAAATAATTTAAATAAACTAATGAGGAAAATATCCTTTACAATTTGGAAATCATTTTGAAAAATCAAAATCAAGATAAAAATGTTTTTATTTGAAAATAACCTTTGAAACTTATAAAAAGGAGGATTTAATAACTATTTTAAACATATCACGTGGAAAATATATTTTCCACTTTAAAAACAAATTTTAAAACCTAAAACATTTTCAAAATCCTATTTTTTCAAATAATCAAGGAAACTTATATAGGAATATTTTAATAAAATATTGGTCATGATGGAGGAAAATAAAATTCATGCCCTGAGAGTTAAACAAAGATTTCTATCACATTTTTGGTAAAAGGAAAATCATAATTTCTTGGAAAACGACCTGGATATTCCTATAAATAATTTATTATTACCTTTTAAAATGGATTAAATTTTTTTATAAATAATTTTAGCAATTTTAAAAACAAATTTTTAAAACATTTTGATAAAAACTGGTTTATAAGGAAAACGATTTTCCCCCGAAGAGCGAAATAAATTTAGATATTTTTAAAATGAATGAATAATTATTTTAAGTACAAAATATAATAAAAATGTTACTATTAAATTAAAATTTTCATTATTTAATATAATATAATAACATATATTTATTTGAATATATAAATATCCAATAATTTCCTGAAGTGATACTGATACATAAACTATTCCGAATAATGTTGAGATTGTGAAATAACCCCTTACCCCTTTGGTGACATTTGAATGAGAAGACCAGTGAAACAAATAACGTTAAATGAAATTTTAAATTTGTTGAAGATAAATTAATATATTATATAACATAAATTAGTATTGTGATTACACTGCAAAAAATAAATAAGTTGTGAATATGACATGTGTCTCACAGAAGTAATAGTGGCATGAGAAATCCCTTACAACTATAACAATCCTTTGAATCAAAAGCCAAAAAAATTACATCATATAAATACTTTAATATCATGAAAATTAGTATTTCACTAATATAACTTGTCATTGGGTAGTATAAAAACCTATAAAATTAATGATTGTTGAATTTTCATGTCTCCTAGAAATAAAAGTTATACTTGAAATTCATTACATTAAGTCTCAACGTCCTTTGTACACATTCAAACCTTCTATTGTATACATTTAATTGTATTATTTATCTATCATACTAATATAAATATATATATTATACCATATTTGGTTTACTTATTACCATTCATTTCCCATTTATTTCCAATTTTTTGTTAAAATCACATTACGTGTGATAATTGCATTATTTTATAGGTACATTTTGATTTTTTATGCTGGATACACTTAATTTGATCACAGTACCATATTCTATCGAATAAAGTTATGAAATAATTATTATATTTATATATCAATTATAATTTTATGAACAATTATGAATGATAGTTTTGAGAAATTATGTTTGTTATGATCATTGATACAATTGGTCATTAGTAGGAATGAGTAACATTTCCATTTTCAATGACCATTTTGTAAGGAAGGTAAGTAATATTTTATATTTAAAGAAGTAAAATAATATCATTAATACCATATAAAGTCTTCAAATATAGATATAGAAATCATCCATTTAGTGTGATGATGAAAATAGGGAATTTAATCGATTAATGAAGGCGGTAGTCCATAAATACACAATCGACATTATCATCATTCAGTGAGTGGGAAGGCTAGAAATTAAATGATATCTTTTATTTTTATAAGGGTAAATATTTCATAAATATCATTATTATTTCATTTATATCATATATATTCATTAACTAAATCATTATTTTCTTTTAAGCGAAATGTTAGTAAAAATTGAATCTCATCACTTTGCGGGGTGGTAGCCCGTTGTACAAGCGAGCTACATTGTCGTATCCCCTGTATAATTGAATATAAAAATTAATATATAATATAATTTGTTAATAGGTATTATTATTTTATGAAAATATTATATATACATTATATACATTATAATACCCATGTGATAGTTGGTAATAGGAAAACAAATGTCATGGGTTCGTGATGCTGTTGTCCACCGCACACATGAACGATGATATTGTAACCCATTTGACGGAAGTATAGATTGTTTTAGGTAATATCCTTATATAAAAAAATCTTAATATATGGAATATAAATAGGTTATTATATTATCATGGTTTAAGAAAAATTTAATAAGGTGGAAGAAGAAACAAAATAAATACCCTCGTTGACGAATTTCACATATTCTTTGTGTAACCTTCGTAGGTTTTCAAAAGAAGCCTTCCTTGGATATTTTGTTTCCTTAATCTGGATTATATGGTGAAATGAGGAATAATGGGAAGCTTATTTTGTAGTTCCTAGCCAATCCAAAACATAAAAACTCTTATTTTCAAAGAAATACGTTGGAATATTATATAGATTACTTTCAAATGTTCGCACTGAGATGATGTGAGATTTCGAAGCCTGGTGAGACTAGATTTGATATTTAGAAAATATTAAAAATATTCATCTAATATGTGAACATGTTTCTCCAAAAAATGGAATAAATCATAAACATTTTCTTTGATATGAAATCTATTTCCGCCGTTGAGTTAAGGGAATGGGCTTTAATTAAGCCGTGACATAACCTTTATTGGCATCAAAAGTTTGGTTAAAATACCTCAAGAGAATAAATAATGAAATAAAATATTTATTTGACTATGTTTGTGTGGTGACATATGTTACTCTATAAATATATTTTTGTGATGAAATATTATGTTTTACTTCTTAACCATAGAGATATGGTGGGTTATTAGAGGAAAACATTCTTGGTGAGTGACTTCAGATCAGGTGGAGATCAAGGATCGTTGCACCACTAGAGTTCACATATTTCAACAATAATAGAAACATGTGAATTTTAATTTTAAGGGATTGATCCAAACTATAGGTTTATTATTTTATTTCTGTGATCACATCCAATTCTCTAATCCTAGTTAAACATAAATCAATTCCACACAAAAGAGTTTATTCGTTCATTGAAAATATATTTTATTTACAATAGATTTATGTTTTCATATTTTTATTCAATTATCATTCAACCAATTATTTTAAAATGGATTTGGGAAAAAATGAACAATAAAAAAAGTTTGTTCGAACATTTAATATTTTATTGATTTCTATGGAATTTATTCACACGTTCAACACAAGTTGTTCCTTTTGCTAAAAGATAGATAAATACCTTCTATTCAATAATTAAATGAACATTCTTCGGTTCAATGTATCCATACCATTGGTATGAAACACTAAGAGGTTTGCAATCATGGTGTGGTGTTAATAATGTTTGATATGAGATGGATCCAAATGGATTTATGATTCCCCTTCATCCCAGTTTTAAGACATGAATATGAACAATGCCTGTGGGTGTTTCATGAGTGGATTTGAAGCCAAATATTGGAGATTCGAGATGGAAGGGGATAACATCCTCTTATTTGGGATTTATGATATGAATAATGCTGGATGATTTATAGAAAATGACATTGAGAAGGACCCTTTTGTTCTAGAAAATCTTGCATCATACGATGTATAATTTGGAGATACATGTAGTGTGAGACCCTTTTGTAGTGTTCAGGTTTCCTTGGAGAGAACAACATCTCACACCATGTGACATATGTCACATGATGTGTATACCATGATGGTAGATCATCATGTAACTTAGTGGGTACATGGTCTTGGTCCGAATGAGTTACATGGACATGGCTAGAGTACACAATTATAGACATGCACTCAGACATGAACATGTTTAAATGGGCACAACAGGGTATGCATTGGTTAGTACACAGACATATCCATAAGTATATGATCTCCAATAAAAGCATGGTAATAGTGTTGTCTAGACTTTAAACACCATTTTTACTTAATTACATTCCATTTTTTTTGTTATTTACATTTTGTGTGAGGCTACAACACATTGGAAGACTAGGGGTTGGCTACACATGCCACGTACTCCCTAGTACACACCTTGTACACCCATTGAGGGTTATTAAAGCCCTTTAATTTGGCCTAATATCTATTGATTTTTCTACCTTGGTCCATTCCCTTGAGGGTAATATGTTAGATTACATATAAAGATCTATATTTTGATCCCCATTGGGGGATGAGTTTTGGATAAGGATTGTGGGATTCCTTTGTGAGACTAGAGTGTGATCCTCTGTTATTAACTAGTATATGCTAATTGGGGTTTTTTTGAATCAAGGTGGGATCCTTCAGTAAGGAATTAATCTTACATTTATTTGTCACATTCAGAAGGGTTTGTTTTATCATTTTCATATGATCCCCTACATAATGAGTTTATCCATAATGGGTTTCTGGTATCCCCTAGTGGCCATGGGAGTGATCCCATACCCGTTGATCAAGATCTTTAGAGCACAATGATTCTTCTTAGGTGGGGCCCAATGGTAGTGTCCTCTTGGATGATTATCCATGGTGTTATAATTGATCAAGTAAAGTGTTCCCCACGAATTAGTATTACTTTGACTAGAATCCAATGTATTTTAATTTGGTTGAGTTCCCTTGGAGGCGTGATGTCCTTCTTGAGTATATCCAGGTTTTCCCGATGATTTATTAATCATTATTATAATCTGAATATTTAGGATTCTTTTAGATTAATGTTTTCAAGGTGTCATACTGGGTGTTGTTTTACTCACTCATACATGAACTCAGCCAACACATGTTGTTTCTTATGCAAACATAGACAATTTTGATGGTGTCTTGGAAGGACAATGAAATGGTGGAGCATAGTTTGAGTTAGAACAAATGAGGTGTTTTATGGACGGTTTCATTTTATTTTAGTCCCTTCGTTATATGTAGGTTAATCTCCCTATAGTTTTTGGTTGGGGTTGAATTTGGACCCTTTATCATTTTCAATACATTCTTGTCATACTCTGATGGTGGGATTGTATATCTACATATGTATTAGTTTAATTTGATTTAAATTTTAAGATTATATGAGTTTAAAAATGTGTGTATGTGTATAAGAACATTAGTATAGGGGTTCCCATGTGTGTGATATGCACACCCAATACTGGTTGATAGATCTGAGCCTATTGGATGTAGGTATTTTATAGTCACAGCTCAGGGCCATGTGGGTCAGGTTGTGATAGGGATCTTAAATTGAGACTCTTATGGTGATGGATAAGGACCTAATAGATCTATGAAGATTAGATTGTATATCATTTTGGGAATGGGATTGTGGTTTCAGAATGACAATGTAGTAGAACTCATTTTCAGTTGTTGGATTAGGTGTCACACCAATTTTCCTCCTTGAAATTGTCTTTTGTGGGTAATGGTGGTACTCCGTATCATTAGCTGATGGTTCTTGAACAATTTAATTTATATCATGTTAGGGAAACTGAGTAATGAAATTCTGACCATGATACCTTATGTACTATGATATAGACTAAACATGATCTTGATGGATTTCATGAATATGGGGATCATGTTATCATTTTTAGAGGATGGACTATGGTACTAGTGATGTCATAGGAGGAGGCTATGAGGGAGTTTCATATATCCATATTGTTGGGACATAATGGTGTGGAAAAGATATACTAAGACCACTAATATCAGGTTTGGTTTCCAAACATAATGATATGTGTTGTATAGTTTGTCTCTTGATGTCTCACACATTGTCATGTTTAGGTTGAGAACCCAGTTCCAATGAGTTTATTTAAACCACTTGAGACACCATAGTGAATGTGGGATGGGATATCCATGTAATTCATGATGGTGATACCTTATACATCTAGGGGACATGATTCCATCTTAGAGGTTATAGAATGACTCACCAAGTTGGACCACATCCTAGATATATGAGTGTAGACTTTATTATAGAGTGTGGGATACATGTACCTAATGAATATATTCTGGGTATATGGAGATCCCTCAATGAACATTTCAGAACTTGATGATCACTTCATGTCATGATTATAATGAGGATTATAGGAGGGCTTTAGGACTTAGCTGTGTTTCATCTTGGAAATTTACCCCCAAAATGATTACAAGACGGAGCTGACCATTTATATAATGTAATACATATTGTAGAAGTGCATGTCTAATTTTGTCCATTAATTCTTGTAACACCTTCCATTGGAGACGTTTTTATATACAAATATCTACCATTTGACCATCATTATGGGTCCATTTGATGCCTTGTATGGGAGACCCTGTAGAACACCACTTTGTTGGAATAATCTCAGAAAGTCCATACCATGGGACAATAGTTTATGCATGCAATGATAGAGAATGTGAAGATCATCTAGGAGTGGAAGAGTATTACATATATCTATCAAAAAAATTATATGGGCCGATGACACATGACTTTCTATTTTGTGGATAGACACTATGTGTTCCTAAGGAAATCACCTTGACATGGAATAAGGATATTAGGTCGAGGTGGAAAGATATCTCTAAAATTTATTGGCCCTTTGTAGATACTATGTAGAGTTGGTAGGGTGGAATACCTCATAGCTCGAGCACCGTAGTAGGACTAGGTACATCACATATTTCACATGTCATAGTTGAGGAGGTACGTGCATAACCAATCACATTTTATTTATTGGGGTGATTTACACATAGAGTATTGGGCTACCATTTCTAAGTACCCAGAGGAGATTGGGGATTGATAATAATGGATCATTTGTGGGAGATAGATTCCCCAAGTTCATGTTCAGTTGAAACACATGAATCTTCCTAAGAGAACCTGATAATGAGAGACCCAGATGCGACTCAGTACCCTTATATTTTGGGTTAGGGGTTTTTTCTTTTTTGGATTAAAAGACATAATGTGGGGAGAATGTAATGGCTCTGAATTTTCAATGCATTAAACTATAATATTATATTGATTATTTATGGATTCAAGCACTGAAAAATCATGAGATTCCAAGTACAAGAGATCATGGAAATGATATTTTAAAAATATAAAAAATATTTATATAATGTGTGAAAAACTCTCTTCCAAAGGATTAATACCTCTTAAATAGAGGCTCAAATCATAAATATAAGGCCACCATTTATTTTAGAGCATGGGATATATCATAGGTATGAAATGTTGTCTCAACACTTGAAGTTATGTTTTATGATGCCACAATTATAAATAATAAAATAAATATATAATTTTTTATTTTTTCTATGGATGCTAGGACCATTTTTACTCTATAAATATAGGATTATGGATTTCACCAATGATGGAAACAATGGTCAATTTTATATGAGTGATTGATAAAAAATACTGAGAGGCAATTTGATTTTGTAGTGTGGGACCCTCTATATGACACTAAGGATTCCACAGAGAGAAACACATCACATTCCATTTTAAATATATAAAACTTCATGTGAACTCTTTTGTTGGATCACCGTGTACCTCAGAGGGTACATAGGGTTGTGCTTTCCGTTGTATATAGACATGACTACATTACATGAGAATATTCATTTACTTAAAATCAACCGGTTGTACATGGGAACTGTAACGCCCCGACCCCAGTTACCCAGAGTCGGTGCATTATTACATAACATTGGCAAGATCACACGAAATATCAAGTCTGAAAAGACCGATTAGTTTTGTAGACTTGGAATCACTGGATATATTCATAAAGTTTACAATACATAAATAAGTGAAAAACTAAAACAACATATTGTCTTCATATACCCTCATACTATCCCTATAGGTCATTCATAAAATACATCTTCACATCCTGGGAAATTTTTTTTTGAAAGGGGTGAGCTCAGATGCTCAGTAAGGATAACAATATAGTGGAAACATTCATAAATAAACATAAAAATTTAAGGTAATGTATAACTAAAACAAAAGCCTTTTAAACTTGAACATCAACATAATATGGAAATGATAAAATGAAATAATTCCATTTACTTATTCACATGGATATTCTACTAGTCGAATAATTACATGAAAATATTAATAACCACTGTCATAATGACGGAATGCATAATGCCAGACTATCATAACCACGTAGCCAAGGCCTCGTGCTAAGACTACAAATAAGATTTTTTCAAGGCCTCATGCCAAGACACTAGTTTGTCTCATGAGACCTACCGATGCATCGAGGAGCTATAGTGGGCTCCACCCATCACTTACTAAGTCCAAGGCATTCCTCATATGAAATGTTTAAAACATAACATAAACATTCATATTAAAACAAGCATACGAAATGTCAATACTTTATCCACAAACCATGAATGGTATAAAAATAGCACATACACAGTCCAAAATAACTCATTCGATACAATATGAATTATTTTATTGTATCATATTAACCTCAATAGAGAATAATGAAGTATATTGATATAGATGAAAATAATCATCAAGACTATTAGAGAGAAATATCACCCTTTTTCTTGAAATCATTTAAAAGACACACGATTTGTAAAGAAGCCATTTAAAAATTGATTTTTGAGTCAAAGTGTCCCATACCACTTTGAAACATTTAAAAGTAATTTTAATTTTAAAACCGTAATGTCCATATAAATAAATTCTTATAACCATTTTTAAAACATGGACATTAATGAGAAATGTTTAGAAGAATAAATCTATAAGACACTAAAAAATGTATTTTAGTTAGAGTTTATAACAAAAAGAGAAACACTTGAATACAAATAATTGAGGAAATAAAAACTTTATAATATCATGAGAATAAAGGGATTCTTGATATTCTATTTCAAAGTACATTATATACATCATATAAAAGTGAATTGGCGTATAACAACAAAAAAGTCTCAATGGAATGTAAATTGAGATGAAATTTCTCATAAAGGCCGTATCATTAGGTTAAGGATAAATCAACGACATAATTATGCATTAAAAATATAAATACAATCAATATGATTTGATATTCTGTGTAAAACAATCAATGGACATTCACACATATTCTTGAAAAAACAACACCAATGAATTGGATGTTTTGACTCAACAAATCGAGATTGAGTAAAAATTACTCTTATAAAGATCATACTGTTCACTTGAGAATTTATCAATGGAGTGATTATGTGTATCAAAAGTATATCCACAGAAAGGAGAGTGGAAATTATGCCATAAGCAAATGAATAGTGATTCCACACATAATCTTGGAGTAAAATACTCAATGAAGTATGCATAAATCTGAATGAGTGGAAATTGAAATATCAAATTCCATTAACAATTCGGTAACTTACGAAACATAAACCCATGAAAGAAGGATCATACAATGATTATGTAAATATCCATAAATTAAATTATATTACACAATGAATACAATCATGGGCAGTACACAAACCACATGCAATAAATAAGTGGTGAATAATGGAAATCTCACGGAATTAAAAGTGAGATAAGAAACCCCTTACTTTGTACATTTTCCTTGGTTGATGGTAGGTTAACCTACTATATAATGGTTAAATAATTTTCATTTAATTATACAATAATCATATACATTAATATGATATCATATATGATCTTTTAACATTGATTTGTTAATAATATCTTAGTATTATCGTCATTTCGGGTGTTAACTTACTCGTTTTCCTTTGTATTATTTGTCATGTAAGCCATGTTTGTTATGGATAGGTTGTATATTTTTCATATCCATAATTATATCAAGTCCATAAACATTATTTTTAATAATCAAATGAGAATTATACTTGAATGGATATGATCGAGAATGAATCTCATCGCGTTCGTGGAGACAGTAGTCCGTACGTACGCACGAGCGACAATATCATTCTTTTGATGTTAAAATAATATATAATTGGATGTTAAATCATATATAAAGAATAATTATCATGTTATATTTATTATTTAAATGAGTTACACATCATTACTATACCCATCCAAATAATTATTTATTTAATGACAATTACACCACGACGTGGAGACGGTAAGCCGTACGTACGCACGTATGGTGACAAGCCATTTAATGGATGGATAGAATACTGAATATTGTTGTTCCATATTTATAATAACATCACAGTATATATAATATACTGGAGTTATTATTTTAGAATATAAATAACAATGAAATAAGATGTTGAAGAAGAAAGGAACTTGAAAAAGGGTGGTGAAAACATTACCTCTTCTTGGGGTTCTTCCTTTTGATTTGATGAAAAGGGTTCATTAGGTTGGCTTTCTGATCAAAATAATGTCTCTAGGTTGTAGTGAGGGAATTTGGGAGAGTATTGGGGTAGGGTTTGGCCGGGCCAAAAGGATTTTAATCTGTAAATTAGTGAGAAGTGGGAGTGCACTTTTATAAGAGGGGTGAGGGGAAACTTTGGAAAAGCTAAAAATATTATTTTATAATAAATTCATATTCGGTTTATAATGGCTCCAAAGTAGATTATTTATAATTTAAGGTGGGTAGGGGTCTCAAACCACTCAACCAATAGAATTTATACTGGTTTGGGTCATTATATTAACTTTATCTTTAAGTATTAGCTCTTAGTTAATTAGTTTCACTTTTACAATGTCTCTTTGTATTTTTATATTATATGGTTAATAAACATTCTATATACATCCGATATACCCTCAAGCGGTCCGTTAATGATAAAAATATCATGATATAAGTCTCTTGGCCAAACCTTAGATTTTTAGGAATTGAATATAAATTAATAATATAATATTTGTTTTAAAAACTCTTTTATGTCAATTTTGACACTATTGTGTATTTTGTTTTTGATAAATTCATAACAGAATTATTACTTCAAAAACAATTTATATAATCAATCATAATATGTCATATTAACCTATAAAATTAGTGGAATTCATAAAAAGTCTCAAATTACATTTAAATGGATATTTGTAATATCAATTATTTTAGTATTTTGTTAATTAGGTAATTAATGAATCACCATTGTGTCATTAATGAATTAACTTATTTAATGTCTAAAAATTATAAATAAACTACCATTATGTAGCAAATCTTAGTATATTTCTAATGAATATTTACAATCTAATTTATCTTATGTATAACCCTATATTAAAAATTTTGTAATAAATAAACTTTGATTTTAACTCTTTTAACTCTTCTTTGAATTAAATAATAATAAATGTCCTAATCTAATACAAGTGGACCTAAATGATAATAGTTAACTCCTAAGGTTGTTTTTGGTCGAGATACACTTATCCAATAGAATTATGACATGTGTTAGGGTAATATTAATATCATTTTTACCCTTAATTACCCTATTTACTTTTAACCGTGGTAAATAAAAGTAAAAAGTTACTATTCACAAAAAATTATTTTCTTCTCATTGAACCACATATTACTCCTTGATATTAACCGTGTGTCTAGGATTTTCGAAATTCCACTCACAGAAGCGGTAAAATTATGTTTTATGAAAAATTCAGTTTTTTTAACTACCACTTTGTGGTTTCACTATTCATCAAAAAATGCAACTTTCCAGAAAAATACCAAAAATTAGGCCTAAGAAATATTTGATATTATGAATTCAAAAATTATGTCTATTTTTCCAAATTCAAAACATATCAGTTTCATTAATTAATATAAAAATTAATTCCCACCGTCAAAACAAATACCGTGTTTTTAAGAGATAATAACTATCAAAAGATTGACACTTGTTTATGTTTGGTTTAAATGTGAAATTTTATCAAATGACCACCATTGTATTAAATGGTAAAAATATATTCTAAATATACTATTGAACCACTCAAATTAATAATTTATCACTATTAATTTTTTCGATTAAAAACGTTGTTTATAATTAACATTTAGTAATTTTCACTATTCATCAAAATATGAAAGTTATCTGAAAAGTACCAAAATTTCACCCTAAACTAATTTCGATATTACGAATCCAACAATGAAGTCCATTTAGAATGATAAAATTTATAAAATTTCAAAATGTAGGTATTACTATTCATAACAGCTAGTTTGATTGGTTGTGGTGTGTTAGAATCTCGAAGTTGCGTACAATGCACGCCATTGCATTATTCAAAGAGAAACGTACCGTGGAAGCTTGGGGTGTTACAGGAATGATTATGTGTATATGAGTTGGTATAATCGAATGAATAGAAGTACATAGGCATTGTTAAACAACATATGAAGGGTGCTAGAAAACCTCTATAAAAGGTTTGTACTTACATAAATCCCTTGTATGTTTATTTTTACATACCGTGTGATGTAGTGACACATATGCAGAGCATGGGTGGGCTAGAAATATTGTGTATTCCCTAGTATATGCGGTGTACACCCATTAAGGTTATGTAGATCCATTTTTATCATTCAGTTGGAACAATATCATTATATTTTGGTCCATTTTCACATCCTCTCTAGGGTACAATGTTGTACTACATCCACTAATCTGGACTGTGATCCATTATAGTGGATGAGACATAGATAGAGTTTGTGTATTCCCTTCTTGAGATGGTAATGTGATTCTCTATAATTTCCTCCTATATCATAGAAGGGTTTAATAGATTCGACATAACCTCCTTGAGTATGGAGTTGATCCTCCTTCTAAAAGGTCATCTCAATAGGTTTTTTTGGCATCATTATCATATGATCACATATATAGTGGGTTAATCCTGATTAGGTTTATGGAATGCCCCAATAGTATTGGGTGTAACCCAATATTTATGGATCAATATCTTCTAAGACCATGGAGTTTTCATGTGTAGGTCCAATGATATGACCTCTTAGTGGAGTATCATTGATAATAGACAAGATCATGGAGTGGGTTCTCCTGAAATGCGCATTACCTAGAGAAGAATCCTATGGATAAAAATTTTGTTGTGACTTCTTGGAGGTTTTTTTCCTTCCCGAGCATATCATGGGTTTTTCCTTCGATTGTTATATCCTCGTTATGGAATTACATTCCTTGATTCATTGAATTTAGTGTTTTTAGAGTGTAATATAAATTATTGATATACTCACCCATGCATAGGACCTGCCTTCTAGTGTCATGTCTTATAAAGAAGATCCCCCTTTTGACGGTGTCCTAGAAGACATGGGACTTGTGGAGCACAATTTTATCTAGATAAACTGAGTTGTTTTCCATGTGGTTTCATTCGATAGTAGTCCCCACATTCTGAGGAGGTTGGACTCAATGTATTTTTTTGGGATTGTATTTGACCCCAATATCACCGTTTCTACTTTCTTATTATACTATGATTGTGGGATTATAGATGTATGTATTCAATGGTTTTAGTTGTTTTACATTTCAATGTTGTATGGTCTTGGAAATGTGTGTGTGTGTGTGTGTGCAGGTA
Organism: Viscum album; assembly: GCA_963277665.1. Taxonomy (NCBI): domain Eukaryota; kingdom Viridiplantae; phylum Streptophyta; class Magnoliopsida; order Santalales; family Viscaceae; genus Viscum; species Viscum album. The sequence continues at coordinate 2,140,346,769 of OY728123.1, forward strand.
AATTGGGAGAATGACTCTGATGTGTGGTATATGACTAATTAGTGCTTTTTGAAATCCCCTAGAATATTGGAAGTGGTATTTAGTTAGTCATGTCTCAGGCCCTACTAGGCTGGGTCTTTAAATGTAATGATTTGAATCTATAAATATTGGAGAGGTTGTGGCCTTTTTTATGTGAGGTGAGTGGCACACTTGTAATCTTTGAATGGAATAAGGTGTATCACATTTTCACATGTCAAAAAGTAAAAACAATGTATTATAAGGAAATATACATTATAAGGTCAAAATATGGTGAGAAAATATATCTTAGACAAGTGTTTATGTCATTCTAACCCTTATATTTTTAGTTTAACTCCTCAGTAAACCTATTTTTAACATAATAACGTTACATAATTTGACTATTTTTTATATTTATCAGGGTCAAAAATTATGTTGACCTTATTAGATAATATAAATAATTGTTATAAAAAATATAGAATCCATTTTTCCAAATTCCATTCATGTAAGTGGAAAATTTTAATTTAAAAGTAACCAAAGAGACACAATGAGAATATTTGTTTTCAAAGAGAATATATTCAAACTTTTATAAGTTTTTTTTATTAAAATTCAATAAAAAATGATTCAAATGACATAAATTTTGTTGATAGATTTATAATTTACCTAATTTATAAAATTCTCTATTATTAATTTAAAATTAGAGCACAAAATAGAGACAAATCAATTTTTTTTAAAATACCATTTTTTGTCTGTGAAAATTAGACTTATCTGTAACTATTTTATATGAAATACATAAGAAAAATGTTAAATAGTTCATTGAAAATATAATATATAAATTTCATTGAAATGATTCAGCAAGAGTGTATTGTTTTATTTATTTATGTAAAAGATTTATTCGTTTATAAATAATGTTTTTAGAAGATTAATTATTTTATTTTAAAATACTCATTATTTTTTTGGATTACTTGGTAAGAAAATAATTTATTTTATATAATATTCTAATAAAATATTTTTTTAATTTAGTTAATCATATTCATAGTTTCCATTCTAACTTCAAGGATATTATTTTCATTTTAAATATTTTTATTTTTGTTGGATGAAGTGATTCATTTTAACTCATTGTTGTGTAAAAAACAAGCTATAATCGGTATTATGTGTAACTCAATATAATCTCAGTGTAATGTGTATTGAAAAAATATGTATAAGATTATGTTTATTTGGTAAAGAAATTTCAAAAAAATATTGAGGTGTTATATTCTACACCCCATAAAATGAATTTCACTCTAGAAAATTTTTCATTATATTACCAAAAAATGGGGATACTTATGAATAATTAAATCATTATATTGACTCATATCTAACTCAAGATTCTATTTTCAGCATAAAACATTGTCCTTTTAACTGGTCATTATATCATATTACCTTCTCTATTCACTCCAAAAATCTATTATGGTTGTTCCTCCCAACAGAATATCATGTTCCTACAATATGACCTATGAGTTTAGAATATTTGATAGGTTAGGTATATACATTCTCAAGAGAGATATATGGAACAAAAATTTATCCTCATTTGGTTTATTAGAAGCACCAATCAATATGATATCATTATTTTATGAACAAAAATTTCAAAGTGGATGATACACCTAGGGCTTAGATTTATTTTTTATTGTAAGTGGAATTTATACTTTGGTAGTGTTTCTATAAAACCACCAACCCTAGAAGCCTAGAATCCGAATTAATCTCAATAATTTGGTATATGAAAGATGGAATCACATCTTGAAGTACTAAATTGTTTAATTTTCATGGTAAAATAAATACTACTTGAAATTCAAATTATATTTTAAAAATGAAATACATAAAATATTTTCTCTAATAGCACTATTATTACCATTAGTGTAACCCTTTATATAAAATATAATTTTCTCTGTGACATGCTGGGTAAAATAAAAATTAAGAATGGGGTGATCACAAATTGTTAGTAAGGGTTATTTTTAACAGAATATATCAGGTATAATTAAACATAATCGACATGTAATGGTATATAAATGAACACACATGCCATGTAAATAAATGGAATATCTTAAAAATATAAGTCATAAAAAATATAGTAAGGTAAATAAATTAAAAAATGTTCCATTTAATCAATATATTTAGAATGAAATGCATATAGATAAAATATCATTAAGAAAATATCAGAGATATTAGTAACTGGATTCTTAATAAAGGAAATTCATAATCGTTGGATTCCATTTTCTTAGGAACATAATACCTTTACACTCATGACCATTAATGTCATAGATTAATTGTATAGGAATAAACTCATTTAATGTTTTCGTATCGATTCTCCTCATGAGACTATAAATGCATCGGGGCCTATATTATTTTGGGCCCCACCCATCAAAGCAGGTCCAAAGAATTCTTCATATATCAAATTATCGATTTAATTCATGTATCAATATTCTTTATCAATAAAATTATATATTGATTAAATAATATATATTTATCAATATTTCATAGTTAATCAAATAATTTTCAAGTAAAACCCCATATTATAAATGTGATATGGTTTAGAAAATAATTATTTCGAAGATTGAAGAATATGGATATTGAAGAGAAATGAAATATACAATGATCATAATTAAGTTAATGTTTCAACAGATGGTACTATTATGACATATACCAAGTTTTGTATAATTAAAATAATGTTTTTTTTGTAATTGATGAAAAAATAACCTTAAAAAGTTCATTAAAAACATTTTTTAGGCAAATATATTTTTCATATTGAAATTCAACTCTTTTAAAAATCTGCACAAATAGAAATAAAAATGTTTTATTTGAAAATAACCATTTAATATTGAAAATTAATCTTCAATTAATTAAATCATGATTAAGGAGGAAAAATATATTCCTTAAATATATGTTTAAAAAGCATTCCTCTTGTAATTTTGATTCCGAAAAAATTCCCAAAAAACCTCATATAAAAAATAAAAAAATTCTTTCAAACCCTGTAGAAAAAAGAAAAAAAAAGAAAAAAAATGAAATTGTAAAATTATACTATAATAGTAAAAACCATTTTGATAACACCTTTATAAAACATGGAAATGGATGATAAATATTCCCTAGTGGGGACATAAAAATAAATAATCCCAAATAATAATGAGAATTTGAAATATACTCTTAGCCTTTAGGTATGTTATCAATTATTATACCCATGAATAATATAACAAAAAATTAATCTTTATAAATTATTAATACAAATATATACATGGTAAAATATATCAAAATGTTGTATATACACCACAGAAAAGAAATAAGTGGTTAATTTGGAACGTGCCCCCCATAAATAAATGTCATATTAAAATCCCTTACCCAATGCTTCCCTTTAGTTGATAATTATTTAACCTCTTGTATAATGATTTTAAATATGTTCTTAATTTATATGAAAACCAAATTTATATTCATTAAAACATATATTATACTTTTATATCATGTCATCAACCATTTTTAATAATATTTTATTATTACCCTTGTTTTAGAGGGTAACTATATAATTGTCCCATGTTTTTTCATGTAAGTTCAAGATCCTATTAAAAATATATAGTTTCATCCACTAAAAAATGATATTAATCTCATATAAATAACATTTATTTGTTAGATACATTTTTATAATCATTCTTGAATGTTGAACATAAATATTGAATCGCATCACTTTGTGGTCATAGTTTCCCATACGTATGCATGAGCGAAAATATCATTTATAAATTATTGAAAGGGAAAAGAAATGTTTGATGTGTTATTTTCAAAGAATTAATATCATGCCAAAATTATCATATATTTCCATTTTTCCATCATTATAATCATATTAGTAATGTGGTGATTAAAGTCGGTCTTCGAAAATTTCTTTCACTTTGAAACTAAATCAATTGGACATCAACTTTAATAAAAAATTTATAATGATTCCCCTACCAACTTCAAAAAACATTAACCTATAAAGAAGTTCGAATTAATGAACAAAAAAAGTCATTATATATTTTTCAAAAATTTATTTATCTATACTTGATCTTCTTTAGTTCATTGGACTTGGGTTGAGTTAATCTGATTGGACACTCAACCAAAGGAACCCCTTCGAATCTGATTCCTAATTCATATTTATCTTTAATAATACTATTAATAAACAACTATAAATACTTTATTCAAGATACAAAATACATCATTTACACTATATTATTCCTTAAATATTGAATTCACCCTAAATATCAATGATTAATTGTTCATTAACTAGTGATTTTCAACCATCAATATCCTTATCATCATTAGATGCCTCAATTACTCCTTCAAAATCATTACTATTATGAATAAACTAGATTCATTACAAAGTTTACTCAAAGTTACTCAGTTTTTATGGTTTTAATTTTAATCCTTGATCAACCATGCATATCCCCCCTTCACAGGTGTTTGTCTTAGAAAATCCATCTGAGATCTCCAATCTCATTTATTATTTTATAACCAACATTATTCTAGAGTTACTCAACCATATGGGGAAATTTTTTCTACATACATCCAAACTTTTGATTTTATTCTTTTTCATCATCCCATTAGAAATTTGGAAAATTCATAGGGGTATTCCATCAAATCTACTCTTATGTATGATTCATAATGAAATATAGAAAAGGAATTTCCCTTATATATATATAATGATCTCCCTTAGATATATAATTTTCCCCAAAAAATATTTTCCATATCAAATATAAAAATTAAAATTTCTTATGCATAATTAATATAGATACCCAATCCACTTAAACATATTATTACATGTTTTTTATCATAAATATCTAATAAACACAACTCAAGGATCAAGAGGGATATTTTATTTGTAAGACCAGGTACATAAAACATCGACTCAAAACTAAAATACAACAACTTTATTTTAAACTCAATAATGCATTCCTAGATCCTTTTCAGATTCTAAAATTGTATAGGATAGCTTGGGGAATACATAAACAAAATGGGTGATCTATAATTCCCAATATGGGAATAATTATGATAATGAAACATATCATATGATTCAAGTGAAATAACAAGATATCCTAAAAGACAAGGATCATGAATAATCATATAGAATCAATTTTCTTTAAAATGGAATCATAAGATCATTGAGTCTTTGGAATATGGAAATGACATATAAGATGATATAAGAATAAGCTAAGTCTTGTTGCCAAGACAACATAACTCGGTGAATAAAGTCACATCATGGATTATATTTACTCCCTAATCCCATACATATCATCACATGGGATATAAATATTACCCAATGCATTAAAGAACTATTCATAACAAATACATGAATATATATTCCACATAAGGAATAAATTAATAAGACATAAGCATATGGAAAACCCCCTAAAAGAGTAAAGGGGTTACATAACCATATCTTGGAGTATAAAAAAATAGAATATGATAAATATTCTAGTGAAATAATAGATTAAATAATTTTTTGGAATTTAATGAGTCAATATATAAGTATAAGTCATTAAAATTAAGTCTAGTTTAAGTGAAGATAAACAGGAGTAGAGAAATGTTTTTTTAATAGAGTCATTATAAAAATAAAATCATAGTATATAGATGATAGTTTTCTAAGTAATATTAATTAAAAAAACACATGAAATAGAAGGGGAATAAGAAATAATCTTGAAAGAGATGGTAAAAAGAAATTACTTCTAAATGGGTGCAGGGTTGCTCTTTTGGAGGGACCAGAACCCCTGAAACATGGAAAAAGATGTTTAAAAGTGTAATGTGATAGATTTGGTTGATCTATATAGTTAAAATAGATGTAAATAAGTGAGATAATAAGTTCCCTTTTATAATTGAGGTGAAGGTCACTTTTGGAATTACCCAAAATATAAAAATATAATAAGACTATTCTAGAGATAAATGATTATAAATTGCTTATAAACACATAGGGGATAAAATTTTAGACTATATATTATCAACATTTTCCTCACTGAATATTTTGTTTTGTTTTTAAATAATTTAATAAAATATTATATTTTTAAAATATCATTATTGTCAATATTGGCACTATTCATTAGCTTGACATTTACAAGTGGGAGAAAAACAAGATAACTTCAAAGAAAATATTTTAATACATCCATAATATTTCATATTGTTCTATAAAATTTGTTGGTGACAATAATTAAATCACATTATCTTAATTTTAATATTATTAGTATCATTTATTTTATTTCTATTAATTTAGTAATTACTATATAATTGTTGTGTAATCATTTATGGTAATTATCAATTCACTAAAATTTTAAAATTATGTACCCTATTAAACAGAAATATTATATATTCAAAATTTATATTTAAATTAGAACATATCCTCAGAGAGGACCGTATAAAAAATATCATTGTTATTGAAAACAAGAGTGTGACATGTTTAAATTTATTTAAACAAACATAATTTAATTTTCATAATGTCTTAAAAACTGAAATAAAATTCCCTATAAGATAATTTTGTATGTGTATGGTAAAAAAGATATCGTACAATAATATTTAATCAAGTTTTATGTTCATTTTTAATCATTATTACTTTATATTTAACATTTATTACCCGATTAATCGTTTACCTTGGTAACAAAATTTATCATTGATACTATTCATATGGTCAAAAAATAAATTATAATTTTTTACAAAATTAATAAATTTTAATTTTATATATGTAATCTAATTTTGATAATTTGACACACTGAAGTGTCATAATATAATTTAAAATTAAAATGCTACATTAAATGAAAATTAGTTTTTTTAAACGACTTTATAAAATATAAATAATTTTCTACCAAATTAAACCATGAAATTGAATCTAATGAACATAATTATATTATTAATAGATTACAATAACTAATTTTACTTTGGATTTTTTTTAATAAAATGAAGCTTTTCAAATGGTTGTAAAAATACAGTTTTTAATCAAAATCGGTATTTTCCAGTATTCATTGGAAAATTTTTTATTTTCATAAAAATATCAAAATTTATCCCTGAAATAAATATTATATTATTATTTATAATATTAATTTAATTTTATAAAATATATTTTCTAAAAGTTTAATATTGTAATTATATAATTTTCTATTAAAAATTAATAAAAATCATTTTTGAAAAATAATTATAAAAATATTTTTGTAAAATTGCAGTTTTTATCTCCTATGAATTAATCAACAAACATTTATTAATTAATATAATTATATATATTTCATAATTTGGATAATCCTATTTACACTTTCAAATTCAATAACTTGGTTATATTGGTCTTTTATAGATAATAATATTTTACAATTCATTTAAGCTCATTATTGTGTATTGTATATGATATCAAACTTAGTGGTATTTTAAAATCTATTTGTGTAACATTATCCCATAATTAAAAAAATTTTATCATTGAAATTGGAGATTTTGTTCAGTAATCAGGGGTTTGGCATTTTAAAATTCCATTATTGGAATCCCACATTGTAAAAATGATCAATAAAACATGCACTTGAAAAGAGAGAAAGGGAAGTTTAAAGGTCATCCCATAATTGGTTTCCATATATGAGAACATAATTCCAAAGTAGAGATATGTATTTATAATAGAGAAAAACTGTTATGGGGTGATGGAGTGTTACCTAGAACATGGTCATGGGAAAGTTAACCATAAAAAATTCAAAAATTTGTGATGGGTTAAAAGACCGTTGAGCTCTTGGTAAGAAAGACAAATTGGTGATAGTGTGTTATGAAATAATATAATCTTTTATGATAATTACCATATCCATCATCTCTAGATCCATGATTATTGGATCCCTTTTAACTCTAATTTGGTTTAAAACTCCATGGTATTTCTAGTCAAAGAATTCTCCCCCTTATACTATTTATCTAGGTGATAGTGTATTATGAAATAATATTCATTGAGTAGCTGAAGCCATCTCATTTGTATCATGTTGAGTTCTTTCTATGAGTAAATATATTTCATACTATTATGATTAGTATATATCACACATATTTAACTGCATAGAAAGTGTCTTCATATATTCATAGAAAACATTACCACTACTTACTCTAGATCCTGATTTGTGATGTTTTGTTCAAAATTTTTGAATTTCCTTGATGTATAAGAAATTACCCTATGATTCTGCACAATAACCCAACAAACTCCTTTATTTGATGCATCACTCTAAATCAGAAAATAATCATTCCTAAATCGTAAATTTAGGATAGGTTCATTGACACATATTCACCTCAATTATTTAAAAAAATTACCCACGCTTATGGGAGAATGAATTTAACCCCTTTACATGTGAGATTGGTAAATGGTTTTGAAAATCAGAAAACATTATGGATGAAATTTTTATAGTAACTTGCTAAACCAATAAAACTATGTACCTTGGTTATAATTTCCGATGCTGGCCATTCATGGATTTACTTTTTCATTTTAGGATCCGATGAAATTAAAGCGTTGGATACAATATGTCCAAGACAAGAAATTTCATGAAGTCAGAATTCACACTTTCTAAACATCGCATATAATCAATTTTTCTAAGAGTCTTCAGAACAATCCTCAAGTGGTTCTGATGGTATTAGTAGATTTTTTATTATACAAATATCTCGTTGATAAATAATAATAAAATCATCATGATATTCCTTGAACACTAGTTTCGTTAGATCAATCAAAATGGAAGGTGTATTAGTGAATCCAAATAGTATTACTATAAATTCGTAATGACCATACCTCATTCAGAATGTTGTATTTGGAATATATTTCTTTTTCAAACATAATGTATGATATCCAGAATGATGGTAAATCTTCAAAAAAAATTTATATCCATGAAGTTGATCAAATAAATCATCGATGTGAGGCAGGAGATAAAAGTAATTTATTGTAATATCAAGATTTTCTCCATAGTCAATGTGTAGCATCATTGATCCATCTTTGTTTCTAAAAAAAATAACTGGGGATCCTATTGGAGAAACACTAAGGTGAATAAATACATTATTACTTAGCTCATCTAGTTGTTTATTTATCTATAATAATTCCACAGTTCCCAATCTATAGGTTGTTTTTGATATTGGCCTTGTATCAAGGATTAAATAAATAGTAAACTAAACCACTCACTCTAGAGGGTGTATAGGTAAATCCTCTAGAAATATATCAATATATTAATTTAAAATAGGTACATCCTCTCTTTGAATATTTATTTCTTTATCCATAGATGTTATTTCCACTTCCTGCCCAATAATCTTATTTAGTAAAGCAACTGGAGGTGGATTTTGATGACAATTAGGTGATGATGTTTCTTCTCCAAAGAAAATGGATTCTATATATTCCTCGAAAATCAAAACATCATTCTTCTTGTAATAAATTTTAAAACCATATTTTAATAACCAGTCCATGATATGGATTATATTATTGTCGGCTATAGGTATGATGAAAAAGTCATGAGATAAAGCACATTTATACATCATAATGGGAACTACTGGACACATCTTGGTTATAATGAGACTTCCCTTAAGGGTTTTGACTAAAAACTATATTGATAATGTTTATTGGAATTATATTATTTTTAAAGAAAACTTGGAAGATATAAAGGAATACAAGGATCCAAAATAAAATAAATATTTGGCTAAATTTGAGGAAATGATTGAAGTACCTGCCACCATATCATTAGGAACTTCATCTTTATTAGGTGGGATCACAAAATCTTGTCCATTCTCCCTTGGCCTTTTATGGGGAAAGTTTCCACGTTGCATAGGGAAAGCATTTTCATAATATCCATTCTCTTTAAAATTTTAGAACTGATTATTGATAGCTTCTTTCTTCACCTTTCAATGACGATATTGGGGGCATTTTTCTACACACACCTATCAAACTCTAATACCATTCAGTCATGTACTGGGGTGTTTCTTCCCACAATTACTATAGGGTGGAATGTCAAATCATCACTTATTCCCCTATTTCCTTTTCCAGAGTGTTCAACGACCCTCTTCTTCTCTTTCATTACTTTAAAGTCATACGACATAGAAAATTCATTTTCTCTATTGATAGAACATAATACTATATCTTCATATTAAAATAAAGATTCTGAGTCCATTGACCATCGGAGGAATGGTTTTAACCAATCAAATAATCAATCAATTTTACTTCTGGGGTCATGTATGTAGTCAGAAATGTTCTTTGATAACCTTGTGGAGTTAGATTCACACATTGCAACATTCTTAACCTCCTTCTACCACATGCTCTGAAAATGCCTCTCCATATCAGCTCATAGATTATTAAGAAAATATTTTTTTAAGAAAAGATCTTTAAATTCCCTACATTACATATTTTCAACCTATTTATCCTACATCATTTTTGAATTAATGACTACAATTGATCTATATTTTTTGATGGATTATAGAGTTCCATAAAAACTTATTCCCTTTTACTACTCCCCAAAGGAAGAAATATTTTTTCTATGTACCTTATCCAGTTATTTTCTAAAAAAAAGGATTTATAGCCACCCATGAATGTTGGGGGTTGTTTCCTCATTAAGTGGTCTAACATTTATCCTCCACATTCTGGATCAAGATGCTCCATATGGTTAAGGTTATTATTCATAACCTCAGTTATCTATCCTAGTATAGTTATATGTTGTTCAACACTAGTCACGTCACCAACAAAATTATCATATTCTTGAATAGGATGGAAATCCCTATATATATTACATGAATTGATATAGTTTCCCTTGATTCCACTAGGCACCATTTATAAACATTGATATTCACTAGATTAGGTTAAGATTCATAATTCATAATTCTAATCTCAGATGATTTTAAAAGATTTTTTCATATCTAATACATAATTATAGAAATGGTTTATTTGGGGAAATATTTAATAAAAAATCCATCATAATGGTTTGTAAATAAAATGTGAATTATCTATATCATATCCCCTTGGAGTGTCAAACCAGGTAGGCTATAAGGACCTTTTTCATCTACCATGTTACCCTGAGTCAAGCCCGAGACACCTTGCCCGAGTTGTTCCTCCTAGGTACATCAATACTAGAACTAAATCCACCTATTGAATCTATAAATTGTTGTATTTCGTGGAAGACCCAAATAATCTATATTTTACCAAAATTCTAGGTTGTTCTTCTATACTAATACTCAATTATTATCTTAAGTTAATGTTCCATATTAATGATGTTCTAAATTTGGTTGATACGTTTTCTCTAAACTTCTTATGATACCAAATTTAAGGCCCCGACCCTAGTAACCTAGAGTTGGTGCATTATTTTATTAAATTTTAATGATGACCAGAAAATAAAATCCCAATGGACAGATCAGTTCTGTATCCTTGGAAATACTATATGCACCAGAAGTTTTACATTACATATGGACGTAAAAAAATATAACATCACAATTAAAACTCTCATATCCCTTAGAATATCCATGTAGGGAATTCATAATATAATTTTTCACATCCTGGGGAAAAATAAAACATAAGAAAAGGTGAGTTTGGATACTCAGGAAGGATAAACAATATTGTAGGAGTTATCATTAATAAGAATAATCTTTGAAAGAATGGTATAAAACTAATACATAATCCCTTTAAACGTAATATTTAGCATGATATGGTAAGAATAAAAAAATATTGAAATTTAAACATTCACATGGATATTCTACTTGTTGAATAATTACATGAAATATAAATTACTAAACTCACAAGGATAGAATGCATAATTCCATATATCATAACCATACCATGAAGGCCTCGTGACAAGACCATAAAATACCCATACCATCATGGCCTTGTTCTGAGACACTAGTTTGTCTCAAGAGACCCACTGATGCATAAAGGGGATATTGCTGGCCCTACGTATCACTTACTATGTTTAATTCATTGTCCATATGAAAAGGGTGAAATATAACATTAACATTTTTATGAAACTATCATGAAAAATGTTTAAATTATAACAATAAACCATGGACAGTATAAAAATAGAACATTCAGTGTCAAACATATCTTTAAACCTTCACTATAACATGGAAGATTTTATCCTAACAAATCAACATGAAATAATTTTAAAATATAACAATGGATGTTGACCTAATTGAAAATAATCTAACAATATAATTACAACTCCATAAGATAAATATGATTTTTTATCATGTAAAACACTTAAAAGAAGAAAAAATATAATGGAAAACATTTCCTTTGAAAATATACTTGTAATATCGTAATATATGATTCAAAATTTATGTTTTCATAGTGGTAGAAAATAGATTCTCTCACTGCATTAGTTAGAAAATAATTATTTATTTAATTTGTCAAAAACCGCATAAAATACCTCATTTAGAATATGATGAATAGTTTCATTTGAAAACATTTAATAAAAATTAAAATTCAGGTTTAAATGAATTTAATTTTTTTTAAAATTTGAAATAAATTTTAATAAATATGGACACAGATGATAAAGATATCATAGTAGATACTTATATATAAAAAATCTCATATAATAAATAAATTGTGAATTTTACCCCTACCTTACGGATCATTTATTTGAGATTGTACATTAACCTAATTTATAATGATATTAATAGTGTTCATAACATATTAAAGAAAAATAATCATGTTTACAATATTATATAATATCTCCTTATAGTTTCTTATTACCCATTTGTTAACAAGCTTTCATTATTTCACTATGTCAGGTGTTAATTTCCTAGTTTTATCAATTATGTTTTGACTTGATATTTACTTCTTATATTACATAGTTCATGATTTTATAATCACTATAATGTATACTATGAATTAATTATCTTATATTTTGAGTACATAATTATTTATAATTATCTATAATGTTAGAAGATAAAAATGTAATGAAACATTCATGCAGATAGTAATCCATACACACTCATAAAGGCTACTGCCATTTATTTTTCGTATTAAAATATTGAAAATTTAATGATAACTATGTATATAATAATTCTAGTATAAAATATATTTCATATATGTTATATATATGTATTAAAATTTTAGTTAATATATTTTATGCACAGCGTGAACAAATGACATCTCTTTGAGGGGGCCGCATTCAACACTTCCACAAACGATATTATCATTTACCACAATCTGGATAGCTTGAAGGTATGTTTAATATAAAATTTAAAGAATATATAATTTGTTATAATTTAAATATTAAAATATTGTTTAACCAGTGAAATATTTTTAAGACCATCCATGAAGGCGGTAATAGTAAAAGAACAAAAACAATATTCATAGAGTCGATTAACCGAAAAAACATGAACAACAATTTCATTTCTATGAATAAGTGGAGGTTAGAAAATAAATGGATATTAGATATTCCATTAGAAACCTAAAAATATTGTATATAAATAATTCTGTATTTATCATGAATTTGTGGATTAAGGTGGTTTGGAGAATGTAATAAAAGTAATTAAGAGAGAGACTATGAGAAAATTACATCTAGAATATCACCTCTATGAAAGACCCATGATGGCCATGGATTTGGTCATTTGGTGAGACAATAAGCACTAGGACATGGGAAGAAATATTAGTAGAGGTTTTTTAAGAGATTTAAGGAGCTACAAGGATTTTTGGGTCGAAATAGGGTGTTGGATAAGTGGTATTTATACTTGAGGAAAGGTGGGTTCATGTGATTAATTTATTGATTATTTTATATTAAAAGCCAACCATATAGACATGGCATTAAATTACAAGAATTTGGCTTGTAATTAATGTTTTATCGGCTGTTTATGGTCGATAAACACCAATAAAAACCATTTAATGTTAGTATTTTTAGGTATGTTAAGATTTTAAATTTTAACTTTATCATTTGACAACATTTTACTTTTACTATTGTAAATAGGTTTTCACTGTGGTAAATTTTTATACATAAAAATTAAATTGTCCTTACAACCAAATTTGGTGTTTATGATTCCAAATATGGAACCCATTTCATCTAATTCGGTTCATGGATTAGGGAAAATTGGATTTAAAATTAATTTCAGAGACCATACTAGAAAGCATGTTTTTAAACTGAAATTTTCAAATGTTAAAATATATTTTATATCAAATTTCAATTTGATATTGGTTTAAATGTCATAAATTTAATTAAATTATATAATAGTTGTTTATTTACACTATAAAAAATAATAAAAGGAAACCTATCTATATTAATAAATTAGATGAAAAGGTAGGTTTTATTATTTTTCATTATTTATTAAAATATTAATGTTTTGAGAAAAAAACCATAATTTTTTCGAGACTTAATTTTTATATTCCACTTATAAAGAATATTTTTATTCATTAAAATTGAATATATAAAAGTTTCAAATATTTTATTTAAAAAGGGTTAGCCATTTAAGGGTGGGGAAACAATATTTTTTTTTGAAAATACTTCTTTTATTCGAAAAAATTGAATTTTTTCTTATATCATTTGTATGAAATATATAATATGAATGTTAAAATTATATGAAATTAAAAATATGTTTTTTAATATTCATAACTGATTTTTAAAACTCTAGTCATGGTGTTCCCGAACTTAGTGTTGCATGAAACAAAACTAAATGAATAAATAAGCATACTGTTGAACCGTAGGGTATTACAGAGTCAAACTCTAATTTTTTGGGTAGAAGATAGTCAGTGGGAAAATAATGGGAACTATTCTTATAAAATCAATGATATAAATGGTTTAATCCATTTATAATCAAAATAAAACAAAAAAACTCTACATACATTCTCCATTGTGATCTGGAGAATGATTTTTGAGATTAAGTGTTCATCTATATATGTTTATCGAAGGCACTATAGTGGTTTGGGATGAATGGAAAGCCTAGTATAAGATAAATTATCTACATTGAGATATTTGATCGCATCAGAGTTGTAGCCTATTAAATATTATTCCCACCCAACCTTTCCCATTTATTTTATGTCTTCCATGTATCCCACTTCAGGATGTACATACTAGAGTCCTCACATGTAATAAATCATGAGGTTGTACCCATAGAGAATTATCATTATTATGAGGAATATCCATTGAAAATCGATGATCATAGAGACTAAGATAAATTATACAAGAATACTCACTTAGTAAATATATTAAGAAGGAACCACAAGTTTTAATTATTCCCATTTAATATTTAAATTTCCATGTTTTAATTTATTTACACATCCATTTAAAATCCTCATGTTGTCCAATTAATGAGATCTTTCTGTATCATTAATACCTTCATTCAATATTTATATACACCTATTATAATGCTTAAATTATCCCACAATATCCATTCCAAACATTTGATTAGTGAATACCATATCTATTTACATACAAGGGTATTTAAAAAGATGTACATATCCTTTATATATTTGATATTTCCATGTTTTAACCCACATTACATACTCATGGGATTAAAAGTAATGAATAATATTCCTTTGTTGTATTATCCTTATGGATCCCAAGTTCCTGTACATGATATAAATGTGATGTGTTGGCCCAGAATTACATATCCTTTCAATATAATGGGTAGAGTATTTATCTCGTGATATTTCATGTATGGTGCAATGGAGGTTATCTTAAGAACACTATATTATGGTTTATTCACGATTATCCTTTACTTATTCTAATTATATCTTGTTTTCTATTCATTCCACTTTCTTATTATACCTTATAAATATAATATAATATCATTATTCTGTAATAATTTGAATTATTCTCACCCCCTTTAATCCTTTTCTATGTGCCTCCTTGACTAGCATGTATTTCTTTCATCACTTTATTGTTTTATTATTCACTTACAGGGCTTTTTAGCTCACCCTTTTCTTATGTATATCTTTACTATATCCTGTGGTGTATTTTAAGATAAATGGTATATAAGGGAATATTTTAGGGTTTTAAAATAACATTGTTCTAACTATATATCATGTTATTGTTCTGTGTACCTAATTTACCAAATGCAGTTGGCCTTGTGATCTTTTTGGATTTTATTATGTGCATCATAAGGTAATAAATAATGAATTATGGATTATTAAAGAAATGGGTTGTCAAAATTTGAATAGATGATAAAAATGGATGGAATATATTAAAAATTTGAGGACAAATATCATAAATAAGATTTTGTGACGTAAAATTCCAAAAAACAATTGTAACACTATAAAATTTTAATATTTGAACATCACATTCGTTGTTGTGTAACACATACCTCAGCAACCGTAGAAAGGAACCCAACATCAAGAGACATTATGGTATATTAATAATTTTAAATAAATTCAATTTATTCAATTGCATTAACCTAATGAAATACTGAGTTAGCTTTAATTTCATGGAACAATGAGTTTCTTCAATATATTTCATTACATGTAAGACCGAGTTTTATCGAACAACAATATTCTATTAATATTATTATATAATATTATTATCACCACCTTTCCCTTAGAATAATAGACATGAATAGGATTAAATAACCTATATAAATATATAGTTCACACACACTTATTTTTTACCCATTGATTATAAAAATTAATAAAAACGAATTAAATAAAAAATAAATGTTATCAGAAAAACTTTTTTATTCTAAAGGTGGTTTAATCAGGCTTTGAAAATTAAATTTAGAATTCAATTTTAACCATTTTAGAAAATTTATGTGAAAAAAATTCAGTTTTCTATTATGAATATCAAAATTACCTTAGGGAAAATTTTGGTGTTTTTTTAGAGAAGTTTATTTTCTCAATCAATAGTTAAAATACTGGATTTTAATTGGAAAATGCATTTTCATCTAAAAAATATTTAATGTAAAATAATTTTTTTTATTTTTTTAAATAAACAGTAGTAAAATCATACATCCATTAATCTTATTGAGGTTATTTTAATCATTTTCATATTTAATTTTGATTTATAAACATTGTAAACCATTGATCATTTTAACTTTTAAAACCCACTATTTCATCCCGTCTGCTTGATTAATTTTAATTTGGAAATTTCCACATATATTAGATGAATTTTAAAAAAAATATTCCATATTTGTAATTATAATAATATATAATATCTAATTAATTCAAAATAATTTTTTACCAAAATAATTCGTGAAAATAGTAGAAATTATTTATAGTGATTAAGTAGAAACAGAGTTTACTATGTGGTTACACTTAGTATATATGGTGCAAAAATTACCAAAAACATTCCCAAATCCCATATACAGAATCTATTTATACATTATACATTATATTATTAATAGTTTATCATTATTGGGGCCAGGTTTTATGAAACAAATGTGTGTGGAATTCAATCTTTCACAATATTACAAGTGTACCGCTCACTCCACTTATAAAAGCCCATCCACTCACCTTCCAACTTCACACAATCAAATGACTTTGGTTCAGAAAATATGAAACCATATAACTCCCCAAATTAACTCCCCTAATCCTAGATGATTTATTTTGGGATGAAATAAAACCTTTCATGGTTTTATTGAAAACATAAGGAGGATACCCAAATGAGAGTTAAGGTTCTCCTGAAAGTGTTTTGATTTTATTTCATTCCACACCTCCTTAAATTTATATTATACAATTATTATATAATATAATAAGTATATTTAACATTCTATGATCTTTTTATGATATGGTTATTTCCAATCACATTACACACTTCTATCAAATGGGTTACGAAATCATCGTTCGTGAGTATGGAAAAATACTGTCTTGCAAACCGATATCATTCGTTTTTTCATTACCACTCTTCATGGTTGGGAATAATGGTAGATTTATAGTTAATATATATGTTATATAAGATATATAATATTTTTCTATAATTCTAAAATTATTATGTTACAAATAGGTTTAATCTTTCTATTTTCTGAATACAATAACACTTTTCGTGTGTATGAGAACTACAGCCTTGCGAAGTGATGTGATTTATTCATGCATTGAAAGGAATAATGTAATAATAATATTAATAAAAATATGTGATAATAAATTAAAACTATACCATAATTAATAAATATATATATAATATACTTTTCTTATTTTCAATATGACAAGATAAGTGGAACAACGTTTATGCCTATATATGGCCTACCATCTCCTTGAACGATGTATTTCATTTCCTATCACCAAATTTTTTGGATTAATATAATTCCATATATAATGAATATATAAGATAATAAAATAAAATTTTACATTATAGATATTATCAAATAATTATATAAGAAATAGTAATAAAAATATAACATGTCAAAGCATACTCGAAAAACCAAGCAATTAACACTAAATACAATGGAAACAATGAAATATTAATTAACAATGGGTTAAAATATTTTATAAAAGAATAATATATAATAAAATAAATATTAATATGGTTTTGGTATAAGTAAATAAATTTTTTGAATCTGAAATATCTGAGGTTAAATAAAGTTCGATCAAGAGGAAAGTGAGATGACGAGATTTCATCACAACTTCATTTCAATGAGACCAATTATAGATATATGAACCTAATTAAATTTATATAGTTTATATAACTCTCATTTGATATGTGATATCATTAATACTTCAGTTAACATGGTATTTTATATTTCAATTTTAATTTTTTCATCTACAATTAATTGAATTTTAAGTCACAAAGTGGTAACGAATTTAATAACTGAATTTCATTTCATTGGGCTATATTACCATTCTAATTTAAATTATATGGTTATGTGTATAATGAATTTTGATTATATATTGTCTTATTCAAATAACTTTATGTGTATTTACATTTTATTAACATAATAAACTCTTTTATGAATTAACACTTCAATGTTATGATCATTTTAATAGTTTACTACACAATATCATTTTAGTATGGATTGTTTATTCATGAAATTCCATTAATGGAAATTATAGGATCATTATTTAATAAAACATTTAAATTTATTCTTCTCCAATTATTATTGATATATTTTCTAGAAATAAAACCATTTTTAAACTCTTTGGTTCTTAAAATAACTGAGAAAACATTTTAATAATATCCGACTTTATTTCACTCATTGGTAATAAATCAGTTTTCTTAAAAAACATTGTTTTCTAAGAAGTTTTCAATTTTTTTTTAAATTTTTTGATAATGATTTATGAATGTAATTTTTTCCCATTTTTTCTTTTAATTTTTTTTTTCAAATTAACTTTTTTTCTCTTTCTAAAAATGGATTTTTTATGAACATTTTACCATGACCAAGGATTATCTGTTACGAAATGTATAAAAACTTGCACCGCTATGGCCGTCATTTCATTAAAGATTCTTTTTCATGTTTACATTGATATGTTTTGAGGAAAATGGAATTAAATGTTATTTTTAATGAAAAGAGTTTTTATTATTTTTTAATTTGAGAAGGATATTATCCTTATATATGGTTTTGAAGATATTTTTATGGTATTTATATTCTTCAATGAAAATGGTTATTTATTATTACACCAATGGGTATTTTTTATATTTAATACATACTTATTCTTACTATGGATGGTTTATGATCATTCTCACTAAGTAATTTATTTACATTCACATTATTAATTCATTTTTATTAAATAACTTTTCATTGAAATGTTCAATTTCCTATGAACACTAAATATTAAATTTACCATAAAATATCCAGATTATGTATCAGGGATATAATAATTTATTATAATTTTAACCATTTTCACATATGTTATTTAATTTGAAATAAATTTGATTATTTGGGGAAATTTTGATAAATCCATATTCATTACCCAATATAAATATTAGATAAGGTTGGACTGGTAGACATGGGTTGGGGGCCATTTAATGTAATCCCCTCATTGCATCAGTAGTATAATGGGATGAATCAATTGGATATCCTCAAGTAATTGGGTTTTAGCCAGCATGTTTTCAAACATCTTATTAATTTTCATGATGATAAAGTTTACATGTACTTGGAAACTTGGTATCCAATATTTAATCACTACCGTCATTCAATGTTCAGTTATTACTATACCGGATATTTTCACTCTGATATTATCTCTAGATGCATTTCATTTTCAGTTAATAATTTCAATTGATGGAATTTTAATATATTTTCAATAAAATATTTAATTTTCCTTATCTAGTTATTTAAAATTCCTTTTTGATCAGTTATTTATTTTTATATATTTATTTTTCCATATCCAATTATTTAAATGGAATGTGTGCTCTATTATTTACATTTATATGTTTATCACTCTCATTGAGTCATTACTGATTCCACTATTATTAACCCTCATTGAAGATTTTAGATCACCATTTTCATTTTTTATTTTCATATAATTCCATGAAGTTTAATATGAGTGATATGTAGGGCTATTCTTGATGGAATAATGTTTTTCTCAAAAAAGGAAATTTTGTGGTAATTTTTTATTATATTGCAATTAAACACTCATGTATGTATTTTATTTTCCTAGACTACTAAATTTTTTGATTTTATGGAATGTTATTTCCATGTATATGATTCCAAAGTTATAGTTTCATTCATTGGATCCAAGATGTAGGGGTAATGGCCACTACATTTTTCTTCAATTTTTGGTTTTTCAAATTGATTATTATCTCTCAAACATCGATTTTTGGTTTATTGATTTTTTTGGAACTTTGAGTTACCATGTAAATGCTGAATGTGTTAAAAAAATTTAATGATTTTTCTAATTTAAAATAAAAGGCTATATTTTATTGAAGTGAAATTCTATTTCTATGACTACGTATCTATTTCAAGATTTGAATGAAGAAGAGATTCCAAAAATGAAAATTAGAAAAGCATTTTTGGTTGATTCATTCATACAAAAAAAGTCACTAAATTTTCATTGTTATGATGATTCACGATTTTATGAATGATTGATCCATACCATTGAAAAAAATATACATTATCCAATTTATATATCATGAAAAAGTTATTTTGGCTATTTATCATTTTGAAGGTGAAATAGACTAGTGGTAGAATCTTATAAAAAGCATAAATCAATAATAAAAAATTTTCTCTATGAAGTGGGAAAATATTATAATTTTATTTTTCAATAAGTATATTACTTTTATTCTTCACAAAAAATGGAAATGGAATTAATCATCTAAATCTAATGGTTGATAAATATGTTATTACCTATGAAGAAACTTTTAAAATAATTTATAGTTATATTATATAATTATAATAGAACCATAAAGAAAGATTTATTGATTTTTTATGTCTTAAAACCATGTTTCTAAAGGATTTATCTATATGGTAAATTTTTGGATATTAAGAAATAATTCAATGTGTTACCAAAATAGAAATGTATATTAGTGATACCCATCTATCTCATGTATTTTAAATTAAATGAATGTTTAAATATAATGGAAATTATAATAACGAAAACATTTAGAGAAGAATATGATTGAAATTAGAAGCCAATTAATTCTATAGTGAAGGGGAAATCACATGTGGTCATAGGTATTGAATTTTGTCTCTAGAACAAAGTTGTGAAAGGTACACTTTCCATCCACTTTATAAATGAAAATTTCTTTTTTGATCATCGTTATACTCACTCCTTTATATACAAAGAATTTTTTATGTGTACTACATCACCACCTCAATGATTATATGTTGAGTTAGTTGTAAAAACTCATTATACTATGGAGATCACTTCAAATGCTTATATCCCCTCTTCAATAGAAGTTTGTAGGATATGTTTCTTGAAAATCTACTTATATTCCCTAAAGTATAATTTGATGTGTCTTTGGGAGTGGATTGGATCTCTCTATATAGATACCTTATAAATTTACACGAAAGGAAATTGGAATTTGGTATTCTAAACCAACCCCTAATTATCATTCAATGGGAGGATGAATATAACTATTCAATGGAAGTAACATAAATTGTTTGGGTGTTACTACCTATTCACATTGGATATATATATCTCAACTATTGATGGGTAAATTGTAAATCAAGGATATTTTTCATATGTTTAGGAAGATTTGTTTCCTATAGAAATTCATTGTCCTCCCCAAAATAATGAAGCTATATTTTCGGTTGAACTCAAACCCTAGAAAACACCTATTTCAATGTCCCATATATATAGGACCCTATTGGGTTGTAGGAATTAAATAAGAAACACCATGAGAATCTTGATATGTGATTCATACTACATGATGCACCACCATGGGGACCACCAATTATTTTTATTAAAATTAGAGACAAGTCAAAGAATCTTTTCATCAATTATAAAGAATATAAGAAGATCATTGACAAGAAATATTATCCTCTCTAATGTATCGATGCTATTTTTTTTAATTATGAGTGGATCAATATTTTTAAAATAATTATCGGTGTTCTAAATATCATCAATTTAGGGTCATCAAGGAGGATATTCCCAAGAATTTCATATATAAAATGCATCAAAATTTTGAATTATAGTAATTCTATTTATATATACCAATTCTACTGTTATAATTTAGGATTTAGTGAATATAATCTTTAGAGAGTACCTTTATAATTTTTTGGCAGCCCTTATATATGAAAATATTATATATTTGAAGACTAATAAGGATAATGAAAAACATTTTAGGTTTTCACTAATGACCAAGATGATAGATAATATATATGATAAGTTTACCATGTATTAATTTTTTATATATAAATCCACATTATAGAGTTATACAATTTTAAGTGAGTGAATATTAGTGGATCCTTCAAATGTAGATGATATTGAAACCAGCTTAGACCAACCATTGAAATTGATATATTTAGTTTTTATAGGATGCTATAATAATATTGATGAATTATAAGATATTTATCATGGCTATGTTATCTAATAATCTTGTTGACTTAGAAGGGATCCATGTTCTTTGGATAAATGAATATGGGGGAAATATATATGATATCAACAGATGGTTGGTCAACACACCTATGATTATAGTACCTAGTAGTGGAGAAGGATTTGTAAATTTTTAGTGATGCATCAAAAAATGGGACTGGAATGTATCCTCGTGAAAAAGGATATGGTTATATATTATGTTTTGTTCCAATTGATTATTCATCATCAAAAATCTAAAAATCATATTTTGGATTTGGCAGTAGTATTTTTTACATTAAAAATATTGAGACATTATCATTATGTTGAATGGTATGGTATATATATTTATAATAAAATAAAGAAGTATATATTTAATTAAAAAGTGGTTAATATTCACCAATGAAGATATTTTGAGTTGATTAGGGATTATATATTCCCAATACATTACCACCAAGGGAAAAAAGAACAATGTGGATGATGCTCACAGTTGGAAATAAATTTTCATTTTGATCATGATGGCGATTGAATGAGATCTAATAATTATGAATTTATAAAATAAGGATCATGAAATAAGATGGAATGGGGGTAGATCATTTTTATCTCAGATAAATTTCCAACCATAATTCCATATGTGGATAAATGATGCACAATATGAGGATGTGGAAATTAAGAATATGTTGATAAATGTTTTTAATTTTAACCATGATTGTGAAGAAATGATAATGTTTTGGAACTGATTATGGATCATGTCAACACCGTATATTATGAATGATTTAGCGGAAGTAGGCCATATTTCATCATTTTTATTCTTCCTAGATGTATAAGTACGTTTATAGATCATTAAGTGTTGGTTGAACAATAAGAATAAGGATATTGAAATGTATTTATCTCAGTTCTTGGTTTGTCAGAAATTAAAGGATTAGATATATAAGTATAAGTTGATGTTATAACCATTACCCACACCAAAATTCAACTGAGAAAAAATCACCTTGAATTTCATTTTTGGATATCCAGAAACATCAAAAGAACATAATTTTATATAGGTTATAGTCAATAAATATAAAAATTTAGGAAAAATCGTTTATATCATATAATATTTATCGATTTGAATATCTTACCATGATATAAAATAATGAAGTGGTATAGTTCCATGTAGTACCACATTATTTTGTAAATTATTTGGATTTTAGGATTAACTTAATTTTCTTGAGAAGTAGTCAAGAAGCATTGGATATAGAGTAGAGTATTAATACTTCATATCATCCATAGACATAGGTTCATCTTGAGAGGACCTATGAAACTCTATAAGACATGATGAGTGAATTGTCAAAGGATTTTAAAGTTATTTGGTAACAAAAACATCATTTAGTGGAAATTTCATATAACAATATCTTTCTCTCTAGGATTAAAATAGATCAATTTGAATCCCTCTATAGTAGGATGTGTAGAACTATAACACACAATTATGATATTGGAAAATTAAATCTATTGGGTCCTATTATAGTTGATGAGATAAAAAAAATTGAATGATAAACACATTCAGTAGCATATAAGTGAGATCAAATTTAAAAGAAATTTTAATCTTATAATCACGGTAAAGATAATGAGTTTTAATATGGTGATAATGAATTTTTTGGAATATCTATACGGACTAGGGTAATGATATTTGGAATGAAGGGAATGTTGAGGCCTCGATTTATTGGTACCTTTTAATTTATTGATAATAGCGGTATAATATATTGTCGTCTAGAACATGCATCAAATCTCCCTCACGTACATGATGTATCCCTTATTTATATCCTATGATAGTATATACCTTTTCATATACATTTACATAACTAAATATACATCCCATTAGTGTTGTAGTTATCTTATGAGGAAGAAAAAATAGTGTTTTTTATGATAGTGAAAATTGTCTACGAAACTATAACGCTTACATGGTCAATGTTTTGTGTACAAACCATAAATTAGAGGATACTAGAAGGAAATATAATGATGTGATGTGGCATTTATATCCTTATTTGATTGTATTAAAGTGAATTAATTTCAAGTGTGAAATTTATTAAATAGGCATAATGTAATACCCTTATATTTAATGATACATTTCTCTTTAAACTAAAATGAATTAATTTATAGAATTTATTTTTCACTACACTATGTTTAAAAAAATAATGTAATAAATATTATTATTTAAATGTGACCATTATAATAAATATATTAATGTTATATGTAGGAATATTAATATTAATAATATGAAATTCATTTTGAAAGTTTCTATATAATTCAAAATTTCTCGATTAGTGCTTAATAAATAATCACCTAATTTTCTGTACTATAATTTTATGCTTAAAATATACATTTTATTCAAAAACAATGTTCTGTTTATTTATTTGATTGAATATTATTATTAATTTATTTGAAATAATATATTTTATTTGATAGAAATGATACAATTTTAAAATCATCATATCAAAATATTCCTAGGGTGATATTTCATGAAATTTTGAAATGTTTGATTTTTCCATATATTATGAAAAATATATAATTTTGTAAAAATTTCATTTATTTAAATTAAAAATTTACCGAAATGAATTTAATTTGAACCCAAAATATAATAAGTACCATTCAGATAGATATATTTAAATTAAATATATAATAATCAACTTGTTTACTTTATTTTTTTATCAGTTTATTTTTGGACGTGATAACATTTTTAACTAAACACTGTTTTATTAATGTTTATGCAATTATATTAATTGTAATTTATACCAAATAATGATATTGAATATAGAAAAATGGGTTCTATACTTTTAATCATTATATTTATTATAAATTAATAGGTTAAACATAATTTCTTTTCATTATGAATAAGAACCATGATAATGATGAGTGACCTTAATAAAAGATGTAAAAATAGGATAAAAATTTGGGTTTAACCTATGAAATATATTTAAAAAATACATTTATCCGATCTTATTAACATTATTCAGTATAGTATTTTTAAATGGAGTTAAATAATTTGTTCGGAAACATTATTTTGAAATTGGGAACAGAAGAATAACTTTTCTCAAGATAAGTTAAAATATATTCAAATTAAAAACAATATCTCAGTAATTAAATTCAATGGAATCTTCATAATATTCCTATAGGTTTCATATTTCTTAAAAATTCTCAAAACAAACCTTTTTATTTTTAAACGAAAAAATTATAGGAAAATAACTTATTACTGGACATTGAGGTTAAATGATTTTTAATTTTAAATCATGTATTTTCCAAGAAACTATTTTCCCTATGTTTTGTGTTTATATATTAATTGTTATTTCATATAACTATTTAAGTTTAATCTTGTAAATTATATTTTTATTTTATACTTATCATATAAAACTTTTTTTATAATTCCCATTTTTATAATATAATTCTGCATTCAAGGTAAAAATTTTAATTATCGTGGTTAATGTTAAAATGGTTTTAATGTTGTTTAACTATGAGATAAGGATTACAATGTGAAAAAACATGTTTATATGTGATTGGTTGACTTTATTTATACCATGTAATAACTTCTCTCCAAATTTTCGTTGAATTGGTTTCAATGGATTGGAATAGTACACACACACATATATATAGATAATTTTGTCTTTAAAGAATTCCCAAGTGCATCCTTTTTTTCCTTTATTAATGGATAACAAATCTACAATGTTCTAAAAACATCATTAGACTCTTATCCAAGATAAGAAAAACAAAATAAATCCATAATTCCTTCCCAAGGCCTATGATCTTGAATCCTTTCCAAAGGACCATTCTCCCATGGCTAGTGGTGTAATCCAAAAAAAGTCTCTCATAAAAGAGGAGTAACATTTATTTGAAAATATTCCATTTTACATATACTTATACATCCTATAAATATTTTTTATCTCATATAAAATAATAATTTTTTTGTCTAAAATATAATAAATTTTAATTATGGTGATGGAATGTGTATTTTACACCCCAATCCATCTTATGGTGAAAGAAAAAATTATTGATGCTTATTTTTTGGCCACCATAACCACGAATTGATGTGTTTTTTAATCAAATATTCACATTTTTATTTATAATTATGGATTTATTAAATTTAAATAACCTTTATGAAATTATAATATTTATAGAACTATGATTTTTCTTTCTACACTATCATTTCATCATTTAAAAAGTTGAAACATTACTCATGTGTATGAAAACATTACTCTCTCCATGAAGTGATGTAGTTGATTTTTCATCACATCATTATAAGAACAGATATAAATCTATATATATCGACAAACTTTTATACTCATGACATGATTATTACTTTTGATTTTGTAGAACTATTTTGTAAGTACAAATATTTTGAAAACTGAACTGAATAATACATGAAAAACTGACCATTTATCACCCAAAAAAGCAACATATACAAAGAAATGTTAATACTACGGTAATAATATATTATATATAAATCATATATGATATGATAGATATTATTTTTATTCATTAATATATTTATAATAAATATTTATTTATTTTAAATGATGTTCAAACAAGTATGAGTGAAATCGATACTTGAGGAATGCGATTTATGTTCCAATCCGATTTTAATTGAAATTATTTATGATTGAATTTCCACAAGGGAGTGTATTTTATACTTTTATTATAGTACACATTCATGTTTTCTCCATTTTATATTTATATAATTTTTTTACTGTCATTTTTATACCTTCGGTATAAAAAATAGTTTATAAAATGGTTTTAAGAAAATCCATATGATGACATATATTTTATTACTCCTTGATTAATTATTTATTACATAATGATACACAACATACAATCTAGGATTATTGATTGGCATAGGGTATTTGGATAATTTGGTGCATAACATAATAAATTAAATAGGGATAATATTATGTGATTTATATCTCATTCACATTCTCTTAAATTTCCATTACTCTTTTAAAACTGCATGGGAAAACCTTGATACGTACATAATATATGGTTTTGTGTAAATCTTTTTAAGGGAACAATAAAAACATAAAATAAGTTTAATAATTACTGTTGAGTCAAGAGGAATTTCAATGTATCATAATAAGGGTAAGATTAATTTGCAAAAACATCAAAGCATGATATATAATGATAACATAAATGAAATATTGTAATGTGGAAACTACATAAATCATCACATCATAATAATAATTTATGGATAACCTCTAAAAAATATCATAGTCAACCTAATATAACTTCCCATGAACCATACATAGAAACTCATGTGTTAAAATAAAATATCTTGTGCATTGGAGGGATATATAATTCCCATACCACCAATCACATTCACATCAATTATTTTCATTACTATTCCATATAGATCATATAACCTATGGATTTCTTTCATCTATTTTAATCCAAAAATTAAGGAGTGTGGGATAAAGATGAAGTAAAAAATCAATTGTGTATATGTACATGTAGGTGAATACCCTTGATAGTTGAAATGGGGATGGGTATTCACGACAAAAATGTTCGGCATAGAAAATTTCATGATATGTTTTTCTACATTACATGGGAATATAATGATTCATGGAATTGTTTAATGAAACTAAAAGTAGTCTCTCAACATGAAAGATCCCATGTAATGTAAGGGGGATGTTTTAAAAAATATCCCAACACGACAATTTTGGAAATTTATATGAAAGAAAAAGAATGTTCCAAAATAAAGACGAGATATAGAGGATCACATACAATGAGAGGACAGATATAAATATTTTGAGGATCTTCTTAAGTGATTGTGAACACCTTGGGAGTGCCCTATAGAGGGAAAACAGGATTACATTAATAATTTTATGGTTTTAGTGGATATTAATGGTAGGTTGTTTATGTTTTCATAACTAAATGGTGGGTAATTCGTTATTAATTTCTAGACCAAGGTTTTAGACATTATATGATAAAATATTAAAATCAATAATAATTACCCTATATTTTCCCATTATTTATACTAAAGGGTGGTTTTATTCAATACTTAATAACATTAAGAACCAAATTATTCAAAATAATACACATATATATGTGGAGGTGAGTCACATTCCTAAATTCTTAATTTAGTGACCATAAAATATAATATATGATTTCAAGGATTCATTAACGGTCTATATAAATTGTCAAATTACTTTAAGGAAAAATTAATTGAAATGGGAATAATAATTTCGGTCATATAAAATATTTTATTATTTATTAACTAAATTTTGGGATTTTATTCTGCCATAATACATAATAATTGTCGTTATTTTATTTAATTTTTTCCCAAAAAATTCGCTATCTCAGAAAAAAAAGAAAAAATCAAAGTTAAATAATTTTTATTTGGTCATTTCACAAATAATATTTATTTAATGAATATAAATGTATATGTATCAGAACATTTAATTTTAAATCAAAACACCATTTTATTGAAAAATATGGGGTTTAAAGAAGTTGTCTATTTTCTGACCCTTATAAAAAATATAATTCTCTTAATAAATTTAAAATTTCACTAACTTATAAATAAATTTTATTCAACAAGAATATTTTGTTAAAATAAAATTTATTTTAATAATTGTTGAATTCCTGAAAAAGGTGTCTTAATTGAAAATATATTTTTCAAGAAAAAGACAATTTGAGTATCATTGTATAAAAAATTAATTTTTATATAAATTGTTATTTAATAATTTATAAATAAATAATAAAAAGGATAAATATAATCGTTATTCTATAAACAATAAAAACATAAAAAATCATATTTTTAGAGTTTATGTACATGACCCATTATCATACAAGTGTATTCCCGTAGGGTAATGAGTGTGATAGAGACACTTTATTGGGATAGTTCGATGAATATGGTTTGGGCCATGATGTAAATAATCTTGAAATTCTCCAAAAATTGATTTTCTTATGATTTAGTTGTTGAATAATGTCCTGGTTTGTGTAAATATAATATCATAATGATTTCATCTCCCTTAGAATCTCTAAGGAATTTCCTTTATGAGGTTCGATCATACTAGTCGAGGTCATCACTTTTTACATCTGTGTAAATTGATCTTTATCATAAAACTAAATAAATTCTAATATAACTAGTTAGTATATAGGGACTATATTGTCAATTGTTAAGATTATTAATGATATTTTAAATCTTATTGGATATATCTTAGAATATCCTAGAAAAAAAAAATGTTTTCATGTTTTTTCTATAATTTCTTTACATGATTTGACATTTATTAATTTGAAAAGTGGAATCTATTTATTAATGTTAAATTCATCACAAT
Organism: Viscum album; assembly: GCA_963277665.1. Classification (NCBI taxonomy): domain Eukaryota; kingdom Viridiplantae; phylum Streptophyta; class Magnoliopsida; order Santalales; family Viscaceae; genus Viscum; species Viscum album. The sequence continues at coordinate 2,140,376,865 of OY728123.1, forward strand.
CTCCCCCATTAAGAAATTTGTCCATTTAAATTTCAATTCATACACTAAAAATGAGGGTAATTCTGTATCATTACCACTTTTAGTTCATATGTTTCTACCACAAGTATTTTGTTCTCACATAATACATCAACGAGGTTTGTTTTCTTATATCATAGGATTTTTTATTTCTGATCTAATAACATCAATGGATTAACCTTATAAAAAATCATTCTCCGGCTATACCACCTATGTATTTAGTACATGTGATGGGTATGGAATGTACTTCCTCAATAGGGATACATGAAACACATCATGTACTTGAGACATGTTCAGTGAGAGTGCCTATCAATAGGTTATAACTCCACTGTGATAAATGATCTAAAATGGATCTGTGTATCTTGTACTAAGTATTAGCTGCTTCAAATCCTCATGAATTTCTTTTATTGTGATATATAATGTAACTATTGATATCTCACGTCAATCTCTAAACCAGATCAATGATTTTCGGCATATATTTTCTATTAACATTGTTTGGATTTCAAATGATTGTTATTCTTTCGCAACATCTCTACCATCTCATGGATAAAATTTGGTCCCATAAACATCCTCTCTCAAAATTCATCTCAGTATGAATAAGTCCACACCTCATCCCATATAAAGCCTCATAAAGTTTAACATGAGTTATATAATATAAATTTCTATTATTTTTTAACTCCAATACAGAATGCATTTGATCCCAAAATTTATGGAAATCAATTAATCATGATCTGAATAATTACTCTTTAGTTCGAATTGTTCTTCTAGGAAAACCATTTGTCAAAGTTCGATAAATAATACAGAAGCATAATTCAATATCCAATTTCTGCTAAAGACTTCTCCAAAAACATGGGGTTAACCTCAATTCATAATTAAATATAATGAATAATTTAACTCAATAAATAATTAACACTTCTATAATTTATATATTATGGAGTTCTTTAGGTGAAAATTCTTACATAAAAGCAATGAAATATATGATTTCTATAAGGCAATTGACTACCAACCATATGGCATTGTTTCCACTTGATTTCTTGGGGAGTCCAATGATGAATTTCGTTTTTATTTTTGGTAATTTTTGTTCTAATTATAGAAATTATTCATTCATTCCATTGAACTTCTTTCATTCATCCTTTATTTTTTGGTAAACTAATCATCGAGATTCAAATTTGACAAAATTTATCTTTATTTCACCACACCAACAATTTTATTTTAGGGTACTACGCATCTCATATCCTCCTTGATGAATAGATAAGGTTCATTTATTCCCCACAAAATAAGATCATGCATTACTTCCAGTTATTATAGGACTCATATACATATAGTAGACCTTATAACTCATTCTTCTGGAATGATGATATTTGGAATACACAATAAGTTTTTGAAGACTGAAATCATCCATTGGTAATTCCTTGATCCTCTCTAGAATGGATGATTGTGAAATTGTTTCACAAATGTTAGTTTAATATCCTTTTATTATTCTCATTTCCATTCATTTATGTTCAAATGATATCTGATCCATTTCAATCAAATTCATGTGTAGTGTTTAATAATCCTTTCCTCTATGATAATCATAATATTTTTCAATACACATGGATTTAAATGGAAAGAAAAAACTTCATCCTGAATCATTTCTAAGCACCATTACTTGTGAATATTGAGACACTTTTTTTGAATATACACTTTAGGATTTTATGATCCATATATGTGGAACACCTATCTCTGTAGAGATAATGTCAGAAAATCATGAATGTGAAGATCACTACAACAAATTACAGATCTTGTGTTGGGTAGTTATACTCTAGGAGAATGAATTTTTATGAATAATATGGAATCATCTATTCAGCATGCATGAGTAGCCAACCAAATACCATTTCAGATGCATTAATATAGATCAAAAATCCTTCACCACTAGTGGGTAATGTATGAATATGTAAATATATTACAATCTTTATTAACTCTTCCAATCTCTCCTCATATTCCTTAATCATGAAAAATGTGACTCTTTTTGGAGTCACCTTGTTCAGTGGCCTTTAAAACCAAGAGGAGTGTCTCATAAATTTATTAGTATAACAAGATAATACAAGGAAACTATGAAATTTTATCACAGATATAAGTTAAGAAGATCCATTAATTGCCATAGTTTTGTAAGGGTCTATATATATAGCAATATTGGTGATAACATGGTGAAAGAATGATGAAAAAACCATCCAAACCATAAATTTATTGTAAATCACATAAAAAATTTCTTTCTGATATGTTTTCAATAAATCATTCTATTGATCCTCATGATAAGCATTTCATTTGGAGTGGATAAGTACAACTTCTATAAAGGCTAGTGCAATGTTTTCATTGTATTCCCTAAAAACATACACATAATGTCCATGAAGACAGCTATAGAATTAACTACTCCAAATGGAATCACTATGTACTCGTAGTGTTTGTACCATGTATGAAGAGTTGTATTGTGGATATTCTCCTCCATAAATTTTACATGATAATATCCTAATGGATAGTCCACCTTGGAAATGTTTTGGGCTCCAAGTGGCTGACCTAAAAAATAATCCATCCATGGTAGAAGATACTTTTACATTATTGTGATCTTGTTGATATAATAATAATCTATGTTAAGATATATTGACCCCTAATTCTCCTTCACATAAAGAACAAGTGCACCCCAAAGTAATGAACATGGTGCTATAAACACAATATCAAGATTATCCTGTAGTTATTTCTTCATATCCATAAGCTCAACTATTTTCATTCAATATAGAATGTTAGATATTTGTAGCTGTATAAGAATATGTTTGATTAAGAATTCAATATATCCGCTAAGAGGAAGACAATAAAATTATTTGAGAAACAATTAGTTAATTCACAGGTGATGGGAATTTTATACAGGATGATATTTTCATTAGTCTCAATGATTTGACATATATATGATTTGTTATAAAGAAATAACATCCATGATTGATATTATGATACCAATTGAGATTCATCCTCCTCAATAAACTTGTATAAAACATTAGGGTGAATTACAATATGGAGGGTGGTCTTCTTATCTTGGAAATTTATGTTGGATAAATGAAAATAAATCCAATCGGTACCCAAAATATCATCGAATTACATTAAATGGATTATCAAAATGTGTAGTATAAAATTATACCAAAATATTTTGATAGGTGATGAGTTATCTAATTGGGATAAAAAACATTACACATTTATTATCCTATCTGATAACATGAATTCAATCATTGGTTGTAATGTTGGAATTTTTCTACTTAATTTTCATGATACAAAATAATATGTATCCCCAGAGAATCTAAAATTAAAATTTGGGAATTATTTCATCCATAAGAGAAAATAGTAATTAGGAACACTATGGAAACAATTTTACATAAAAATTCACTACAAATGTATCAGACTACAAAGATAAAATAGAAAAAAAATGTGTTATATAAAAACGATACCCATATCCTCATGTTCCACGTCCACCCACTATATCCCAAATCACCCTCCATAGATCACCATATCTTGAAACAAAAAATGAAGATGAGAGAATGAGCACCTACTATAAGAATATAAAGTCTATAAACACCAAATAGTCCAAGAAGGGTGCGAGAAATAGAGCCTTGTAGGATTCAACTAGATATTTTATGAAGTAACATTAAAAAATAATTTATGCATTCTAAAATAAGATTATCATAATAATATTTTGATTATTATTTTAAAAATATTGTTTTAAACATTTTAGAACCACTTATCAAAGAAAATATATACAACATATCATTACACATTTAAATAAACGAACATTTTCATGAATATATTTGATAATAATTTCATAACCAAGAGTCATAATTGACAAGAAAACAATGAACATCCACCAGATATCAAGTGCTTTATAAGAGTCCATACGATAGAGTCATGGTGAATCACATTAATAAACAGACCATTCAGGGAAAATATGGTTCCATGTAGTAACCGAAAACACTATCACATATATAGATTTCATGGTTACAATATATAAAGTAAAATGATTACACTATAGTTAATATAATCAAATCAAATCCTTACTAATCACCGGACTATGTCTAGTCTCACGGGTCACTAGAAACCTAGTCCCACACTCCTGCTTTCCTAGAGACATGTTTATAGCCCAAACCATTCATAATATCTAAGGATCCAGTAGATGGGGTGTGAGTCTAGTATCCAAGATTATATCAAGTTCATATCATATAACGATGAAGGTTCCCATAACTTGTCAAATTAAGTGGGATAATCAAATTATGAGGATCACAATGGAGATCCTTATCAATACTAATCGTGGGATCATTCCCTCAACATTTCAATCAAGGGAACCTGCCCTCAAATAATATCTCCCTCAGATATTCTAACTCCCTCATGTGAAAAAATCACTTTTCAACCCCCATATATATGAGGCATAAAATAAATTAAGAAGCATCACAATATTATCACAAGATAAGATTATCTACTTTTCTAACCGGGTTGTTAAACAAGTTCATTTAATACATTTTTTAAAATTTAAACTTTAAATAAGGTAAACATACTTACATACCTTCAAGAACCGTCAATTTAATGATACATGATCCTTTTAAATAATCATTTATTTTAAAACACCCCAGTGGAATTAAATTAAGTTTTACAATTTAATAAATATTAATTTAAATTCAATACTTTTTTTACACCTGATTTCCATGTGAATAATCACGCATTTGTAATAAACAAAGAACAAGAATTTAAGAACAAGTATAACATAATTCAACTGGTGTTCTTGTACATTTCATAAATTAAATCATTTAAAAATATATATAAATCATAAAATAGTAAAACTCATTTCATTTAAATCATGGAATTTCATTTTAAGAGTAAAACCCTAAGTAAAAGCCTTCACCTTCATAGAAGAATCCAATAATATTTCATTGAAAAATCCAAAAAAATAGAACATTGGAAAATAAGATGATATGAGATAGATCAAGATCAAAGATATTCAATTAATTCCATGTTCAATTCAAATAGAAGAAGAACAAAGAATGTTTTAAGAGTAATTTAATTGAAAATATTAGTAGCACATGTGTTAGAAATTATGAAATATGTGTCTATGAAATCATAATAGATAATTAATTACAAGATGATGTAAAATCATAGAAACGCCGACTTGGAAATATAAAATCCAATTTCAAAGAGTCTACGATATGTCACTTTCAATTTCGATATCTAGATATAGAAAGAGAGATCTCTATAGAAGTGAGAATAGATCTGAGATCAAAATATACAAATTAACAATCTATTAAAAAAGTAGCACCCAATACAATCATAACGACTATAAATACTGAACTAAAAGTCAAAGATAAATTTATGTTCAATAAGAAAAGATCATAATGGAAGATGTTTACCACTTCAGTCGGAAATTTTATCCATAAGGACATGAGTTTGGAAGATACAAAATGGATCAAATGGTCTCCCAAAATCCAATCGATCTAATAAGGTATGATTCAGAGGAGTTTATAATAAATTGGTGTAGGGGGGTTATGATTATAAAATTGAATCCTTATGAAGGGTTTAATTGGTTATGTTTCATAATTAGTACTAGCTGTGAATCTAACAACACATTATAAATATAGCCACTAGAGTAGTCAAATTGTTAGGCTAAACAGTTTGTTTAACCTTGAAAAAACATGAAACTCATTCTGATCAAATTTCACAATTTTGAATCATGGTTTGTCTAACTATGAACCGACCATACACCCCTATATGGGATAATATAAAGTTTTCACTATTTAGATATATAGTATTTTAAAACATGGTCCAACTATACATAGGCCTATAATCCTTCAAAAGGAACTCATAAAAAGAATCAGAAACATCGCATGAGGAAATCCATCCAAAGGATAATAATGTAAATAGGTAAAAACACCTAAAATAAAGTAACAATATGTTACATACTCCCAAAAATTAGACATTATATCCAATGTATTATTCTTTTATAAAAGATAGAACTTACTGACATAAGAAGAGATACCTTACTCATCTTTTATGGTCGATGGTCTGCAGTCCAGAACAGATACTCACCCAGAGGAAAACATCACACACAACTCAAATATCAACAATATAATATCATCATAAGATTTTAAATTGGATAAATAATAAAGACCTATAATAGGCCTATCCACTTTTTTATGATTCCTTAAAATGTGAGAACAAGAGAAAATAATGTCCCTTCGATCCAAAGAAGAGACTTCAACCACCCACCAAGGAGAACATATAAGGACCGACAACAAATTCTTTAAATTAAGTAAACATATAGAAAACTCATTATATTCATAAGAAATAATGATCTCATGATTCATCCTTGATCAATTTTCTACAATAAAGGAAGATTATTGATAGGTATTTCCACCACTGATAAGCACTTGATGGAAACCTATGATTTTCACCACCGAGCCTTACCCCTCAATGATATCATCAAATAAAATTATAGCATCAGAGGGTACCTGTTCAATCCAAAATATGCATCATCCAATTCACAGAAGTAAATTCCTGTGATCGATCCATGTTTAGTGGAAAAGAGCATAACAATCTAGGTATTTGAACAAATGGTCACTATACTCTCACAAGGGAGATCATCCAAAATATAAAAAATCAGCTATAACCATAAAGGGAGAAAAGAATAGAATACCAATGAACCACAATAATATTCATCATTATGTAACCCCTGTTTTATAAATATATACATTGAAGGAAACATAATATAAGATTATGAAAAATGACCCCCAAACATCTTGTGGATTCTTAGCACAATATTCCACTCCATCACATGGAGCAAAACAAAATCAAATCACCTAAATTCAATAAGAAATAATGGGTAAGCATTAATGAGTATAAATCCAAATGGAAGAACCATATATGCCTTAAAAAAATAAAACCAACCGAAAAATCACAACCATGGTCAAAAGTGGTCATCCAAAAAGATCAAAACACAAGACACCAAGATCTCAAAAATATACTGTTTCATAAAAAAGAAAAGCACTAAATGAATAAACTCATGTAGTTTCCACTCAGACGTGACAGTCCCCTGGTGACACCCTTTTTCAACCATGAATGAGCCATTCTTTAGTTATTGTTTCTGGTTCAGCTAAAAATAACCTATTGAGAATCTCCTGATATGAGCTCAACCAACCTACAATCATTGTTGTTACAAGGTTTTAGTGTAGAAAATTTCTAAAATAGGCAACCTTATTAATGTCATAAAAAACAACACTAGGTAAGAAACATCCATAACATGATAAATTCTTGGAAGAATCTAAAACCAAATGATTATCCTGTCTAAAACCTAGGAACATAGAAATATTTCCTTTATTAAATTTATCAGGATATTACCACTGAATGAAGGATGACATAAAGAATTCCAAAGAAATTATTTTATGATGAAATGGCTAATGACAACATCCTACCGCTCATTCCTATTTACTTACAATAATATGTTGATAGACCAAACCGTAAAATCAATATGAGTCTTCAGAGAATTAAAGATCCCATAAAATTATTCAATACAATTGACTTCTTGAGGGGAAACATATTCATAATTACTAAAATGTGGATGAGAATCAATTTAGTCATGGATTTGGTCAAAATCCTAGAAGGTCTTTCACTCCACCACTCAATATAGAGTCCGAATAGAGTCTTTGATAAAAGGTACCACTTCTAGAAAATGATAAGGAGCACTACTAAATATTTAATAAAGAATTGAAGTTCTATAATTCCCTAAAAACATCATAGGGTATATTTCTTAATCATCATAAAACTAAAAAGTATTTAATTAGACATAACAATTACTTGTTAAAAAATAAAATAAAGCTAAAGTATTTAACACAAGGTATAAAATTATTTATCTATGAATCATTAATTTCAAAACACATAAGATTTATCCATTTATAAAACACTAATATATCATTTTAAAATTACATTCCATGTCATAAATCTATTAATGTGTTCAGAAATCCTTTCTAGATCCTGAAAATTCTTTTAGGGTTTCAAAAAACATTATCCCATTTTCCAAATTCTAAATACATTATCATTTTAAATCAATTAAAACCCAAAATTACTTCTTAAATAATTATTTAAACGTCATATAATAGTTTTTGAATGTTTTTGGTTCCCAATAAAACATTTCATTAGATCACACATTTTTGTAAATTAAAACAATTTTCAATAAACTCAACAAATTTTTTATTAAGCCATTATTTTGGAATCCATAATGGGATTTAAAACCTTAAATAATAGATTAAACCTAAAGTTACCAAACAAGAGAATGAAACAACCAAAAATTATAACACTATTATCTAACCTCAATTGAGAGAAGTTGCCTAAAAGATTAAATATTGTCTCATTTTTGAAAAAAAATCTAGAAATATGCATGGCATGGTTGAATGGGATGATAAACCACACACCAACCATAAAACTATTCATTAATTGAATTCCAAATTAGTCCCAATGATTCATCCCAGTTTACTAGATCATGGAAACATTATTTGAGTTTCTCCATCCTCACTATCCTATTTCATAACTCATAAGCCATCCTATAAATAAAATGTAGTCTCATTGGGAATATAAATATCATTTTCTATCTAGAAAACAATAAATCTGAAGGAATTATCATGTCCCCACATCCCTAGTAACTCAAGTACCATCAAGAGGAGGTGGGGATCACAAAACCATTCATACACATCATCCTGAGTAATAAAATATCATTAATATCGTTACTACATTGACTCGCCCCAAATAACCCAAGGGACTCCAATGAGATATAATTCCATTCATGGAAAAACCACCACATGATGCAATTTTTAATGAACCAACCAATTATTCTATTTAGACCGAAATATAATTAAATTTTACAGTATCTTGAAGATATTTATTGAGCTCTATAGGCCAATTCAATGATCCTAGGCATCTTGAATTTTTTTTTGTGAAATGCTTCTCTCATAAAAAAACATTAGTCAAATTTCATTGTAGAAACAGTGTAAATATAATCAAATCAATACATACAACTTAGAGTAAAATGATATTTAAAAAAAATTGTATTATATCAACCAAAACCATTCTCATTGAGGTCCATGAACAACCACCATGTCCGAGGTCACCTACCCATAGTCACCCTTGCTTGAAACCAAAATGTTATATGAGAGAATGAGAACATGTTTTAAGATCATAAATTTGAAAACACAAAAAGGCACAAGTAGAGTGTTAGACAAATATCTAAATATGAATCTACCATATATTATATATAGTGAATTCAAAAGTCAATTACAAAATTCTAAAAATGGAGTCAAATAAATATAGTATCAATTTTAGTTAAAAAATAAAATTTTAAAAAATTCTTTATCATTTATCATAAGAAACCAATAAATCATTCCGTTTCAACATTTGAAAATAACAAAACTTCTCAAAAAGAATTGAAGACCATTTCAAAAGAAAGGGTCATACCAAAAAATAATATAAAGAAAACACACCTGATATCTAGAGTTGTATAATATTATTTAAAATAGAGTGAGGGTGAACCAATTTAATAAAAATATCAATCAATTAGTTGAATCAATCAAGAAAGGGAAATTAGGTCATTAATAGTGATATCAAACACCGTCATATATCTAGATTCATGTATGTAGATGTTATTGAAAAACCAAGACATGATAGTGAGTTTACCATAGTCAAGCTAATTAAAGTACATCCTGAAAGATTGTGGGATTATATCTAGTCACTTGTGTCTCAAGCAAGCTAGTTCCATTTATACCGACTTTTATAGAGATACGTACATAGCATAAAACACTCATGGTCACTACAGATCCACTAGGAAGGGATTGGGTATTTAAGAAAAGAATATATCTAGTACATCTCATCTAACTACCTAGGTTCTTAGTAATAGTAAACACAGGCGAGTGAGACAATCAAGTTATGAGGACCAGGATGATGATCCTTATCAAAAACCAATAAAGGGATCATTCCCTCAACATTTCAATATTGGAAGTGTTCCCTCATATCACATATCACCCTCACCCCCAAACTCCCTCAAGTGAGAATTTTATTTTTAAAAACCATTAATTCGATGAATTATAAAGTATTAATCCACATAAAGAGATTATAAAAAATAGAGAATCATTATAGAGTATAACCAAGACATCAAACATCATTAATTTATATTGAAAACCTTTTATTAAATTAAACCTTTTATAATGGTAAATGTAGCTTCTTCCTTTCACAAAACAAAATTTTAATTCAAAATGGCCCTTTTAAGAAATTATTTCATTCCGAAAAAGGAATAGAATTCAGGAATGTTTCACAATTTCAAAATCCTTATTGTAAATTCTTGAATTCGAAACTAATTTGAAGACATCAAGTAGTTCAAGTAATTTTTTTAATATCAAGGAATTTCAACATAGTAACAAAAACATGGAAAAATGAACTGACATTATTAAAATAATCCTTTCAAATTTCTTTGAAAAAAAATTAAAAAAAATTGATTTCAAAATTCACAAAAAATACAAGAAATATCTTGATCATATATATTCAGTTCATTCCTTGTTCAAATGAATGAGTAGATGATCAGAGGATCTATAATATTGAATTTCTAGGAAGAAATTAATAGAACTTATGTTATAAATTATGTAACACATATATATTAACTATGTTGAAATGATGAACAACTGTATGATGGAAAATCAATTAAATTCAATCTAAGAAATCTAGAATCCAACCACAACGATTCTGAGATGTGTCACTTCTGATATTCATCACCAGATATAGGAAGTGGGATCTTAATAGATGTGAGAAGAGATAATATATTCCAAAATACAAATCTACTATCCATGACCCAAGTTAACACATTTCCAATATAATGAATAGTAAGATCAAATCATAACAATTATAGGTATTGAATGTCGAGAAGACAAGGACTCACTAGATGTGGATCACTTCTGTGTAAGAAATTATGATCTACATAGAGATGATGTTTGTAGATCCAAAACTCCTATAAATAGTTTCCATATTCCAATGGATCAAATTAGGTGAATGTGGGAGGAGTTTAGTGTTAATTATTGCGTTTGTAGATTTTAATTATATAATTTTGTTCATAAATCCCATCAACATGGTTTCATGGGTTAGTTTTAATTGTTATTACTAATAGTGTACCTAATCATTCACCCTAATAAGGACACTAGAGGACCAAAATTGTTATGATTGATGATTTTATTTCGCACACACAAAATGTGCGATCCATTATATTCAAGTGGCACCGTTTGGATGCATGGTTTTTATAATCGTGCACCCACCATGCACTTTTATCCAGGATACTAGAAAGGTTACACTGTTTGACCACATTATTTGTAAAATCATTCACCTACAATGCACATTCCCAAAAAACCTTTAAAAACATCAAAAAACACATAAAACAACCATTGAAGAGATCAAATCAAATGATAATCAAATAAATGGTTCAAAAGACTTAAATAATTTATTTTAGTGTTATATATTATAAATCCTATGAATTTATTTATTATTATTGAATTTATACATCATCTATTTAGGAAGATAAAATATTTTAGATTTTTCCCCATTATAATGGTTCGTATGGTAGTTGTGGACATACCAAAGCCTATACATAAAGAGTGTTAAATCAATGGTGCAACAATTCCTTTTTTTCACGCACCTGGTGATGACAAAGTCAATATACATGTTACTTTTTAAGAGTAATTCCCCCTAGATGCAACTACTCTAGACCCACATCAACTTCTCGTATTCATGTTGGTAAATATTATCATGAAAACCACTTACTCTATATCTTAATGAAAATTAGTTGTGTTTTTTTATATTTAGTGCTATCTCTATGGCTTTCACTAGGGTTTTATAATCCTAATCCCAAAAATGACTAGACATTGTTATGATATGAACTGTGATTACCAAACCTTTTATACACCTTAACTCGTGATTTACTAATTAAAGATAATAATAGTAAGAACCCATAATATCAAGAGTACAAGTGACATGGTTGAAAATGGTACATAACATAAAAAAACAAAGATATGATGACATTATTTAGATCTCATTAACATGTTGTTAGCATTTTGTCACAATTTTAAAATAGGATGGATTAAACTGGGGACATACAAATGAAATGAGGGAGTTATAAAGACATGTTAGGAACTAATAAAAAAAATAGAATAACGTATAAAAGGACATGTGAGATAAGAGTAATATCAATGTATTATTAGACGTGTGAGATTCATAAACATGAACATCGATGTATGATATTAGATGACAAAACAATGGCAACATGGGAACGTGGAAACAAAAAAACCCTGACATTGTAAGCATAAGTTAAGGATAATCATCGAGGAAACATAACACATTGTGTAACATCCGTTGTTTTTAAAAAGAAACAGTTTTTTTGAAAGCATACATGAAACACCACATTAACAATAAATTAACAACTAAATATTATTATTTAAAATGGATATTGTCACATAACAGTTATAATGGTGGGTTTAAACTAGATTAATAGAATTTTGAAAATATTATATATAAATGTATATATAATTAATTTTTTCTTACCAATTAATCATAAATGAAGATAATTCCCCTTAAAAAAAATAAAATGATTTTTTAATACTACTGAGATGTGAGCTAGTGTGTTTTAAAACTATAAATAAAAAATAAATATTTCTGGATTATATTAATAAATTTATGATATATTCAATATAATGTTTAAAATTCATCCCTTTTGTTATCTTGACGTGATATAATAATAAATCATGTTTTACACTTAAAAAATAACATTTTTTTTCTAAAAGGTAGTTTTACCCCCATTTTATGGAAACTTATTTGATATCTATTTTTTGACACTTTTATAAATTATATTTGATAAAATAAAGTTCCAAATTTAATTGGTAATATAATAATTTTCTTTGGTTTAGTTTTAGGTATTTTTGTGATAGGTTTCTTGTTTAAATGAATGGTGAACCAAATATTTCTTTTTAATTGGTGAACATTAATTTCTATAAATAATTCATAATGTTAAATTATACGTTTGATTAGTTTTAATGAATTATTAAACAATGATTTTTACTTAATCCATTTTTTTCAGAAGAATCATTTTCACATTGAATTTGGATATAAAAACATTCCAATATTGTGAACTTTTTTACTTTAAAAAAATGTTTTCTCATTCTGTTAAGGAGAATAATTTTAACTAATTTCTGCATTTTATGTGATAATAATTTTGAAAAAATGATTACATATTTGAAATAATATGGTAAAAATTTATTAATTAAGTCCCTTTTATTTTTGGACTTCCTGAATAATAACTTTAGTATTTTTTTATAAACTGTGCTAAATGTAAATCATGAAATTAAGGGTAAATAAATATAATAAATATTAACAAATGACCATAACACTCATCATAATTTCAATGTATGAGTACGTTTCAACCAAAATCATAATTATTCTAAAATTATAACTTTTGTATGACACTTGGATGAGAGTATGACATTATAATATTATATTCAAAGAAAAGTCAATTTTATCACACTTTAGTGTTTAAAAAGTGAAATTCTATTAATATGGGTTTATATATGGGATATGTTTAACTATAAATACTCTTTGGAATACTAAAATGTTTATATTTTTCATGATAATTTTTTTTTCATAATCTATAATTAAATTAAGACGATTTGAAAATTTTGATGCACTAATTGTTTAATCAAAGGATATTTTAAATAAACGATATTAAAAATATTAACATAAATATAAATTGATATATGTAATACAGTACATGAATTTTTTAGATGACTTTGACATTTTAGTGATGTTTTAGAAGTAATTTTTAAAATTTATCCTTTTTATGATATTTTTAAAATGTCAGGATATTAATAGGGTCAAAATTGTTATTATTGATATTTTATGATAAATTATATTTATTAATGTAGAGACCCAAAAATTTCAAGGAAATGTTTTTCTTAATTTTCTTTGGAATTTTACAAGAGCGCAGTTTCTACTGGCACCGGATTCTGAGGCCCGGTGTCCCCAGAATCATTTTCCGATGTTTAGCTCGGGTACGTTTAGTGAACGAAAGAGCGAGATTTTTCTAACTTTTGAACCGGTGCTCGGAATTGAAATCCAAGGGCACCGATGAACTCGTAGCATTGGTCATTGCTTATGAAGACCCTTTCTAAAGTTGCGTTTGCTCGGGTGGAGTTTTACTTAATTAGGAAAACTAATGAATAAAATAAAATACTGTGCAACAGATTTTATTTTTATTCATGGAAGTGTTAACCTATGCTAAGTGGTTGAGTTGGAGCCACATCCTAACTAATCCACTAGATAGGATATTAGTGGGGTGGGGACCACAAGATCCCCACCCTTTCAACTTCCTCAACACCCTATTAATTAAGGTAACGCACCCGCACCCCCCTTTTTAAATAAAGTCAAACTGTGCGTTTAATTAAATATTAAACACCTCTATTAATTGGGCAGTTTAAACATTTCATTTAATTCAATTAATTGATTGATTCAATTTTGAATTTTAAAACATTTGGAGTATGTCCTAAAATTAGGAAACCCTTATTTTATTGTTGTTTCTTGGGTTGTGCGGGAGGATTTTGGAGAGAACAGCTCAAATTCTTGAAGTCCTTCCTCCTCAACGAAGAACGTGAAGAATTCCGACCTCCGAAGATGGACGACGGTGAGAGAATCCTTCCTCATAGATCGACGACCCGACGTGCATCTCATCATTTCTTCCTTCCACGTCAAAGGAAGGGAGAGACTGTTCCTCCGCGACGTGCTGATCCGCCTTCTTCCACGACGTTCAATTCCGCGACGAGCCTTCGTTAAAAAATGCTTGAGGTAGGGGGATTATTTCTTTTGTTCCGTATTACTTACATCATTGTTTATCATCTTATTTGAGCCACCAGATATCACAATAACGGGAGGTGGTCGGACCGCACGAACACGTCCGACCCACCTCCCCCCTTGGTTGTTGATTTTGTTGCGGCACGTGTAAAGTGGTGCGGTTATGTTGCACTGCACGGAAGCTATGAGTTTGGGTGAAGAAGCATGGCGCCTTTGAATTTGAACAAGTCATGTTGCCATTGCACCACACTGGGAAACCTGGAAGAGACCATGGCCGGAGCAGGGCCGCGGCGGAGGGGTGCGGCGCTATCGCGCCGCGTCGGACGGAACAAGGCCGCGACGGAGCAGGGAGCGGCGGCCGGCTTCCGGCTGTCGGCGCCGAAGCAGGAGGGTCGGACCACGGGGTCCTGTGGCAACAGCCCCACTGGCCAGTTGGGTCGGTAGGCTCTCGAGAAGAGTCGGGGGACGTAACCCCGGCTGGCTAGCCGGAGCGGCCCCCCACATGGGGGTCGCGGTTTCACACGGCGGACATCGCCCCCACCCCCCTCTTCGTTAGGCCGTTACGGCTAAGCTGCCTGGCTCGCTGGCCAGACCGCGCCACCAGGCCAGGCCGTGCCAGGCCGGCCCAGGCTACGCCCGGCGTATCGGGCCGACCCAGGGGGTATCGGGCCGGGTTAGACCGGGCCCAAACCCCCTATTCGCAGACCTCTTACGGTGTTTTGCCCATATCATGGGCTGCAGACCTCCGATCGATGCACCGTCAGCTGCGATGTGATCCTTGGATCGAGACAGTCGTTTTGGTATATTACACTCAATGTTTCGGAGAACTTTTTGTATGGCCGGGTTGTTTCGGATACGAAACCAACTGGGCCCTCGGAGCGGAAACGCTTATATCTTAAGCTCTAGACGTCCGGTTGACGTGTCGTCGACTTTGTTGGATTACTCTTGATGATATGGAACGTTTGGCATAATTCGCCTGAGTTTTGATTGTAGTTGGGCAATGGCTGGGTTGGATTGTACCCAAAATCCAACCGGGCCCCTAGATCGGAAAAGCTGATAACATTCAGACCGGACGTCCATTTGATGAACCATCAGCGGCATTGGTGATCACGTTGAGAAACTGTCCCTATGAGCATAACCTATGAGAGTTCGTGGTAAAGTTGAGATACGTCCGGGTTGGTTCGCACATAAACCCAACCGGGCCCCTGGGACGAAAAGGCTAGTAACTCACAGAACGGGCGTCCGATTGACGCGCCGTCTGTTGCGTTGAGACCCCTATGACGAAGCGGTCCTTTGAGATACTTCTTCGTGGGACACTGTGATACTTGGAGTATAGACTAATGGCTCGTGGAGCAGACCCTCCCAGAGACGTGCGTGCGGAGTACGGAGACCGTGTACCCGGCTGAGACCTGACGACTGCGTGACCGACTCGACTTGGAGTGAGTTGACTAGCCCAGTGGATGGAGCACTACTTTGTTTGGGTGCAGACCAATGACGGACGGAGCACTACTCAGTTTGGGTGCATACCCGCGGTACTCGTCTGGAGAGTACCTCTGCAGGCTATTAGGGGGGATTCACAACTGTGTTTGGGTGGCATTCACCGGCAGGAAGCACTACTGTGTTTGGGTGGATGACACGCGGTACTCGACAGGAGAAGTACCTCAGCAGTCTTAGGTCAGTGAGTAGTACCTCAGAGTCATGATAGGATCACTGTACACTCCAGAGAAGGGGCTCTTCAGCAGTTACGATTTCGATAATGAAAATCCTGGTTTGAGCTGAGTCTATGACCTTGTGTTTACCTCTTGATTGAGATGGGTCCCTTGAAAACATAGGTATATGTATGGGAATATACTAGGGTAGTGGCTATCCATTGATTTCATGACCTTCGTGTTTCCTCATGATTGAGATGGGTTACTTGATAACTTAGGTATATGTATGGGAATATACCTAAGTAGAGGTTATCTGTTGATATCTTCTTTGTGGTTATCTTTGTTGGATTTAGAGAGACCTTGAGGGTCTAGGGATACCTACTGAGTATCGTTATACTCACCCTTGCACGGGAAATGCCTGCACCTCGTTGTGTTGGTTGCATACGACGACCAGTGCTGACGGAGGCCGAGTGTTCAAAGACTGGGCGATACCCAGAGGTGGACCTCACGATGAGTCAGTATCAAGAGGTGGACATCACGGCGAGATGATACTCGGAGGAGGTTGACCGGAAAGAGCATTGTGGATTCTATATGTACCTACCGTTCAGGTAGGATCCGTGGTGGACGATCGAGGAGCTGCGCTATCAGTACCTACCCTTCAGGTAGGATCTGTGGTGGACGATCCAGGTGCAGCGCTATCTGTACCTACCATTCAGGTAGGATCCGAGGAGGAAGACCCAGGAGCTGCTTCCATTCTTACAGCTGTTGTCATTTTCTATTGTACTTTTGTTCAGTTGTAGCTATACTTTCGATTGGGTTTATATTCGGCCCAATTTAATTTTATGTACTTTCTTTTGTACTTAGTGTATTTTTCCGCTTGTACTGTGTGGTGTTTTGTTTATTTTTTAAAGGAAATTCCTTCCCAGTTATCAGGAATTACACTTTTGGTGTTAGTCGCTAGCCCCTAGCCTATGGAAGGTGGGCTTGGGGAAGTCACGGCACGGGCCCCCAGGACGGGTCGTGACAAATTGGTATCAGAGGAGTCGGTTCTACTGTAGAACTTTTTACTCTGATATTTTTTTCTTTTTCTGAAGCAATAATGTTAAGGGTACTGAGTGTGGTTTTCAGTACAGGGAGTCCAGTGTTGGTGTGGGCGGTCGACGTATCCATACACCAGGACCTTGACAACTGATTTCCGACTTTGTGTACAAAAACACTGATTGCGTGTGTGTTTCCAAAGGTTTTTCCTTAAAACATCTCAAACCAGGTCACCTCACCAGGTATAAATCATTTTACCGTGTCATTTATGTTTCTTTTAGGATTCCATTCCATGGATGACCAACTAGAGCTCAGAGGGATGTGCGTAGTGATAGCCTTCCGAGCAACGAGGATTCGGTATAGGGCCCTCTTACAGTTGAGGCACCAGCGGAGGTACCAGCGGTACAACCATACATTGGGACACCGATTCCACCAGCCCCAGAAGTAGGCGATGCACGTCGCTTGAGCGTGTTGCACGTGTTCCAGCGCTAGAGGCCACCCAGGTTACTGGGAGAGATGGACCCTCAGGCGGTTGAGGATTGGCTGGAGGCTGTGGTGAGAGTCTTCGGGCTAGTAGGGATGCCAGCATAATTCATGGATATCTTTGCTGCCAGCCTTCTTCAGGCAGCAGCAAGCAGGTGGTGGAGCCACTTGTTCCAGTTTTGTGATGGGATGGCCTTCAAATGGGGAGACTTTGGGACGTTCTTCAGGGTGGAGTTTATACCAGTAGATATACACCCCGAGCATGTTCAGGAGCTGCTACCTTTGCCACTTGTTTTTCCATTAGTAACCGAGTCATCTGTAGGCAGTAGACAGATGATGAAGAGGCACAAGAGGACCAGAGACAGTCGTACAAGGAGCAAGAATTGTCATGAATGCAGCAAGAAGGGTCACCTGGCACGTGACTGTCCGAATCCCCGCATAGTTGATCCACATGTGTTGGAGGTGCCACTGAGACAGAAGTAGTGGTGGGTGCTTGAGCAACAGCCGAGCGGTGGACAATGCCGTAGAGCTCCAGGAGTAGGTAGACAGGAGCAGAACTAGTGGATTCCTTTTTTTTCTTAGTACATAGAGTTCCATGTTGTTGTTGTATTTTTGTCTTTGTACTATGAGCTACAATAATAAAAGAAACTTGTGATGTATGCCTTCCTGTCCTTTTTTTGGTTGATACGGAGAGGTCCTAGTTTAAACTGTTGACTTTACCCTCAATTTCAAGATTTCTACTGGAGGAGACCCAGTGACCTCACACCGATGCCGAAAGTGTGACTAGACCCTTGGAGGTGAGAGTGACTGTTGGATCTCTTGGTAGTAACATCGAGTCCTTAAGACATCATCCATGGGATGAATGCATCATTCATGTCAGGATTGACTGTATTAGGCAATGTGTGTGGTTCATCTAGGGGATGAGGCCGAGTTTCTCTTTTTGGCAAGGGAGAAATCATAAAAGCTCTCACAGATCATAGGAAAAGAAGGTACAGATCATCCAGGAGAGGATGAAGACTACACAGTGCATTAAGAAATAGCAAACTGGCGCCAGTCTTAGAGACTCGGGTGAGTTAAATGTTTCAAGAAGAGGAATTTTAAAGGAGATATGAGTCTGCAAAGCAGCAGACGTAGAGGCAGATCATGGAGAGCTACATGTGTTGGTGTACATTTCAACATGTTACAACCACCATCCTTTGTTGTCCCCTCCAAGATTAGGGAGTTGGAGGGAAGGGGAAGAGGGTAGCTGCATACGGTCAAGGAGTGTGACCAAAAGGCTCTAAAAATGAATCAAGGGATAGTCTGTGTCCACTACTAACTGTCGTAGTAACAGATGTTTATAGGAATCATTCTTTCCTTTCACGAATCTTGTCCCAGACCTAGAGTTTTCGGTAAGCCGTGGACATGATGCTCACATCTGGAGATACCTTAGGAGGAGACTCGATAATCAAACTTACTCTGATAGTGTGGTCTGGCCCTCAAGGTGAGAGTTTTGGTTGGAATCTCTTGGTGGCAGCGTCGAGGCCTCACGACGTTGGTTTGAGTATGGACAGGGCAATCACACTTCATAAACAAATTGACGGTATTAGGAAAATGGGTTGTGTTCTAACTACAGCGTCGGAAT
This sequence comes from Viscum album, assembly GCA_963277665.1. NCBI lineage: Eukaryota > Viridiplantae > Streptophyta > Magnoliopsida > Santalales > Viscaceae > Viscum > Viscum album. The sequence continues at coordinate 2,140,396,593 of OY728123.1, forward strand.
GGGTTTTCCTTTGTTGGCGAAAAGGAAACCCCAGGAAGCACAGGATAAACTCATGCATAGGAGGGTGTGACCGATCACTCTTGAGTCAGTCAACCTTACCCTCGTGGGAGCAGTCGTTTTGAGTTTCAGTTCTAAAAGGAATTGGAGACCTCTAGAGATTGAGGATGAAAATCACGTCCTAATACGGGTCTCACCTCGACGAGGTTTACGGAGATGTGGCCATGGTGACTAGTTATCTTTAAGGTTTAACGTACCTTTATAGGTCCTTAGCAGGGTAGGCGAGGTGGTTTACTTCTTGATCCTTCCACCTTAGTTGCACTAGGTGCACGACGACTTCCACGTATCTCAACTGAGGAGATACGTTCTTGACCCAACGCATATCATCGTCCATGGGGAGCTGGACTTTTGCGATGGGGTGACTTTCACGGGGGTTTTAGTGGGGATCAAGGATCGATAGGAGCGGATCCTATGAGGACGGTTGATTCCTCGGGTGCGCTTTCACTGGCAGAACGAGAACCTCCAGGTGAGCACATGAGAGCGGAAGGCTCATATGTGTTCTCAGTACCGCTTTTGTATCCATAGATTGTGTTAAAGATTTACGGAGATGCAAATCCCTGAGGTGGGAGTAATGTAAAGACCTAGAAATTTCATTCAAAATATTTTCATAATTTTCTTTGGAATATTACAGGAGCGCAGTTTATGACGGCACCTGATTCCGAGGCCCGGTGTGCCTGGAATAATTTTTCGAAGTTTAGCTCGGGTACGTTCAGTGAACGAATGAGCAGGTTTTTTCTAAATTTTGAACCAGTGCTCGGAATTGAAATCCGAGGGCACCGATGAACTCATAGATCTGTTAATTGCTTAAGAAGACCCTTTATGGAGTTGCGTTTGCTCGGGTGGAGTTTTACATAATTGGGATAACTAATGAATAAAATAAAATACTATGCAACATATTTTATTTTTATTCAAGGAAGTGTTAACCTATGCTAAGAGGTTGAGTGGGACACACATCATAACTAATCCACCAGATAGGATATTAGTGGGGTGGGTCCCTCATGAGCCCCACCCTTTCAACTTCCTCAACCCCCTATTAATTAAGGTAATGCACCCGCACCCCCCTTTTTAAATAAAGTCAACTCGTGCATTTAATTAAATATTATACGCCTCTATTAATTAGGCGGTTTAAACATTGTATTTAATTAGATTAATTGATTGATTCAATTTTGAATTTTAAAACATTTGAAAAAAGTAATAAAATAAGGAAACCCTTATTTAATTGTTGTTGCTTTTGTTGTACGAGTGGATTTTGGAGAGAACTGCTCAAAGTCTTGAAGTTCTTCCTCCTCAACGTAGAACGCGAAGAACGCCGACCTCCTCCGACGGACGACGGTGAGAGACGCCTTCCTCGGAGATTGACGACTCGACGCGTATCTCCTCGTTCCTTCTTTCCGCATCATAGGAAGGGAGACACAGTTCTTCCGCAACGCGACGATCCGCCTTCTTCCGTGACGTTCTATTCGTTGATGAGCCTTCTTTCAACAACGCTTGAGGTAGGGGGATTATTTCTTTTGTTCTTGATTACTTCCATCATTGTTTGTCATCTTATTTGAGCCGCCTAATATCACAATAACGTGAGGAGGTCGGACTGCACGAAGACGGTCGACCCTCCTCCCCCCATGGTTGTTGATTTTGTTGCGGCACGTGTAAAGCAGCGTGGTGCCATTGCACCGCGCGGAAGCTATGAGTTTGGGTGAAGAAGTGCGGCGCCTTCGTGCCACACCGTTGAAGTCAAAAAAGTCGCGGTGCACCAGGAAACCTGGAAGAGACAGCGGCAGGAGCGGGGTCGCGGCGGAGAAGGGAGCGGTGGCCGGCTTCCGGCTGCATGCGCCAGACCAGGAGGGCGGGACCGCGGGGTCCCACAGCAGTAGACCGACCGGCTGGCCGGGCCGGCCGGCTTCCGAGAAGAGCCGGGGGTCGTAACCCCCAGCTGGCCTGCCGGAGTAGCCCCCCTCATGGGGGCCACAATTTCACGCGGGGGGCAGCACCCCACCCCCTCTTCACTCGGCCCTTACGGCCGAGCCGCCGGGCTCGCAGGCCGGACCGGGCCGAGCCCAGGCCGGACCGGGCCGCGTCAGGACGGGCCGGGCCGCGCCCACCGGGACGGGCCGCGCCCAATGTAACAGCCCGAGATTTTATGAAAAATATTCTTTTTAATGTCTTGTGTTGTACGCTACACCAAAAGGAGCTTGCACAACACACATCCTTGACTTGACTTGCATTACACGCAATCGCGACCAATCTTGATAGTGTGTGTAATACGCAATACTGAGTTTCACTAAACAACGATATGCTATTAAAATATTATTAAAACTAGCCGTTATGAATAGTAATAACCACTTTTTGAAATTCTGTAAATCTTATTTTTCAAAATGGACTTCTTTTTTGGATTCGGAGTATCGAATTTAGCCTAAGGTGAAATTTTGGTACTTTTCTGATAACTTTCATATTCTGATGAATAGTGAAAGTTACTAAATTATAATTAAAAACAAATTTTTTAATCGAAATAATTAATAGTGATAAATTATTAATTTGATTGGTTTTAAAGTATATTTAGAATATATTTTTACAATTTAATACAATGTTGGTCATTGGTTGTAATTTCACATTTAAACCAGACATAATCAAGTGTCAATCTTTTGATAGATATTGTTTCTTGAAAACACGCTATTTGTTTTAACAACGAGATTTAATTATAAAATTAATTAATGCAACTTCTATGTTATGAATTTGGTAAAATAGACTTCATTTTTGAATTCGGAATATGAAATATAGCTTAGGATGAAATTTTGGTGTTGTTCTGAAAAAAACATCAATTTTTGATAAATAGTGAAACTACTAAGTGGTAGTTAAAAAACTGAATTTTTCATAAAACTTAATTTTACCGCTTCTGTGAATGGAATTTCAAAAATCCGGGAGACACGGTTGATGTCAGTAAGTAAAATGTTGTTCAATGAGATGAAAATAATTTTTGGTGAATAGTAACTTTTTACTTTTATTTACAACGGTTAAAAGTAAATAGGGTAATTAAGGGTAAGAATGATATTAATATTACCCTAACACATGTCCTAATTCTATTGTACAAGTTTATCTCGACCAAAAACAACCTTAAGTGTAAAATATTATCATTTAGGCCCACTTGGATTAGATTAGGACATTTATTATTATTTAATTCAAAGAAGAGTTAAAAGAGTTAAAATCAAAGTTTATTTACTAAAACATTTTTAATATATTGTTATACATAATATAAATTATATTGTAAATATTACTTAGAAAGCTAAAACGATTTCCTACATAATGTTATTTTATTTGTAATTTTTAGAGATCAAATAATTTAATTTATTTATGACACAAAGATGATGCGGTAATTATCTTATTAATGAAATATTGACATAATTGATGTTATAAACACCAAAATAAATGTAATTTGAGACTTTTTATGAATTCCACTAATTTTATAGGTTACTATGATATATTAATGTTGATTTAATCAACATGGTGCGAACATATAATTCTGTTATGACTTTTACAAAAATCATATATCAAATAGTGTCAAAATTGACACAAAATAGTTTTTCAAGAAAATATTATATTATTAATTGTTATTTTATTCCTAAAAATCTAAGGTTCGGCAAAATGACTTAGATAAGGATATATATATTAATAATAAACAATTTGGGGTTCGTTTGGCATGTTATAGTAAATGTATTAACCATATAGTGTAAGAAAACAAAAAGACACGGTAAAAGTTATATTATTTAACTTAGAGATAAATCTAATTGATAAGGTTAAAATAATAACCTAAACTTGTCTAAATCCTATTGGTTGATAGGATTTCGACCCATCCCCACTTTAGCTTCTAAATAAGACCCTTTGGAACCATTATAAACCGATTGTGACTTTAATATAAAATAATATTTTGAGATATTCCTAAGGTGCCCCTCTCCTCCCTTATAAATGGGCACCTGCTCCCCCTCCTCCTCACACCAATTTGAGCACTCATGCTCGGCCAACCCCTGCCATGTTCTCCTCTCCACTTCCCTAGAATAATCCTAGAGGTCCTGGTCTTCTTCAAAGACCAATCTTAGTTCCCTAAGTGGAGGATTCAACGAGGCGTTCCAAAGAAGAGGTAATATCCATTACCGATCTTTTCAATTTCTTTCTTCTTTAACTTCTTCTTCTTTAGTTGTTTCCTGATAAAGTAATAACATCAGTATTACTTACAAACTGATATGTTATTATAAGTATGAAACAACCCTAATTCACCTTCTATCCATCCTACGGAAAATGAAATCACCGCGCATGCGTACGTACGGAATACCGTCTCCACGCCGTGGTGAAATCTATTTTCCCCCACCACCTTACTTGCATCAGTATAATGGTGTAAATAATGACCATATACGACTATTATAAAGTGATATTTATTCTTATATATTTTATCATCCACTCTAATTCAATTCAATAATTATGGAAATGATATCATCGCTCATGCGTACGTACGGACTACCGTCTCCACGACGCGATGAGATTCATTCTCAATGATTAACCATTCATGAATGATTATAAAGTATATTTAATAAGTACTAATGAAATATATGACCTAATAATGATACTGAAATTATTTATATTTATATGTATGTCATCTACTTAATTCCATTCAATTCAATAAGGAAACGAAAACAACGTTCATGCGTACGTACGGACTACCGTCTCCATGAACGGTGTATTTCTTTCCATTTACTGATTTATTATATATGTATATTCTGAATATATATATATATATCATGTTTTATATTCTGGAATTAAGTAATCATGATCTAAGTAATCATATGAATAATTACAAGTTAAAAACACGAACGACAAATGAGACAATTTTACCCAAAACGCTACTTTAACATGAATTTACAAAAGAACGGGTAATATAACGCCATAAGTGAACCATATATGATATCATAACAATTAATATGATTCTGTAATAAGTTAATGACATTATTTAAATCATTATACAGGAGGTTCGGACACTTACGAAGCAAATCGGACTTAAGGTAAGGGAAATATCACAATCTCATTTTTATCCGAGATTGTTTATACATTGGTATTTACTTGGGTGTATTTTATCATCCAAATCCATGTTTACTCAATATGTAATATTATTTCCATCCACCTACAATTTTTTAAATCCAATTTTACCCTTCGGTGAGTTTTTAGTAAAGGATATGAAAGGAATCTTTTGTCATTTTTCGTACGAGGTACTTTTTGACTTTTCTGACAAAAGTACGAAGAATGTTTTTTTAACTTATACGGCATGAATGGATTTTTAAAAAATTATTTCCAAGAAGAATCCTTTACAAGTTTTCAAGTTTATTTTTAATCATCTTTTTTTAGTTTATAATTATATGACATGTTAAGAAAAGAAAAGTGTTTTTGAAGAAGAAAGGATATTTTCCTCAAGAATGGAGTTCAAGTGTTTTATCAAAATTATTTTCCTTCTAAGATAATAAAAGGTTCTGTTTTTATCCCTATTATTACATTGATTTGATCATGTTGTGATGGAATTATTTTTTTATGAATTCCTTTATCTTATATGAATTGATTTATGATTTCATGATGTTTAAGATTCCCATTTTTATTACATGGGTTATGCAATGATGTATGGTTTATGATTTTGTGGCACACATAAGAATGGTATCATTATGAGATGGGTGGGACCTATATATCCCTTCAATTCATTGGGTAAAGATTTTATATCTCATGAGATAGACATGGCTGGAACGGTAGGTTATACCGGTTTAGTGAAACAGGACTGAAACGAGGGTGAGTCGGTTCAGAAAGGGACTTTGTCCACTAAGATTGTCTTGGAAATGAGTCTTGACTAACAAGAAATGATTCTCTATGATTATGTGTGTATGCCACAAAGTTTCATGTTTTAATTTATGCTTATTGGTATTTCATTTCACCACTATGATTTATCCCATGATATGAAATTATGCTCTCTTTTGCAGGTTAAGATTTCCAAAAGTTATGTTCTTATAAATATGATGTGATTGATTTTTCTTTTGCTTACCCTTACTGAGCATTTGAGATCACCCTTTTATGTTTTCTTTTCACCAGGATATAAAGAAAGGTTTTAGGTAGAAAAAAAGGGAAGATCTTTATGGGAGATATTGAAGATCTTTCACCACGATTAGAAGATTACGTTACGAGTTTCCAAAGACACTAAACTATTACGATCCTTGTGTGTGTGTTTTTGTTATGTACTAAGTATTCCGCAAAAGTAATGTAATGTCCATGTACGTTAGGCTTCGGGTCTCTACAGTTGGTATCAGAGGAAAGGTTTAGTCAACCTTCGGAAACTAGGATGCGAGAACTTTAGTGAGGTCCCTAGAGATATTTCTACGGTATGTCTAGGGATGTCCCTAAGGTTAAGTATACGTATAGGTTATAGTACTAGAACTACGCTAATGATCATAGAATTAAACCTAAGATGTTAGATATTGAAGGTACCCCCCCTTTATTATGTTGTTTTCCCTAGCATGATTTTTTCCTCTCACACTATTCTTTTTGGGTTTTAGACGATGGCTGGAACCCGAAGGAACTGTGTTGATCAATGCAATGGACAATGCAATGATTGTCCTCCTGAACAAACAAATGTTATGGGAGACAGAGTGAAAAATATTATTGCTATCCTTACACAAGCTATTAATCATTCTGGAATTCCAAATGAGCAGAGAAAGGAACAATATTCTATTGAATCCTTCATGAGGCAACGCCCACCTTCTTTCAGTGGGACTCCCGATCCACTTGTTTCTGAACAATGGATCAGTACCACTGAAAAGATATTTTTAGTTCTTCAATGTTCTGATCATGATAAAGTCATCTTAGCAGTATATTGTTTGGAAGGTGAAGCTGATCAATGGTGGAATCTTATCAAGAATACGAGGCAAAGAGATGAAATTGAGTCAATGGAATGGGAAGAGTTCAAGAACATGTTTTTCAGTAAGTACTTCCCTCGTATTCTTCGAACAAAGATGGAAAAGGAGTTTCTTGAGCTGAAGCCGAAGGATGATGAATCTGTTGGTATGTACGAAGCAAATTTTACAAGACTTGCAAGGTATGCTTCTGGTATTATCATCCAACCTGAAAGTAAAGTTGATCGATTTTTTAGTGGCTTAAAACCAAGTCTTCGAAGGGCATTAGCTATAAGAGACTTCAGTTGCTATGAAGAAATTGTGCGTTGTGCTATCAAGGTAGAAATGGATGTTGGTGTTACATATCCATCTCATGGTTTTGAAAAGAAATGAAAGATGGATTTCAGGGAGAAATCTCAGAATAATGGTGAAAAGAAAACGAATGTTTCCTTATGATCAAAGTGTGGAAAGAAGCATGGAGGAGATTGTCTTAAAGGGACTAGAAAATGTTTTAAGTGTGGAAAAGAAGGTCATCGAGCAGCTGAGTGTCAATGTAATGGAAAAAGGTTTTCTAATGATGAGAACAAAGCAAACACTGCAGAGAACGCACCACCAACACTTCAATGTTTCAAGTGCAAGGAGATGGGACATTATGCCAATAAATTCCCTAATCCAAGGGTTAGTGATGATCAACATGAGCAACCACTTAAGGAAAAGGACAAAGGGAAGTCACATGCGATCACTATTGGAGATGTTGAATATGACAATGATGTGGCGGAATGATTAAGTAATGGGATTCCAAAATAGTGTTGTATATAGTATCGTGGAATATTGGAATATTTATGTATTGGTCTATTGTGGTTTTCAATAATTTTATGGTACCAGTAACCATGGAAAGTGATTGAGATATTTTTGGAAAAAGAATGATATGCGTATAATGAAGGGAAAACGAGAAAATTAAATATTTGATAGTATTCATGAGCTCATGATTGATATAAGGACTAAGTGATATCATGGTTCGAGTATATTGAATTCTGGGGATTTTGGTATGTGGAAAGTGTTAACTTTTAACTGCATTCATGTTTTCACTAAGGTTCGATGGGTATTCAAGAGAATACATGATTAAGGCCTTTGAATGTTTGGAATGTGACCAACAAAACATATCTTATGATATATGGGGATCAACGATGGTATTAAATCTCTGGTAATCGTTTTCACTATGTTATGAGAGTGGACTGCAGTATTATGGATAAGCCTAAAGATTGAAATGGATTATGTTGGACATAAGTGAGTATTGTTTAAGGATAGAAGTTTTTTTTCGATATTATTGACGGGATGTTATAGTAATGTAGTTTTAGAAAAAGGACAACCTGCAGGACCGGTGACAGCCCATCGCTTCGGACAAGGCTGTGGGAATCGAACCCACAACCGAAGTGCGACTGGCCTTTATCTCCTACCACTAGCCTACAGGAAGTCCCTGTTTAGTAGAAACTAGTTTTATTATATTAAGCAGTATGATATATGAAGTATAAGTCCATTTTAGGAACCATATATGATTAATCTCACTATAGATCGACTTATGTATATAATTTTTGCTAACATTTTGTTTGAGACAGATGGAATGACCCGTCATTCTATCACATGATCTGCTAACACTTCACGAATAACAAATTCAACTTCATTTATTTAATAGATGGAGTGGAAATTGTTCAAGGCACGAAAAATAGTGAGATTATACCAAAATAAAGTAAGTATTTATTCTAATTCAAATTTTCAACTTTAGGGAAATGATCTTGAAAACCAAAAATGTTGTCCTAGTGATCTTATACCTGATGAATCAGATGGTACCTTATATCATCACAAATCTATGGATTTGTGATTACTGGCTTTTCCATAGCCATGTTCTCTACCACTCTCCATCAGAACATGATGGTTAGATTTCTCTTCCATATCCATATTTTCACCTATGTGGAAACCCAGTGATTAGTTTATTTGGGTAACCGTTACATTTCATACTTTTGTTTTTAAAGATTGGTTTTGATATTCCTTTTTACGATGTGGGTTTCTATTAAAGAAAATTTCAAATAGTAAACCATTTATAACCCCGACGAATTTCGAGGGTGAAATTCATTTTAAGGGGGGTAGAATGTAACAGCCCGAGATTTTATGAAAAATATTATTTTTAATGTCTTGTGTTGTACGCTACACCAAAAGGAGCTTGCACAACACACATCCTTGACTTGCCTTGCATTACACTCAATCACGACCTTCCTCGATAGTGTGTGTAATACGCAATACCGAGTTTCACTAAACAACGATATGCTATTAAAATATTATTAAAACTAGCCGTTATGAATAGTAATAACTACTTTTTGAAATTCTGTCAATCTTATTTTTCAAAATGGACTTCATTTTTGGATTCAGAGTATCGAATTTAGCCTAAGGTGAAATTTTGGTACTTTTCGGATAACTTTCATATTCTGATGAATAGTGAAAGTTACTAAATTATAATTAAAAACAACTTTTTTAATTGAAATAATTAATAGTGATAAATTATTAATTTGAGTGGTTTTTTGGTATATTTAGAATATATTTTTACAATTTAATACAATGTTGGTCATTGGTTGTAATTTCACATTTAAACCAGACATAATCAAGTGTCAATCTTTTGATAGATATTGTTTCTTAAAAACACGCTATTTTTTTAACAGCGGGATTTAATTATAAAATTAATTAATGCAACTTCTATGTTATGAATTTGGTAAAATAGACTTCATTTTTGAATTTGGAATATGAAATATAGCTTAGGATGAAATTTTGGCATTGTTCTGAAAAAAACATCAATTTTTGATAAATAGTGAAACTACTAAGTGGTAGTTAAAAAACTGAATTTTTCATAAAACATAATTTTACCACTTCTGTGAATGGAATTTCAAAAATCCGAGAGACACGGTTGATGCCAGTAAGTAAAATGTGGTTCAATGAGATGAAAATAATTTTTGGTGAATAGTAACTTTTTACTTTTATTTACCACGGTTAAAAGTAAATAGGGTAATTAAGGGTAAGAATGATATTAATATTACCCTAACACATGTCCTAATTCTATTGGACAAGTTTATCTCGACCAAAAACAACATTAAGTGTAAAATATTATCCTTTAGGCCCACTTGGATTAGATTAGGACATTTATTATTATTTAATTCAACGAAGAGTTAAAAGAGTTAAAATCAAAGTTTATTTACTAAAACATTTTTAATATAGGGTTATACATAATATAAATTAGATTGTAAAAATTCCTTAGAAATATAAAACGATTTCCTACATAATGGTATTTTATTTGTAATTTTTAGAGATCAAATAATTTAATTTATTTATGACACAAAGATGATGCGGTAATTATTTTATAAATGAAATATTGACAGAATTGATGTTATAAACACCAAAATAAATGTAATTTGAGACTTTTTATGAATTCCACTAATTTTCTAGGTTACTAAGATATATTAATGTTGATTTAATCAACTTTGTTCGAACATATAATTCTTTTATGACTTTCACAAAAATCATATATCAAATAGTGTCAAAATTGACACAAAATAGTTTTTAAAGAAAATATTATATTATTAATTGTTATTTTATTTCTAAAAATCTAAGGTTCGGCCAAATGACTTAGATAAGGATATATATATTAATAATAAACAATTTTGGGTTCGTTTGGCATGTTATAGTATGCGTATTAACCATATAGTGTAAGAAAACAAAAAGACAAGGTAAAAGTTAAATTATTTAACTTAGAGTTAAATCTAATTGATAAGGATAAAATATAACCCTAAACTTGTCTAAATCCAATTGGTTGATAGTATTGCGACCCATCCCCACTTTAGCTTCGAAATAAGACCCTTTGGAACCATTATAAACCGATTTTGACTTTAATATATAATAATATTCTGAGATATTTCTAAGGTGCCCCTCTCCTCCCTTATAAAAGGGCACCTCCTCCCCCTCCTCCTCACACCAATTTGAGCACTCAAGCTCGGCCAACCCCTGCCATTTTCTCCTCTCCACTTCCCTAGAATAATCTTAGAGGTCCTGGTCTTCTTCAAAGACCAATCTTAGTTCCCTAAGTGGAGGATTCAAAGAGGCGTTCCAAAGAAGAGGTAATATCCATTACCGATCTTTTCAATTTTTTTCTTCTTCAACTTCTTCTTCTTTAGTTGTTTCCTGATAAAGTAATAACATCAGTATTACTTACATACTGATATGTTATTATAAATATGAAAAAACCCTAATTCACCTTCTATCCATCCTACGGAAAACGAAATCACCGCGCGTGCGTACGTATGGAATACCGTCTCCACGCCGTGGTGAAATCTATTTTCCACCACCACCTTACATGGATCAGTATAATGGTGTAAATAATGAACATATACGACTATTATATAGTGATATTGATTCTGATATATTGTATCATCCACTCTAATTCAATTCAATAATTATGGAAATGATATCATCGCTCGTGCGTACGTACGGACTACCGTCTCCATGACGCGATGAGATTCATTATCAATGATTAACCATTCATGAATGATTATAAAGTATATTTAATAAGTACTAATGAAATATATGACCTAATAATGATACTGGAATTATTGGAATGCATGGATATTTTATATACATGAAAAAATGATAATGAAATCAAGTAGACCCAATGATCATGGTACATCGTTCTATATTAATGGAATAGATTTATTAAATCATAGGGGGATGAAATTTCTAATGTCAATATATAATAGACATCATGAATTAATAAGTTGAGGTAATTATGGGTTCAGATAAAAATGAGTGGTATATAATTACCGGTGAAGTTAAAATATTTTAGCAAATGAAGAAACCCTACATGTAATGTAATTATGTTTTCATATATTCTCAGTTAAGGCAACAATATAAATCGTCAACTCTATGAAAAAAATTGTGAACTAAAAACATTATCCTTTTACTTTTCTTTCTAATGAAGATGTGACCTTTAACCCATCAAATATTTATGGTTTTTTGATTGTTAACATTCTTTTGACAATTTTATATATCACCATCCATCAAAACATGATAGTTTGTTTTTTCACCCATGTATATGTTTTCTTACATGGAACCCTTATAATTTTTATCTTAGGTGACCATAATACTTTCTTTTCTCTCATATGTTTATGGAACTTTTTTCAATGTGTGATTTGGACAATGTTACTTTGAAAAGTAAAACCACTATTTTTCAACCCAAGTTAAAATTGTGAGGATGCAATTTATTAAAGGTGGGATATAATGTAGCGTCTCTAGTTTATAAAAGGCAACCCAATATTCAATATAATACATGATATACCTCATCGAGATTAAGAGAACTAAATATTATTATTTAACATGGTCGTTAACACATATCCATTAAAATGGAGTTTAGGAATAAAATTAAATAAATTTTTAAAAGATTGTTTACATATTTATATATAAATTATTAATTGCTGATAAATTAATCATAATTTAAGACAAAACCCTTTTAAAAGAAAAGGAAATGTTCTTCTGAAAAATGATTTAAATGTGCCTATGTGAGTTTTAAACCACTAGATAAACATATATATATTTTTGGATTATATTAATTAAATTTATTATATATTCAATATAATGTTTACAATTCATCCGATGTATTTAAAAAACATCATATAACAATAAATCCAGTTTTGTGCTTAAAAATTGATTTTTTTCTTTCTAAAAATTAGTTTCGTCGCCTTTTGATTGAACACTTATTTTAAATCTTGTTTTTGAAAATTTTATAAATTATAGTTGATAAACTAATCATCTTATATGAAATAGTAAAATAAAACTAAATTTTTTATGGTATTTTTCTTTTAAATTTCACTTATTTATGAATAGTGAAAACGTATTGTCTTTTAATTTAAAAAAATTATTTTTGTCTAATTAATTTAGATTGTTAAAATATATTTTTATTTGTTTTAACATATAATAAAATTTTTTTTATCATTAAATCTAATTTTTGTTATTTTAATAAATTTAAATTTATTTTGGATATAAAAACATTTCAATCTTTTGAATGTTTTTTACTATAAAAACCCATTTTATCATTCTGTCAATGTGATTAATTTTGAATAAATATAAGAAATTTATGTTTTTAAAATCTTGAGAAATCGATTCATTATATTAAATCATGTGGAAAAAAATTATTAAATGTTTCCCCTTTTATTTTTGGTATTAAGAATAGTAACTTTAGTACTGTATTTTTTGAAATGACTAAAGTTAAATTGAGTAATTAATAGAAGAAATAAAGTTATAAATATTATAAAATTACAAAAACACTTGTAATAACATTATCTGTGGAGTTTGAGTAGACAAAAATCATCCTTATTCTAAAATTATATCCTTTTAAAGGCAGTTAGATGAGACAATATCATTTATGATATTATATTCAATGAAAAGTCAATTTTTCACAATTTTGATTTTAACATGTGAAATATTCTTAATATGGGGCTATATATGAGATTTATTTGACTATAAATAATGATTTTAATATAAAATGTTTATATTTATCATGATAATTTATTTGTAGTTATTATAGAATAATTAATTAAATTAAAATCTAGCACAATGATGTTGTAGTAATTGTTTATTTAAATGATATATCAAATAAATGATATTAAAAATATTAAATTATATATACATTCTGATTATTAATGTCATAAATTTTTTTTAGATTAATTGGACATGAGAGTGATATTTCAGAAGTATTTTATCTAATTTATCATGTTTTTTAATATTTGTAAATGTGATGTAATGAATAGGGTTGTAACTAACATTATTGATATTTTAAAATAATAAATATTTCATTAATATATATAAGGTTTTTAAATTTTAAATTTATTCCAAATAATTGGATTGTGTACTAATATATCATTAAAGACTCATTTAATGGTCGTTTGGATTTTTTATAGTAATTATATTATCCCTCAAATGGTTAATTATATGATATCATGGTAAGAGTTAAAAGGGTTAAATAAGGGATGAGAGAAAAGGGTAATGATTAAAAAAATAATTAAAATTTTTATAAAATTTATTAGATGAATTTATTTAGATCCATAATTATCCTATCTTATAAATTAATAAGTTTTTACCCATTTGGAATACAAATGGATTATATATTAATTTAAAATTTTGAAGAATATCAAGAGTGCCCCTCTCCTCTCCTATAATAGGGAGCCCATTCTTATCATATTAATACACATAAAAAACTATGTTTCATCATATATTTGACATAATCCCCTCATATAGTCCATAACCACATTCTTCAGATCTTAGTTTGTGCATAAAAACCTCCTTAGAGGTTTAATGGGAAAAATAATTAATCGTATATTTTTACGGTTAACTACCACATCACGAACCGATATAATTCATTTTCCATAATAGTCTTAAATTACTGGGTATTAGGATGGAATTAATATTTATATATGATATTAGTGAAATATATATATTATTATTAAATAATAATAGATCATTTATATTCTTACCTTTCCAAGCACAATAAAATGATAATGTCATTTATATTTACGTCTTGACTATCACCTCCATGAAGCGATGTGATTCATTTTTCATCACTACCCCACATGGATGTCATATATAACTATAAATAAATTTTGTATATGATATTTAAGTTATTATGATAATTCTATAAATATAAAATAATCTTTACCTTATTTTTATAATGATCACTGATGAATGCAATCGCTACTGATGCGTTTGTACAACCTACTGTCTCAATGATTATAATGTAGTTCATTTTTCATAATCATACATAAATGGTTTGATTTAAATGTATAAATGATTTATAACATTTATTTTTAAGTCATTAATATTATATTTGAAATTATAGACTTATGACCAATTTGACTATTGACATCATATCAAATACATTTTGGACTGAAGTGCTAATTACCAAAAAATCATCCTACATAAACATAAATAATCAAGTAATTCTTATAAAAAGGTAGTTAGTAATATAAAAGTTATAATAAATGTTAAAAAATTTCTTGATAAAGTAAATAATTAACCTGTATTTATTATTAAAGAATATTAGGATTGTACGTGGCGTGTTAGACTAAAAGAAAGGGACATCATCCCAATCTCCTTTCATTGAGGCATATAATGATTCTATAAACTGAACTTATTTTGTGAGATATATATTTTTATAGGAACATTGACATATCCGGTCATGAATTTATTTAATATCATGTTATATAATATTTTTTTAATTCTTATTCCTACATGGGGCTTATGATTTAAATGTTCCACGTGTTATTGGACACTTTGATTTTTGATGATTTAATTATCAAATATTTTTTCTCCATATAAATATTTTTGATATTATTTTATATTTTGGTATAATTAAGGATTATAATATGGATTTTATTTCAAATTTTAATTACATTAAACTTTTTTAAAAAGGTAATCTTTTTATGTTTTATATATGGAATATTTTACTTCCTTTACAAATATCAATTTTTTTAATATATATGTCACGAACGGAATTAATCCCTTTCATGCCACATTTATTTTTGATTCTTCCTTTAAAAGTTTACAAATTTATTTTCATATAAATTGGTTTCATTTATTGGTACATGACGTTTTAAAATTTAAATGTGATTTCAAATTAGAAATTTAGTTTTTTCTCCTATTCTTGTTTTATGTGTTATGATTTTGTTATGTTTTTTTGGAATTGTTTAGGAGTATGGGTTGTTTTGTGATAAACCGAGTGAATGCTAGACCACTATGTCTCTGTAATGAGTTGGGTAATGAGATAGAGTTAATCAGTAGGTTTTATCCCCACATATTAATGGAATATACTATGGTGTGTATTCTAAATGTAATTACAACAGTTACTCTTTATATTGCCATGATAGGTATAGTAAGTTGTATTAGTGATATAGAATTGAAGACCTAAGATACGTTTATTAATTTTTCTTTCTAGGGATTTTGAAAAATATCTTATGATATCATGAGGTAATAAAAAGAGATTATGATTTATGGGTGACGACTATAACATTGTGAAAATGTATTCACAGGTTTAATGTATTCATAAACTAATTGTTTCTTTCCATATTTTATATACCATAATGAGATTTTTGTGCTCATACCATGCTTTAAAATCTTTTTAAAATGGTCATAGAATGGGTAAATGAAATGAGGAAGTAAAAATGAATATTATAAATTTATTCAATGCTAAATAAATCATGTTTTCTTTTTAAAGTTTTATATTTTGGAAGAAATTGATACAATTTTGGTTGAATCCACTTTTTATGAATGTGAAATGATATGTATGAATTATGACCTAATTCTCTAAAAATATAATCTAGTATAGATCCCCAATTTAAAAGAATGATAAATACTTAATTAAAAGAAGAATATATAATGCTTTATGGATGGGTACTTATCCATTATGCTTAAGATAACCTTCTATGAATGATAAGTAGAATCTCATGAGATTAAAAACATTTAAAAATGAATTAGATGGCGATATAATTTTGGTCCCACCCTTTAAATTCATATCACATAAAAGAAAAAGTGTTCCACATAGATAATATGGCATAAGGATGCCTTTCATCACTTTTAATATAATGATTATGGAATATAGATTATATTCATGGAGTCCCTAATCAATGAAGAATAGGTACATCTAGGTGAATACCCTTGAGGGTTAATTGGGAAGGGTACTTACTACCCAAATGTTTGGAAGGAAAAAATGTTGGATAATTTTGACAATGAATTGTGTATACATTAATAATCATGGAAGTGTTTAAAGTCTGTGAAAGGGGTCTGTCGTCACTTTTAAATAGTAAAGAAATTATGATCGATTTAAAAAAATATCCCAACATGAAAATTTGGAATTATAATGTCATAATATAAACAAGGATCTGGAATAATGAAGAGAATGTAATGATCCCTTACTGAGGGAGGGAGTTACTATAATCTTGAGAGGATCATATAAGGAATTTGGGAACACCTTGGGATTGATCTAGAGGTTGAAAGGTTGAGTTATATAATTCAAAAAGTATATTTATTAATGTAAAAAAGGGATGTTGGGTGTATTTTTAATGATAAATAGAGGGGAATTCATTTTTAATTTATAAAGATATGCTCGAGACTTTGGATGATAAAATCTTCCAATCACAAATATTACTGTGTTCATTACATATGGTTTTAGTGGAAGAGGAGTACTTTTCAACTTTTTTTAGTCTATGAACTGAATTATTAAAATAGTATCTTTGTAAATATAGAGGTTATTCATGATCTTATAAAAATAATTTTAAAAACATTAAATATAATATTGGTTTTTGTGGATTCATTGAGGGTTTAGGAATGTAATCAGACAACATCAAAAAAGATTACTCTAACATTGAACGTTTTTTTTCTGAATTACACATTAGAGTATTTATTGAACTACTTTAGGGATTTTATGAAGTCATAATACATACCATATATTTGTACCATATATAATTTGTATCCAAAAAATATATTATTTAATAAATTATGAAATATTCACTGTTGGATAATTTAAATAATCTGGTTTCAGAAATAATATTCATTTATATCAATATATATCCCAATATATGAAAATTTATACGTTTAAACCAAAATCCCCATTTATTTGAGAATAAATGTTTTTACATTGATAATTAGGGTGACTATATAAGAATTCAAAACATTTCAATATTTTTATATTTAAATAAATATTATTTAATAAGTATATTTTATATAAATGATATTTATTTCAAAAATTATTAATTTCAGAAAAATGGGTGATTCCAAGAAACTATATAATTCCCAAATAATAAAAATTCAGTTTCATCTTATCAAAATATATTTATAATAAAAATCAATAAATAGTTATTTATAAATTAATAATAAAAAGAATAAAAATAATCATAATTATATTAAGAATAAAAATAGAATATTTTATACTCTATTGGTCTATATATATAACCCCTTATTACACTGGTGTTTTCAATAAGTATAAGGTGTGTGATTATGAAACATTCCTAAATTTGTTTGACCAACATTGTTTCGGTAGTGATCTCGATTAAATGGAACTTATCCCATAAAATGATTAACTCATACATTAGTTATTGAATATTGGATAGGGTTTGGATAAGGTCAATCCGCAAATATTTCATATACCTTGGAAGGTCTCATAATTATTTTCATAGGTTAAAATCACACTAACTAGTAAATTTTTTTTCCATCATGTTTCAATTAGACATTGTAATAACTAATAATATTTACAAACATTATCATTAATATTAATTAAAATGATTAATTGTATTTTATATATTAATAAATATAATTTAAATTGTTTTAAATGACCTAGTTAGTGAGTGGTTTTTAAATAAGTTTATATCATAATAATGTATATATACGTTATAAGTGGGTAATTCTGTTTTAAATTTTCTGTTCATTAGAATCCAACCTTATTTACCATCCTTTGATCATTAAAATAATTTATTCCATAACTAACTTTTCTAAAATTATTCAATATCTTTTTTAATAATTGTTTAAAGATGATTTAATGTCATTATTAATCATGATTGAATTTGTATTAAATGGTTTAATGGAAACATTTTGTTGTTTCCTGAACATTGTAATGATTATTTATAGAGTGAACGTAATCTTTGTTTTAATGATTACTGTATGAAAAAATATATCATATCATCATGACTAATCAATAAATTGAAACATCATTTAAAATTTTAAATGGTAACTTTAAATGAAAATACATCAATTAATAATTTTAAAACCTTTGGATTTTAAATAAGTGATTACAAAACTGATAAGTGAATTTTCCTTAATAAATATTAAAGTGTTTTTTAATGAAGTTTTTCAGATATAAGGTCACCCTTTAATATGAATTATGATTTCATGGGGATATGATCAACTGACACTATCATTATTATTTATTTGAGTGGTTTATGATTATTATACTGAGATGCTTACAAAATACATTTATTTTCCATGGGTTATGCTATGATGAAATGATGAGATGTTTATAAAAATCATTTCCCATCCGTGGGTAATTAGAGAATGATATAATGTATTACTTATGTTATGTTTTCATGCATAAGAATATAATAATTTATGAATATTTCTACTCTCTAATATCATAGGAATATAAAGGCAATGACATTGTTTTATAGTTAGGATTTTCATATTTGTTTGGAAATGATCTTTCCTATCATGAAAAGGCCACACAGTGATCTTTATTATTAAATTTACACCACTTTATATTTTATCTATAACACTAAATGTAATTAAATCACTATTAGAATGATTCTCTGTCGTGATCTTGTTATTCAGATCCTATTGATAGATGCAAAAACTTTTCTTTCCTTCCATCATTTATAAACGCCCTGACCAAATCACTTTTTTAGTTTCATTACAATTTTATTAATAAAAATTATATTTCCTTGAATGATCATTTATTCATAGAATACTACATGAATAATATCCTTGTGTTATGTCTTTACAGATCAGTTTTCCAAATAGAAAAAATATAGTTATGAAAATTTAAATTTAATATCATCTAAAGACCCCAATCATTAAATTATATACAAAACTCGTGCTTCTCCACTTAAATAATTACTAACTATAAATATGTGATAATAACTATATAATCTTATAATTTATCCCCATACATTCATCATGAAAACTAACCCTAATTAAATTGATATCCCATACACATAAAGTAAACCACACATGCATGAAATAATAAATATAGTTATCATGTAATTATTTCTATTTCCATAATAGTTTGTGTGTATTAATGATTTATCATAATCATATATTCATGCATAAAGTTTCTAACATTCTTTCATCATTTTATGATAAGATATTTTCCTAAAAAAACCACCACCTTCAATTTAGAATATAGTACATAAATTATGATAATTTCTATTCATGATTATTATTTTTGTTAATAGATATATAATCTGAAAATGAATGTTTTAATACCACCACTCTATAATTTTTCATGATCATTTACCATAATACATTTATGAAAGATATTAAATAAACATTACGAAATTGAATTTTACTGTTATTTTTTCCCAAAAATCCCCATTCATGGGTACATTTTACATTAGCTTACGTTTTCACTAGGGCATCAAAACATTATGTCGATAATTTTTTAATTTTCACAGGTATTTATCTACCTTTATGTTTCCTTTTGATTTATTTTGTTATCCTTTTATGTGTAGAGAAATAATAATAGGGAACATTACGTAGAATTGGAGAGACCTCAGTTTAACTTTCATTAGAGGGTATGATGATCGTTATATTTCCTCTCTATTTCCTTGGGCATCCTTATATAGATAATAGAAACCGGGTTTGTAATTTTTGTTGGTTGAAACTAATTATCACAAAAAAACTCTATAAGTTAACCAACTTCAAAACATGGGTTCACATCATCAACTTTTTTATGGTGAAGAGTTCAATCATGAGGTTGATCATCCATATAGTTAGTTGAATTTTTGTGTGGTCAGTTGATGAAGAATGAGAAACTAATCTTATATTTACATATTATGTGATGGACACCATTACATTTCCTACCATGAATACAAAAATTATAGACATCACACAATTAATTGACGACCACCCTCAAATCAGTTCTATGTCTTTAGAAAAAAATAAAAAATAAATCCAAGTAAATGTAAAAATTGTTATACCATCTACCAAAAGGTTAATATAATTTCATTGGAGGTAAAAAATAATCATAACATTTAATTTCATTTGGGTGATAACATTTATGGAAAACAAACCATGAATATAAACTCAAATTTCATTTTACCTATGCTAGAAGCATGGTACCAGTATTATCACTTTGATACAAATATTCTCGAAGGAATAATATTACACACTTAAATAATTTCTAAATTCACATAAGGCAATGCCATCCATACTTCTAGACACATGTATAGAATATAGAAAAATTAATCTTCTTTCTACGTTGCAGTTTATCATTTTCATTCTCAAAAAAAATATTTATCAACTTTTGTCTCAAAAAATATGAGAATATTATGAGTCTCTAATTTCAATTTCCATATTGAGAGAACATAAAATAATTTCTTAATAGCTACCAAAGTATCCCATATTAAAAAATTATAAGAATCAGGGTTTTATATATCTAAATATAGAAATATTTAATTCTAGGTCAATAATAAAAGCATTAGAATACATTATAATCATTTTGATGTTTTATTCTTTTGTACTTGTGGAATTGTCATTTTATTCAACTAAAGGAATTATATATCATTTATAATGTAATTATAATTGGAAAAATATTATAAATTATACTATTCAGCCTCCCATTAAATATTGTTTATTTCATACTTTTACCTTTTAAATATTAATTATGGTCCAACATTGATTGACTTAACCATCCAAATGATTAAATGATCAAACTATATTTTCATGATCTAGTCATTAGATAATTGAAAAAACACCTTTGAAATTTCAACCAATTTCTATGAATTTAATTGATTAGAAGGACATATATTATAGGGATTTGGTTTTCATATGAAGGAATAAATTAACTATTGTTCTTTATATATATTTTTTGGGAGTTGATAATGGTTTATGTTTTTAATAGTAACATGATAGAGGTTTTTGATTTTCACCATTAGAGTTTTCTCTCCAACTCCAATTTTATTGGGTTATTCATTGGGATAACCCTTGCATGGTCCATTAAAATCATTATTTAGTTAGTTAATATCAATCGTATCCCTTGACTAAAACAATTATTGTGAGTATTAAGTAATTGTAAATATATTAAGCATTCATATGGTAATAAAAATAAATTCCATGATGTTATAAATTCTGATTTATTAATTTTATAAAATGAAAATAATGTTTCAACCTAAATCACTTTTGGTTTAAAATATTTTATTTGAAAGTACATAAAACTTGTATTAATCCAAATAAACAAAATAAACTAAAACATGCTTTGATGTTAAATGAAACTGCCCAGAGATCACATACATACAAATTAAATTATTTTATATGAATATTGATTAAATATACTAACATAAACAAATCATAAAATATAGTTTTATTTACATTATATATTAGATATATCACTAAATTATTTTATAAATAACATAAAACATTTAACAAAAATATTCTTCATAGATGATACTCGTCTATAGAAATCATATATAATTCTATTCTTCTCTAGTTTGAAATAAAATCATTAGAAAGGAATAGATAAGTCACTCAGTAAGTATAAAAATAAGAGATATAAAATAAAACAAATAAGTAATAATGAAATAAAGATATGTGTATAAGAACATAATCATGGTATATGAATATTTTAAAATGGAATCATACCAAATAAAATTTGGATAATAAATCATGAATCATGAAAAAAATTATTTTTGTGTAACACATGAATTGAGTCATAGAATTTTGTAACCATATTCATTAATCATGATACAAGATAATATAATATTGGAAAGTTGAATAATAGATACCTTTGTTATAAACTTATTTATAGAAAATAATTTATTATTTCAAGTATTTCAATTTGTGCTACCGTTATAGTATATATAGGCTCCCATAAAATACTAGATTGGTTTCAATAATTCTTCACATAAACATAATAGACCATGCTCTATCTATAATCCCATACTTATTACCTCAGGAGATATAAATCATTTTCCAATATAATAGAGAGATCCATAAATATAGTATCATCAATCAAATAAATAAGGAATTAATATATGATACACATGAATATGGAAACATTCTTAATTCTATCGAATCATAATTAGCCAATAAGAGTGAAAAAAGATTCCATTAAATCATCTTGAGGTAGAAAATGATTCATTTAGAGAAATATTATGGATTATTCCATTGAATCATTTCTCTAATGAAACATAAAAATTTAAAGGTATAATCATAAATAAATCTCATATTACATTAGAATTAAAATATTTTAAACAAAATAAGAAGAAATACCTTTTAAATTGTTAAAAGATTCCAAAAAATTAATTAATTATAAATAAATTAAGGTGACCTAACTTTTTAATACATCATTTTTATCCTATTTAATTTCAAACTACTATATTAACAACTTCAACAAATTTCAAGGTTTTATGAAATGGAAACCACGTACATAATACATTAATTGCATAATGAAACATAAATATTTCTATTTATATTGAATGTTTACTTTATTATTCCATCCTAAGTCACCTCACAACATGTTATTAATTAGGGGAATGAATTAATAGAAAATGGTGAGATTTCTATATGAGGGATAAGAAAAGGAAACATATCATGATCCATATATTTAGATTAAACATGAGGCATAACATGTGTGCTTAATAATAATTATGTGATACTTAACATGTACATGGGGAAATGAAACAATAATGATATGTTAATAATAATATCACTAAGGATCAATACCAAGGAGTCATAAATCATATTACCATGTGTATTATCTGACATACCATAATCTATGTCGTCTCTAGAGGCAATTCGTTTTCCAATGCATTGGATCACTCTCCGAGAACACCTTGATTTTTTAATTCATGTGTTCCACTTCAATCATAAAAGGTTATTTCATTAACAACCTATGGATAATAAAAAAGGAGTTTCATATAAAATCGTTGAGAATATAATTCATTAGATACACTAATCTTTCCAAAATTGTAACCCATGGGAATTTGATGTTTGTTTCATACATGGAAATACCCCTTAAAAAATTATAATTACATATATATTTGAATGATATTTAATATAAACAGGGTTAGTAATTCAAAACACCATTGAATTATTTATACAACATAAATGGTACTAAAATTGGTTAATGGAATGAGATTAATGAGAGAAAATGGACGAATCTAATCGATAAATAAATTATTTTGGTAATGGAAGTATCAAAAGTACATGGAAATAGAATAAAATTAATATTTAAATTCTTACAACAGGGGATGTATATTGATAAATTGGATATGAAGATAATCCCTTACATTGTGAGTGTAATGCCCCGACCCAAGTTACCGAGAGTGGGTGCATTATTTTAATACATTGGCATGATTACAATGAATCAATTCCTGAAGGACCGATTGGTGTAGCAGTCTTGGAAAATAGATTACACACATGAATGTTACATTACACTTCAAAAATAAAAAAACATAAATATTCCTTCATGAACGCTATTATTCCCTTAGCATAACCCTGAATATCAATCACAATACATTTATTGGAATCCTGGGAAAAATAAAACATAGAAAAGGGTGAGCTGTGATGCTCAGTAAGGATAACAATACATCAGAAAATTTCATAAATTAGAATAATCATTTAAGACAATGTATAACTAAAACAAAATCCTTTTAAACATAAACTTCAGCATAATATGGAAAAAAATAATATGAAGTAATGCCATTTACTTATTCACGTGGATATTCTACTAGTAGAATAATCACATACAATATCACTAACGACTTTCATAATAATGGAATGCATAATTCCATACTATCATAACCACATAGTCAAGGCCTTGTGCCAATAATACAAATAAGATTTTGTCAAGGCCTTTTGCCAAGACACTAGTTTGCCTAATGATACCTACCAATCATCGAGGAGCTATAGCGGGCTCCACCTGTCACTTACTAAGTCCAATCCATCTCTCACATGAAATGGTCTAAGCATAACATAAACATTCGTATTAAAAATAGCATACTAAATGTCAATACATTACCCATAAACTATGAATGGTTCAAAAATAACATAGCCACAGTCAAAAATATAACAAAACCTTCAACACAACATGTAAGACTTGTATCATGATAAATAAACTTCAAAACAAGTTTAAAATCCATTAAAGTATTTTGACCTAGATGAAAATCATTTGTAATAATCTTTAAGAGAAATACCCCTTTTTCATGAAAACATTTAAAAGTGACGCAATTTAGGAAAGAAGTCATTTCAAGACATTTTTGAATCAAAGTGTCCCATACCACATTGAAACTTTTGAAAGGAATTAACATTTTAAAAACATTCATGTCCATATAAATAAATCCTTAAAAACCATTTTGAAGACATGGACATTAATGAAAAAGACTTATATGAATAAATATTTAAAACCTTTGAAATGATGTTTTAGAAAAAAATTACCTTAAAATAATCCCTTGGAAAACTCATTCATGATACATGGACATGGATAATAAATATGTCCCAGTAGATACTTACATAAAAACAACCTCGAATAAAAAATAGATTGTGAAAATAACCCTTACCAATTTTGTAACTTACAAAACATACACCCCATGAAAGAGGTATCATACAATGAATATGTAAATAAAAATAAATTAAAGTGTATTAAAAAAATAATACAATTATGGGCAGTACATACCCCACACAAAACGTAATATTGGCAATATGGCATGAATCTCATGGGAATAAGGAGTGAGATGAAAACCCCTTACCTTGCACTTTCATTTAGTCGAGGGTACATTTAAACTCCATTATGAAGGCCGTAGTATGTTATTAAAATATAAAAGAACCATATTAATATTTATGATATCATAAATTATTCATTTATGACATTAAACTACCCATTAATAATAATTTCCATGTTAAATTAACATTTCAGGTAATAATTTCTCTCTTTATTATACATGTTATAACTTGTTACTCTTGATTTTATCACTTAGATAATGATTTAAATAATTACCTAATATAAAAAATGATTTATATATCATATATATTTAGAATATAAATATTTATAATAGACGTATATATGAAATGGAAGACACCATTTATGGAGACAGTATTCCGTACGTACGCATAAACGTTGTCTCTGTTTTCATAGCGTATTGAACGGAAGTAAGTGAATAATATATATGTAAGTAAATAAATACTTATATAAATAAAATATATATATCTAGTATAATTATTATGTAATATATTAATTACTTATTAGTAATATATATTTTTTATAATTGTCGATGAATGGTGAACTTGGAAATGAATCTCATCGCGTCGTGGAGACGGCAAGCCGTACGTACGCACAAGCGACAATATCATTTGTTTGATATTAAAATCGTATATAATTGGAAGGTATATCTTAAATAAAGAATCATTATAATGTTATATTTATTATTTACTTCAATTACTCATCATTATCATACCCAACCAAATAATAATGTTCTGAATAACAGTTACACCACGACTAGGAGACGGTAAGCCATACATACGCACGTATGGTGACATGTCATTCCAAGGATGGATAGAATAATGAATATGATTGTACCATATTTATAATGAAATCATAGTATATAGAAGTTACTGGAATTAGTTTTTTAGAATAGAAATAACAAAGAAGGAATAAGTGGAAGAAGAAAGGAACCTGAAAGAGGGTGGTGAAAACATTACCTCTTCTTTGGGTTCTTCCTTTTGATTTGATCAAAAGGGCTCCTTCGGCTGGCTTTATGACTAATGGATTTCCTCAAGGATTAAGTGAGTGATGTTAAGAGAATATTTGGGCAGGTTTTGTGCTAGCCAAAAGGCTTTGAAGGTGTGAATTAGTGAGAAGGGGGAGTTTCCTTTTATAAGCGGGGTGAGGGGCACCTTAGGAAACACTAGAAATATTATTTTATAATAAATTCATATTCTGTATCTAATGGCTATAAAGTTGATTATTTAAAGGTTAAGGTGGTAACAGGTCTAAAACCACCCAACCAATAGGTTTTAGATAGGTTTGGGTCACTATATTAACATTATCGTTTTAATTTAACTCTTAGTTAAATAGTTTGATATTTACCATGTCTCAATGGAATTTTATATTATATAGTCAATAAAATTACTATAAACATACAAGAAACCCCCAAGTGGTACATTAATAATACACCTATCATTATATAAGTCCATTTTCCAAACCGTTGATTTTTAGGAATAGAATATCAATTAATAATATAATACTTTTTTTGAAAAATTATTTATGTCAATTCTGACACTATTTAATAATTGATTTTTGTTAAAGTCATAAAAACTTTATTAAATCAATAAAAATTCATTAAAAAAATAATAAAGTGTTATATAAACCAATAAAATTTTTCTATGTCATCAAAACTTTAAAATTATGTTTATTTTAACATTTATAATACTAATTATTTGATTCTTTCATTAATAAGGAAAATATTGCATAATTATTGTGTCATAAATAAATTTAATTATTACATGTATAAAATTATAAATAAAATACCATTATGTATGAAATCTTTTTAGATTTCTAATTAATATTTATAGTTGAAAATATAACATATATAACCCTATGTAAAAATTGTTTTTCTAAACAATATATGCTTATGTCATTTTTGTATTTACTTAAACTTAATTAATATAATGTGTCATTATCATTTACAAGTGGATCCATGGGGTCCCAAAAATCGACCCAAAGATACCCATTGTCGGACATGTATCGATAAATAGAGTTAGGACACGTTTTAGGGTAATTTATTATTATTATAATATTATTGTTTACCCTTATTTATCGGATTTACCCTTTAACCATGGTAAATAAAATATTTACCGAAGTAATTATTCAAAATGTGAAAAAATAAAAGTTACCTATTTACACAATTTGGACCTAGGGATTATAAATATGGAATCCATTTTTCTAAATTCAAAACACAGAAGTGGCAGAAATTAAATTAAAATTAATTCCTGCTGTAAAAACAAAAAGCGTATTTTTAAGAAATAATAACTATCAAAAGATTGACACTTCTATATGTCTAGTTTAAATGTGAAATTATGTCCAATGAACAAAATTGTATTAAATGGAAAAATTAAATTCTAAATATACTTTAAATTCACTCAAATTCATAATTTATCACTATTAATTATTTCGATTAAAAATGTTTTTTTAATTAAAATTTAGAAATTTTCACTATTCATCAAAATATTAAAGTAATCTGAAAAGTTCCAAAAATTCACCCTAAAATAATTTCGAGATTCTGAATCCAATAATTCAGTCCATTTTGAATGATAAAATGTATAAACTTTTAAAAAGTGGGTATTACTATTCATAATGTCTAGTTTGATAGGTTGTGGTATGTGTTAGAACTCGAAGTTGCGTACAACACACGCTGCTGTTTTATTCAAAGAGAAGCGTACCATGGAAGCTTGGGGTGTTACATTCTCCCTTCTTCAATAAATTGCATCCACACAATTTGAAATTATTTTTAAAAATAAAGGGTTGAAAGTAGAAAACTCCTTTGGGAAAACCCACATCATAAATTAGGTTAATAAATTTTAGTCTTAATAAGAGGAAAAGGGAATTGAAAGGGTCACC
The DNA here is from genome assembly GCA_963277665.1 of Viscum album. NCBI lineage: Eukaryota > Viridiplantae > Streptophyta > Magnoliopsida > Santalales > Viscaceae > Viscum > Viscum album. The sequence continues at coordinate 2,140,424,958 of OY728123.1, forward strand.
TAAAAATTATAATCTCGATTAGGAGAACATTTGTGGCAATTAGAGACATATAATTAGAGGAAAAATTTAAATATTTATTGGTAGTGATTGAGGTCATCAATCACAAACAAGTGTAAAATTTAGGGCCTTAAATTCATCAATCTATGATGATTTAAAATACCATTGGTTCAACAAAACATATGGTATTAGGATAACACATTTTTTGTTTTAAGATTCCTTAACTAATGTATAAGAATTAATTTAATCATAGAATAAGAGAAGAAGAAAAATATATATTTGACAAGTAGAGTCCCATCCTTTAACTAATTTCCACCACAAACTCATCTTTCACTCTAAAATATAGTAGAACTTACAAATAATATTCTATTTTTCTTATTAGTATAGGGTTAAAAATGAATTTATAATTCATCTACCAGAATTTGTTTTAAAAAAGACTACATTATTCAATCCAGGACATCACGTTCGCCAGTGATAGGAGATACACCCTGGTCGCACATCGGTAGCGAGTTCAAATCTCGCGGCCTTGCCAGACGTGACAGGTTGCCGCCCGACCTCCGAGTTGTCCTTTTATGGAAATCCAAAAATAATATCAAACTAGAATTATCCAAAATACATCTATCCAAACTCACAGTCCAAAATTTATAATGAAGGTAAACACAATAAAGATCCTTTATTCCGCTTAATAACATGTGAACACCTTCATCATGTAATCTATTAAAACACTAAAACATCCTGAATTACCATAAAACCTTATTGGTTACATTCATGATATCTTATTACTTATAGAATAATGGATATACTCCTTCTATAAAAAAAATATGTAAACTAAAACAATGATGGAATATACAAATCACTAATCGGTTTCAAGGTAGTCAAGAGTATCCAATATAATTTATCCAAATCGATCATGTATTATTCCAAAATCACAACCTCTCTATCAGAACCATATTATGGTTTATCATTCTATCAACCATATATTCTCCAAATATTTAACCTACTATTGAGAAACATTAAATGGTTCCACACAATCTCAAGTCCTTAATGAAATAATACTGCAGTACAATCCTTATATACTCCTTAATTATTATTACCAATAAATCGTTGATACAACACTCAAATTACATAATTCTGTAATAACAACATAATAATTCTAATAATTCTTCCACATCTGTGGTAGTATCATAACCAGATTATTATCCAATAACATCATTTGGGGCATACTCTGATGATTTAGACACTGGTTCGCCTAGTGTCCCAACTCCTTGCAGATGAAACATTGTACATTTGAAACCTTTTTCTTACCCATGCAGTCACGTACATGGTGTCCTTTTTCTCCACACTTCTAACAAAATACCATACACTTTAGACAAGTTCCAGGGTGTTTTTTCCCACAGTTATCACATATTGGAAAATTCTTATTTTCCCTCTTCCCTTTATCCATCTTTCTCTCTTCCATCCTTTTCTTTCTTTCTTCCCTTCAAAGACATAGGACTTAGACAATTATTTACTTATCTTATTAACAGATGATACTGTTACATTATATTTTGGGAATAAGTGGGAGAATATTTATCTTCTAAATGGTGTCTTAATACTGTGAAAGATATGATCATTCTTACTCTTTGGATCATACGTATTGTTGGAGTTTACATTCCTTCTACTGGGCGCCATTTCAATACAATGGCATAAACTAGGTATGTTTATGAATTGAAATTAATAATTCTAAACTTGTAAAATACCTAACGTAAATTGAACGGTTTATAGATATAATAAATAATCATAAAGATGTTTTCATTGAGGAAATATATACTCATAAACCCTGCATTATTATTTGTAAAGAAAATGAGAATTATCCTAAGAATATCCCCCGGGTGTGTCGTAACCAAGAGTGCAGCAAGGCCCGTTGTCATGCACCAGTTCCTATTTGAGTCAAGCTCAAAGTGGTGTTTTCGGGTTTTACCCCTAGGCACATCTGTGCCAGAGCCGCCTCTACCATCTCGTATCCAGACAGGGATGCATTCTTTTTGGAAAACTCACAAAATCCTTACATTACCAAAATTCTAGGAGTTTATTCTATACTAATCCTCAAATTCTATCTTAGGTGTATGTGATCTAATCAGAGTTTATCTAAATCAAGCATCCAAGGTTATTGCTAAACTTACTTTAATACCAACTGTAATGCCCCGACCCCAGGTACCTAGAGTCAGTGCATTATTTTAATACATTGGCATGATTACAAGGAATCAAGTCCCAAAGGACCGATTAGTTTAGCAGTCTTGGAAAGTAGATTACATACATGAATGTTACATTAAACTTCATAACATACAAAACAACATAAATAATCCTTTATGAATGTCATTATTCCCTTTGCTTAACCCTACATATCAATCACAGTACACTTCTTGAAATCCAAGGTAAAATAAAACATAGAAAGTGGTGAGCTCAGATTCTCAGTAATGATAACAATATAGCAGAAAATTTCATAAATAAGCATAAACATTTCAGGCAATGTATAACTTTAAAAAATGCCATTAAACATTAACTTCAGCATAATATGGAAAAAATAAAATGAAATAATTCCATTTACTTATACACAAGGATATTCTACTAGTCGAATAATCACATGCAATATCACTAACCACATTCATAATGATGGAATGCATAATGTCAGTCATTCATAACCACATAGTCTAGGCCTTGTGCCAAGACTACAAATAATATTTTTTCAAGGCCTTGTGCCAAGACTAAAAATAATATTTTTTCAAGGCCATGTGCTAAGACACTAGTATGTCTCATGAGACCTACCGATGCATCGAGGAGGTATAGCGGGCTCCACCCGACACTTACTATGTCCAATGCATTCCTCATATGAAAGGGTCTAAATAGAACATAAACATTCGTATTAAAACTAGCATACTAAATGTCAACACTTTACCCATAAACCATGAATTGTATAAAAATAACACATCCACTATCAAACATTTCACAAAACCTTCAACACAAAATGGAATATTTGTATCATGATAAATCAACCTCAAAACAAGTTTAAAATCAAGGATTTTTACATAGATGAAATTGATTTGTAAAACTCTTTGAGAGAAATACCCCTTTTCATGAAAACATATAAAAGTCCCACAATTTAGAAAAGATGTCATTTAAAGAAATTTTTGAATAAAAGTGTCCCATACCACTTTGAATCTTTTGAAAGGAATTAACATTTTAAAAACATTCGTGTCCATATAAATAACTCCGTAACCCATATTGAATACATGGACATTAATGAAAAAGATTTAGAAGAATAAATATTTAAAGCATTTGAAATGATGTTTTAGTAAAAAAATTCCTTTAAAATAATCCCTTTGAAAACTCATTCATTATACATGGACAAGGATAACAAATATGTCTCATTAGATACATAAGTAAAAACAACCTTGGATAATAAAGATATTGTGAAATTAACCCTTACCAATTAGGTAACTTACACAACATACACCCCATGAAATATGTATCATACAATGAATATGTAAATACACATTAATTAAAGTGTATTACACAAAGAATACAATTATGGGCACTATACACACCACACAAAAGGTAATAGTGGCAATATGGGATGAATCTCATGGGAATAACGAGTGAGATGAAAACCCCTTACCTTGCACTTTCTTTTAGTCGAGGGTACGTTTAACCATCTATATGAAGATTGTAGTATGTTATTAAATTATACTAGAACCATATTAATATTTATGATATCATATATTATTCATTTATGAATTTATACTACACATTAATAATAATTTCCATGTTACATTAACATTTCATGTAATAATCGCTCTCTTTATCATACATGTTTTAACTTGTTACTCTTGATTGTATCACTTAGATAATGATTTAAATAATTAAAGAATATAAAACATGATTTATATATCATATATATTTAGAATATAAATGTGGGTGGATTTTTTTATTAATTACTAATCATATCCCTTGGGAATATAGGTTTTTGAAAATTAGAAACCATATGAGTACCAATGTTAACTCCTACTGGTTTAAGACATTAATATAGTGGTTTATCACATAATTGTGTTTACGAACTAGAATTTAGTTTCTAATATTACTTTTGGCTTGAGAAATGTAATTTTGCAACATATTATTATTTAAAACATTTATTTAAATTTCATACTTTGGAAATTTATTTATAAATTTGAAAATTCATTTTAATTTATTAAAATAAAATACTTAATTTATGTATCTTACTTTATGAAATAGATTCAGTTTTAGTACATAATTAATTATTAATTATTATTTATAATTTTATAAAACACACAGAAAATAAAAAAAATTATTTTTCAACTCACTGAAAAATAATTATAATTCTCAAAATTTAACCACAATATATTTTCAAGGTGCTCATTTCCAAAATAATATCTATTTTATGAATTTAATTTTCGAAATTTAATAATTGTATCATGTAATAAAAAATACTTATTTTTCTATAATTGAATATTTTTTTACCACATATATAACTTTCTAACTATTATAAAAGGTATATTATCAAATATATTTAATGAAACACTACTTTATAATACTATTTAATTAAATTAAACTCTATTATTATACTATAATTTATCATAAAAGTCAATATATTTTCTAAACATGCAACAATTGTTTTTGTATAAAAAAAATATTTTTCATATTAATATTTTATTGATGTGTATTTGATTAAGTTAGATAGCATTGAAAATGTTATTGGAAGAAACCACTATTTCATTATTATAAAACTATTTCACTATTATGATATTAATGTCTTGATACATAACCCAGTAATACATTAAAATATTCCCTAAGGGTAAGGTGTGTGATGATGGTACATTCATGATGTTGCTAAGTCAACGATGATATAGTGTTGATCTCCAAAGGCTTAAACTTCCCCAATAATCAATTTTTTTACTTGATCCTTACTTCTAGATTCTATTTATATGCTTGGTAATGAGTGAACCCAAGATACAGTTCCTACATCCCATGTTCTAATAAATGGTCTTAAAAAGGAACAATCTTACTACTTTAGTACAAAACTTCTCTCTTGTACATCAATTATATTATTTTCATTATACTTTATATACATTATTTTTAATAGTAAAATTATTATGCTTTTTTATAATTACCAATGGTCATACTGACCAATGGATAGGTAACATTCAAATCCTAAAAAGGAATTTTCCTATTACTCCAAATTTATATTCAACTATTCTCTTTCCTCAACAGTCATTATTACTCTTGAAAAGTATATACACATCACTTGATAATGTCTATAATATTCATAACTCTTCTATATGTTATATTTTTTTTGGAATGATAAATCTTCATTAGGTGATTTAAGCCAACGAAGGATACTGTAGTTTGTGCATTGTTAAGATTATTTTACCTCAACATATTTTTTGTTACTATTATAGTCAATATTAATTCTAGATATGAAATGTTTTTATGAAATATGATTGTATTTAAATATGTATATATTATAAAAAAGAAGTAATTTTTATCCAAAAATTATTTATTAAGAATATTTTTTTTCTATTACACTTTCGGTATATAATAAATTTCATCCTTGATATTTGTGTCATACATAAAAAACTACATGTATTTCTCTGTCATCATTTCTTTGGGCTCCTGGGAATCATTTTCAAACACCTTATTTCTCCATATGAATTTAGTGACTGAGGTTGTATTATTCGTAATCAACTATTCTCTTCAATCAATAATATGGATCATTTATTCTTCATATGTTAAGTCAATATGCAATTCGATACCATTTGTGTTTAGTATATGTTTTGGGTATAACATTTTATTTCCTAAAAATGCAATGTATAAGGTGTTATTAACATAGGAATAATTTGAAGTTACTACTATCATAATGTCAACTCCTCTGCAATATCAAATGATACAATGCACATTGGTCTTAGTTTCAACTTTCCTTAAACCTCATAAATTATTAAAATTTGGATATTTTTAAGAATATATAACCCTAAAATGAAACTCAAAGTCCATCCTTTGAATGTTTTCAAAAGTGATTTATCATTAATTGGAAGCCTTTATATGTTTTTGGATCATACGAATATTCTATAGTGTGTCATTCGTATTTTAAGTTCCAAATAGTTTTTCTTACCAAACCTCATCCCATAATGATAGAGTTGTATGCCTCTTCTTATAGAGTTCATTACATACATCCATTTTAATACAAGTCTAAATTTTTTATTGAATAAGTAATTATATTTTTGATATGGATCCCCAATACCAAAAATATTTTGAGATAGGATACAACATGTATTCTATTATTTTAATTGATATATATTATGTTATTTTGATCAGTGATTATAGGTTGTGTTTTGATTTAGATTGATGTTTGTACACTTTTTAATGATCTTAGAGAACAAAAAATTCAATATTGGATTATGGTATAAAACAATTGATAAGGATTCCCCATGATGTATAACCACTTTATGATTATATATTTGAGCATGGAGATCAACAGTGAAATACTATCATATGATGACAAACTGAGAAGTCTTTGTTAATATATCAATGAGTATCCTTAAATAATTTTATCCTATATTTTTCTTAGTATGTACTTTGATAAACTCCATAGTGATGTTTTCCCAGTTCAATATAGGTATTGGTAGTGGTTGTATCAATTATTTGGTTTGTTGTTCCTCTACCATGAATTTTTGACATAGAAGAAATCATCAATTATGGTTATTTTCTTGTTTCACCAATTACGATTTCATTGATATCTATAAATTTTAATGATTCGAGGGTGTATGGAGAATTATGTTTTTTTTCTTCATCCATCCACTCTATCATTAACATTATAACTTATAAGATTCATAACATTGTTTAAAATCGTTGTACTCCCTAATGAAAAATACTGAAATCATAACGATTCCCATGTTTGGTAGCTTCTATATTATTTTTTAACATTATATTTATTCTTTAAGATTACTTATTCTCAAGTAGTAATTATGGTTTCGAAATAATTTACTATATTATTGATTATTTCCCTTACCGTATGGCTTCCATGACCAGCGTTAAAAAGTCTTTGATTATTGTGTCTCCTTTAACCCAAATAATCAAAATAACTCATTTTTAATTCCTAATAAATTAAAAAGGTACTTTTTCACTTACAATGTGATAATGGATTAAACAATCACAATTCATAATAGGTTCCAATCATCTCCTTTTTGTCATTATCAACTCTAATTATTCAAATATATAATTTATACTCTTGTGGTCAATGTTTATATCACACCTATCCCCATAAATATTTAGTCTCAATACATTTAATTTAATGATAACAAAAAATAACTCTAAATCATGGGTAAGATAATTATGTTCATGAATATTAAATTATTTCATTTTATAGTTTTTCAATTTTAATTATTTCATGAGTACCAATCCTATAACTTTAATGGATGCAATTGTATAAATGGAATATCATTCCATATTATAGGGTAATGATTTTATAGGTGAACTATTGGACATATTATTTAGTGTATGAAAACATTCCAGAGATAAAATTATCTAGATAAAATTAAATCTATTTTGAGTAACTATAGCTAGTATAATTGATAATAGTGGAATCGTTTTCCCAAAAATGATATTGTATCATGATTTATTATGGAATCAATGAATATTAGTTACTATTCTAGGCTGCTGACACTCCTTGATGAACATTTTCTTTACTGGATATATTGAGATTCCCTCACTGGTCACAATGTGCTCCAATAATTTGAAATGATGTAACCAAGACACACATTTAATAAATTCACCAAAAAGATTCTATTTTTTACTAGTTTTTAATATGATCCTTAGATGATTCTCAAACTTCTCGTGAATTTTGAAATATATAATTATATAATAGAAATCAAAAAACATATTTCATGGAAGCCCTTAATGTATCTATTAATCAAATAAATAATTATTGATGGAGTATTTTTCAATTCAACAGGAAAAACCAAGAAACCTATAATTTACATATCATGAACGGAAGGAAGTTTTTGAGATATCATCTTTTTATCGCATTCATTTTTTGATACCTCAAATGGTGTCTAATCGTGAAAACTAATTCAACCTAATAAAACTAGTCAGAATAATTATCAATCTTGGAAAGATGGTATTTTTTCCCTATAATTCCATTAGGTTCTATATAAAAAAATACAAAATAGTATTTATCTATCTTTATTTTTTTGAAATAGAAGAGATTAATCTGAAGGAGACACACCTAGTCAAAAAAATAATTTCTCCCAAATATATTGATGTTTCTTATATAATTATTCTAAGTCCATATATACAAATATATATGGGGTCATTGATATTGGCTTGATTCTAGGTATGAGTAAAATTTAGAACTGTACCTCTCATTCTATGGGTGGTATATGTAAATAATTTGGAAATATATCGATGTATTTCTATATAATATATATATGTACAATATTTATATAATAAATTTAATTTCATTAACTAATCATTCCAATAAATAAAAATCAAGTTATTTACGTACGAACTTGGGATGGTATATCTCCCCTTTAATGATTGATAATGGTTGCCTAATCAAGTAAAATGGAATATACTTACTACTGAAGTCCTTCATGGTATTTTACATTTAACAAATCTATCATATTTATTAAGTTGAACATCTCTATTTGAAAAAACACTAGGTTTTAGAGAGATTCTAATCATAAAGGTTAATTGGGTAATCCCGTTACATATTTTATCCTCGAATTGTTTGTTATAAAATTTTAACTAAATAAAACATGACTATTAGTTATGGTTCTAACATGATTTTATTTTTAATAATGAATGAATTAAATAAATTTTTATAACAAAAATTCATGAATTAAAATACCATCAATTATTGTATGATTAATATACCAGCCAAAATAACATTTAGAGACATAACATCACCCATTGTGATTATAATAGAAAGTCCATGATCCTTTAGCCTTTATTGAGGTTGATGATTAATTCCCTCCATCATCATCTTATTTTAAAATTAATTAGTTAAATTTAAAATCTTGGCGCATATTAATATACATAATATAGGTTTTATATTCACAAAAATCTATTCTTAATTAACATATAGATGTTGAATATATAAATATTTTCAATAATTTTGTGTGAGGCAGCCACAAATTCAAAAACTCATGAACTTTAGACTCCTTTTTAAAAAATCCCCAAATAATTATTCCCACAATTTCCCAAATGGGTTTTTGTTGTATATTTCGATCTCATCCATGTTTAAAACTATATAAAAAATTTGGATCTAGATTCCTCTTAATATTTTTTTGTCTATAAGACCCATGTGAATATCTAATATCAATCTAAACATTTAGGTCACAACATATTATTCCCTTATATCCCCTAATTCATTGGATTATATGAAATTTCATTAGATGATGCCTTCACCCACACAAAAAAATTGATTGGTTCTACCATTATAATCAATAAGAAAGAGCGATGCGTATAGTGAATGACTTTATAATTAAATATCATAATTCCACACTTATCTCTTTTTAATATGATTTATCTCAAGGAAATATCTTTTTATTCAGGTTTGGAGGGTGTAAAAATAAATACTATTTTTCAATGTTTTTTTGATGTCATCCCACTTCATGGATTCAACCCCATATTTTGGATTATTATTTTAGATCATTATACACCACTGACCTATTTCTCCCTCTAAGTTATATATTAAAAAAATAACATTTTCTTTCTCCAAAAAATGTAGAATATAAAATTTATTTTATATATTATTGAACCCTATTTCAATTTTTATTGAATTATAATTTCCACTAGAAATGGGTTTTTATCAACACATGATGGATAAAACCGATATTTGTTCCATATTTGGTGAATTATGATACACTAAATATTTCAGGATTTTATTTATATTATTAGATAAATTATTCTGTATCATCCTGATTATTTGAACTATGGATCTTTACATAATGGGAAGACAACCGTAGAATTTTCTGACACATTTATTATTCACAATAATCCTTCCATTTCTTACCATTTTCATTAGAAATGAATATTTATGTGTTTAATTTGTTACTATTAGAAATTTTAATTTAATTATATAGAGAATATTAATCCTAATAATTTTTAATAACATGATTCCAAGATGATATACCCCTATAATTTAAAATTAATTTTTCATTATTTATATTTACTTCATAATAGTTTTTATAAATCTTGGGATTAAATAAAGAATATCCCCCAGGACTATCTTAATAGTTTTAATGTAGGGCATCTTTGTTTTTAACTAGTTTATGATCGAGATATTACCTAATCTTCCCTTTTTTGGGTTATTAACACTAAGTACAATTGTTCTAGAGCAACAAAAAATTTTAGTATCCCAATGGGGATTTGATTTCTTGGAAACCACCTTCTTTATCAATAAAAATAATTTAAATTTGTTTCCCTATATTATAAAACCGATAGGATTCTTAACAATGTTATATAGTCTTAGTATACAAATATAACAAAACCATTCCTTTGATAACAACTATAGTGAACTTTCTTTTAATATATTTTTTTAACATAATTTCATGACAAAAATATTATTAATATCTTATAATGAATTTTAAGGATTAGTTCAATGAAAATTGTGTACATTATAAAAAAACTATATAACTAAAACATAAAAATAAAATTAAAAATAATTTTTTCCTATTTAAATATTCTATTATTATTCAATCCTTGATCACCCCACTATAAGTAATTTTGTAGGGACATACATCAATATAAAAATTTGAGAATAAATCTCAATAATAAATAAAAAGGAAATGTAATATAAGATATGGACATGGATAAACATGAGATATATAATGAAATTATAATAATAAGTTTGTGATAAATATCAATGAAATAAGGCTAAAAATTAAAAATTAAAAATTTATAAGTATATCAGTAAGATTTAATTCAAATGTTCCATAGAAGAAATTACCAATATTATTAACCAAGGTATCAAAAAACATGTCATCTCTACAGATTATTTATTTACCAATTGTATGGGATCACTATTGGGATTCACAATTTATATGTATCAATTAATGTGCTCCACAAAAAACATAATGATTCTATCATGACCCGCCTTCACTAGAAGGAGGTAAGGGTTAGCAGATTGCCAAGCCCTTCCTTCTTTAAGTTGAAGGAGAGATAATGCCCCCTGAATCCCACCTTCTATAGGTTCCGGAGTGGTGACTAGCACCAAGGGTGTGGAAATCACACACAAATGGAAGGCATTACCCTTTTTATTTATAGGATCGGGAAATAAGATGATGAAACCGAACAACACCAAAACTGAAAGAAAAGTAAAGACAAAAGTAAACATTTCCCACATGCATGTTCAAAAGTAAAAGATACATGATACAAGAACTCCAATGATAAAGTACCAAAAGAAAGAGAAATGACAACCGAAACTGCCCCAAGGTCCCAGCTAGTATGGTCACGCACGATCCATGAAGTCCTCCTAGAAACCTAAAAACAGTTTTATATTCGTAGGGTGAGCATTCAAGTATACTCAGTAGGGGAAAACCTAATGCTCTTATGCACAAGTGGGGAGACATACTAAAGTCCCATGAGAAGCAGAAAACCAAACACTATCAAGGAGTCTATCCATCAGACTCACCAGCCTCACTCACCAAATAACGCAAGCAGTAATGTATAATTAAAGAAAATCGATGTTTGGGTACCCCACACCACTTTCTCACTGGTTATTGAAGACATCCTATGCATCGAACCAATCCCAGAATTATCAACTTAGTCCCACTGCCACACCCCACCCGCACACACATGGTCCATATCCCCATGCAACCCCACTGCAAAACCCCGCCAACAAACACCTGGGCCACAACCACCACCGCCATTCCCGAGGACACCTGGGCTAGAAGATCTACTGCCATGCCCGAAGACACCTGGGCCCCATTTCGAAGACACTTGGGAAACCACTTTCCCGCACACACCTGGGCCAACCACCACACTACCCGGACCGAAGATTCCTGTGCTAATAAGGGACTACAAGCCATCACAGCCTGCCCATAGAGTCTTGGGCTATTCGGGAAAGGGAGTAGAAAAGGATCTAATAACCAGCCACTCATATAAGTGTTGGGAAAAACACCCTCCCCCATGAAATGGGGGTGTTCAGAACAAATTTTTCAACTTGGGTGGGGCACAAACAAGAAACAAAAAACTACATGTATATGTATAGGTAACATGCAGTCACCCAAATCTAGGTTTTTCTTCAGCCAACCTAAAGAACACACTCAGAACCCATGTCCAAGTCACAACTCACACCAAACCAAAACTCATTTGTTCCACCCTTGTTTTCATGTTTGGTAATAATATTTAAAATAATTTTCTGCACCTACTTGGGCAACTAGCAAGCATAATCACAAGCCATGGAAAGAGTACGGTCAAACATCAACTTAATCATTCACACCCGGTTCTCTTGTAAAGTCACAACCACAAAAAGGGATAAGTGAGATACCTCAATGTACTGGAACCAAACAAAACCCTAAGATACTACCCCATGTTCCCAAAACCCACGAGCCAACGGTTTCTCAACAATAGAGGATTCCACCCTAATTTGTTATATAAGCAAAGTAACCACACAACCCCAAATTCACAACCAGTGAATCCATAACAATAGGGGATCCCATCCCCACCAACATCACCCAGCAAAAGACCTATGAAAGGAAACAACCAAACCACTACCACCAACACAAAGCAGGCTGATGTTGATATTTTCAGATTTAAAAGATTTAACACACTCCATGATTTCAATTTCGGTGTGCTTTAGCCGGGGTTGTCATAGAAAAGTGTTGATCCCAGTGCTTTCAATTTATTTCGCTGAATATACATAATTAACCAATTTCCCTTACATGACTAACACAAGAGATAAGGTTTATTAGTGCATAGTGAAAGACCACCAACAGCCATGATTTTCAGTATGACTAAGCCCGTATAAATTAGATATCATTATTCATGAAAGAGGAGAAAAATAGAGCATCATTATCGGTCACACCCCTCCCCATCATTCATTAGAATCCTTTTATTATCTTCATTAAAGTTTGTTTTGTCCAATTCTACAGAAGCAGTAGCGTTCCAACCCTGCAAGATACACATAAAGGAGAGACAAAGGTGAATTCCCTACTTGATTGATCAAGGATCGACGTTAATGCCTCGGTGGAAACTCGAAATCAGGAGCAACAGCACCACAGGATGCGATCCTGGAAAACCTCCGGGGTATTCTTCAGGAGGAATCGTACTCTGGGAGCTGGGTTATCGATAAAAGAATCGTCGAGAGAATACTTTAGGTTATAAAGGCTAATAAGGGATGAGATACATCATCCCCAAAGATGGTTAAGATATCGAAAAATTATCGAAACTGTGGAAGACGCAGGGTCATTGGTTGACCACGTGACTGGGACACACCACACATCATTAAAGGGTCCCCGCCATTTGGGGCAGTTAAAACCAACACACATGCCTACTGGTGTTTCTGAAAACGTGGTTAGGGTGTGACCAGAAACCATGTTTTTATTTAAGGGTTCTTCATTTGAGGGGTACCCACAAAACATTTAATTAATTGTCATTAATAGTCTTTCAAATAGGATTAGAGGGGCCAAAACATGGTTTAAAACCATTTTGAAAAAAAAGGGGTGCCACTAGAAAAAAAACTCATGGAGGTAGGCGCGAGCTACCGGTAGCCGAGAGCTACCGGTAGGTGTGAGATACCGGTAGCTGATAGCTACCGGTGGGTGTGAGGTACAGGTAGAAGAGCCACTGGTAGACCGAGCTACCGGTAGGAGGCGGCTACCGGTAGACCGAGCTACTAGTAGGCAATAACGACTGGTATTCCGAGCTACCGGTAGGCCGCGGCTACCGATAGACCGAGCTACCGGTAAGCGGCGGCTACTGGTAGGCCAAGCTACAGATAAGCTGCGGCTACCGATAGGCCACGGCTTCCAGTAGGTTGCGACTACCGGTAGACCACGGCTTCCAGTAGTTGTGGCTACCGGTACACCGAGCTACATGTAGGCTCTGGCTACTAGTAGAATGAGATACCAGTAGGCCGAGCCTCCAGTAGGTCTGCTACCGGTAGGCTTAGGCTACCGTTAGGGGGTCAAGCTTCACCGAGGAGCTGGGATGGCCTTCCAAACTGCCCAGAACACTCCAACCTCATATTTTTCACCAATTAATGGTCCCCAAACTCTGGTCCATTACATTAGATACTTCTCAAACTATTCTCGTCCCTGAGAATACAGGAACCAACCATAAAGGAGGAAAGGCGGGTCCAATAAACCACCCTCTAAAGATAATTCTCAGGAGAAAACCCTTGAGTTGTTTGTAAGCTGGGATAGAACCCCCCTATATCCCAGAATACACTAAAATAGTTATCAATCTTAACATCCACAACAAGAACAAGGATCACATTGTCCAACACATGAGCCAGGGAGTCCCTTCATACATGTCAAGATATTATCCGCTTTGTGCGGCACTAAATCGCCCGCACAGGTTTAATCACATCTTCATTAATGCATCTTGATTAGCAGTCAGGTTATCCCATCATCATACATCCGGACACACACAGAGGGATATAGAACATATCATTTCATGGCTATGAAAAAAATCACTTCACATTCACTAAAGCACAAGGTAAAACATCTCAATAAGGGTCAGAACAAAACATCAAGGAAGTCAGAACAACTCCGGGTACTGAATGCAGAACTGGTCCTCCTTCACCCAATTGCTCTCTTCCAGGCCACCATGCCTCCACAACACACGAACCAAGGGGATGGTTCATCCATGAAGCTCTTTCTCTTTACGATCCTCGATCTTCATTGGTCACTCTAGGAAAATCGCATCGTCTTTGACATCCATCTCTCCCCAATCGATGATGTGGGAGTCATCATGTAGGTATCGTCGAAGCTGGGAGATGTGAAAGAAGATGTGATCTTTCTCCAACTAAGGTGTAAATTCTAGCTGATATGCCACCTTACCAACTCTTCCCAACAACTAAAAGGGTTTGATGAACCTATGGGAGAGCTCACTCCCCTTTCCAAAACATCATTGTTCACGCTGAGGGGAGACCTTCAGGAACAAGTGGTCTCCTACCTCAAACTCCAAGGGCCTTCTTATGATATTGGCATAGGACTTCTGTTAGTACTGGGCCACCTTCATCCTTTCCCGTATATGCTGGAACTTCTCTCTCGTGCTCTGCACCACCTCTAGGCCAAGGATGCCTGCCTCTCTGACTTCGGTCCAAAACACAGGTGAGTGGCATGGCCTCCCGTACAAGGCTTCGAACAGAGCCATACCAATGGTATATTGATAGCTATTATTCTAGGAAAACTCTACGAGAGGAAAAAACTGCCCCCACAATCCTCTTCAGTCCAGAACACAAGCCCACATCATATCCTCCAAGGTCTTGATGGTGTCCTCTGTCTGTCCATCTGTCTTGGGATGGAATGCAGTTCTAAGACGTACCTGAGTGCCAAAAGCATGCTTCAATCCACTCCAGAAATGTGAGGTAAATTGTGAATCCCAATCTGAGACTATGGTCCTCGGAACTCCATGCAACCTCACCACCTCATCCACATACCTTCATACCAAATCATCCACTGCACTCGACTCTTTAATCGCTAGAAAGTGAGACGCTTTCATCAACCGGTCCACTACTACCCAGACGACATCATACCCCCCTTGATCCTGGGATAGTCTCATGACGAAATCCATCGATTTGTCCTCCCACTTCCACTCGGGGACATATAGAGACTGCAGCAGGCTGCCTGGAATTCGGTGTTCATCTTTCACCTGCTGACACACTAGGCACTTGGCCACAAACGCTGCCACTACTCGCCTTACTCTGGGCCACCAAAACTATCTCTTCAGACCCTAGTACATCAAGGAAACTCCTGGGTGTACCACTAGGGGTGAGTTGTGGAACTCACTAATTAGCTTGTTGCACATCACCTCTGGATGAAACAACTTTCCCTGGAAAAGCATCTGGTTCTGACTATCCTCCATCCATCCTTCTGGAGCATTGCTCTGGTCAACTCGGTCAAGCATCACTTGACACTCTGGGTCTCCCCACTGAGACTCCTCAACTTTATGAAATAGAGAAGACTATTCTGTCATCGGATACAGGCAACCTCTACCGCTATCCATCCTCACATCCTGGTGCAAGGCAGCCAACTTCTCTATTACCTTTTAGGCGTCTGCCGATTCCCGATCTACTTCCTTCTACTATTTCCTGCTTAGGGCATCAACAAAAACATTTCCATTTCCCTCAGTATAAGAGATCTCGAAGTCATAATCTTGGATGAACTCAACCCATCTCCATTTCCGCAAGTTCATATCTTGCTAGAAAAAGAAATAATGCAACCTCTTGTGATCTGAGAAGACCAAAAAGCGTTCTCCGATAAGGTAATGCCACCACAACTTCAATGCGAACACTACGTCTTCATGCTCCAGATCATGGGTCACATAGTTACGTTCAAGAGGACATAACTGCCTAGACCCATAAGAGATCACTACTCACTACTGCATCAACAGACATCCCAACCCAAGGCCAGAAGCATCATATGACACTTCAAACAACACCCCTTACTCTGGAAATCTACGAACTGGAGCACTAACCAGCTTCTCCTTTAGGTAGCCAAAATATGTCTGGAACTGGTCACCCCACACGAAGGCCAGGTCCTTCTTGTTTAAGGATGTCAAAGGGGCTGCAAGTCGGTAGAAGTTGGGTATGAACCTCGGATAGTAACCTGCTTGCCAGAGGAAACTGCGAACCTCTTCTACATTCTTGGGTGTTGTCCAAGAAACAACCGCCTCATCCTTTGATTGGTCCACCGCTACCCCCTGCTCAGACACTACGTTACCAAGGGAGGGCACTTCCCGTGTCTAGAACATGCATTTTGACAACCTCCAATAGAGCGGGTGCTGTCTGAGGACCTCCGAAACTATCCTCAGGTCCTCTATGTGGTCCTCATTTAATATTGAATATGTCAACATATCGTCGATGAACACAACTACGAACCGATACAGGTACTCACGAAAGATGGAGTTCATAAGCCCCATGAACACGGCCGTGGCATTCGTAACACCAAAAGGCATGACTAAAAACTCGAAGTTCCCATATCTTCACCTAAAGGACATCTTAAGGATGTCACCCTCTTTCAACTTCAACTAGTGATACCGAGACCGTAGGTCGATCTTCAAGACCCATCCTGCGCCATTCATCTGGTCAAAAATATCACCTATCATCAAAAGAGGGTAGAGATTCTTGATCGTCAACTAATTCATCCCCCTGTAGTCTATACACTACCTGAGACCACCATCTGCCTTTTTGTGAACAAGACTGGTGCACCCCACGGTGATGCACTTGGTCGATCATAACCGCTCTTCATTAGATCATCAATCTGAATCCGCAGCTCTCGTAGCTCTGAATGTGCCATCCGGTAAGGAGCCATCAAAATCGGACGAGCACCAGGCTACAAGTCTATCCCAAATTCAATATCACGTCGAGGGGGTAGAGTCGTCACCTACTCAGGGAATACATACATAAACTCACTGACGATCCCTAGTATGTCTATCATCTCAGCATCTATTGACTCTTCTGACAGCTCGACAAACGTGGAGAGGAGGGGTTCCTCTCGCAAGCTTCCCTTCTGACAGCTCTGCATGCCGGTGAAAGTAACACGCCGGCCACCCAAGTCTGAAAACCTAACCCTTCCTCAGAAGAATTCAATGACGACACACACAAAGAACAACTAGTCAATGCCTAGGATGACATCGTAGGGTTGTATCTGCAAAAGTAGAAGATCCCTGACCGACTGATGCGACCCTACCATCAGTCTGCATCCTCGACAAACATATGACAAGTCGGTCTGACCTCCGACTGTTGTGCTTAACACCAGGGGCTCTATAAGTCTCTCGGCATCTAAACCCAAAGCATGGGCTAGACTGGGTGCAACGAAGGAGTGAGAAGATTCGGTATCGAACTAGGCGTAAGCAAGGGTACTAAACAAACTCATCGTACCTCGAACAACCTCCAGCCCTAATGGAAATGCTGCCTCTATGGCGTGCAACTTTCCATGCCTAGCTCCTCTGCCTCTCGGTTTCCTTCCACCTCCCCAACCATGCCCTAGACGAGGTCCCTGAGGAGCACCCTAAGGTCGTCCTCCTCCTGCAACGTCTGCCCTCAGAGGAGCCGGAACTCGCTGCCCCTGCTGCTGCTGCTGGAAGGACCTAGCTGTAAGCTGCTGCTGGGGCTGGTGTTGGGCCTGTCTGCCACTGCCGTGTTGTACTCGGTCTGGGAACTGATTCCGGAGATGTCCATGGATCACAAAGACGAATCATCTTAGTCCTGGGCCCGAAAGGAAAGGGTGAGGACTGGGGGACAGTAACTGGAACTGTTGTGGCGTGCTCCCTGCTGGTCGGAACTGAGAGGGTCCAAATGTTGGTGGTCTGGTGCTGACAGCCTTCCCCTTTGATGATCCTAGCTGGATCCACTCTCGTGATACACCTCTCAACGTGTGCATCCTCTCCACCACTTCTACCTTCTTCTGGTACTCCATGTATGTCGGCAAGGTGAAGGGGGTAATGGCGTACTAGAGGGAAGGTCGAAGTGCCTCCTCTAATCATCTCGCCCAAGACTCCTCATCGCGGAAGTGGTCTAGAGTAAAAATGAGGGGGTCCTTGAACTTGATTCCCACTCCATTACTGACATACTCCCATGCTAGAGGGAGAGTAGCTCCTGCCTCTTCTCCACCTTCATCGTAGAAGAGAGGAATTCCGCCCGGAACTCCTTATCAAAATTAGCCCAAGCCGCATCAGCCTCTCTCTGCTACCCTAGGTAGAGCGTCCACCAATGATGTGCTGCTCCCCACATCTGGCTGATGGCCAGGGGGCCCAATATTTGGTAAGAGCCTGAATCAGGCCAAAAGCTATCACAAGATCTTCTAGACAACTCTCTGTCTTCATGTCAGAGGTGATGCCCTCATACTTCTCGAAGGTCTGTCGCTGGAAGTCTCAAAGCGTCCTCTACCACTGGTTGTCCTCCTCCTCTCGATCATCCCTTTGCCGATCAGCCAAGTCAACCTCCTGTGTCTCGATTGCCCGTACCACCCATGATTGCCTCCCATGTGCCATAACTGCAAGTTAAAAAAGGAAGGCCTAAGACCAAATAGTGTGGAATATTGTTCTTAAATTACTTATACTTCTTATTGATTTAAATTCCAAAAACACCCTTGAAACACGAGAACACAAGTCATTATGATGCATTTACATTTCCTCGGGTCTCTACCCTATAATCAGCGTGGCCTCACATGGATGTTCAGTAGGTCCATAGTCCTTGCATCGGATCACAGGGGGCCCTAAAATCCCATGTCTAGGCCAGTCTTCCCTGGCCTAATTCACGCACCAAGGTCAACCAACATTGTTCCCCTACTATCCTATGAAATCCGCACTATGCCTAACACCAAACTCCATCCTATCTCTCAACCATTACCTCTTCCTCTGATTACATTCTGTCATGACTCGCCTTCACCAGAAGGAGGGAAGGGTCAGAAGATTTCCAAGAACATCCTTCTTAAAGTTTACGGAGAGATAATTTCCCCTGAAACCCGCCTTCTATAGGTCCTAGAGTGGCGAATAGCACCAAGGGTATGGAAATCACCCAGAAATGGAAGGCATTACCCTTTTTGTTTATAGGATCGGGAAATAAGATGATGAAACCCAACAACACCAAAACAGAAATAAAAGTAAAGCCACAACTAAACCATTACCACATGCATGTTCAAAAGTAAAAGTTAAATGATACAAGAACTCCAATGATAAAGTACCAAAAGAAATAGAAATGACAACAGAAACTGCCGAAAGGTCCGAGATAGTATGGTCTCGCACGATCCTGGAAGTCCTCTTGGAAAACTAAAAATTGTTTTATATACATAGGGTGAGCATACAAGTATACTTAGTATGGAAAAACCTAAAGGTATCGTGCACAAGTTGGGAGATGTACTAAAGTCCCTTGAGAAGAAGTCAACCAAAAACTATCAAGGAGTCTATCCATCCCACTCACCAGACACAGTCACCAAATTACAGAAGTAGTAATGTATAATAAAAGCACATCAAGGTTTGGGTACCCCGCGCCACTTTCCCATTGGTTATTGAAGACATTCTACGCATCGAACCAATCACGCCATTCTCACCGCAGTCCCACTACCACACCCCGCCCACACACAGCTTGGCCATATCCTCACGCAGTCCCACTGCCAAACCCCGCACGCAAACACCTGGGCCACAACCACCACCGCCACTCCCGAAGACACGGGGGATAGAAGATCTACTGCCACACCCAAAGACAACATGGCCTCATCCCGAAGACACTTGGAAAACCACCTGCCCGCACACACCTGGGCCAACCACCACACTACCCTTCCTGGAGATTCAAGGGCAAATATTGGACTTCAGGCCATCACAGCCTGCCTGTAGAGTCCGGGGATATTCGAGAAAGGAATTAGAAAAAGGAGCTAATAACCAGCCACTTATAGAAGTGTTTGGAAAAACACCTTCCCCCGTGAAATGGGGGTGTTCAGAACTAAGTTATTAACTTGGGTGGGGTGGGAACAAGAAACACAAATCTACAAGTATATGTATAGGTAACAGGCAGTCACCCAAATCTAGGTTTTTCTTCAGCTAGCCTAAAGAACACACTCTACACCCGTGTCAAAGTCACAACTCACAGCAAACCAAAACCCATTTGTTCCACCCTTGTTTTCTTGTTAGGTAATAATGTTTAAAATAAGTTTCTGCACCTACTTGGGCAACTAAAAAGAATAATAGCAAGCCATGGAAAGAGTACAGTCAAACATCAACTTAAACATTCACACCCGGTTCTTTTGTAATGTCACAACCACAAAAAGGGGTACGCGAGATCCCTCAATGTACTGGAACCAAGGAAAACCCCAAGATACTACACTGTGTTCCCAAAACCCCATAGCCTACGGTTTCTCCACAACATAGGCTTCCACCCCAATTCGTGATATAAGCAAAGTAACCACATGGACCCAAATTCACAACCAGCAAAACCATAACAATAGGGGATCCCACCCCCACCCACATCACCCAGAAAACAACCAGTGAATGGAAACAACCAAACCACTACCACCAACACAAAGCAGGCTCATACTGGTATTTTCAGATTTAAAAGATTTAACACACTCTATGATTTCAATTTCGGTGTGCTTTAGCCAGGGTTATCACAAAAAAAGGGTTGATCCTGGTGCTTTCAATTTATTTAGCCGAATATATGTAATTAACCAATTTCCATTACATGACCAACACAAGAGATAGGGTTTATTAGTGCACAGAGAAAGACCACCAACGACCATGATTTTTAGTAGGCATAAGCCCGTACAAATCAGAAATCATTATTCATGAAAGAGGAGAAAAATAGAGAATTATCATCTGTCAAACCCCTCCCCTTCATTCATTAGAATCCTTTTATTATCTTCATTAATGTCTGGTTTGTCCAGTTCTACAAGAGCAGTAGTGTCCCCAGCCCGCAAGACACACATAATGGAGAGAAGAATGTGAAATCCCTACTTGATTGATCAAGGATTGTCGTTAATTACTTGGTGGAAACTTGAAATCAGGAGCAACAGTAGCACGAGACGTGATCAAGGAAAAACTTAGGGGTATTCATCGGGAGTAAGGTTACTCCAAGCACTGGGTGATCGAGAAAAGAAATGTCGAGAGAAGACTTTAGGTTATAAAGGCTGATAAGGGCTGAGATATAGTGTCCCTTGGGATGGTTAAGATATCGAGAAATTCTCGAAACTGCAGAAGACACGGGGTCTTGGGTTGACCACATGGCTAGGACACCCCACACGTCATTAAAAGGTCCCCTCCTTTTGGGGTGGTTAAAACTGATGCACATGCCTACTGGCGTTTCAGAAAATGTGGTTGGGGCGTGACCAGAACCCATGTTTTAATTTAAGGGTTCTTCATTTGAGGGTTACAAACCAAACATTTAATTAATTGTCATTAATAGTCCTTAAAACTGGATTATAGGGTCTAAAACACCGTTTAAAAACTATTTTGCGAAAAAATGGGCGCCACTAGAAAAAACACCCATGCAGGTAGGTGCAAGCTACCAGTAGCCGAGAGCTACCGGTAGGCTGGAGCTACCGGTAGCCGAGAGCAACCTGTAGGTGCGATCAACTAGTAGCCAAGAGCTACCGGTAGGTGTGAGCTACTGGTAGCTGAGCTACTGGTAGGCGGTGGCTACCCGTTGAATGAGATACCGGTAGGAGGCGACCACCGGTAGAACGAGCTACTGGTAGGCTACGACTACCGGTAGACCTAGCTACCGGTAGGCCGCGACTACCGGAAGGCTGTGGCTACCTGTAGACCGAGCTACCGGTAGGCTGCGGCTACCGGTAGACCGAGCTACCAGTAGGCTGTGGCTACCGGTTTACTGAGCTACCTGTAGGCCGAGCCACCGGTAGGACTGCTACAGGTAGGCTAAGGCTATCGTTAGGGGTTCAAGCTTCACCAAGGAGACGGGATGGCCTTCCAAACTGCCAATAACACTCTAACCTCATATTTTTCACCAAGTAATGGACCCCAAACCCTGGGCCATTACAAATTCATTTTAACCATATCCAATAGAGAATCAATATCTGGTTTAATAAAAAACCATTCATCGTATAAGTGTTTAATTATGTTAAACATTTAATATTTTTATCCCATTTGAAGTGTATGTGGGTTTCATAAATGTAAAACCAACATCAAATAAGTATAACTACATTAATAAGAATACCATTTAAAATTAATTTAGTAGGGGGTTCCGAATATTAAAGAGTTATTTTGGTAGAATAACATGAATAGAAAATGGTTTATATAAGGAGATTAATGTTATAGAATAGAGTTATCTCATTGTTATAAAATCATATATATTGTAATTTAATAATTATATGTACATCATAAAATATTAACATTAAATTTATAAGACTAACTATTAGGGAGGTACATGGATACAACAGAGAGGGTCATAATTTGTTACCTTGTAAGATAGATTCTTAATGATTAGAGAGAGTTCCTTGGAACATTTGAAAATCATTATAATAGCACTAAAAGGTGTCAATGATGGGAACATTGTGCTTAATGGCTTGGGAGTTAATGAATTTGGGAAGAATAATGGGTATTTATTTCAAATGTAAGTGGATTATTTATTCTATTCTAAATATAGTCATAGGAAATCATTGTTTTGGAAAATGGAAAACCATTGGGTTATATAAGGGTTTGGATCATGAGTTATGCCATTAAAAAGTTATGTTTTTTAAATATTTGAGTTTTCTAACAGATCATCAATACATGATTTTAATTTTGTTAGGGGAATAATTTTTCCATTAAAAAAGTTTTCAAAAAATTTTCTTTCCATTTTAGACATGGTAAAGTCATTTTTATATCTGTAAATTCATTTAAATTCATTAATAAATTGTATATTAACAAAAAAACATGCATTTGTATTTTTACTGAGTTTTATAAATTATTAAATTAGTATTACATATGCATTATTTCAAAAATACTGTAGATTTACAATTCCCTAAAAAGGATGCTTAAAAAATTATTAAATTTTTAGCCTAACCTATTTTTAATGTGTTTGCAATTTCCCCTTAAAAGTACTCCTGGATCAATTTCATAAAACCTAATTTTTACTTTTCTAACTTTGGCACTATTAAAATGTGATCTGATTTCAACCATCAAAATAATACAACCAAAACAGGAAAATTGGTTCACTTATATATTGTGGGACCTTATAGAATTTTAGGTTTATATAATTATTAGAAACTATGTGAATGTGGAAATTGTAACAAAATATCCATTTTCCCAAAATCAATTTTCTTTATAAAAACATGCTAGCTTTGTAGAAGTTAATATCCATATTTGGAACTCTGATATTATGAAATTTTCTACGCATCCTTAAACCCAGTGTGAAATGATTAAAAACATGGGACTCAGATAGAAATATTATTAAGGGACATAAAAAATAATTAATAAACCATCATATATTTTAATAGTAATAAATTCCTAATATAGATTTTTCTTATATAATAATATAATTTTAGTTCTAATAATTACTTTCTTACACATCGAATCATCTTTTCCTCCAAATATATTTTCTGATAAAAGACACATTAATAAAAAATGGAGGAAAATCATAATCATAAGGGTTTATTTGAAAAATTTTGAACTCATAATAAAATTTCCCATAAAACCATACGTTTTAAGATAAAAGTGTGTAATCATTCTAGTAAAATAATATGTCACTATCATTCCTTTTAAAATTAAAATCTTTCCATGAAAACTCAATAGCATGAATAGAAACATCATGTTGGTTACATGGAACATAATTTTCATATCTCTTTTTTAATAACTATTAAAAATAGAATTAAATACCTTATAAATTCCAATAATATCACAGGAGAAACTATCTAGTTATCTCTGTACATTTACCTAACACATTTGAGTTCTATATGAGGCTTAACCATCCTTTATTTATAATGGAACCACTTGTCATGTGTATATAAAAAAATCAGTAATTTTAGGTTTATAATATTACTATTAATCATCATTAAAATTTCTCAATAACCATAACATAATAAATATACATGAAAGTATTCATTTCCCTTATCATACTCAAAAAAAATTACATTTTCACCCAGAAAAAAATATTTCATGGTATTAAAATATCCACTCCATATAAAGACATAAAAAAACCCAGAAAATTTGAAAGAAGAGTTTTCTTTTAATAAAAAATGAATTTTTTTTATTGGATGAAAAACATAATATAATTTTTATAGAAGCGGGAGAAACTACTAAGTTATCTTTTGATAAAATAGATCATTCCACATTCCTTTTTGTAAGAAAAATCCACAAAAAAATTGTAAAAATATTCCTTTTGAAGAATTTTGATTGAAATTAAAAATTGACATTTTATTTTAATTATAATTCCTTGATTCTCAATCAAATACATACTATATATTATTTTAATAAGAATTTTATGAAACAAAAATATTTTAAAATATGTCATTAAATTTTCTTAAATGTGGTTTTAATGTAATTTTACCTTACCTTGAGTCTGTCTCATTGTACGGCTTCCATATCTTTCAAAATAATAATAAAATGATAATGATTTACTTTCTTATAAAAATATTTCATTTTAATTATTACACAAATTTTATTGATAACCATTTTATATACAATCACTTAATCAATTATGTGATTGTAGGATATTTAAAGGTTATTTAGAACCTATATCCAAAAAATAGTACGCTTAATAATGTAAAAGAGGGTATTATCCATTATATAAATAATATTAATTTTGGAATAATTATAAATTTCATATATTACTTATACATCCTAAATAAACCCTGAATCTTGGTTTTGAAAAATTAATTTTGTAATAATCATAGTGACGACATGTCGTATGTACACATGAGTAATGATTACATTTTGAATGAAAATGATGGATTGAAGGAATGAATTATTTTTCATTTATTGATTTACGATTATATCATAAATATATAATTTTTTGATTAAATTTACTTATATATCATCCAGGTGTAGTGGTCAAGAATGAAATCACATTAATTCATAGTGGTGATAGTCCTCATGTACACAAGAATGACATTTTAATTTTTCAATGTATATTAAGGAAATAAAACAAATGATATCATATTACTATAAAATTTTTATTACATACTCAATGTCATATATATATATATATTGATACATTTTAAATCCATGATTTTGACCATCTATTAGAGGCATTGATGGAAAAAGAATGACATCAGTCATTGAGGCCGTATTACATCGTACACAAGAATAATGGTTTCATTATAGATATAATAGAAGATGAAATAGATATTGGTTTTGAAATTAACCTAATAATATCTCATAATATGGAAGTTAATTTTATTATTATTTTATATTGGTTGATGAAAATTTTATTAATATAAAAGAATAAATAATACAAAAACATTCAGTTAAGTATTATACCTCTTCTACAGAAATCATATTTTAAATTATTTCTAAATCCTTTTTGTATTGTTTTTATGATAAAATCTAGCTCTATAGTATGAGGGATATTTTTCTAGTAATTTATTCGATCATGGATAGTTTTATCAAAAAGTTTATTAATGATTGGAGTGAAGAGGAGACTGGTTTTCCTTTTATAAGTGAGGGAGGGGTGTTCTTAGAATTTATTAATTTATTATAAATTAATTTTCAAGGATAAATGGTTCTGAATTAATAGTATTCAATTATTAAATGTATATGAATTTAAATATTCTCATCCAATATTAATTAGAAAAGCATATATTATGTTTTCACTCTTATCAATTTTTTAACCCCTCTTTAACCCTTTTAACAAATATAAGAGAAAATTATATTCAAAAAATCAATGAGTAATGAAAGATACTATAGATAAGAAAATGACCAAAAAATGACCATGGTTGATATTTCCTAATAATTGGGATGAATATAGTAAATTTAGGAATTTTAATCATTTAATAAAATATTTTATTATATAAAATCATTATTATGATTTTTTGGAAATACATGATATATTATAATTTAATATATATCTATCTCTTGTAAAATTATTCCAAAATGAAATATATTATATGATACGGGGGATATGGTCTCAATAAAACCATCCGACTAAAAATTTTATAGGCTTTGATATTAATTTAAACCATATCCTTTTTAACCTATTGGTTATCCAATTTTTACCTTAACCAAGGTAATGAATTGTTTTTAAGAAATAAATTTTATCTTAAGTTATTAATTTGATCAACAAGGTGAAACAGAAGAAACATCGGACCATTTATCACCCAAATTGAATGATTCCAATATTATTATTATGTTTTAATAATTTAATAAAATAATATTTAACATTAGATAACATTAATGTAAACTAGGACACTATTCGTTTAATTTATCTTTGGAAAAAAATAAAAAAATGAATTCGTATATAACACTATAACACTTTAATTGTAGCTTATAATGATTTTAAAATAATAAAATAATATTAGATATCTATTTTGAAATGAAACACATATCTAAGAAGAAAATGTTTCAACCTGATAATTTAAAATATATTTTTTATAATAAATTCTATCCCTTTAATAGATTTAATTAAATACAATAATTATTTTATCTTTTGTTACATATGTAAAGTCATAGACACTAGTAGCCCAGAGTTGGTGACATACTTTATTACATTGAATAAGATATAAATAACTCATATCTGAAAGGACCAAATAGTTTAGTAGTTTTTTTTAAAATTTGATACCTATTTGAAATTAAAATTTTATTTTAAACATAAAATAAAAAATTATTTTCTTTTAGAATACCATTATTCCCCTTAGTAGAACATTTCAAATCAATCATAATAACCTTCTTGCAGACCTGAGCAAAAATAAAACTTTAGAAAGTAGTGATCTCAATTTATCAGTAAGGGAATTTATATAAAAGATGCTATCATAAATAATAAATAATATTAATGCAATGCTAAATAACTAAAACACATTCCATTTAATAAAAAATATGAGCATAATATTTGCATTATTAAAGATGATTAAATAATTCTATATAAATTATCACATGATATTGGAACTTGAAAATGTATATTTTTGTAATAGAATAATAACTTAAAAAACAAAAATCTTATAATGATGGAATGCATAATTACAAGCATCTAAAACATGTCTTTGAGGCTTCACACTATTAATCAAACATCATCAAGGCATCATGCCACGAATATACCATCATTAAAGATTTATTCTACGAATCTTATATATGGGTAAGGCCTTGGCCCAAAAATAGTATAGTTTGGCTCATGAGAGCTAATATTTCCTTGATGGACTGCCGAGGACACCACCCATTACATACTAAGTCCAATTCATTCCTCACATGAAAAAATAATTCAACTGAACTAGTTAATAACTTCCCATATTAGAATAAATATCCATATAGAATATAAAAGAAGATATCTTCATGTAAAATAATCTTTAAAGATTTTAAAAAGTTCTTAAAGTCATTAATAATTTTTGACACCCATAAAATATTCTCACACCATATAATATTAAAACCATTCTTTCTGTATTTTTTTAGAAAAGTCTCAAAAACCGGTTTACAAAATTAAAAAATATACATTTCAAACCATTGTATAAAAATTCATAATAGTAGTATAAATGATTTTAAAAAGTCATAATATGATAGTGAGACTTTTTTTGAAAACATTTATAGAAAACATGGGCATAGAAGATAAATATTCCCCAGTGGAGACTTAAATATAAATAATCTAAAATAATAATGATGTTGTGAAATAAACCCTTACCATTTTGTAATCAATTGAATCATGTGCCACATGATTGAAATAAATTCAATTTAAACATTAGATAACATGAGGATAAAGTTATTACAGCTATAATATATCAATAGATATAATATATCAACATATATAATAAACACCAAACAAATGGAAAATGTGCGGTATATGGAATATGTCTCAAAAAATAAAAAATGAGACGAGAAAACATTACCTTACGATTTCATTTAGTTAAACATGATCATACCTCCTATATAATTTTTTAAATAGTGATATTGTTTTAGAATAGAACTATATTCATATTCATGATATCATTAATGATCCTCTTATATCATCTTATAACCCTTTGTTAATAATATTTCATTATCATCCTATTTTTGGTTGTTAAATGCTTCATTTTTACTTGGCATGTTTTTCCATTTGAGTCATAGTTATTATGAATACGATATTGTTCAATCATATAGATAATTATATAAAAGGGCATAATTATTATATTTATTCATTACATATATTTTCATAATCATTATTCAATCATGAAATTGGAAAATTAATCACATCACATCGTGGATGTGGTAGGCCGTACGTACGTACGAGTGATGATATCAATCCCATAATGTATAAATGTTAAAAAAGTGAATGGTATAATAAATTTTCTAGAATCAACACCATGTAATAATTGTCTTATATATTTATTTGATTCATCATTTTACAAATCCAATTATTGTGTTGATGAAAAAAACTATTCCACAACATGGAGACAGTAATCTCTACGTATACAGAAACGATGGTTTTATTTTTTAAAGGATGGATAAAAGGTGGAATATTTTATTCCCCTAAACATAATAAAATTTAAATAAATATATGATACTGGAGATTTTATTTTAGGATGTATACAACTTGTGAAAAGGAATTATAATTGTAAATTAACTTGAATGAGTTGGTAAAACGATTACCCCATCTTTGGAAGACATCCTTTAGAACCCATTATAAATGATCTAGGGTTTTCATCTTTGGATGAAAACAATCCCCCAAAACTTTTATAAGGATGTTTGTAAGAGAAATGTCAGGTTTTAGTTGATCTATAAGGCTCAATGAGGTGTGAGAGGTGAGGGAGGAGGTGTCATTTTATAATAGTGGTTTGTGGAACAATTGGAAACTCTATAAATACTAAATTAATATAAATTAATTTGAAATTAAAAATGTCTGATAAATGAATTATTTAGAAAATAATGTTAGTGTGGGTCGAAATAATCTCAAACAATAATATTTTTATATGTTTCGGTCATATTTTTACCTCTTTCATTTTTGTTTAAACACTCATTTAACCCCTTCATCCCTTATAGGGACAAAAAAAATTCATATTTAAGGGTTAATATAGCTACTATAAAATCAAAAATTACCCAAAAATGGATCAATTATGAAATTTTAATCATTATCATAATCATTTGTAGAATTTATGAATTTTTTTAATTTTATATCATTTAATAAAGTATTATTTATTATAAAATATCATTAATGTCAATTTTTACACTATTCATTACTTTTATTTTTAATAATAGAAAACCAAAAAGATAACTTCAAAAAAATATTATATTATTTTTAAAATAGGTCAAGGTATTCTATAATGTAAGTGGATCACCTTAATTAATTAAAATTATAATATTTTACTATTTTTAATATCATTTATTGTAATTTTTTCATTAATTGAATAATTACTTCATTATCAATGTGTAATTATTTAAGGTACTTATATCTAAATTAAAAATTAAAAATAAATTACTATGAATAAAAAAATTATTTTCTATTTTTAAATATTCTTTTTTTGAATATAGCATCAATTTAAACCAAATGAAAAATGACATAGTTTTTAAAATTATTAATATGACATATTGGACTATTCTTTAAAAAAAATATTATAAATATCATAACCACCTCCAAATGTCTATAAATAGAAATATAACTGAATTGTAACTAATTATGAAATAAATGGGATCATCCAATAATTTTTTTTTCATGTTTTAGGGTCATGTTCTAGTCCTTCACATTTGTTGGTCTGAGTAACTATCCCAAGAGGGGGGGGGGGGGTCTTGGAAACAAGGATGTTTGTTTAAAATAATTGAGTTTGGTTAGTGTTTGTTGCCAATCTGGGCATATATGACTTGGGTGTTTGCAAGGAATGTGGTCATACAATTGAATTTGAAAGTAATATTTAAGGCTAGTGCTCCTCAAGCTATTCATCACATCACAAAATTAATGAAAGTCCCAAAAAATCATATCAAAAGATATGCCTCATCAAGAGGGTCCCAACTCCACTAACTGTTCATCAATTAGACATAAGGTTTAGAAGATACCGGTGTTTTTGTAAACATTAGGGTGGTTATGCAGCACCATATGCAGTGAAGGTGCGTAGTACGCGTTGACGGCACATGGTAAGCGGTGTACGCACACAGTATGTGGTGAAGGCAAGCAGTACGTGGTGTAGGTGCACTAAACACGATGTAGGAAGCATGAATGGTATGCGAAGCGGTGCTCGGAACCGAAAACAATTCACAACAACTATATGTGGTGAGGGAATTCGGTATGCGAAATGCAGAAGGATGAAACGAAAAATGGTTCACTGTGATGGTACACATGGAAGCTATACAGTACGTAAAATGTTGATGGTTGGCGGGATAATTGCGGGTCGTGAAACCAGAGTGGTACATGGTGGAAGCTAACCGTATGAAAATGGATTGAAGATTGTCCCACATTGATAATTAGGGTAAAATATATTAGCAATTTTTGGAGAGTTATGTTTCTATTTAAGAAATAGTAATCCACATTATCAAATGATGAGATTAGAGATTAAATTTTGGGGAATCGATTTAGTGAAGGTGGAAGTGGTTCATGATGGAGAAGACGGTATGCGGAGAGACTCATCTACGTAAGGAAAACAATCCATGGAAGGGTGTGCGGTTCGCGTAGGAAGATATCCTAGTACGCGGAGGAGCAAGGAACTACGGGGTGAAAGACTATACACGGAGGTTTGTGGGACTAATCGTAGTAGGTAAGAACACAACATGGTGTAGTATACAGAGGAGTTAGATGGTATATAGAGGAGTTGAACGGTACACGAAAATAGTTACGGTACGCAGAATCAGCTACAATAAGCGGAACACCCAAGGAAGCCTAAATTCCTACAAATATGTATTCAAAATTAATCTTCATAACATATCAGTGTACAGGAAAATAACTTACATCTATGTATGATAATGGGACGTCAACATAGAATCCATTTATAGTTGAGGATGCATGAATTAATGATAAAAAATTTATGTGACCTGCATGTAAATAAACTAAGTGAAGATTCATTCATTGTAGTGAGAGAAGAAGAGTCAGCATAATTGATTCTAGGGACGCAGTTTCCAATCCTTAAATCCCCGTAAAGGCAGTGAGACTGGAACACAGTGAATATGATAAACTCTTATAATCCACAACTAGTAACAATTAGTGTAATTTGTTACGATTGACACACTATCAGTGTATTCTCCATAGACGTATTCCTTTTTGGTGAACCAAGAAAAATTTTTGTGTCCTTGATTTGCATGTGATTGTTTATTTTATTTACACCCACTTTAGACAAGTTTAACAGGATCCTACTAATGTGGGAACAAGATCCAATAGTTTAAAAGAAAAAGCCAACACCCTAATTTACCCCTCCTATCTTAGGGTTTTCGGGGTCCTTCAAGTGGTATCTGAGCATAATGGTTGCTGGGGTTGAAGCTATCTGTCATAGAGAATCCAGTAACATTAGGATAGTTCGTCTCTTCGATGGAAGTAATGTTAAAATATGAAAAAAATAGGATGAGATCTCACTTAATATCGCTTGGAATGAAATTATTATTTTCTACCATATAGGGATTACAATTTCCTGATCCAACAAGACTATCGATGACGGCTACAGATAGGAAATTTCTTAATGCTGATGAAAAAGCTCAGAATTCACTAATTATAGACCTTTATGATCAGATTTATTTAAAGGAAATGAGTTTCACATCTGCTAAATTAATGTGGGATAGACTGGAGAATATTTATAAAGTTATAGAAATTGAAGGTGGAAAAAATCAAGTACAACACAATAGGTTTGGTGATTTTATGATGCACCCTGATGAGAATGCATACTCCTTTTTCAATAGAATTGTTGAAAATGTAGGAGAATTCTGATGTTTGGGTGAAGAAATTAAAACATTAACATTGTAATTAAAATCTTGAGAAAACTCCCACTCTATTACAATGTAAAGGTGTCAGCCCTTGAGTAAATGGATCTCTCCGAACTCTCAATGGAGGATATTCTAAAAAATTTATCAACTTTTGAAATGAGAATCAAACCAGAAGAAGCTGCGACATGTTTGAGCAAGAAAATGGAATCCAAATCCTTTGAAAAACTAAAAGATTCTGTATATAATAGTGATGAAGATTACGAGGAAAATGAAACTCTTTCTCTCATTGCCAAGAAGCTCAAAAAGGGAACATGAAAATTTTAAGGCAAGCTACCTTTGGATTTTTTTGAATGTGTTAGAATTGGGCATATTTCTTATCATTGATTAAGAAAATTTGATAATGAAGAGAGATAATTTCAAAATATAGAAAAGCATCTGAAACGTTTCTCCAAGAAGGGAAACTTCAAATTTGAAAATAATATTCAGAAGAAGAGTTTTGTATATGACAAGGAAGATGATGATAATGAATTCTTTGAGGAACATAAACCAGAATTTAAAATAGGAAACCATGCATCCATGATAGCTACCATTGAAATGTTAAAACCATTAATAAATAAATCTAGAGAAAATTAGTTGAATGCTAATTCTATTCCCATGTTGCAACTTAATGATGCCTTTGGTAAGCTTGAGATTAACTATAATAGATTAAATATGTGGAAAGTAATCATGGAGGAATCATCATAATATTATGATCAGATGGAAACAGAAATTGAACGACTCGAAGAGCTGGTGAATGTTTAATCATAAAACCTTGAAATCACTGATGTTGTTATGGAAATAAAACTCAGAATTGAAGAACAACCAAAGGTCATTAATGACCTTACCTTGAGACTAGAGGATAATTCTAGGATGGTTGAGGGACTCGAAGAATAATTTGTTACTCTATGAAGTAAACTTTAAAGTTAATCAATTTTAAAAGAAGCAAAAAAGAAAATACAATTTGGAAGGTTCTTGGATGCTGAGCTTCTAGAGAGATCTAAATGGGATTTTTATGGAGTTGAAAAGATCTTTAGTGATCAAATACCCACATGCATGGAAAATAGTGGAATTGGCTGTAATGCTGAAGTATCAAATTCTATAAATAAATTGAGCTAGAAAAAAAATGCAAAATGAAAGATGATCATGTTGAAAAGCCACCAGAAGTGATGAAAATGTAACCCTTAAATGAATCTTAAAAGCGAATTGAAGATTATACTCATGTTTCTAGAAATTATAGGAATCAAAAAATATTTTCTAGGGGAAGAATGAATGAGTATAAATAGAATTGGTAAGACATTTACCTTCATGAAGTGACATTTTCGTGGAAATCAGGGCCATACCATGTCATACTGCGAAGTGGCGAGGGGCTATATGAATAGGGAAGAGTTAGGACATTAAAAAAAGAAGAACATATTCAGACCCTACTTCTTTTAAAAGAAATTATTTCTATAGACATATTTATACTTTTCTATCTTTCGCCATAATGTTTTGTGTTTCAGGCAGAGGTATGACAGGAGAAAATCATTTAATAGTCAGAGACAAGTTAGTACACATAAAATAGACAATGTTGTTATTTCAAATAGGGTTTTCTCTTATGTAAGAAGAACTTGAATATAAAGAACCCATGTACAAAAAATAGATACTTTAATGTTCATAAGAGTCCTACACAAAATCCAATATCTCATGGAGTGATAAGAGGAAAATTGAAAAGTATAATTTTGTAGAAGTACCCCTCAAACTTACAAATTACAACAACACCTAGATTCTTGAAAACAGATGTTCATCCCACATGAAAAATAATGCAGACCTATTAATAAATGTTAATAAAAAAGTCGATGGGACAGTGAGGTTTAGTAATGATGGTGCTTTGAAGATAAAATACATTGGAAACATTGAGCTGGATAATGGAGATTTGAAGAAAACTGAAGTCATATTTTTGGATGGTATGCGTCACAATATTCATAGTGTGAGAAAACTCTGTGACTCATGCCTTAATGTGAAAATCAATAAAAATGGCTATACTATAATAGGAAGGTCTGGGATTTATTTGATGATAGTCTACAGAACAAAAGACAGGTTATATCAGGATGGTAGCAAAGATAACATTTTATACCTAAAAATTGAAGAGGAAAACAACCTATGGCATTGGGTATTTGGGTGCATTAATCAGAAAGACAAGGAAAATACATCTATGAAGAAGACAGTCCTAGATATCTCTATTCGGAAGCCTGAACGAGAAAAGACCTGTGATTCTCATGTTCGAGGGAAACTGGTTTGCAGTTCCTACGGGCTATAGAAGAAAAGAGCATCAAATCTCCTTGACCTCCTCCATACATAAGAACGTGTCCCGATAAATGTTTCTAGAACACATGGAGATAGGTACATTTTTTCTTTAATAGATGATTATAGTAGAATGGAATGTGTGATCGTTATATGTAGTAAGTGAAATGTGCTTGATTTCATGAAAACCTACTGACGAATCCCCAAGAATGATACTAGACGGATGATCAAAGTCCTATGATCTGATAATAGCAGGAAATACACTTCCATTGAATTTGAAAATTACTTAGAGGATCATGGGATACAACATGAGGTGGTAGCTGTGATAACTCCACAATGAAATGGAGTTTTTAATCACATGAATTGAAAGGAAAACAATAGTGCGAGAACTATACTAATCGAGATTCACATTCTTTGATATTACTGGAAAGAGGCAGTACAAGTTGTTTTGAATATTCAAAATCGCCCCGGGCTATATAATAGTGAAACAAAGACACCTTATGAATTGTGGCATGGAAGGAAGCCCTCTTTGAAAGGTTTTTGTGTTTTCGGAAAAAAATCTTTAATCAGAAACAGAGAAGTAAATCAAGGGATATGTGGAGATAATGTATATGAAGGAATATTGCTTGGATACCCAATGAACAAAAAAGCCTAAAAATTTTTCAATAAGCATTTGAGAAGAACTTTGGCATAATGGGATGTAAATATCATCGAAAAGAAAAACCTGAATTGTTACACCCCAGGCTTCCACGGTACGTTTCCCTTTGAATAATGTAATGGAGTGCTTTGTACGCAACTTCGAGATTCTAACACACCACAACCAATCAAACTAGCCGTTATGAATAGTAATACATACTTTTTGAAATTTTATAAATTTTATCATTTGAAATGGACTTAATTTTTGGATTCATAATATGGAAATTAGCTTAGGGTAAAATTTTGGTACTTTTTGGATAACTTTCATATTTTATGAATATTGAAAATTACTAAATTTTAATTAAAAACAACTTTTTTAATCAAAATAATTAATTGTGATAAATTTTTAATTTGAGTTGTTTTAAAGTATATTTAGAATATATTTTTACCATTTAATACAATGTTGGTCATTGGATGTAATTGCACACTTAAACCAGACATAAACAAGTGTCAATCTTTTGATAGTTATTATCTCTTAAAAACAAGCTATTTGATTTCAATATGGGAATTAATTTTCAAATTAATTAATGCAACTAATATGTTTTTAATTTAATAAAATAGACATCATTTTTGAATTCATAATATCATATATATATTAGGCCTAATTTTTGGTATTTTTCTGGTAAGTTTCATTTTTTGATGAATAGTGAAACCACTAAGTGGTAGTTAAAAAACTGAATTTTTCATAAAACATAATTTTACCCCTTATGTGAGTGGAATTTCAAAAATCTGAGAGACATGGTTAATATCAAGGAGTAAAATTTTGTTTAATGAGATGAAAATAATTTTTGGTGAATAGTAACTTTTTACTTTTATTTACCACGGTTAAAAGTAAATAGGGTAATTAAGGGTAAAAATGATATTAATATTACCCTAACACATGACCTAATTCTATTGGACAAGTGAATCTCGACCAAAAACAACCTTATGAGAAACATATTTTCATTTAGGTCCACTTGTATTAGATTAGGACATTTATTATTATTTAATTTAAAGAAAAGTTAAAAGAGTTAAAATCAAAGTTTATTTACTAAATGTTTTTTAATATAGGGTTACACATAATATAAATTCGACTGTAAATATTCATTAGAAAGATAAAACTATTTCATACATAATGGAGTTTTATTTATAATTTTTAAACATTAAATAATTTAATTTATTTATGACACAATGGTGATGCTGTAATTACACAATTAATGAAATATTAAAATAATTGATATTATAAATATCAAAATAAACTAAATTTGAGACTTTTTATGAATAACACTAATATTATAGGTTGATATGACATATTATTATTTATTATATAAATTGTTTTCAAAGTAATAATGCTGTTATGAATTTATCAAAAACAAAATACCCAATAGTGTCAAAATTAACATAAAAGAGTTTTTAAAACAAATATTATATTATTAATTTATATTCAATTCCTAAAAAATCTAAGGTTCGGCCAAGAGACTTATATCATGATAGGTGTATCCTTAATGGACCACTTGGGGGTCTCTTGGATGCATATAGTAAGTTTATTGACAATATAATATAAAAATACAAAGAGACATTGTAAAAGTGAAACTAACTAACAAAGAGTTAATACTTCAAGATATGGTTAATATAATGACCCAAACCTATCTAAATTCTATTTTTAGTGGTTTTCGACCCATCCCCACCTTAAAATTTGAATAATACACTTTGGAGACATTAGAAACCCAATATTAATTTATTATAAAATAATATGTTTAGCTTTTCCAATGGTGCCCCTCACCCATCTTATAAAAGGGCACTCCCCCTTCTCGCTAATTCACACATTAAAAGCATTTTGGATAGGCCAGACCCTACCCAAATACTCTCTCAAATTCCCTCACTACAATATAGAGGCCTTGTTTTGATCAGAAAGACAACCTAAAGATCCCTTTTGATCAAATAAAAAGGATGAACCCGAAGAAGAGGTAATGTTTTCACCACCCTCTTTCAAGTTTCCTTTCTTCTTCAACTTCTTCTTTCCTTGTTATTTCTATTCTAAAATAATAACTCCAGTTTCTTCTATATACTGTGATTTTATTATAAATATGGAACAACCATATTTAGTATTATATCCATCCTTTGAATGGCTTGTCACCATACGTGCGTACGTACGACTTACCGTCTCCACGTCGTGGTGTAATTGTCATTAAATATAAAATTATTTGTATGTGTATAATAATGATGTGTAATTCATGTAAATAATGAATAAAACATGATAATTTTTCTGTCTATATGATATACCATCGAATTATATATTATTTTAACATCAAAAGAATGATATTGTTGCTTGTGCGTACGTATGGACTACTATCTCCACGAACGCGATGAGACTCATTCTCCATCGTATCCATTCAAGTGTAATTCTCATTTTATGATTAACAATACTATTTAAGGAATTTATATAATTGTAGATATGAATAAGATAAAACCTATCCATGACAAACAAGTCTTACGTAACAAATAATATAAAGGAATACGAGTAAGTTAACACCTGAAATTACTATAATACTAAGATATTATTAACAAATCAATGTTAACAGATCATATATGATATCATATTAAGGTAAATTATTCTTGTATAATTAAATAACAATTATTTCACCATTATACAGGAGGTTAACCAACTTTCAACCAAGGAAAAAGTACAAAGTAAGGGGTTTCTTATCTCACTTTTAATTCCGTGATATTTCCATTATCCACCACTTATTTATTGCATATGGTTTGTGTACTTCCCATGATTGTATTCATTGTGTAATATGCTTTAATTTATGGATATTTACATCATCATTGTATGATCCTTATTTCATGGGTTTATGTTTCTTAAGTTACCAAATTGATAAGGGAATTTGATATTTCAATTTCCACTCATTCGGCTTTTTGCATACTTCATTGATTAATTTACTCCAAGATTATGTGTGGAATCACTATTCATTTGCATATGTCATAATTTACACTCCCCTTTAGGTGGATATACTTTTTATACACATAATCACTCCATTGATAAATTCGCAAATGATCGGTATGAACTTGAAAAGAGTAATTTGTAGTCAATCCCGATTTGTTGAGTTAAAACATCCAATTCATTGGTGTTGTTTTTACAAGAATATGTGTGAATTTACTTTGATTGTTATACACTGAATATCAAATCATATTGAGTGTATTTATATTTTTCACACATAATTATGTCTTTGATTTATCCATAACATAAGGATACGAACTTTATGAGATATTTCATCTCAATTTAAATTCCATTGAGACTTTTTTGTTGTTATAAGCCAATTAACTTTTATATGGAGTATATAATGTGCTTTGACATATTATATCATGAATCCATTTATTCTCATGATATTATAAATTTTTTATTACCTCAATTATTTGAAATCAAGTGTCTCTCTTTTGGTTAGAAACTCTAACTAAAATACATTTTTAAGTGTTTTAAAGATTTATTCTTCTAAATATTCCTCATTAATGTCCATGTTTTAAAAATGGTTTTATGAATTTTTTTATATGGACATTAATGTTTTAAAATTAAAATTACTTTTAGAAGTTTCAAAGTGGTATGGGACAAATTCATTAAAAAATCTATTTTTAAAAGGCTTATTGACAAATAGTGTGACTTTTAAATGATTTCATGAAAAAGGGGGATATTTTTCTCTAACACTTTTGATGATTATTTTCATCTATGTTAATATCCTTAATTATTCTTGATTTAGGTTAATATGATACAATAAAA
Organism: Viscum album; assembly: GCA_963277665.1. NCBI lineage: Eukaryota > Viridiplantae > Streptophyta > Magnoliopsida > Santalales > Viscaceae > Viscum > Viscum album. Next base: position 2,140,464,388 of record OY728123.1, read on the forward strand.
TCTTTCATATTGTATCGAATGAGTTATTTTTGACTGTGGATGTGCTATTTTTATACCTTTCATGGTTTGTGGATAATGTATTGACATTTCGTATGCTAGTTTTAATATGAATGTTTATTTTATGTTTCAAACATTTCATATGAGGAATGCATTGGACTTAGTATGTGACGGGTGGAGCTCGCTATAGCTCCTTGATGCATCAGTAGGTATCATGAGACATACTAGTGTTTTGGCATGAGGCCTTGACAAAATCTTATTTGTAGTCTTGGTACAAGGCCTTGGCTACGTGGTTATGATAGTCTGGAATTATGCATTCCGTCATTATGAAAGTAGTCATTAATATTTTCATGTGATTATTCAACTAGTATATTATCCATATGAATAAGTAAATGGAATTATTTCATTTTATCTTTTCCATATTATGTTGTAGTTCAAGAATAAAAGGCTTTTGTTTTAGTTATACATTGCCTTAAATTTTTATGTTTATTTCTGAAAGTTTTCGCTATATTGTTATCCTTAATGAGCATCTGAGCTCACCCCTTTCAATATTTTTTCCCCGGATGTGAAGAAGTATTTTATGAATGACCTGCAAGGATAGTATGAGGGGATTTGAAGACAATATGTTGTTCTAGTTTTTCACTTATTGATGTAATTTAAACATTATGATTATATCTAGTGTTTCCAAGGCTACTAAACTAATCGGTCTTTCGAGACTAGAACTTTCTTGTGATCATGCCAATGTTATGTAATAATGCACCGACCCTGGGTAACTGGGGTCAGGGCATTATAGTTGGTATCAGAGGAAGATTAGTACAAACCATGGAAGGTAGATTTAGATAAATTGTGATTAGAGCATGTAGACCTATGATGATTTTGAGGATTGGTATAGAAGAACTTCCTAGAATTTTTGTATTGTAGAGATTTTTTGAGTTTTCCGAGCAATACATCCATGTCTGGATACGAGAAGGTAGAGGCAGCACAAGCACAGATGTACCTAGGGGTAAAACTCAAAAACACCACTTTGAGCTAGACTTGAACGGGAACTAGTGAATGACAATGGGCCTTGCTGCACTCTTGGTTACGACACTCCCGGGGGATATGATTAGGATAATTTACATTTTCTTTACAAACCAATTTGAAGTATTATATATATATAAGATGAGAGTAAATGACCTTTGTTAATCTTAATGTGTTTCAAATTGAGAATACAGTGACATGTTAATCTCTAAATGATTTTATGACTACTGTTACTCACACAATGCTTTCTGTTTTTAGTCAATGGCTGGATTCCATGGAAGTCATAGTGACATTGAGAATGATGTACAAGGTGGGAACAGTGGTGGAAATGAGAAACAAAATGAAATTTTGATAGGCATAAAAGATATTGTCTTTATGCCAAATCAATTTTCCAAAAATATGATCAAAAATATATGTATTAACCAACCCCTAGACTCAATAAAGAAGAGAAAGGTGATGAATGATAAGAGCTCCAGCAGTGGAGACCATGGAGAATGGAATCCTCAATTTCCATCATGCAGAAGATGATGAAGGAGACACCTAAGAAAGTGCCTCAATGGGAAAAAGAAATGCTTTACGTGGGGGAAGGAAGGACATAATGTGAATAATTACCGAAGAAAAATGACGAGTATTATGGAAGAAGATTAAAATAGTCCCAAGAATCCATTTTCAGTCATTTTCTGTAAATGTAGGGGACCTGGCCATTACCTGAGTGAATGCCATATTCTATAGGATATTTTCTTGCTCAAAGAAGAATCTATGTGGAAATAAATTGTTGGAGAAATTTTTAAAAATTATTAATGCTCCTTGTTGATGGGTTTACATTGGAAAAATTTTCTCTTTTATTTTTAACCCTGCAGTTTTCCATGTGAGAATGATATTTGAGGAAGAATTATCTTTTCTCTTGTGGATATAGTTTTAAATAAACATTTGGTTTTATATGATCATTGGGTTTGAGAAAATTATAAGTTATTATAATTTGGGATTAAAATTCAAGGTATGAGATAATATTTGTGGTTAAATTATGTTATGGTTATTTTGAGGAATTTATCTCATTTTGGTAATGTTATAAAATATAGTTTTTGAAAAAGGACAACACGCAGACCGTGTGACAACCCGTCATGTCGGACAAATCTGTGGGAATCGAACCCACAACCAAAATGCGATTGGGATTTATCACCTATCACTGGACTACGTGAAGTCCCTAGTTAGTGTGACTATTATCTTTTGTTAAATGATATTATTGATCAATAATAATTTGATTTGGGATCTCATGTCTTATCAAATGAATACCCATATTATAGGAAAATGATTTGGTGATTAAGTGATAAATGTTATTTTGGAAGTTGTTCGCTTTGCTGTGAACAATATATGCCCCCAAGGAAAATAGAATAGTATGGAATTTAATTTGAGGAGAAATGGGGGAATTTTATCTATGTTTTTATTGTGGATTTATAGTGATTTGGGTTATTTTTTGAAATGATTAGGTTAATTACTTTTAAGTATGTGACTTTAACAGTAATTAATGTCATTTGGAGATACAATTTAATGTGGAAGACTACATTATTATATGTTTTGGGTTTAAATATTAGTTTGGATTATATTGAGGGATTTTAAGGACAATTGCTTATTGAATGGTATTTATTTAACTTTTGGGTATTGATGGTTTAATTTTAGAAATTAAGATCAGTTTTTTTTCTTTAATGGAATATCCATTTGGGGGATCATAAAATATTATACTAACCATTTTGGTTTTGATTAATCTCTAAATACAAGGTAAATATATAGTTTATCCAACCTGGATCATGTATTTCTATAGAAGTTTATTCTAGCTCTTCCATTGTGACCATGTCTTCTTGAATACTCGTTGTTCAAAAAATGGGTTAGTGGTAAAAATTTATTAATGAATGAAACCCTACTTAAAAATTATGTATATATCTTTATGTTCTTTGTCAATATCATAAATGAATTCCCCATCCTTATGTAATGTAACTTAAAACAAAAAATGTTGTACGTTTACTTTTCCTACTGGGAGACTAATGAACGTTTGTTCCAAAACAAGTTTGTGATTTTCTTATTGTTAACATTATCTTGATCATGTTTTCTATACCTCTCCATTAGAAAATAATACTTATTTTATCATCCATATCCATATTTTCCTACATGGAATCCTAGTATGGGTTATCTTGGGTGACCTTTATACCTCTCTTCCTTTCTTTTAAAGTGATAGTTTTATTGACTCTTTTTCTGATGTGGGACCTTCCATTTTATTCTCAAGCCCAATTTTAAAAAAATTGCGAGGATGCAATTTATTGAAGGAGGGTAGAATGTAACACCCCACGCTTCCACGGTACTTTTCCCTTTGAATAATGCAATGGTGTGCATTGTACACAACTTCGAGATTCTAACACACCACATCAATCAAACTAGCCGTTATGAATAGTAATACCTAATTTTTGAAATTTTATAAATTTTATCTTTCGAAATGGACTTCATTTTTGGATTCGTAATATCTAAATTAGCTTAGGGTAAAATTTTGGTACTTTTCGGATAACTTTCATATTTTGATGAATAGTGAAAATTACAAAATTTTAATTACAAACAACTTTTAAAATTAAAATAATTAATAGCGATAAATTATTAATTTGAGTGGTTTTAAAGTATATTTAGAATATATTTTTACCATTTAATACAATGTTGGTCATTGGATTTAATTTCACATTTAAACCAGACATAAACAAGTGTCAATCTTTTGATAGTTATTATCTCTTAAAAACAAGATATCTGTTTTGACGATGGGAATTAATTATTTATTTAATTAGTGCAACTGATATGTTTTGAATTTGGTTAAATGGAACTCATTTTTTAATTCATAATATAAAATATATCTTCGGCCTAATTTTTGGTATTTTTCTGGAAACTCTCATTTTTTGATAAATAGTGAAACCACTAAGTTGTAGTAAAAAAATTGAATTTTTCATAAAACTTAATTTTACCGCTTTTGTGAGTGGAATTTCAAAAATCTGAGAGACATGGTTAATATCAATTAGTAAAATTTGGTTCAATGAGATGAAAATAATTTTTGGTGAATAGTAACTTTTTACTTTTATTTATCACGGTTAAAAGTAAATAGGGTAATTAAGGGTAAAAATGATATTAATATTACCATAACACATGTCCTAATTCTATTGGACAAGTGTATATCGACCAGAAACAAACTTAGGAGTACAATATTATCATTTAGGTCCACTAGTATTAGATTAGGACATTTATTATTATTTAATTCAATGAAGAGTTAAAAGAGTTAAAATCAAGGTTTATTTACTAAAACATTTTTAATATAGAGTTATACATAAGATAAATTCTATTGTAAATATTCATTAGAAATATAAAAATCTTTCCTACATAATGGTATTTTATTTATAATTTTTAGACATCAAATAAGTTAATTTATTTATGGCACAATGGAAAGACAGTAATTACCTAATTAATGAAATATTAAAATAATTGATATTATAAATATCAAAATAAATGTTATTTGAGAATTTTTATGAACTCAAATATTTTTCTAGGTTAATATGACATATTAGTGTTGATTATATAAATTGTTTTCGAAGTAATAGTGCTCGTATGAATTTATCAAAAACAAAATACCCAATAGTGTGAAAATTGACATAAAAGAGTTTTTGAAAAATATATTATATTATTAATTTATATTCAATTCTTAAAAATCTATGGTTTGGCCAAAAGACTTATATAATGATAGGTGTATCATTACTGGACCACTTGGGGGTTTCATGGATGTATACAGTATGTTTAATAACCATATAATATAAAAATACAAAGAGACATTTTAAAAGTGAAACTAATTAACTAAGAGTTAATACTTATAGATAAGGTTAATATAATGACCCAGAACTGTCTACATTCTATTGGTTGAGTGGTTTTCGACCCATCCCCACCTTAACAATTAAATAATCCACTTTGGAGACATTATAAACAGAATATGAATTTATTATAAAATAATATTTTTAGTTTTTCCAAAGGTGCCCCTCACCCCTCTTATAAAAGGGCACTCCCCCTTCTCCCTAATTAACACATTCAAAGCCTTTTGGCTCAGCCAAACCCTGCCTAAATACTCTCTCAACTTCCCTCACTACAAGCTAGAGTCTTTAGATTGATCAGAATGCCAACCTAAGAGCCCTTTTGATCAAATCAAAAGGAAGAACCCGAAGAAGAGGTAATGTTTTCACCACCCTCTTTCAAGTTAGATTCTTCATCAACTTATTATTTCTTTGTTATTTCTATTTTATATAATAAATCCAGTATATTCTATATACTGTGATGTTATTATAAATATGGTATAACCATATTCAGTATTCTATCCATCCTTTGAATGGCATGTCACCATACGTGCGTACGTATGGCTTACCGTCTCCACGTCGTGGTGTAATTGTCATTCAATAAATTATTATTTGGATGGGTATAATAATGATGTGTAATTCATGTAGATAATAAATATAACATGATAATTATTATTTCTATATGATATACCATCCAATAATATATTATTTTAACATCAAAAAAATGATATTGTTGCTCGTACGTACGTACGGACTACTGTCTCCACGAACGCGATGAGATTCATTCTCCATCGTATGCATTCTAGTATAGTTCTCATTTTATGATTAAAAATAATTTTTAAGGACATGATATAATTCTGTATATGAATCAGATACAACCTATCCATAACAAACACGGATTACGTAACAAAGAATATAAAGGAAAACGAGTAAGTTAACACCTGAAATGACGATAATACTAAGATATTATTAACAAATAAATGTTAAAAGATAATATATGATATCATATTAATGTAAATTATTCTTTTATAATTCAATAACAATTATTTATCCATTATACAGGAGTTTAACCTACCATCGACCAAGGTAAAAGTACAAAGTAAGGGGATTCTTATCTCACTTTTAATTTCATGAGATTTCCATTATTCACCACGTATTTATTTCATGTGGTTTGTGTACATCCCATGATTGTATTCATAGTGTAATATAATTTAATTTATGGATATTTACATCATCATTGTATGATACTTCTTTCATGGATTTATGTTTTGTAAGTTACCAAATTGATAAGGGTATTTGATATTTTAATTTTCACTCATTCAGCTTTACGCATACTTCATTGATTATTTTACTCCAAGATTATGTGTAGAATCACTATTCATTTGCTTATGTCATAATTTCCACTCCCCTTTCTATGGATATACTTCTGATACACATACTCATTCCATTGATAAACTCTCAAGTGATCTGTATGAACTTGATAAGAGTGATTTTTACTCAATCTTGATTTGTTGAGTTAAAACGTCCAATTCGTTTGTATTGTTTTTACAAGAATATTTTTGAATGTCCTTTGATTGTTTTACACTGAATATCAAATCATATTGAGTGTATTTATTTTTTTCACACATAATTATGTCGTTGATTTATCATTAACATAAGGATACAGCCATTATGAAAGATTTGATCTCAATTTACATTCCACTGAGACTTTTTTGTTGTTATATGCCAATTTACTTTTATATGGTGTATATAATGTACTTTGACATAGTATATCATGAATCCCTTTATTCTAATGATATTATAACGTTTTGATTACCTCGATTATTTGTACTCAACTGTCTCTCTTTTGGTTATAAACTCTAACTAAAATACATTTTAAGTGTTTTAATGATTTATTCTTCTAAATATTTCTCATTAATTTCGATGATTTAAAAATAGATTTAAGAATGTATTTATATGGAAATTAAAGTTTAAAAATTAAAATAACTTTTAATATTTTCAATTTGGTATGGGACACATTGATTCAAAAATGTATTTTTAAATGGCTTCTTGACAAATAGTTTGACTATTAAATGATTTCAAGAAAATAGGAGATATTTCTCTCTAATAGTTTTGATGATTATTTTGTCTATGTCAATATCATACATTATTCTCTATTTATGTTAATATGATACAATTCAATCTTTCATATTGTATCGAATGAGTTATTTTTGACTCTGGATGTGCTATTTTTATACCATTCATGGTTTGTGGATAAAATATTGACATTTCGTATGCTAATTTTAATACGAATGTTTATGTTATGTTTCAAAAATTTCATATGAGGAATGCATTGGACTTATTATGTGATGGGTGGAGCCCACTATAGCTCCTCGATGCATCGGTAGGTCTCATGAGACAAACTAGTTTCTTGGCATGAGGCCTTGACAAAATCGTATTTGTAGTCTTGGCACGAGGCCTTGGCTACGTGGTTATGATAGTCTGGAATTATGCATTCTGTCATTAAGAAAGTGGTTATTAATATTTTCATGTGATTATTTGACTAGTAGAATATTCATGTGAATAAGTAAATGGAATTATTTCATTTTATCCTTTCCATATTATGCTGAAGTTCATGTTTAAAAGGATTTTGTTTTAGTTATACATTGCCTTAAATTTTTATGTTTATCTATGAATGTTTCCGCTATATTGTTATCTTTACGGAGCATCTGAGCTCACCCCTTTCAATGTTTTTTATCTAGGATGGGAAAAAGTATTTTATGAATGACCTACAGGGATAGTATGAGGGGATATGAAAATGATATGTTGTTGTATATTTTCACTTATTGATGTAATGTAAACTTTATGAATATATCTAGTGTTTCCAAGGGTACTAAAGTAATCAGTCCTTCAAGACTTGAACATTCTTGTGATCATGCCAATGTTATGTAATAATGCACCGACTCTGGGTAACTGGGGTCAGGGCGTTACATGAATGTTTTAAATAATTCTTACATAGATGTGATAGAAGATTAATAAGAATGTAAATTTGGAAATATTCTAATATAGAGGTAGAGGAAGATCTGATGAACTCTTGGGAGTCACATCATGATTTTTACTCTGAAGAAGAACCAGTAGAAGAAGCCATATCTATATAGAATTTTGCTGAACCCCAAAGGCGAAATAGAAGACCATAGACTCATCAATCCAACATTATCATGGATCTGAATGTACCCACACAGCTGATACGGAGGACGCATAGCTATTGCCCCATATTCACTCTACCCAATGGTAGGAGACATCTATCCATTATTCAGGGATGTCTCCTCATTGATCAAAATGTGATGATGGGATGTAGGCTCCTCCTTCTGTGGATTCCACCTTGGAGCTCATTACCTAGTACAGTTCTCCCTTAAAGATTAAGATGTTTTTTCATGAAACTCTTCCCCGCATTATGCCATCATTGACTCTAGTTAATTACACTACTTCTATTAGGACATTCCATGGGGTGTTGACTTGGTAGCAACCTTTGGTCGAAGTAGATGACAACATCAGGCATGTTGGGACATCTCTGGATTTATGGAAATCGGGGAACCGATATTGCTCCCTATAAGAGGGCATCTCAAGGGTGTAGAACCTGAGGCATCCCACATAAAATGTAGGGTATATTATGCCAAAATCATTTCTCTAATGTATTCATTAGCTTCCCATGATTAACATAGGGTATGTCACGTGTTTAATCATCTAGCAGAGATGATTATGCCAAATTCATGTCTTTTAATGTATTCCTCAGGCATCTCATGTTCAACACAGGGCAGGCCATGAGTTTAACATCATGCCGAGAAGGAATGAGAGTGATCAAAATGCCCCATAGTGACGGATCATATTGGTATATCCATTGGAGGAAACACCTTAAAGGCTTACAAAATGGATGGATCAGAATTACCATTGACGATAGATCCAATGTGATGTGTCCCATATAGGGAATATATCACACTGTGAATGATGATATGGACACCACTGAGGTAGGATTAGAAAGAGTGCACCCTAAAATTGGCAACACCGAATGAATAAGTCAGAATTCCCATTGAAAGACTACTTAGGGTAGTGTGTTCTATAAAGGGAATATATCACAACGTGAAGGGTGATTTGGACACAACTGGGGGTGGATTGGAATAATTGAACACTAGAATGGGGGACGCCAAGTTTTACCATTGGCTAGGATTTAACCTCATGAAGTATTCCTATAAAGACTATGTAGATGATAGGATCAAAACCCATGCAAATCAAACGGGTGATGAATCAGGGTGTACAAAAATGGAAACAACCTAAATAAAAGTGGGGGATTACAAATGGATAATAGACCATCACAAGAGGAGCACTCTTGGTTGAATTATTATGGACTATGTGGGGATTATGTGTGGTTAGAAGCTCGTGGGAATGGTGTGATCCCACCAGGATGTGGTGACCCGAGTATGAATATAGATGGATGATGGAGAGTTGAATGAAGTTGAGTGGGAATGAGATGGAACAGTCATGAAGGGGATGATAATGTTTGGCTTGAACTGCAAAGTGGATTCCCACATGTCCTCCTTATTGAGAATCAAAGTTCACGTAGTTCCTAATGGGGGAATAGGATTTGGTGTGCACAAAGGACAAAGACACGATGATATACTGGGTTCTATGCGTGGTTAGTGTCCTGGGTTGTTCTGACAATCGAGGGGCGGGGCAGAGATGTGGGTCCCAATGAATGGAACTATAATGGGTTACCATCGATGGCATACTACAACGAATAACCACTGGTAGGGGTTGACAATGACTTACTGCTGCCATGGTCACAGAATGGATTACCATTGATTGGGATACACAACAAATTACCATCGATTGGGGTACACCACGACTTACCATCGATTGGAGTACACAATGAAATATCGTCGATTGGGGTTGGACCTTAGAGTGGTATCATCTTTAAATTTTCTAGGAGACATGGATCAAATCCCACATTGTTCATAATGGCACTATTTAACCTCGTTGGGGTTGAAAATGGGTATACAGTTTAACGTCGGGCGGGACGGGGTGGACCGACGTGATGTGGTTAGAACCGATGGGTGTTTTGCATGATCCTTAGAGAGGCTTCCTATATACCTTCCCTAGGAGACAAGGATAGAATTACATGTAGTTCGGAATTCTAGATACAGTTTAACGTCATGAAGGACGAAGGTGAACTGGCGTTAAGCGGGTCGGGACATGTAGGTGATGGGATTTAACATTCGGGAGGCTTCCTATGAACCTTGCCTTAGCAAGGATCGAAGTCCACAGAGTTAGGGATGGGTTGGGTCTTACCCGCTAAGGAATACCAAGGACTATCCATGAGTCAATGCTTACTCTAAGACCACGTGATTCATACTCGTTGTGAGAAATAAGAGGCACAGAAGACCTGGTGATCATAGCGCAAAGGTGCATCAATGAAGGGTGGTGAATGGGGAATAGACATTGAAGCTTCTTGATTTCCACTGTGGTGAAACAATTGTTGGTGGGGCTTATGCATTGAGGCTGCTTGGGTGCCTCAATGGAGAGGCAATTGAGAATGGAGATTACAGAAGGAGGCTTCATCGGTGCCTCTATGGATCAAAAATTGTGAAGGGGGATTAAGAAAGGATGTTTCTCAGGTTCTTCTTTGGAGCGGCAATTGTGAATGGGGCTTACGCATGGAAGTCGCTCGGGTGTGGCTATGGAGCGACAATGGTGGGTGTGGATTACTGATGGAAGCTCTGGGAGTGCTGCTATGGAGAAACAATGGTGAATGGAGCTTATGCAATGATGCTTCCTAGTTGCTGCTATGAAGCGACAAAGGTGAGTGGGGCTTACGCAAGGAAGCTTCCCGGGTTCCGCTATGGAGCAGCATTAGTGAATGTGGATTACACATAGATGCTTCCCGAATACCACTATGGAGCGACAATAGTGAATGTGGCATACATAAGGAAGCTACCCCAGTTCCAATATAGAGTGGGAATAGTGAGTGGGGATTACGCATAGAAGGTGCTCGGGTGCCGCTATGGAGCAACAATGGTGAATGGGTATTACACATGGATGCTTATTGGGTGCCTATATGGAGCGAAAATGGTGGATGAGGCATAAATAAATAAGCTTCTTGGGTGCCACTATGGAGCGAAAATGGTGGATGGGTCTAACAAAAGGAAGATTCTCGTGTGCCGCTATGGAGCGGCAATAGTACATGGTGGTTATGCAGGGAATCTTCTCGTATAAAGGGAGATGAAAAGTGTGAATCACATGCCTGACATTCAGAATGTGGTGAGGTTGGTGTGACGATAGAGGATAGTTGTTGACAGTGTTGGAAACACAAAAGCTATATTGCGTAAACCTGAAATGGGGACAATGAAATGAGGGTATATTTTTGACAATGTTCGAAACACAAGACCTGACAGGAAGTTTCATCCAAATTCTTCCAAGGCATTGACCCATAATTGTAGGTGAGTCGATGCGGCATGGGACAAGGACATTAGGGGGTCCATTAAGACATTAAAGAGGATAAAGACCCAAATGAAGGACCCAAAAATCATTAGGTGGAATGATGAAATGTTTTAATGGATTACAATGCTCTTGAAATTATGCCACTATAATCATGGTTTGAGGTATCTTATGGTTTTCATATAAGATAACTCTTATTTGGAACAAGAGGCATCCAATTATTGAATGATAGGTGATTCCACAGTTTAAAGTCATGAAGTGAGGTCTATTGGTCTATTATGCATTGTGTATAAAGAATTTATTATTTATATCAAGAGTCATCCTTTGTTTGGAACACAGGGTGTGCTACAATTTATAGTCTTGTAGAGAGGACTATTTTCATATTATGCTTGGTGAAAAAGGATTCTCTTATTAGGAGTAAGAGGCAACCTATATTTTTCATTTAGGGTGTACTAATATTTAACATTATGTAGAGAGGAGGATTGGAATCTTATGCTTGGTGCATAAGGAATATATTTTTTTGAGTAAAAGGTATCATATATTTTTCATATAGGGTGTACTATAGTATAAGGCCATGTAGAGAGGACTATTTGAATCTTATGATTGGCAAATAAAGAATCTATTGTTTTGAGTAAGAGGAATTTCATAATTTTCATATAGGGTTTACTACAGTTTAATTTCAAGTAGAGATGACTATTAGGTATAATCCCCCTAGTAATGGTTGGTGTTGGGACTTACGCAAGAGCAGCCTTTTCTGGTTCAACCTGGGATAGGAGCTAAGTGAGATGGTTTGGTGTAGTTTCTTGGGGAATAGAATGACTCAAAGTACTCAGGGAATTGATGATGATAATACCAACTCACAACATGTGAAATGGACTTAGTAGAATATGTCATCTAAAGGAATTTTAGGTTGTGTGGAGGAGTATCTCGATTCATGTAATTCTATTAGTGAAAGGTGGGAGCGCATAGGGGCGCAATGGAAAATGTTGACATGCTGACCCGAAAAGTTCACGGTCCGACTCTCTAATTTTCAACATGGTCAGTGACCGGGAACACATGATTTAGAACCTTCGAACTGTTGTGCGTATAATTGAATTATTTCACTCAAGATTGGTTGTTTCGTGGGAGGGAATGGAAATTTCCATGCACATGAGATATGCAGAAAAGAGGTCGTGTGAAGGTCCAACCACTGTGGCCCTGCATGAAAGTGGACCCATTTGAGACCTATCATGAAAGATCTCACGTCGAAGGTTTTATTGTTCCCCACGGGCATGAAATAAGCATACTTACATGCAGTTGAGGGGTGGTCGTCCTTTGGAGACCTCTCCAGGGGGGGGGGGGTGCACTTTTATTTATAAGCAAACCCTAGAGAGATTTTGTGTAAGATTCCGGGCACGAAAGTGATATTACATGCACCCTGCGGCAGGTGCACACACAATGGGGAATTTGGCATCGCATTGGGAGTGTAAGAATATGGTGTTTAATTTTGTAATCCTTCACACACATCTCCAAACGTGCGCGCACCTTCCTTAACAATTTTTCGGGTGGCCCGAGCAGAAGATGGCATCTCATTTGGCATGTAAATGGTTTTCCCAACATGTTGTGCACAAGATTTTGTTGTATCATGAAATATTCAAATCTTTCATGAATATAATCCATTATTTCATGAAATATTTTAATTTTTTCACACAAAACCATACATTTCTTACAAATCGTCCTAGATGGCCATTTCTAGTAGTATGACTTCAAACGACCTTAACTTCTAATCCGTACCTCAGTTCAGGCTCTACAACAAGTCAAATTGAAGCCTGAGAAACAAGTTATTCTCTTGAATCATGTATTAATGTATTAGGTGATTTACCAAGATGTGTGTTCCAGTTAAAACAACGTAAAATTAAACTCAATACATAAGGTAGGTGATTTCCATGTCATTTTTATTTCTTGCGAGACCAATGCAATATTCACCATGTATATATTTTACATGGTGTATATACATACCATGAATTGTTTTATTATTATTATCATGAAAATTATTTTAATCTACATATACATTACAGTATATCTCCATTATAGGGATTATAGTTCAAATATAACCAAACAAGTATGAGAATTTCATCCCAAAATGTATTTTTTTTGTGATATATGTTATTTTATGCAACCATATTATTTTATGAGGTGTGTATACTACCCCTTCAATTTTTTATATCCTGAAAAAAAAAAATTTCTATGATATTTAATGTTTTATTTGATGTTATTATTTAATGGGTCTTATGATTCAAAAGAAGTCAATGTGGTAATGGTTTCATGTTACAATCTCACCATTTATCATTTTTATTTACAATGAAGATACCATTTTTTATACAACTTAAGAAATTAATGTATTTATTTTATCTAATAATTTTTTATGAATCACTTTCTCATTTTATTTTCCACTATTAAAGGATAAAAGATTTGAAAATAGTTTTTGAGAAAAATCCTCTTCATTTCTCCCTTTGGATAAAACCCCTTTTTCTTCTATATCTATATTTTATATTTTGTTGAAAATGTTTTATATTTTTTAAAAGTGTTTTTAAAATATTTATTGATATTTTCATCAATAATTGTTTTTAAGGATCTTTAAATCATCATTTATATGTTTACATGGTTATTTTTAAAAGAAATTAATTTCAGAATGTATTATTTTTTAGAATGTATTTTCAAAATTGGAAGTTATATTTCCCTCAAAAAATATTTATAATGGTCTTTAAATATTAATTTATAACCATCCAAGATTACCTTCAATGAAAATGATTTTTAAAATATTTTTTAATTTTAATAGTTTTTTCAATTTGGAAAATATATCTTTTTTATGAAATGTTTTATATGATATTTAAAGCTTCCACTATAAGTATCAAAGTTTATTTTCAAAGAAAAGTATTATGAAAATGTTTTATGAATTTTTATTTCTTAAGAGTTATTTTCATTATAGAATTAATATTTTGATCCTTAAATATTCCATGTGATATTTTAAAATCATTTTCCTTCTCAGATAAAATCCATTGATTTTAATTATGCTTTAATAGGGATATGAGTAAAGGACACTATTATTAGTCATTATATAAATGGGTTATTCTTATGTTAAATAATGTATATGAAAATCATTTCTATTACATGGGTTATACCATGATAAATTACTTATGAAAACCATTTATTTATTATATGGGTTACGCTATGATGAAATGATGAAATCATTATTAAGAACATTTCCTTTCCATGACATAAAATATGATGAATTGTTTTATGTATCCCATTTCATTTTATGTAGACTGATATGATGAATGTTTTGTGAGAACCATTTTTTTCTTTGGTTTTGAGATAATAAATGTTTTATGATCTCATGTAACACTTATGTATGATTTTCATTATGTTATTGGTGGACCTATATCTCTCTCTTAGGAATTGGTTAATTCTTAACATCTTATGAGATAACAGTTGGAAGCATGAAAAAGAGATTTTCCAGTAATGGGAAACATGCTAATGGGATTGATCCACAATGGGAAATAAGTTTTGAGGCCTGATCTACCATGATTGATGGAATTGGTAGTTAACATTTTAAAATTAAACGGTTTCTATGGTCATGTTGGTGCCAAAATGTTTTTACATGAGTTTTTGGTTAATGAATTATGATGATTTCATAATCTTATGATTCCTATATTATAGAATTATTATGATTTTCTAGGGATATAGTATATGATTTGTAATAGTTTGGGTATAAACATTGTATGTTATGTTTATGATATAATCTAAATATTCATATCATATGCTTTCATATGATCATTGAATGATATATCTCATGTTTACCCTTATTAAGAATTTGAGCTCACAATTTCATATGTTTCGTTTCCTAGGTTATGAAGAACGATACTATGTATGATATGTCTAAGAATGTTTATTGTTTTTAGGAGATATGTAGTAGATGATATAGAACTAGTATGAACCAATTATTTATGTTTCAAATTTTTCATAAGCACAAAAAAGTATGATTTTGTGATGGATTGTTATTCAATTTAATAAATATTCATATATTAATATTTAATATCTAATTATGATAAATTGATTCTCTACAATTGGTATCATATATAAGGAAGGAATCCAATCCTTGGGAAATCAGAATTGTGAGCATTGGTTTAAGTTGGGATCTCTTCCCAAAGGCTTCTTGAGGAAAGTCCTACTAATAGGGATGGTGGTAAGAGTCTCTACTAAGAGGTGTATCAGACCATGGAGTGTTCTGATATTAATCTATTATATTCCGCTTGTATTAATTCTAGGACGATGAAATTATATTTGACAATAAATGTATGTTATTGTAAATGTTTTTTTCTCAACACCTTTTATCATATTCATGAACACATTTATTCTCGAAAAAAAAATTATTATGCATGTGATAATTTCTCAAATATTTCCACATTTAAACGTGTTATGAATAAAAAATTTTTAACCAATGTGTTTTTATAATTACCCCATGAATTCAATTATAATTTATCTTCATGCCACACAATAGAAATGGCAAAATAAATTATGGTTTTCAATTCTTCTTTATGCTGTGTAGTTTTTATGGCTCTATAGTGTGCATGAATCTCATTATTCATAGTTGAAAAATACAATACTCATTTTATATTTCATCACTTTTAATATCATCATGCATGGACTTGTTTTTTAATATTGAATGGAATTGGGTTTCATTAATGGCTTCTCACATTAATATTAGTTTCTACAACTCATATCTTTTAAATTTAATATAAAAACAACCCAAATTTTAATACCTATTTAAATACCAAAAAACATATATCATCATACTATTCATTATTCATATATATTTGAATGAAACCACGACACATCATTTTCTGAATAATACATGTGAATAAATATTTAACAATATTTTATTCATTTCCAAGACTCTTATTTGTTATGGAATAACCATAGGATTAGGCTATTGAAAATTGCATTAATGAATGTTTTCACTTTTTTAGATGAATATTCAATACATTATACAAACAAACACCTAAGGAAAATAATATTTTCTTGTATTTGGATACTAAGTTAAAAATATTTTAATTTGGAAAATTATTTTCGACATCTTCTATACATATATTCCCGTTTTGTAACCTTTACAAAAAAACCCTACATAAATCCATTCTTCATAATATGAGTAAAGGATACATATGAAAGGGTGATATCAGATGCCCAGTAAGGGTAAACAATGGATATACATAAGAAATACAAGAACATAAGGTTATGAGAACAACATAATAATATTTGTATACCGTACCATTCATATTAAATATTATATTCTTGAGTGATGACACAAGGATTGGAGGTTCATAAGTCATGAATCCTAAGGAAATAAAAGAAAACGAGCCATTAGATTAGAAAATTAGAATAATAAAAATAGTTTTGTCATATAAATAAATATATAAAATCATTACCTTAGTAGTCAAGGCTCAATTCCAAGGATATCATAGTGGTATGAGTTCACTCCCCAAAACATCATAGTTGTCAGAGTTTACTCCAAATAATATCATTGTAGATAATGTTTTTTACTTAATTGGATTAACTACAAATTTCCATCATGTTTATCACATGAGATATAAATATTTACCTAATGCATTGGGGATAGATATAGGTCCCACCCATTAAATAATTAAATTTATATATATGTGTGACAAAAGATCATAAATCATTAACCATATCACAATGCATGAAATTAAATGGGTTTACATTAAATTTTATCATACCCTAACATGTGAAAAATAGATATGTCTTGTAATCAATTCATAATTTCATCATTGCAAAACTGGTGAAGAAAAAGCATGTTTCATAATAATTTTATCATTATATAACCCATAGAATAAAAATATTCTTCATAAACATATTTTTATCATAGACTATCCAAAGTAAGAATAAAAAGGGTATCCTTGGTAAATATACCCAGGAAATCATATGTTACACAAAAGGATGTCTTCTTATATAGATAATGGTTTTAAAAATAAATCACTACGAATGTCTCTTGAGTAAATAGATTATATTTGAAAATAATTTTTTAAAATTTAATATTAATAAAATTTTTTGGAAAAAATTTTCATTGAAAATAAAATTCATAATATATAAAATAATAATAAAAAATAATCTAAATAATATATTGAGGAAAATATCTTTTTTACATTGGAAATAATTTTGAAAAAACTAAAACATGATCAAAATCATTTTGTTTGAATATAACCTTTGAAACTTATAAATGAGGCTTTAATAACTTTGTTAAACGTATCACGTGGAAAATATATTTTCCACTCTAAAAACACGTTTTAAAACCTAAAACTTTTTTTAAATCAGATTTTTTTAAAATAAACATGGAATCTTATAGTGGAATATTTGAATAATATATTGGTCATGATGGCGGAAAATAAAATTCATTCCATGTTAGTTAAAACAAATATTTTTTTCACATTTTTTGTAAAAGACAAATGAGAATTTCTTGGAAAATGACATGAATATTACTTTCAATAATTTATTTTAGACTTTTAAAATGGATTTATTTTTTTAATAAATAATTTTAGGAATGTAAAAAACTATTTTTTAAAACATTTTGATAAAAACCTGTTTATAAAGAAAAGGAATTTCAACTGAAGAGCGAAATAAATTTAGATTTTTTAAAACAAATTATTAATTATTTTATGTCCGAAATAGTATAAAAATGGTACTATTAAATTAAAAAGATCATTAATTAACATAATATGATAACATATATGGATTTGAAAATATAAATAACAAATAATTTCCTCAAGGGAAATTTATACATAAACTATTCCGAATAATGTTGAGATTGTGAAATAATCCCTTACCACTTTGGTGACATTTGAATCAGAAGACCAGTGAAACAAATAACATTGAATGAAATATTAAATGTGATCAAGATAAATTAATAAATTATATAACATAAAAAAGTATTTTTTATACACTTCAAAAATAAATAAGTTGTGAATATGACATATGTCTCACAGAAGTAAAAGTGACACCAGAAATCCCTAACAACTATAAAGATCCTTTGAATCAGAATAAAAAATGACATCATATGAAACCTTTAATATCATGAAAATGAGGATAAAACTAATATAACTTGTAATTTGGCAGTATACAAACCTATCAAAAGAAATGGTTGTTGAATTTTCATTTCTCCCAGAAATAAATGTGATACTTGAAATCCTTTACCTTCAGTCTCAACGTCCTTCGTACACATTCAAACCCTCTATTTATTAAATTTAATAGTATTATTTATCTCTAATTATAATATAAATATATATATTATACCATATATGGTTTACTTATTACCATTCATTTCCCATTTATCTCAATTTTTTTTTGTAAAATCACATTACATGTGATAATCGCTTTATTTTATCGGTATGTTTGGATTTTTTATGATTGATATACTTAATTTTATCATGGTTCCATAGTCTCCAGAATAAAATTATGTAATATTTATTATATTTATATACCAATAATTCTTTAATGAACAATTATGAATGATTTTTTCGAGAAATAAAGTATTTTATGTTGATTGAGACTGTTGGTTGTAAGTAGAAATGAGTAACATTTACATTTTGAATGACCATTTTGTAAAGAAGGTAAGTAATATTTAATCTTTAAAGATGGAAAACAAAATCATTATTACCATATCAATTATTTAAATATATATATCTAAATAATCCATTTAGTGTGATGATTAAAAGAGGTAATTTCTTCGCTTAATGAAGGCGGTAGTCCACACATACACGATCGAAATTAACATCATTTAGTGATTGGGAATGTAAGAAACAAAATGATATATAATATTCTTATAATGGTACATATTTCATAAATATCATTATTATTTCATTTATATCATATATATTCATTAACTCAATCATTATTTTATTCTAACTGAAATGTTTGAAAAAATCAAATCTCATCGCTTCGCGTGTTGGTAGCCCGCTATACAAGTGAGAAACATTGTCATATCCCTTATAGAATTAAATGTATAAATTAATATATAATATAATTACTTTATAATATTATAATGTTATAAAAATATTATGTATACATTATATACATATTAATACCTATGTGATAGGTGGTTATAGTAAAACAAATGACATTGGTTCGTGATTCTGTTGTCCACCGGACACATTAACGATGATATTTTAACCAATTTGATGGAATTATAGATTGTTTTAGGTCATCTCATTACATAAAAAAACATAATATATGTATTATAAATAGGTTATTATATTATCAATGCTTATGAATTATTTAATATGGTGGAAGATGAAACAAAATAAAAACACTCTTTGACGAATGACACATCTTCTTTGTGTAACCTTCATAGGATTTCAAAAAAATCATTCCTAGGATAATTTTTTTTTCCAAAATGTGGATTCTATGATGAAATGAGGAATGTTGGGAAGTGTCTTTTGTAGTTAGTGTACAAACAAAAACATAAAAAAATCTTATTTTTCAAATAATTACTTCTGAATATTATATAGATTATTTTAAAATGTTCGCACTGAGATGATGTGAGGTTTCGAAGCCCAGTGAGACTGGATTAGATATTTTGAAATTATTAAAAATATGAATATAACACATGAACATTTTTCATAAAAAATTGGAATAAATCATAAATGTAGTATCAGATAAGAAATCTATGTCCACCATTGAGTTAAGGGAATGGGCTTTAATTGAGGTGTGACATAAAATTTGTTGGCATCAAGAGTTTGGTTCAAATCCTTCAAGAAAATAAGTAATGAAATAAAAAATTTATTTTATTATGTTTTTGTGTTGACATATTTTACGTTATAAATATATGTTAGTGATGCAATATTATGTTTGACCTCTTTACCATGGAGAACTGGAGTATTATTAGAGGAAAACATTCTTAGTGAGTGACTTCATATGAGGTGGAGATCAAGGATCATTGAACCACTATAGTTCATGGATTCCACCAATAATAGAAACATGTGAATTTTATTTTTAATAGATTGATCCAAACTATAGGTTTAATATTTTATTTCTATGATTACATCCCATTCCCTAATCCTAATTAAACCAAGATCATTTCCAAACACAACTGTTTATTCATACATCAACAATAGATTTTATTTACAATAGATTTATTTTTTCTTGTTTTTTATTCATTATTCATTCAATAAATTATTTTAAGATGGATTAGGGAAAAAACAAACAATCAAAAAGATTTGTTCTCTCATTTAATATTTTATGGATTTATCCGGAATTTATTCACCCGTTCAACACAAGTTGTTTCTTTTGCTAAATGATCATTAAATACCTTATATTCAATCATTAAATGAACGTTTTTTGGTTCAATGCATCCATACCATATGTATGAAATATGAATGAGGTTGTAATCATGGTTTGTTTTTAATAATGTTTTATCTGAGATGGATCTGAAGGATATATGATTCCCCTTCACCCCGGTTTGAAGACATGGCTATTAACAATGCATTTGGGTGTTCCCTGAGTGGAATCGAAGCCCAAATATTGGATATTCAATATGGAAAGGGAGACCAACCTCGTATTTGAGACTTATGATATGAATAATGCAGGAATATTTATAGAAAATGATGTTGAGAAGGACCCATGTGTTGTAGAAAATTTTGCATTATACGATGTATAATTCGGAGATACATGTAGTGTGATAACCTTTTGTGCTATTAAGGTTTATTTGGAGAGACAAATATCACACATAATGTGACATCTATCACATGATGTGTATACCATGATGGTATATCATCATGAAACTTTGTGGGTACATGGTCATGGTCTGACTGAGTTTTATGGACATAGCCAAAGTACATAATTATTGCCATGCACTCAGACATGAACATGTTTAAATGGGCACAATAAGGTGTGCATGGGTTGGTACATAGGTATATCCATAAGTATAGGATCTCCGATAAATGCATGGTAATAGTGTTTTCTAGACATTAAACACCATTTTTAATTAATTACATTCCGTGTGAGGCTACTACGAATTGGAAGACATGGGGTTGGCTACACATGCCATGTACTCCCTAGTACACACCTTGTATGACCATTGGGGGTTATTAATGCCCTTAATTTATTTAATTTGGACTAATATCTATTTATTGTTCTACCTTGGTAAAATCCCTTGAGGGTAATATGCATGGTTATGTCCAAAGATCTAGATTTTGATCCCCTTTGGGAGATGAGTTTCAGATAGGGTTTGTGGGTTCCCTTCGTGAGACTAGATTAAAAACCCATATTATTAACTAGAATATGCTAAGTTCATGTTTTTTTGAATCAATGTGGCATCCTTGAGTAAGTAATTAGTTTTTCATTTGTTTTTCACATTTAGAAGGGTTTTTTATCATTTTCATATGATCCCCTACATAGTGGGTTAATCCATATTGGATTTTTGGTGTCCCCCAACGGCCATGGGAGTGATCCCCTACCCATTGATCATGATCTTTAGAGCCGAGTGATTCTTATTGGGTGGGGCCTAATGGTCCTCACCTCTTGAATGATTATCCATGGTGTTAGAATTGATCATGGAATGTGTTCTCCACAAATTAGTATTACATCGTGTATAATCCTATGGATGTTAATTGGGTTGAGTTTACTTGTATGAGTGATGTACTTATTGAGTATATCCATGATTTTCAATTGATTTCTTAATCATTATTATAATCTGAATATATAGGATTATTTTGGTTTAATGTTTTCAAGGTGTTGTACTGGGTTTTGTTTTACTCACTCATACATGACTTCAGCCAACACATGTTGTGTTTTATGCTAACATAAACTATTTTGATGGTTTCTTGGAATGATAATGATCTGGTGGAGCATAGTTTGAGTTAGAACTAATGAGGTGTTTTATTGATGGTTGCATTTTATTTTAGTCACTTTGTTATAAATAGGTTAATCTCACTATAGTTTTTGGCTGGGGTTGTATTTGGACCCTTTATCACATTCAATACATTCTTATTGTACTATGTTGGGGGGATTTTATATATACATATGTATTAGATTAATTTGATTTAAATTTTAAGATTATATGAGATTAAATATGTGTGTATGTGTATAAGTACATTATTATAGGGCCTCCCAAGTGTGTGATATGAACACTCAGTACTTGTCGATAAATCCTATCGTATTGGATGTAGGTTTTGTATAGTCACCGCTCAGGCCTATATGGGTCAAGTTGAGATAGGGATATTAAATTGAGACTCTCACTGTGATGTATAAGTATCCAATAGAACTATGAAGATTAGATTGTATATAATTTTGGAATGGGATTGTGGTTTCAG
Organism: Viscum album; assembly: GCA_963277665.1. NCBI lineage: Eukaryota > Viridiplantae > Streptophyta > Magnoliopsida > Santalales > Viscaceae > Viscum > Viscum album. The sequence continues at coordinate 2,140,487,096 of OY728123.1, forward strand.
TTTGAGAATGTTGTAGAACTTATTTTCAGTTATTGGATGAGGTGGCAGACCAATTTTCCTCATTGCAATTGTCCTTTGTGGATAATGGTTATTCTACGTATCATTAGTTGATGGTTCTTGTACCATTTAATTTATATGATGTTAGGGAAGTTCAGTAATTAAATTTTGACTGTGATACCTTATGTACTATGATATCGACTAAACATTCTCTTGATGGATTTCATGAATATGGGGATAATGTTATCTTTTTTAGAGGATGGACTATGGTACAAGTGGCATCATAGGAGGAGGCTATGAGGGAGTTTCATACATCAAAATTTCTGGCACATACTGGGGTGGAAAATATATACCAAGACCACTAAAATCAGCTTCGGTTACCAAACATAAAGAGATTTATTGTATAGTTTGTCTCTCGATGTCTCACATGTTGTCAAGATAAGGTTGAGAACCTAGTTCCCACGGGATTAGCTAAACCCCTTGAGAATCCACAGTGTAAGTGGGATGTGATATCCATGTAATTCATGATGATGATACCTTATACATCTATGGTACATGATTCCATCTTAGTTGTTATAGAATGACTCAACCAGTTGGCGCACATCCTAGATATATGAGTGTAGACTTCAGTATAGATCTTGGTATACATATACCTAAAAAATATATTCTGGATATTTCGAGATCCCTCAATGATCATTTCTAACCTTGATGATCAATTTATTTCATGATTATAATGAGGATTATAGTTGTACATTATGAATCGGCTCTGTTTGATCACAGACATTTACCCCCAGAATGATGAACAGACCGACCCGACCATTTATATAATGGAAGACATGTTACTGACCTGCATGTCTGATGTTTTCCATTATTGCTAGTAACACCTTCCATTGTATAAGTTTATAGGTAAAAATAGTTACCATTTGACCATCATTATGGGACCATTTGAGGCCTTTTATGGGATACCCTGTAGATCACCACTTTTTTGTAATCATCTAATAAAATCCATACCCATGGGCGAAGAGTATGTGCCGACTATGATAGTGAATGAGAATATCATCATGTAGTGGATGAGTACTACACAGATCTATCAGAAAACATATATGGGCTGATGACACATGACCTTGTATTATTAGGATATACACCATGTGTTCATAAGGGCATAACATTGACATGGAATAAGGATATTGGTCCAAGGTGGAAAGATGTATCTAACATTCATTAGCCATTTATAGATACTACGTGGATTTGGCAGGGCGGTATACCTCATAGCTCGAGCACCGTATTTTGACTGGGTATATCACATCTTTCATATGTCTTAGTTGAGGAGGTACGTGTATAACCAATCACATTTTATTGATTGGGGTGAGTTAAACATAGAGTATTGGGATATCATTTCTATGTACCTAGAGGAGATTGAGGATTAATAATATATGATCATTTGTGGGAGATAGATTTCCCTAGTGCATGTCAGTGGTGACACATGAATCTTCTGGAGAGAACTTGAGTGTGAGAGACCCAGATGCGACTCAGTACCCTTATATTTTTTAGTAGGGGTTTTTCCTTTTTTAGATGAAAATACCTAATGTGGGGAGAATGTAATGGCGCTAAATTTTCAATGCATTGCATTAGAAGATTATATTGATTATTTTTGGATTAAAGCACTTAGACATTGTGAGATTCAAAGTACAAGAGATCATGGAATTGAAATTTTAAAAATATAAAAAATATTAATATAATGTGTGAAAAATTCAACTAAAATGGTTTAATAACTCTTAAATATAGGCACAAATCAGAAATATAAAGCCACAATTAAATTTAGAGCATGTTATATATCGTAGGTATGAAATGTTTCTCAACATCAGATGTTTTGTTTTAAGACGTCACAATCATAAATAATAAAATAAATATTTATTTTTATTTTGTCATGTGGATTCTATGACCTTTTTTCCACTATAAATATATAATTATGGATTTCACCAACAATGGAATAATTGGAACGTTATATATGTGTGATTGGTCAAAAATACTCAGAGGCTATTTGACTGTGTGATTGAATCCTATTATTTTATCTCAATCGAATGCAGATCAATTCCATGAAAATGAATTTATTTTCACATCGACTGTAGATTATTTTATGATTGATATATTTGATTATGTTGTTTAGTCCCTGTTGTTAAATCTAATTATAAAACAATTTTTCTATCAAAAAATAAAAAAAATATTTTAATTCCTAAAATTTTATCATTCATGGATTTCTTATCCGTTTTATTGTACATTATTCATGGCCAATTATTTGGTCTAACATTTTGATGAATACCTGATATCATTCATTATGTGACCATTATTAATCATAATAGATTAATATCATAGGTATTACATGTGATTGAGTATTGATGAGAAATGATTATTATTATAGGTAGATCATAATCAATTAATTGTTCTCGTTAATCCTGGTTCAGTGGTGTAGCTACGAATGGCATGTACGAGCATTTATCGATTTGTGGTAGAGCTCAGATCCTAGTGATTTGTGATTATTGGGGCAAATAACATAAAATATGTAACTAGAACCTAGAATAGTAATGGTGGAAGTGAATAAAAAAATAGAGAAGAACACCTGAGTTTTGGAAAGTATTGAGTTTCATGGTATGTAATATGAAGATACTTGTAGTGTGGGACCCACTATATGGAACTTAGGTTTCCATAGAGAGATATATATCATGTTCCATTTGAAATCTATAAAAATTCATGTGAACTCTTTTTTTGGATCACCGTGTACCTCAGAGGGTACATATGGTTGTGCTTTCACAGTATATAGACATGATTAGAGTACATGAGAAAATTCATTTACATAAAAACAACCTATTGTAAAATGGAATGATTAGGTGTAGAGGAGTTGGTACACTCGAATGAATATAAGCATATAGGAACTGTTAAACAACATATGAAGGGTGTCAGACAACCTCTACATGAGGTGTGTACTTACTTAAATTCCTTATATGTTTATTTTTACAAATCGTTTGATGTAGTGACACATAGGCAGAGCATGGGTGGGATAGAAATGTTATGTATTCACTAGTACATGTTGTGTACACCCATTAAGGTTGTGTGGATCCCTTTGTATCTTACAGTTGAAACAATATCATTATATTATGTTCCATTTTCCCATCCGCTCTAGGGTACATTGTTGTACTACATCTACTAATCTGGACTGTTATCCCTTATGGTGGACGATTCTTAAAGTTTCTGGTTTCCCTTCATGAGATGGTAATGTGATTATCTATCATTCCCTCTATATCATAGGCTGGGTTAATAGAATCGACATAACCTCCTTGATCATGGAGTTGATTCTCCTTCTAAAAGGTCATTTCCATAAGGTTTGTGGCATCATTATCATATGATCACAAATATAGTGGGTTATTCCTGATTAGTTTTATGGAATGACCCAATATTATTTGGTGTGATCCCATATTTATGGATCAAGATCTTCTAAGACCAGAGAGTTTTCATGGGTAGGCCCAATTATATGACCTCTTAGTGGAGTGTCTTTGATAATAACCTAGATCATGGAGTTTGTTCTTCTGAAATGCACATTACCTAGAGAAGAATCCAATGGATTACAATTTATTTAAGACTTGATGGAGGTTTTTTTCCTTCCTGAGGATATCATGGGTCTTTCCATTGATTTTTATGTCCTCATTATGGGATGAGTTTTCTTGATTCATTGCATTTAGTGATTTTGGTGTGTCATATAGATTATTGATATACTCACCCATGAATGGGACCATCCATTCTAGTGTCATGTCTTATAAAGAAGATTCCCCTTTTGACGGTGTCCTGGAAGACATGGATCTTGTGGAGCATAGTTTTATCAAGATACACTGAGTTTTTTTCCATGTTGTTTCATTTCATAATAGTCCCCACCTTTGAAGTAGGTTGGACTGAATTTAGTTTTTTCTTGGGATTGTATTTGACCCCAATATCGCTTTTTCTACTTTACTATCATACTATGTTTGTGGGATTATAGATGTAAGTATTCAATGGTTTTAGTTGTTTTTTCATTTAAATGTTGTATGGTCTTGGAAATGTGTGTGTGTGTGTTGGTAAATTGGGCGAATGACTCTGATGTGTGGTATTTGACTAATCAGTTCTTCTTGACAACCCCTAGAATATTGGAAGTGGTATTTGGGTAGTCATGGGTCAGGCCCTACCAGTTTGTGTCTTTAAATGAAATGATTTGAATGTGTAAAGATTAAAGAGGGTGTGGTATTTTTTATATGAGGTGAGTGGCACACTTGTATTTATAGAAAAGATAAAGGTGTATCACATTTTCACATTTTAAAAAGTAAAAAATAGTGTATTATAGAGAAATATACATTATATGGTCGAGATATGGCGATAAAATAGATTCTATACAAGTGTTTATGTCATTCTAATGCTTATCCTTTTAGTTTTACTCCTCAGCAAACCTATTTTTACCCTAATAACGTTAAATAATTTGACTATTTTTTATATTTATCGAGGTCAAAAATTATGTTGACCTTATTAGATAGTATAAATAACTGTTATTAAAAATATAGATTCCATTTCTCCAAATTCCATTCATGTAAGTGGAAAATTTTAATTTAAAATTAACCAAGGAGACACAACGAGAATAATTGTTTTCAAAGGGAAGATATTCAAAATTTTATAAGTTTTTTATATTTAATTTCAATATGAAAATGATTCAAATGACATTAATTTGTTTATATATTTATAATTTATCTAATTTTTATTTAAAATAAATGTAAATATTATTCTAATTTATAAATAATTAAAATTAAAAGGTTGTTTTCAAATTAAAATTCAATACATTTAATTATTCAAAAAAAAATTAATGTTTTAAGGAAATTAAGAAAAATTAACCCAAATATAATTCTAACATTATGATTTGAAAAATGAACATTAATTTTTGAAATACGTTTTTCAAATTCTCCAATATTAATTGTAAAATTAGAGCACAAAATGGCGATACGACTATTTTTTTTGGAAAATACAGTATTTTGTGTGTGCAAAATTTGATTTATCTATAACTATATTATATGAAATACATATGAAGAATATTAAATAGTTGATTGAATATATAATATATAAATTTCATTAAAATGGTTCAAAAAGAATGTATTGTTTAATTTATTTATTTAAAAGATGTATTTTTTCATAAATATATTTTTTAAAATATTATTTCTTTTATTTTAAAATACTAATTATTTTCTGGATTAATTGGTAACAAAATAATTTATTTTATATAATCATGTAAACAAAATATATTCACAATTTAGTTAATCACATTCATAGTTTCCATTACATCTTCTAAGAGATTAATTTAATTTTAAATATTGTTATTTTTGTTGGATAACAAGTTTCATTTTAACTCATTGTTGTGTAAAAAACAATCTATTGATGGTATTATGTATAACTCAAGATAAACTCAGTGTAATGTGCATTGAAAAAATACTGAAAAGAATAACTTTATTTGGTAAATAAATTTCAAAAAAGTCTCGATGTGTTATATTCTACACCCCTTAAAATGAATTTCCCTCTAGAAAATATTTCTCTATAGTAATAAAAAAGGGGATACTTCTACATAATTACATCATTATGTTGACTCATCTCTAACTCAAGATTCTATTTTCAGCACAAAACATTGACCTATTAATAGGTCATAATTTCATATTACCTTCTCTATTAGATCCAAAATCTATTGTGGTGGTTCCTCACAACAAAATATCCTGATCCCCCAATATGACCTATGAGTTTAGTACATTTGATCGGTCAAGTATATACTTCCTCAAGAGATATATATGGATCAAAAATTTAACCTCATATTGGTTTAGTAGAAGCACCAATTGATAGGATATCCTCATTATATGATCAAGAATTTAAAATTGGATGATACACCTAGGGATTAGCTTTATTTTGTATCATAAGTGAAATTTATACTTTGGTTGTGTTTCTATAAAACCACCAGCCCCAGAAGCCAAGAATCAAAAGTAATTTCATTATGTTCGTATATGATAGATGGAATCACATCCTGAAGGTCTGAATTGTTTAATTGTCTTGGTAAAATAGATACTACTTGAAATTCAAACTATATTTTTAAAATGAAATACATAAAATATTTTCTCTAATAGCAGTATTATTACCCTTAGTGTAACCCTTTATATCAAATATAATTCTCTATGTGGCATACTGGGGGAAATAAAAAATAATAAAGGGGTGATCACAAATTGTTAGTAAGGGTTGTCTACAACAGAACATATTAGGTATAAAAAACATAATCGGCATGTAATGGTAAATAAATAAAAACACATTCCATGTAAATAAATGGAATATCTTGATAATATAAGTCATAATAAATATAGTATGGAAAATAATTTAAAAAAAATTCCACTTAATCAATAAATTTAGAATGAAATGTTTATAGATATAATGTCATTATGAAAATATCACAGATATTAATAACTGAATTCTTAATAAAGGAAATTCATAATCATTTGATTCTATTATCATAGAAACATAATAACATTATATTCATGACCATTAATGTCATAGATTAATAGTATAGGTATTAAACTATTTAATGATTTCTTATCGTTTCTCCTTGGGAGAATATAAATGCATCAAGGCTTATATTATTTTGGGCCCCACCAATCAAATAAGGTCCAACGAATTATTCATATATCAAATAATAGATTTAATTCATGTATCAATATTCTTTATCAATAAACTTCTATATTGATTAAATAATACGTATTTATCAAAATTTCATAGTTAATCAAATAAATTTCAATGAAAACACCATATGGTAAATGGTATATGGTATAGAAAATAATTATTTCTATGATTTAAGAATATGGATATTGAAGGGAAATTAAATATACAAAGATTATAAATAAGATATTGTTTCAAATGATGGTATTATTATCACATATACCTAGTTCAGAATAATTAAAATAAAGTGTTTTTTAAATTGATGAAAAATTTACATTAAAAAGTACATTAAAAACATTTTTTAGGAAAATATATTTTTCATATTGAAAATCAATTATTTTATAAATCTACACAAATAGAAATGAAAATGTATTATTTTAAAATAACTATGAAATATTGAAAATGAATCTTCAGTGAATTAAATCGTTATTAGGGAGGAAAAATATATTCCTTAAATATAATTTTAAAAAACATTACCTTTGTAATTTTTTCCCAAAAAAATGTCCCAAAGCAGTTCATTTGGAAAATGAAAATCAATTCGTTCAAACCGTTTAGAAAAAAGTAAAAAAATGCAAAAAAAAAATAAATTAAAAAATTATGCTATAATAGTTAAAAACATTTTGAGAAACCCCTTAGAAAACATGGAAATGGATGAGAAATATTCCACATTGGGGACTTAAAAATAAATAGTCCCAAATAATAATGTGAATGTGAAATAAACTCATAGCCCTTTGGTATGTTATCAAATATTATACACATTATTAAAATAAAAAAAATAATCTTTATAAATAACTAATATAAATATATACATGGTACAATATATCAAAAGGTAGTATATAAACCACAAAAAAGAAATATGTGGTGAATATGGAATGTGCCCCCCATAAATAAATGTCAGATTAAAATCCCATACGTAATGGTTCCATTTAGTTGCAAATTATATAACAACTTGTATAATGATTTTAAATATGTTATTAATTTATATTATATCCAAATTTATATTAATTAAAACATATATGATACTTTTATATCATGTTATCAAACATTGTTTAGTAATATTTTATTATTACCCTTATTTTGGGTGTAATATATCTAATATTCCCATGTTTTTTCATGTATGTTCTGGATCTTATTAAAAAGATATAGTTTCATCCACTAAAAAATGATATTAATCTCATATATATAATATTTATTTGTTAGATACATTTTTCTTATAATTCTTGAATGTTGAACATAAAAATTGAATCACATCACTTTTTGGTGACGGTTTCCCACACATATGCATGAGCGACAATATCATTTATAAATGGTTGAAAGGGTAAAGAAATGGTTGATGTTTTAATTTCAAAGAAAAAGTATCATGTCAAAATTATCTTATATTTCAGTTATTTCCATCATTATAATAATCTTATTAATGTAGTGATTAAAAAATAATTACACCACTATATGGAGATGATAAGTCGTACATACGCACATGCACTGATTTTGATTTTCAAAGTGATACTAAAAATTTAATATATTTTTCCCATTATAAAAATAAGATCTCATTATATATATTATATTTTTCTATGCAATTTTAATTGAATCAACACATGAAGTAGAGGGAGAATAAGAAACAAACATGAAAGAGTTGGTAAAAAGCAATTAATTCTAAATGGGTGTAGGGTTACTCTTTTGGAGGGACCAGAACCCCTAGAACATGGAAAAGGATGTTTAGAAGGGTAATATTTTGGGTTTTTTTGACCTATATAGATCTAATACATGTAAATAAGTTAGAGAATAAGTTCCCTTTTATAATTGAGGTGAAAGTCACTTTTGGAATTTCCCAAAATATTAAAATATAATAAGACTATTCTAGAGGTAAATGATTATACACTGTTTATAAACACATAGGAGATAAAATTTTAGAACATATATTATCCACTATGTCCTCATTTAATATATTCTATTTTTTTAAAATAATTTATTAAAATATTATATTCATAAAATATCATTATTGTCAATCTTGGCACGATTCATTACATTGACATTTACAAGAGAAAGAAAAACAAGATAACTTCAATGAAATTATTTTAATACATCCATAATATTTCATATTATTCTATAAAATTTGTTGGTGACAATAATTAAATCACATTATATTAACGTTAATATTTTATGTATTATTTTTTTAATTAATTTAGTAATTAATATATCATCGTTATGTAATCATTTATGGTAATTATCTATTCAATAAAATTTTAAAATTATGTACCCTAATAAATAGAAATATTTTAAATTTAAAATATATATTTACATTACAACGTATCCTTGGAGAGGACCATTTAAAAAATATCATTGTGAATGAAAACAAGAGTGTGACACGATTGAATTTATGGAAACAAACTTAATTTAATTTTCATAGTGTCTTCCAAATTTAAATAAAATTCCATATAAGATAATTTTTGATGTGTATGAACAAAATGAACTCCTGTAAATAATATTAAATCAAGGTTTATGTCTATTTTTAATCGATGTTATTTTATATTAAACATTAATTACCCGATTAATCGTTTACCTTGGTAACAAAATTTAGCATCGATACTTTTCATATGGTCAAAAAATAAATGATAATTTTATACTAAATTAATAAATTTTAGTTTTAAATATGGAATCTAATTTTAAAATTTTGACACAATGATGTTTCATAATATAATTTAAAATTAAAATTCTACATGAAATGAAAATTAGTATTATTTAAAATGAGTTTATAAAATATAAATTCTTTTGTACCAAATTAAACCATGAAATTAGATCCAATGAACATAATTAGATTATTAATAATATAATATAACTAATTTTACTATGTAATTGTATTAAATAAAATGAAGCTTTACAATTGGTTTGAAAAAATACAGTTTTTAATTAAAATTGGTATTTTCCAGTATTCAAGGGAAAAATATTTATTTTCATAAAAATACCAAAATTTTACCCTGAAATAAATATTATATTATTATTTCTAAAATTATTTTCATTTTATCAAATACATTTTCTAAAATTGAAAAATGTAATTAAATAATTTTCTACTGAAAATTAATAACAGTCATTTCCAAAAAATAATTGTAAAAGAATTTTTGTAAAAGTGTAGTTGTTATAGCCTATGAATTAATCAACAAACATTTAGTCATTAATATAATTATAGATATTTCATAATTTGGTTAATCCTATTTACACTTTCAAATTCAACAACTTGGTTATATTGGTCATTTTTAAATAATAATATTTTACAATTCATTTAAGCTCATTATTTTGTATTGTATATGATATTGAACATAATAGTATTTTAAAATATATTTATGTTACTTTTTCCCATAATTAAATACATTTCATCATTCAAATTAGAAATTTTGTTCAGTAATCAGGGGTTTGGCATTTGAAAATTTCATTATTGGAATCCCTCATTGAAAAACTATCCAATAAAACGTGCACTTGAAAAGAGAGAAAGGGAAGTTCAATGGTCATCACATAATAGGTTTCCATATAAGGGATCATAATTCAAAAGAGGAGTCATGGATTTATAATAGAAATAAACTCTAATGGGGTGGTGGAGAGTTACCATGAACATGGACATGGGAATGTTGACCAAAAAAATCATAAATTTGGGATGGGTTAAAAGACCATCAATCTCTTGGTAAGAAAGGCAAATGGGTGATAGTGTATTATGAAAGTATAATATTTGATGATAATTCCCATATCCATATTCTCTAGATCCAAGATCATAGGATCCCTTTTAACTCTCACTTGGTTTAAAACTCCATGGTATTTCTAGTCAAAGAATTACCCCTTATTTTCCTTCTATGGGTGACAGTGTATTATGAAATAATAATCATTGAGTAGATGAATCCATCTCATTTGTATCATGTTGTGTTTTTTCTATGATAAAATATATTTTATACACTTATGATGAGTATATATCTCACATATTTAACCACAGAGATAGTGTTGTCATATATTCAGAGAAAATATTACAACTACTAACTCAAGATCATGATTTGGAATGTTTTGTTCACTATTTTTAAATTTCCTTGATGCATAATCAATAACCCTATAATTATGCATAAGGACAGAACAAACTCTTTTCTTTGATGCATCACTATAAATAAAAATACCATTATTCTTTGATGGTAAATTTAGGAAAGGTTCACTGACTAATATTCACCTCAATTATTCAAAAAATTCTACCCAAATTTATGGGAAAATGAATTTAACCCCATTATATGTGAGATTGGTAAATGGTTTTTCCAATCAGAAAACATTCTGGACAAAATTTGTAATGTAACATGCTAAACCAATAAAACCGCGTACCTTCTTTATAATTTTTGATTTTAGCCATTCATGGATTTATTTTCATTATAAGATCCGAAGAGATTCAATCATTAGAGACAATATGTCCATGACAAGAAATTTCATGAAGTCAGAATTCACACTTTATAAACGTCAGATATAATCCATTTTTCTAAGTGTCATCAGAACAATCCTCAAGTGGTTCTGATGGTATTAGTAGATTTTTTATTATAAAAATATATCATTAATAAATACTAAAAAATCATGATGATATTCCTTGAACTCTAGGTTCATTAGATCATTCAAAATGGAATGTGCATTAGTTAATCCAAATAGTATTAGTATAAATTCGTAATGACCATACCTCATTCAGAATGTTGTATTTAGAATGTATTTCATTTTTACACACAATTGATGATTTCCAGAATGACTGTCAATCTTCAAAAAATATTGATATCTGTGAATTTGATAAAATAAATCATCAATGTGTGGCAGGAGATACATGTTTTTTATTGTAATATCATGAATTTCTCTATTATCAATGCATAGCACCATTGATCAATCTTTCTTCCTAACAAAAAGAACTGGGGATCCTCTTGGAGAAACACTTGGGTGAATAAATACAATATTACTCAACTCATCTTGTTGTTTATTTATCTCTAATAATTCCACTGTGCCCAATATATATAGAGTTCTTGATATTGTGCTTGTTTCAAGGATCAAATCAATAGTAAACTGAACAACTCACTCTATAGGGTTTCTAGGTAAATCCTATAGAATTATATCAATATATTATCCTAAAATAGCTACATCCTCTATTTGAATATTACTTTCTTCATCAATTGATATTATTTTTTCTTCCTCCAAAATAATCTCAATTAGTAAAGAAAATATAGGTGGATTTTGATGAGAATTATGTTATGATGTTTCTTCTCCAAAGATAATGGATTCTACATCATCCTCGCAAATCGAAACATCTTACTTCTTGAAATAAATTTTAAAACCATATTTTGATAACCAGCCCATGATATGGATTATATCAATGTTGGTTATATTTATGATGATAAAGTCATGAGATAAAGCATGTTTATACATCATAATCGGAACTACCTGACACATCTTTGTTGTAACGAGACTTCCCTTAATGGTTTTGACTGAAAACTATCTTGTTAATGATTATTGGAATTATTTTATTTTTAAATAAAACAGGGAAGATATAAAGTAATGACAGGATCCAAAATAAAATAAATCCTTGGCTATATTTGAGGAAATGATTGAAGTACCTGCAACCATATAATTTGGAACTTCATCTTTATTAGTTGTGATCTCCAAAGCTTGGCCTTTCTCCCTTGTCATTTTTTGGGGAAAGTGTCCATGTGGCATAGGGAAATCATTTTCATAATGCCCCTTCTCTATAAAATTGTAGAACTGATTACTGACAGCTTCTTTATTCCACTTTCAATGATGATATTGGGGGAATTATTCTACACACTCCTATCAAACTCTAATACCCTTTTTTCAAGTACTGGGGTGTTTCTTCCCACAATTACTATAGGGTGGAAATTCTAATCTTCCCTTCCTCCCCCTATTTAATTTTCCAGAGTGTTGAACAACCATCTTCTTCTATTTCTTTATATTAGTGTCATAAGACATTGAAAATGAATTTTCTATATTGATAGAACATAATACAATCTCATCATATTAAAAGAAAGATTTTGAGTCTAATGACCATTAGAGGAATGTTTTTAACTAATCAAATAATCCATCAATATTACTTCTATTGTCATTTATGTAGTCTGCAACATGCTTTGATGACTTTGTGGATTTAGATTCACACTTTGCAACATTCTTATCCTCCTTCTGCCTCATGCTCTGAAAATGCCTCTCCATATCAGCTCATAGATTATTAAGAAAATATTTTTCAAGGAAAAGCACTTTAAATTCCCTCCATTCCATATTTTCACACTCTTTATCCTCCTTAATATTTTTAATTAATGACTGCCATTGATCTATATTTCCGGATTGATTATAGAGTTCCATGAAAACTTTTTCCCTAGAATTAGTCCCCAAAGTAAGACATATTTTCTCTAAGAAACTTATAAAATTAATTTATAAAAATGATTTGTAGTCCCCCATGAATGTTGGGGGTTGTTTCCTCATGAATTGGTCTAATATTGATCCTCTAAATTGTGGATCAAGACGCTCTATATGGGTAAGGTTATTATTCATAACCTCAGTATGCTATCCTAGTATTGTTATATGTTGTTCAACACTAGTCGTGTCACCAGAACCACTGTCATTATCTTTAATAGGATAGAAATACCTGTATATTTTACATGCATTGATACAGTTTCCCTTCATTACACTAGGCACCATTTCTAATCATTGAAATACACTAGATTAGGTTATGAATTATAATTCATAATTCTAAACTCAGAAAAAATTAAAATATTTTTTCATATCTAATAAATAATTATAGAAATGGTTTCTTTGGGGACATATTTAATAAAAAATCCATCATATTAGTTTTTATATAAAATTTAAATTATCTATATCATATCCCCTTGGAGTATCAAACTAGGTAGGCTATAAGGCACTTTTTCGTGTACCCGGTTACCCCGAGTCAAGCTCGGGACACCTTCTCTGAGTTATTCCTCCTACGTTCTTCAATTCCTGAACCGCATCCACCAATAGTATCTATAAATTGAAGTATTTCATGGAAGACCCACATAATCTATATTTTACCAAAATTCTAGGTTGTTATTCTATACTGATACTCAATGTTTATCTTAGGTTAATGTTCTATAATTAAGGATGTTATAAATATAGTTTATAATTTTCATCTAATGTTTTTAAGATTCCATTTTACGGCCCCAACCCTAGTTACCTAGAGTCGGTGCATTATATTATTAAATTGGAATGATCCCAAGAAAATCAAACCCCAAAGGACTAAACAGTTCAGTACCCTTTTAAATACTAGATACACTAGATGTTTTAAATTACATATTGAAATAAAAAAACATAACATCACAATGAAAACACTCATATCCCATAGAATATCCTTATAGGTCAATCATAAGATAATTATTCACGTCATAGGGAAATTGAAACATAAGAAAGCGGTGATTTCATATGCTTAGTAAGGATAAACAATATAGTAGGAGTCATCATAAATAAGTATAATATTTTAAGGAAACGTATAAAACTAAAACAAAAGCCTTTTAAACATAATATTCAGCATGATCTGGTAAGAATAAATCAAAAAATGAAATTTAAACATTCACATGGGTATTATACTTGTCTAATAATCACTTGAAATACCCATTACTAAACTCAGAAAGATGCAATGCATAATGTCAGACATCATAAGCATTCCATCAAGGCATTGTGGCAAGACCATAAAATACACGCACCATCATGGCCTTTTTCCAAGACACTAGTTTGTCTCAGGAGACCCCCTGATGCATCAAGGGGATATTTTCGACCCCACCTATCACATACTAAATCCAATTAATTCCTCACATGAAAAAGATGAAATATAACATGAAAATTTGTATAAAACTATCATGAAAATTGTTAGTATTATAATAATAAACCACGAACGACATCAAAATAGAACATCTAAAGTCAAACATATCCTAAAACCTTCAATATATCATGGAATATTGAATCATAACAAATCAAAATCTATTATCTATAAAATCCAACAAAGGATGTTGACATAAATGAAAATAATCTAACAAAATAATTAAAACTCAATGATAGAAATATCCTTTTTAACATGGAAATCATTTAAAAGAAGAAAAATTATAATGGAAAACACATCCTTTGAAAATATACATGTAATATTATAATATATGATTCAAAATTTAGGTTTTCACAATGGAAGAAAATATTTTCTCCCACCGCATAAGTTAAAAAATCATTATTTATTTAATTTGTCAAAAATATGATAAAGCACCTCTTTTAGAATATGATGAAAAGTTTCATTTGAAAACATTTTATGAAAATTAAAATACAAGTTAAAATGAATTTAATTTTTTTTATAATAATTTGAAATAGATTTTAATAAATATGGAGATGGTTGATAATGATATTATAGTATATACATATTTATAAACATTCTCTAATAATAATGAGATTGTGAATTTCACCCCTACCTCACAATTCATTGATTGGTGAATGTACATTAACCTCATTTATAATGATGTTAATAGTGTTCATAAAAAATTATATAACAATAATCATGTTTATAATATTATATATCATCTCTTTATAATGTCAAATTACCCATTTGATATCAATTTTTCATTATTTCACAATTTTAGGTGTAAATTGCATAGTTTTCTCAATTATTTTTTGACTTGATATTTACATCTTATATTACATAGCTCATGATTTTATAATCACTATAATGTAAACCATGAATTAATTATCTTATATTTTGAGTACATAATGATTTATAATAATCAATAATGTTTTCAGATAGAAATGAAATGAAACATTCATGGAAACTGTAAGCCATACACACGCATGATTGCCACTTTCATTTCTTTGTCATATTAAAATATTGAAACTTGAATGATAAATATGTATATTATAATTATAGTATAAAATATATGTCATATATGTTATATATATTTATTAAAATTATACTTATTATATGTTATGTACAACGTGAACAAATAACATCTCTTTTAGGGGGAAGTAGTCAACACTTCCACAAACGATATTATCATATACCACAATATGGAAAGTTTGAAGGTATGTTTAATATAAAATTTAAAGAATATGATATAGGTTATAATTTAAATATTGAAATATTATATAACTAGAGAAATATTTTTAAGACCATCCAAGAAGGTGGTAATAGTAAAAGAACAAAAACAATATTCACAGATTCGATTAACCAGCACATCATGGACAACGATTTCTTATCAATGAATAAGTGGAGGTGAGAAAAGAAATGGATATGACATATTCAATTAGAAACATAGAAATATTATATATAAATTATTCTGGATTTATCATGAATTAATGGATTAAGGAGGTTATAAGAAAGTAAAAAAAGAAAAGAAAATAAGATAGAGTCTTTGAGAAAATTACCACTTGAATATCACCTCTCTAAAAGTTCCATGAGGGCAATGTATTTGGACATTAGGAGAGACCATAAGCAGTTGGAAATGGGAATAAAGAGTAGGATATTTTTGGTAAGATATTTAAGGAGCTACAAGGCTTTCTGGGTCAAAATATGATGTTGGATAAGTGGTATTTACACTTGAGGAGAGGTGGGTTCAAATTATTAATTAATTTATTATTTTATATTAAAATCCAACCATATAGACATGGAATTATATTACAGGAGTTTGTCTGGTAATTAATGTTTAATCAGATTCTTATGGTTGATAAACACTTATAACTACCATTTTAAGTAATTATTTTTTATGTATATTATGTTTTTAACTTTTAACATTAACCTTTGTCAACATTTTACTTTTACTACGGTAAATAGGATTTTACTGTGATAAATATTTATACATAAAAAATAAATTAACCTTAAAACCCAATTTGGTGGTTATGATTCCAAATACAGAACCCATTTTTTCTATTTCGTTTCACAGATTTGGGAAATTTGATTTAAATTAATTCCAAAGACAAGACTAAAAAGAATGTTTTTAAAGTGAAATTTTCCATAGTTGACAATGATTTTATATCGCATATAAATTTGATATTGGATTCATTGACCTATATTTAAATAAATGACAGAATCATAGTTTAATAACACTATAGAAACAAATAAATAGAAACCTATCTATATTAATAAATTAGATGTAAAGGAATGATTTAGTAATTTTCACTAGTCATTAAAATATTAAAGTTATGAGAAAAACACCATAAATTTTTCAAGACATCATTTTTATGTTATGCTTCTAAAAAAGAATTTAATTTTGTAAAATTGAAAATATGAAAGTGTAAAATATTTTATTTAAAAAGGGTTCTCCATTTAATGGTTGTTAATTTTTTTTTGAAAAATACATATTTTATTCGAAAAAATTGAATTTGTTCTTATATCATGTCTACGAAATATATTATATGAATGTTAAAATGATATAAAATTAAAAATAGGTTAAATAATATTCATAACTGATTTTTAAAACAATATTCATGTTGTTCCTGAACTCAGTGTTCAGTGAAACAGAAGTAAATTAATAAAGAAGCATACCATGGAAGCTTAGGGTATTATATAGTCAAAATCTATTTTATGCGAAGAAGATTGTCAGTGGGAAATAATGGGAACTAGTCCTATGAAATAATTGATAGATATCGATCAATCCATTTAGGATCACAAGAAGATTGAAAAAAATAAAATAAAAATTCTATACATACATTCTCCATTGTGATCTAGAGATTGATTATTGAGGTAAAATGTTCCTCTATATATGTTTTTAGAAGACACTAAGTGGTTTGGGATAAATGGAAAGCTTAGTCCAAGATACATTATCCACATTGAGTTATTTTATCGCATCAGAGTTGTATCCTATTAAAGAAAATTCCCACCCAACCATTCCCATTTATATTATGTGTTCCATGAATCCAACTACAGGATGAACATATTAGAGTCCTCACATGTAATAAATATTGAGGTGGTACCCATAGAGAATGATCATTATTTTGAGGAATAGACATTGAAAATCAAAGATCACAAAGGCTTTGATAAATTATAAAAGAATACTCACATAGTCAATATATTGATAAATAAGCACAAGTTTGAATTATTTCCATTTAATTTATAAATTTCCATGTTGTAATTTATTTACACATCCATTTACAATCCATATGTTATCCAATTAATGAGAGACCATCTTTCAGTATTATTAATACCTTCATTCAGTATTTATGTACACCTATTATAATGTTTAAATTATCTTGGAACTTCCATGCTGATCATTTGATTAGTGAATACAATATTCATTTACTCTCAAGGGTATTCTGAAAGATTTACATATCCTTTATATATGTGATATTTCCATGTTTTAACCCACATTATATAATCATGGGATTAAAAGTAATATATAATTTCCTTATGTTGTATGATCTATGTGGAGCCCCCATTTTTGTATATCATTTAAATGTGATGGGTAGGCCCAGAATTACATATCCTTTCAATGCAATGGGTAAAGTATTTATCTCATGATATTTCATGTATGGTGCACTGGAGGTTATCTTAAGAACACTATGTTATGATTTATTAATGATTATCATTGACTTATGTCAATGATATCTAGTTTTCTATTCATTTCACTTTCTTATTATACCTTATAAATATAACACCTTTAATCCTCTTTGATGTTCCTCCTCGACTAGCATGTATTACTTTCATCAGTTTATTATTTTATTATTCCCTTACTGGGATTTGTAGCTCACCCTTTTCTTATGTATATGTCCACTATATAATGTGGTATATTTTTAGATAAATGGAATATAGGGGAAGATTTTTGGGGTTTCCAATAACATTGTTCTAACTATATATCATCTTATTATTCTATGTACCTAATTTACCAAATACACTTGGCCTTGTGATCTTTTTGGATTTTATTATGTGCATCCTAAGGTAATAAATAATGAATTATGGATTATAAACGATATGGGTTGAAAAATATTGAATAGATGATAAAAAAGGACGGAATATATTAAAACTATAGTTACAAATATCATAAATATGTTTTTGTGAAGTAAATTTACAAAAAATTATTTTTATGTAACACTCAAAAATTTTAGATTTTGAACATCATATTCGATACCATGTAACACATACCACACCAACTATAGAAATGAACATAACATCTGGAGACTTTATTGTATATCAATAATTTTAAATAACTTCAATTTATTCATTAGCATTGACCTAATGAAATACTAAGTTAGCTTTCATTTCAAAGAAGAATGATTTTCTTTGCTAGCTTACATTACATGTTAGACCAGGTTTTATCGAACAACAATATTCTATTAATATTATTATATAATATGATTATCACCAACATTCCCTTAGAATAGTTGATATGAATAGGATTAAATATCCTATGTAAATATACAGCTCACACACACTTATTTTTATCCATTTATTTTAATTATTAATAAAAATTAAGTAAATGAAAAAGAAATATTTTCAGAAAAACATTATTATCCTAAAAGGTGGTTTAGTCAGCTTTCAAAATGAAATTTAGAATTAATTTTTACCCATTTCAAAAAATTAATATGAAAAAATATAATTCATTTTTCCAATACAAATATCAAAATTACTTTAGGGAAAATTTTGGTGTTTTTTCAGAAAATTTTAATTTTTTAATCAATAGTGAAAATTCTAGATTTTAATTGAAAAATGCATTTTCATCTAAAAAATATGTAATGTAAAACAATATTTTTAATATTTTAAAGCAAAAGTTGTTAAATTATTCCTCCATTAATCTTATTGAGGAAATTTTAACCTTTTTCTTATTTAATTTTGATTTAATAACATTCTAAACCATTGAACATTTTAACTTTTAAAACCCACTATTTCATCCCATCTGCATGATTAATTTTAATTTGGTAATTTACACAGATATTAGGTTAATTTAAATAAATAGATTCCATATTTGGAATTATAATAATTTATAATATCTAATTAATTAAAATTTATTTTTTACCATCATAATTTGTGAAAATAGTAGAAATCGTTTATAGTGATTAAGCAGAAAAAGAGATTACTATGTGGTTATACTTAGTATATATGGTGTAAAAATTACCAAAAACATTCCCAAATCTCATATCCGAAAGACATTTATACCTTATAAATTCTATTATTAATAATGTATCATTATTGGGTAAAGGTTTTATGAAACAAATGTTTGTGTAATTCAATCATTCACAATATTACAAGTGTGCTGCTCACTCCACTTATAAAAGGACATACACTAACCTTTCAACTTCACACCATCAAACCACTTTTCTTCCGGAAATATGTAACCATATAACTCACCAAATTAACTCCTCTAATCCTAGATGATTTATTTTGGGATTAAATAAAAACTTTCATGGTTTTATTGGAAACATAATGAGGATACCCAAAGGAGAGGTAATGTTCTTGTGAAAGTGTTTTTATTTTATTTCCTTCTGCACCTCCTTAAATTACTATTATACATTGATTATATAATGTCATAAGTATATTGAAAATTCTGTGATTTTTTATGATAAGGTTATTTCCTATCACATTACACACTTCTATCAAATGGGTTACATAATCATTGTTCGTGAGTATGGAAAACTACCGTCTCACAAACAGATATCATTCATTTTTCCATTACAACTTTTAATGGTTGGTAATAATGGTGGATTTATAGTTTTTATATATGTTATATATGAAATATATTATTTTTCTATAATTTTAATATTATTATGTTACACATAGGGTTATTCTTTCATTTTTTTGAATACAATAACATTTTCCGTGTGTACGATGAACTACATAATCACGGAGCGATGTGATTCATTCATGCTTTGCATGGAATAATTTAAGAATAAGATTAATAAAAATTTGTGATAATAAAATAAAAACTATATTATAAACCCATATATAATGAATATATAAGACATTCAAATAAATGTTTACACTGTAGTTATTATTAAACAATTATATAATAAATAGTAACAAAACAATAACATGTCAACCCATACATGAAAAATATGACAGTTAGAGGATGGATCCAACCATTGGTGTCGTGCCTATAAATAGGAGAACTTTCGTAAGTCCTCAGGATCTTTTGGAATTTTTGAAGCTCCAAACATTCACATGTGATATCTAAAGAGAGAGGCTATTATAAAATCTCAAGCTTCGTGCAAAAAGTTTGAACAGCTTGTTCAAACATTTCTTCGTGCATATTTGCATAGTGAAGAGGATTGATTTCCTTGAAATCATTGACTTTGGGTTGTGAAGTCAGTGGTGATGATTACCTTAATAATCGAGGGCTTGCGGGGATATCAAGTAAGATACCGATCTTTGGATTGATGGCCTACCTGGGTTTGGGTAAGATATAATTTCTTGAAAGTATACATCAAGGGACCTTTGATCCAGGGTTCTTGGATACCCTCCTAATTAGGTTAAAAGATTTAATACTTGTTACTTGTTGTATTTTGTTTTCCACAGTGTATTTTAGTTGTTGAGGAAAGTATAACATTCATATACATCCTTAAACTAATAATCTAATTTTATATGATTCTATGGAATTTATGTTAGAATCTTAGTTGGTGTAAAATTTTTTTATTTTCATTTTCAGAATCACTTTTCTAGAATCCAGAAAGATAATAGAACTTAGAGGTGTTGTGAATTTGGGTTACACAAATTTCATTAGGTATTTTTAAAGTATACAATTCACCCCCGCCCACTTGTATCTGAGCATCTAATGTTTATATATTTGATCCTACATTTGGTATTATAGAGTATATCACACTCACATACCATCTCACAAATCCATTGAAAAAATAAAATTTTTTGTATATAACAGTGATGAAGATGATGAGGAAAATGAAACTCTTTCCCTCATTGCCAAGAAGCTGAAGATTGGAACATGAAAATTTTGAGGCAATCTAGCTTTGGCTTGTTTTTGGTGAGGAAGAGTTGGGCACATTGCCTCTCAGTGATCATTAAACTTTGATAATGAAGAGATAGATTTTGAATATATGGAAAATCCTCTGAAATGATTCTCCAAGAAGGGTAAAATCAAATTTTAAAATATTGTTAAAAAGAAGAGTTTTTTCTGTGAGGAGGAAGATGATGATAAGGAATTCTTTGAGAAAGATGAACCATAATTTAAAACTAGAAACTATCCATCCTTGATAGCTACCATTGAAATGTCAGAACCATTAATATATAAATCTAGAGAAAATTATTTGAATGCTAATTCCATTCCCAAGTCGGAACTTAAGGATTCCTTTGGTTAGCTTGATATTAACTGTAATAGATGAAATATGTAGAATGAAATTGGGGAGGAATCATCCTAATATTTTGATCAGTTGGAAACATAAATTGAATGACTGGATTAGCTGGGGAATGTTTAATCATCAATCCTTGATATCACTGATGATGTTTTCAAACTAAAACTCAAAATTTAATAACTATAAAAGGTCATTAATGACCTTACCATGATACTGGAGGAGAAGTCTAAGACGGTTGAGGGACTCGAAGAAGAAGTCATTACTCTATGAAGTAAACTCGAAACTTTTTCAATTTCAAAAGAAGTGAAAAAATACATTTTGGAAGGTTCTCTTATGCTGAGCTTATAGAGAGAAATAAATATGCTTCTGATGGAGTTGAAAAGATCATTAGTGGTCAAATACCCACATTCATGTGAAATAGTTGAATTGGTTGAAATGCTGAAACATAAAATGCTATAAATATATTGATCCAAAATAAAGTCAAGATGATAGATGCTCATGTTGAAAAGCCACAAGAAGTGATGAAAATGAGACCCTTAAATAAAAATTAAAGGATAATTGAAGATTATACTCAAGTTTCAAGAAATGATAGGTATCCAATCTATTTTCCTGGGGAAGAAGGCATGAGGAGAAAAAGAAGTGGGAAGACATTTCCCTTCATAAAGTGTAAGTTTTGCGGCTATCCAGGCCATACCATGTCATACTACGAAGAAGCAAGGAGCTCTATGATTGGGGAAGAGATAGGACATTAAAAATGGATAACATATTCAGATCCAAATACTTTTATAAGAAATTATTTCTATCTATATTTATTTACTATTCAATCATTGGCCATAATGTTT